>CM073494.1:40335000-41585000 GCA_037074585.1 Biancaea sappan | reverse complement strand
ATTTCTTTCAGTTCATTCATATGTCATGTCACCTAGAAGCCTACTAGGAGCCGCTCTTTATCTATGCTTCTTCTCTACATCAGTGATCACTCCCTGCCCTAGTCTACCCTGAGTATCACATGCCCACTAGCTTCCGCTTGGTTGATCCCTAGACTACACCATACTAGGAGAGGTCCGGCTCTGATATCACTTTTAACAACCTGGTTGCTTTTCCAAATTGATGATTGGTCCCACAAACCAACAGGGATACACCCCATCAGTATTGTAAGCCTAAACCATTCCTTTTATGCAAAGACTATAAGAATGTAAGAATTCCATGAAATTATCATTTCATTTTTAAAGTTAATAATATTCAATACATAATCTTGTTCCAAATATTCCATTTAATACAATTCAAAAGACGAAATATTCAAGAACATAATACCAATGGCATACATGAGAGTATATATATATATACACACAAAAAAAATCCAATTACAGACCAAAAACCCTAGTACTCCTATGCGACTCCAGAGCATTACTAGGATAACCAAAAAAATACAAAAGATATCAACCCACCCATGATGGGGGCTAGGCCGACTCAAGTACTGCTACTCTTTTAGCAAGTACTTCTTCTCAGCCACTGTATTTGAAATTGTTAAACCCAAAAGGGTGTGAGTTTACCATAACTTAGTGAGAAGGAGACTATGCAGAAAAATAATTATTTACATACATAGCATCATTATCACATACTTCATATACATATCCACAATGTGTATGTTCAATAACCACAAACATAACACACTAAACCATTTACGTTCATCACATTATTCTCCAAGCAATAGCCAGCTTTTGATCCTGGATCTGTCACTCAAAGGTCTAAGCTTATGCCCACACCAGTAACTCATACTATCAACCCAAGGATATCTACTTGGATCTTGGCCCATGCTTGTATCACGTTAGCTGTCCATTAGTATTCCTCCTCTCTGGCCTTGGTTCATACCCATATTGACATTCACCAATTCTTAGCCCCTAAAGGCATACTAGCAACTTAGCTACAATCACAACTAATACATCCACAAGCATGGAAAGAGAAGTCACAATAGGAAGAATAAGATATTCAAGTTATGAGACAATTCATATAATTTACAATTTATCGTCATAAATATCACTAATAGTCTCAATTCCTAACATACCTCATGAATATCATTTAACTTCCTCAGGGCTCTAAGTATCCATGTAAGTATGTAATATAATGTTAGAAATAAGAAAAATACACTTTGCAAGGTCACCCCACTCACCTTGATTTCCAAACTAAGCTTTTACCATAGTTTCATGTAATGATTCGAAAGGGGAAGGCGTCCCAAGATTTAGAGTTGGTTAATATTAATTTGGTGCATGAGAGAAGAGATGATTAAAATCTAAAAAAAAAAGTTGACCAGAAGACAACCAATCAACTGTCCTCCTTCTAACAGTTAACTAGTTAAATATTGCTAGCCCCAACTTGAGAGCAACCAGTAGACTGGTGATACCCTACCAGTAGACCAATGTATTTCTACCTAAAAAGAAAAACCATCCCAATTTGTGAGTAACTAGCGGGCTGGTGACACCCTACCAGTCAACCAGTGCGTCTCAACCGGTCGACCGGTCACCCAGTAAAGGTTTGGAAAGGGCAAAAATGAGGAAGGGAAGATTTGCCCTTACCTCAGTTTAATCTCTTTCTCTAGAAGAGGAAGAGGTCGTTGGAATCTTTAAATGACTTCTAAAGCTCACGCACTCACTCATAACTTTGAAATTTTCAAGCACACCCAAAGAAAAATCTTTCACACGAGCCTATACTGGCTTGGATCATCACAACACTACTTATACTCTCAAAACACCTTAGATGTCACTCACACTCTCAAAACCTTAGATCACTTGTGCATGCCACCTCAAGGAGAAACCCTAGCCTCCACACCGACACAACATACCATACCTCTACACATAAACTTCAAGGAACACATTTTCCTTAATTTCCCTTAAGGAATAAAGGTAAGTACTAGAAACCCCAATCTATGATACTTTTGTTGTAACAAACCTTAATTTGTTTATTTGGAGAATTGGGAGGTTTTTAGTTGGGTAAGACTTTTAATATTGGTTTGTCCCTTGTAGTTGTTAGAGAATTGATCCCGAACCTTTGCTCCCATATTCTCTCTCTGAATAATGTATGAAACCAATAAATTTAGTGTTAGATTTCAGGTGAGTGGATGACCTTACCCTAACTTAATTTCAACATTATGCACCATGTACGTATGTTGTGTGTATTCTCCCAAGATTTGTAGGGTGTTATGACCAAGTTATAAAATGAGATTAAAATTCTATTTTATGCGTATATCATTGGAGGTGTGTATTATGTTGTTAATTACTATGCTTAAGTTAAGATTATGAGATGGTTTCATGCATAGTGACTAGATAGGTATGAATTGATTTAAATTTTGTGGATTAACTTTTGCCTTGAATTATTTATGTGCATGCATATGTATGGATACATTGTTTGTGCTACTTGGTACCCTCCCCTCATGGCAAGGAAAGGGCTCGGGTTGAGCTTGCTCCCGATGGGTGCCTTGCCACTAACGAGTATTACCGATGATGGTGCGATATGATGAATATTGACTAGTATGCTTTATTACTTACAAATTTTGGTATTGACATTGTAGCCCAGTGGGCATGTTTATATGATGTATGACGAGCATATTTGAATGATGATTGACGTCTTTGAATTTTTTTTATGGTAACACCAAATCCAGTCATTGTAGAGGAGTACCCACCTGATGAGTAGCAATGCTCATTGTTAACCTTCTCGTTGTTGGGTGGGTCTCATTCATTTGTGATGTTAGTCCTAAGTTGCTCTATAGTTGTGTAAGATACTTAAGGTGGGTTTTGGGATAACATATGGATTTGTTAAATTTTGTTTCTTTGAATAATTCAGGAATTTGGGTTAAGGCATGTTATAGGTTGACATTAACTCCTTAATTTTTTTATTAATCAATTTATTTGCCACTAGCCCTCTAATGACACTTTATTATTTCATTTTAGCCCGACTACCTAACTCACTCTTAAAAAGGTGCCACATGCTACACCAAACTACACCCCCTAAAGTTTTCACTAGAATCCTCATATATTTATAGTTTTTTAGATAAGTCCCTAAAGTTTGTCACTTATCCCAATTTGATTCCCTCAGCGCACCACACATAACACAAGCATGTTTCTGCACACACAGACAACATAAAGGCATGCTTTACACAGTTTCTAAGCATCACACTAAAATATACAATACTAATAGGAAGACAACCCATGAATATATTTATTTTTGTTTTAGTCCCTTTTCAAAGACCCATATGCAACAACCATTCCTCTACCACTAATCTCATGGTGCAACTGCACAACCTACCCCCACCGAGACCAATCCTGTCAAGGATCCTTACACATCCTTTTTTTTTGTAGAATTACTCAACTTTTTCTTATTTTTCACATTAGTCCTTTACTTAATCTATTCCATAGTTTTCTTTGATTCTTGTTAGATAACAACCACTAATAGCCTCACATTCCTTTACCCGACACAACCTCGCTTAGTCACATAAATGTTTTGAACACTTTACCCTTGAAATTCTCGAATTTCCCTTAAGTATTCATCCATCCATAAAAAATCTTTCCAAACTCCCAAACTTATACTTTCTCATAGCCTGGTAATATCTGGGGTATTACATCTAGTCATAGGGCTAGAACACTCCTTAATCCCCTGCTATTTGAGGTTTCTGAATACCAAGGCGCATGGATTATAATGTCGCTATAGTATCATTGTTCCAGAATGGGTTCCTCACCACGTAAATACAGTAGCCTTCATAAATATATTTCATAGCTCGTAATCATCATATCAAAAGTTGGAATCATACTTTCCTCCAAAAACATCATAAATCACTTTTCATAATGCATCATAACAAGAATCCTTAAGTCATAACATTTTAAAGAACAAAATGAACCATTGCACATAAGTAGTATATCAAGAGGATTCATGTCAACAATTCTTCATATCATCATAAATTTTCTACAGTGATTCAAAATACTAATGTATCTCAATCTCATTCAGATCTTTCAATCAAAGATCTTTGGAATAAATTATATATTTGTTTTAAAGGAAAGATATTATTTGCAAAGGAAAATGGGAATCCTTTTTTAGAAAACAATTTCATGGTAAGTTATATTTCCTAAAATAGGAAAATATTTCAAGCCAAGCCATTCCCATAAGACTTACACTTACATGAGTAGAGTACTCATCTGGATGATGACCCATCATCTTTCTTTAATACTTTACCAGACCTTTACAAAGAAGGCTTAATGAACTTGTGGATTGCTTAAGAGTAATAGTTGTGTATTAAGTTAAATAGGAGTCATGGATGTTCGATGTTATCTTACCTTGGGATATGCAAGGATCCGCTACAATATGAAAGTAGTTTGAATGTTTGAGGTCCATCACTCAACTACCTTATTGTGGCTATGAGCTGACCAAGACTTTGGATACAATGATTTTATTAGTCAGAAATGATCTATTAGAACAAACTGTCCTTTCTTGGAAGCAATTGAACCAAATGAAGAAACGAAGGACATTAGTTTCGTATGAAATTGCCCAACAAGCATATTGTCGACCAATGTGTTTGATAGCTTTAAGTTGTAACATAGGTGTTTAGCCGGGTGATGGCTAAAAAAAAAATCAAAAGGAAAGTGGTGTAGAGTGAAAAGTGGCATCATATTATAGTAGGTTAATCACATATGTAAATTGTCAAAATGGATTCAATACTCATATTTGTGGCTTTAGTAAGTCCGAATGAGGGTAGTAGGAAATCATAGTATTTAGGATGATAGTCCTACAGTCTATACAAAAAATCCTTAGTCTAAAGTAGCATATTATTTTATCCCTTGCATAAGGGGAAGACCTTTGGACTGTACTATCAAGATTGTAAGTGAAATACTTTGAGAGTGTATCTTCTTGCAGGCATAGGCAAGAAAAGCCATAGCGTGTAATAAGGAATAGATGAGAGCAATTGGTTATCGGTGGAAAAGGAGTATTCTTAATGTAACACCTCAGGTGTTACTGTGCATTTAAAAAAAAAGGGGGGGGCGTAGTTATGGGGATGAAAATTTTTTGCGAATTAAGGAGCTCTTATTAGGTGAACAAAGAATTCTAAAGTTTAATAATGATTAAGACATGTCTTAGATCAAGCATGAATTTATCAGAAAGAGAAACATTTGTGGTGAGTGTAAGACATATGCCTAAGGACTAGAACAAAAAGAAAAGGAAATATGGAATACTTTAGAAAATGACCGAATAGGAAACTTGTGTTAGAGAATAAACTTCGTGATGACAAAATTACAAATTCGATTCCTTAAAGTTGTTGGATTGAGACTAGAGTGGATGTTGAAACACTAGGAGGGACCAAAGTGAAAGAGTGTGAATTTTTGGCAATTTAGTGAAAAGGGGGTGTGATGATGTGTCTGTTAATAAGAGTGTAGTTAAGTGCCCTATTTATGATTAAAGTTGTTCCAACATTCTTTACAAGTTTTAATTGAATGTCACTATCATAAAAGACCAAAATAAAGAAGAAAGTGGCAAGCCCCTACTTATACCCTCATATAACCACACACATCCCTCTTTCCCATTCACTTTTACCTTCTCCCCACTTTCATGAAGCTTTCTCTCCCTCTCTTTGGCTATGCCTTCTCAATTCATCATCTTCAAGCATCTGGTTACTTATTACTGGTGATAGGGCTGGCCTCCACTAAGCCACCATACTAGAAAAGCAAGGAGATTAAAGTGAGTTCCTCATTTCCTCCTCACCCCTTTGTATTTTCTAATTTGTTGAAGATGGGGTAGATTTTAAGTTTGTTGATGAAGTTTAAAGCCTGATTAACTTCTTTAAACCCATTAGGATGATTATTAATGAGTTTGGAGTCACAAATTTATGATTCTTACATGGTTAAGAATGGAATTCAAGAAAAATGGTGAGATAAGACAAAGTAAGGATTTTGAATGGAAAATTCATGATATAAGCATCTATTCTTGGTTTAAAATTGGGGGGTTTTGTGCCAAATTGATGCTAAGTCATTAGAAGAAGAAACCCATGAAGAAATTTGAGAGAAAATGGTGGTTTTGGGCTGAAAACATTGGAACCATAGTTAATGTTCAAAGATTTATGGCTTGGCACCTAGGGCACCAGGCCTAGCACCTAAAGTGCCTAAACCACCAAGAATAAGAGGGCTGACACCCACGGGCGCTAGGGGTGGTGCCTCCTGACATGTGTTTAGATGTGAGATTTGACACTTTTTCTCTTTTATCCTTGATCCTTAGGTTTATGTGATGCCTTGGGGTTTCCTTTGGACTCTTTGAAGTTTGCAAAGCCACTTGTAAAGAGGCGAAATCATATGAGGAGGTTGATCAAAGGTGAGGGAACTTTTCCTTATATGTTTATTTCCCTTAGAATTCTACTCCTAGAGTTAAATTGATGCAACTATGTGAGAATGGTAATAATGTGGCATGTTGAAATTCTACTACTTTCTCTTAGGCAAAGCAACATATAATTACTAAAAATTGATGAGTACAAAAGAATAGGAAATTATGAACATTGAATGAGTTGAACAAATCACTTTGGGATGAATGTGTTTGATGTTCTGTATAAACTAATAAATGTATGCTTACATAGATAGGCTTATGAAAATGTGCCTAAAGTATGTTCATAGGCATAACTAAATATATATATATATATATATATATGAGTCACTCATGGTTAGTGTGTATGAGGTATAATTATATATATTAATGTAATGCACTTGAGCATCAAAGTATGAGGTAGTGAAGTTTTATGATGTTTGTAAATCCATTCATGTATATGTTTATGGTAAAAGTTTAAGTATCCTACTAGCATGGAATTTACAAATTTCAAGAGTTAAACATATAGTCCATCCTAAAGCACATAAATTATTTAGTAATACAGATAGGAGCTTTCACATGAATGACGCCAAGAGGCGTAATGATGAACATGACAGATTTCTTCAATGTATATGATGTAACTGGATATTAAGATTGTATGAACTGTTATTTAATTGATATGATGATGTTGTATTATATGAATTAGTGTGTTTGAAGGAGGGTTGTGTTAGGCCATCGACAGCCAACGTAAAACTGTGTCAAATCTCTCATGAACATGGATCAACGACAATATTTTGCTAACACTAGGACGTTGCCCGGAAGCAACGCACTGTATGGCTCGAGTACAGTGACAAGTGAGCTAGAGCCGCTGCATCGGCACCCGGATGTAGTGTTAAATGAGCAAGGGTCCACTAATACTAGGTCGTTGCCCGGAAGCAACGCGCTGTATGGCTCGAGTACAGTGTCAAATGAGCTAGAGCCACTGCATCATCGATCGATTGTAATGTCACAAGAACATGTTCCTGGAAGGTTGAGGGTAAAGAAGCTAGTTGAGGAGAACAAAATCAGGATTGCTACCTGGAATATTGGAACCATGACAGGAAAATCCATGGAGGTTGTGGACACTATGAAGAGGAGGAAAATTAACATCTTGTGCCTTCAAGAGACTAAATGAGTTGGAGAAAAGGCTAAGAAATTTGACTGTTCAGGCTTCAAGTTCTGGTACACTGGAAAAGTAAGGACAAAGAATGGTGTAGGTATTATGGTGGACAAGGAATGGACACCGAGTGTGGTGGAGGTAAAAAGGATTGGGGATAGGATTCTATGCTTAAGGATGATTATTGGAAGAGATACTATCCACATCATAAGTGCCTATGCACCACAGGTAGGGACAGATGCATATCTTAAAGAAAAGTTTTGGGAAGATTTGGAGGGATTGGTTAGAAGCATACCTTTAGAAGAGAAGATTTTCATCGGGGGGGACCTTAATGGTCATGTTGGGAAAGAAACAGGACAGTATGAGAGGGTCCATGGCGGCTTTGGTTTTGGGGAGCTTAACGAGGAAGGACAGTCTATATTGGATTTCTCAATGGCTTATAACTTCATGGTTGTCAATACCTGCTTCAAGAAGTGAGAGGAACATTTAATCACATATAAGAGTAGAGCTTCAAGGTCACAGATTGACTTCTTTCTGGTAAGGAATCCAGATAGAAAAATCTGTCAAAATTGTAAAGTTATTCCTGGAGAACCCATGGCAACTCAACATAGGGTTTTGGTCCTTGACGTGGTTATTAAGGGTCGGAAACAAAAGCATCGTCAGGTGATGAACCCTAGGATCAAGTGGTGGCAGCTAAAGGGGGAGAATCAACTGACTTTCAAGAGAAGATTGTTGGAGGAAGGATCTTGGGAGGTACGAGAAGATGCTAACACCATGTGGGAAGAGATAGCCAAGAAGGTTAGAAAAGTAGCTAAAGCATTTTTAGGAGAATCAAAAGGTTTTGGACAAAGAGATAAGGAATCGTGGTGGTGGAATGAGGCTGTTCAAGAAAATATCAAATTTAAAAGAGAATGCTTTAAAGCTATCCATCTGTACAATAACTCGGAAAATTGGGAAAGGTATCGGAAGGCTAAAAAAGAGACAAAAAAAGCAGTAAGTGAAGCACGATCTAAAGCATTTGAAGAGTTTTACAAGGATTTAGGAATGAAAAAAGGGGAACAAAAGATTTACAAGATTGCGAAGGCTAGAGAGAGGAAATCTAGAGATTTGGATCAAGTAAGATGTGTTAAGGATGAAGAAGGAAAAGTTCTAGTTACAGACAGAGATATTAAAAATAGATGGCAGGGTTATTTTCATAAGCTCTTTAATGACGGAACGGAGTCGACTTGTGATATGGAAGATTTAACAACCTTGGAGAGAGAACAAAATTTGGAATATTATCGCAGGATCAAGGTGGATGAGGTTAAGGAAGCTCTTAGAAAAATGGATAATGGTAAAGCTGTTGGTCCCGATGGTATTCCTATTGAAGTTTGGAAGTGTTTAGGAGAGGAGGGTACTATCTGGCTAACTAAGCTCTTTAATGAGATTTTAAGGACTAAGAAAATGCCTGAAGAATGGAGAAGAAGCACTTTAGTACCTATTTACAAAAATAAAGGAGACATTCAGAACTGCGCAAACTATTGTGGGATAAAGCTTATGAGTCACACTCTAAAATTATGGGAAAGAGTGATTGAACGTAGGTTAAGAATCGAGACGAGTATTTCTGAAAATCAATTTGGATTCATGCCAGGACGGTCTACAATGGAAGCTATATATCTTCTGAGGGGGTTGATGGAAAGGTATCGGAGTGAACAAAGAGACCTTCATATAGCATTTATTGACTTGGAAAAAGCCTATGATCGAGTACCAAGAGAGGTGCTGTGGAAAGCCTTGGAACAGAAAGGTGTACGGGTTGTGTATATTAGAGCCATAAAGGATATGTACGAGGGGGCTACGACTAGTGTGAGAACGTCTGGCGGGGAAACTAGAGACTTTCCTATTAAAATTGGCCTACATCAGGGATCATCCTTAAGCCCTTATTTGTTTGACTTGGTTTTAGATGTTCTGACGAAATACATCCAAGAAGAAATCCCTAAGTGCATGCTTTTTGCAGATGACGTTGTTCTCATAGCAGAGACAAGGGAAGAGATTAATTCTAAACTTGAGTTATGGAGAGCTACTTTGGAATCGAAAGGTTTTCGTCTGAGCAGGAGTAAGACCGAATATATGCATTGTAAGTTTAACAAGCGACAAGCTAGGAACAAGCTGGAGGTTAAGCTTGGTGATCAGGTCGTATCACAAGTGTCAAAGTTTAGGTATTTAGGATCAATTATACAAGATGACGATGAAGTTATTAGAGATGTGGAACATAGGATACAAGCTGGGTGGTTGAAGTGGAGAATGGCATCAGGGGTTATTTGTGATCGGAAAGTACCTGATAAACTCAAAGGAAAGTTTTATCGTACTGCTATAAGACCAGCGATTTTATATGGGAGTGAATGTTGGGCAATGAAAGGACAACAAGAACATAAAATTGGAGTGGCGGAGATGAGGATGTTGCGTTGGATGTGTGGTCATACAAGAAAAGATAGGATCCGTAATGATCATTTACGAGGTAGAGTTGGGTGGCACCTATTGAGGAAAAAATGGTTGAAAACCGTTTAAGATGGTTTGGGCATGTGCAAAGAAGATCGTTGGAAGCGCCAATTAGGAGAGTTGAGCAGATGGTTTGGAGCCCTATGAAAAAAGGTCGAGGAAGACCAAAAAAGACACTTAGAGAAATTATTGAACGGGACCTTTTAGTAAATGAGATATCTAAAGAGTTGGTCATTGATAGAGCTCAATGGCGTCGTGCGATCCATGTAGCCGACCCCACTTAGTGGGATAAGGCTTTGTTGTTGTTGTTGTTGTTGTTGGATGTATTGCGCATGAAAGTGCTACCTAAGCTTTCATAATGCAGTTGATTCATTTTCTGCAATCTCATGGCCATGGTAAGGGGCTAGATTGAGTAGGACTCACAGCAACCCTAGTAGCAAAAGTGGCTTGGCGAGCCTTCGGTCCAAAATGCCTCTATTAGCGAAAGGGCTTGGTGGGTCAAGTTTCCCTAGTAACTTAATGTTTCTTTCGAGCTGGCTTGGTGGGTTACCAGAGGCGGTTGTGGCAATGGCCCATAGCGACCCAATCAACTAAGCATGTTTAGTATTTGTATGATATGTACGCAAATATGACTTTAATGTTGATCTTATGCAAGTAAATTATTGCATTTGACATGAAATGAGCTATGATTTTGCTTTGCCTAATTTATATGCCTCCATTACAATGATTATTTGCTATGACATATGGTTGTCATTAGCCTAGTCGATTGTCCACGGCGTTATGCCTTTGGTATGGTCTCACAGTATTAAAGTGAGAACAGATTAACGAAGTTCTAGAAAGAAATTCTATGTGAAAATGTGCTTCAGGGCCTTATGGTTTTCTTTATGTCAGTGTATGTTATGTTTTTCCCTATGATTAGTACAAATATAAGTCTTGATGAGCATAAGGTATCTGTGTAGGAATGATAAAGCATGGTTATCCATGAATAATCACATGTTCATACATTGATCATACATATTTGATTTTTATTCTGGATGTTCAGTTGTTTATATTGTTGTCATAGGGCTGTTTTGGTGAGTCAAGTGGTTAGACTCACCCTCTCACGATTTTAGGTACAGAATGTTAGCCCTAAGGCTATATGCCATAAGTTTTGATGATGACAAATGTATTTGAAATGTAGCATTGATATATATAAAGGTTAATTATCATATATATGCTACAAGTACTTAAGCATGATTATGTTACTTAATATATATGCTGCATATATTGAATCATGCTATTATCATGAATTGAACTAACCATTAGATTTGCAAGTAAGATATATTTTATAGGTTGGTTCAAAACAAGAAGAGTGAGCATTGGATTGAAGAACAAGGAAAAGAAATATCATGCTTCACTCAAGGAAAACAACATGCAAGAATAAAGCTCCAAGAAATGAAGGATTAGAAGATTTGAAGTCTTGGAAGCTTGGATGCATCAAGAAAGCAACCATCATGCTCTAAAAACAAAGAATTTGAAGATAACAAGTGACTGGTCGACCACCCTATCCTGAATGGTCGACCAACGAGCTCTAGAGGCAAAATCTTTAAGCACTGGTCGACCACCCTATGCTGACTGGTCGACCAACGAGCTCCAAAGGCAAAGTATTTGAGCACTGGTCGACCACCCCATCCTGACTGGTCGACCAACGAGCTCCAGAAACAAAGATTTTTGAAGACCATAAGTATTGGTCGACCACCCTATCTGCACTGGTCGACCAACAGACTCCAATAAGCAATATCCTGAGGAGGAACCATAAGCGTTGGTCGACCACCCCATCTACACTGGTCGACCAACGTGACTGATGAATTACTTCTGGACTACACTGGTCGACCATCGTGCCACACTGGTCGACCACCGACATCAGAAAATGTGCTGTAACGGCTAGTTTTTGCTGACATCATTATGGAACCACCTTGGATTTGTCTCTAACGGTCTTATTCGTCCTTGGGCTATATATATCAACCTTGGGGGCTATCAAAATAGAAGAGAGAACACTCCTATTGCTGAACATCATCTGTAAATTCTCTCTTATGCAGATTATACCTTTGTGAGCTTATCAATGTAATATATACTCTATTTTTAGAGAGTTTCTCTGTAATTGTTGATTTTGATCAACACAAATATTATCTTGAGTTGTATTATCAAGGAGAGTATTCCGAGAGAGTATTTATTGAGAGAGCTTTTTCTTTGGGTTGTAAAGAAGCCAGTTTAGCATAAATTCTCTGGAGGGTTGAGGAGGAGCCCGGATTCATAAATTCTCCATTGGGTTATAGAGGAGCCTTGGCTAACGAAATTCTTTGTAGTGGTTTGCAAGTACCCATATCAAACTTGCAAGTATAGTGAAAATACTCAAGTGACTTCTTGAGGACTGGATGTAGGCTTGAGATTAGCCAAACCAGTATAAATCTATGAGTTTGCTCTCTCTATCCCTTACTCCTTTATTTGTGCTTATTGTTATCTATTCTTTATTTCCTTGCTCCTCATAATTATTCATCTTGATAGCACATTGATTTTCTGTGTTGAATTTATTATCTTAAGCATTGTACTTTTACAGAAAATCATTTTAACTTCCAATTAAGTTTTTGTGAAAAATTTATAAAACCCAATTCACCCCCCTCTTGGGTTCCAACCATTACTTTCAATTGGTATCAGAGCTTGGGTTCTTGATTTGAGACTTAACCATCTAAGAGTAAACATGGTTGGATTTAGTGAGTGGTTTATGTTTGAAAATTGTTCTTTCACAGAACCTCCAATTTTTGATGCTAATCATTTTCAATATTGGAAGTATGAAATGAAAATATTTTTAATTTCAGTAGACCATAAACTCTGGGAAGTTATAGAAAATGGTTTTTATATGCCTGTCAAGGAAGAACAAGGAAAATGCATTCCAAAACCCAAGAGTAAATGGAATGATACTGAAAGAAGTTTAATGCAACTCAATGCTAAGGCAAAATTGATTATTTCTTGTGCATTGAGTCAAGATGAATTTTTCAAAATCTCCAACTGTGTAACTGCAAAAGAAATGTGGGAAATTCTTGAAGTTGCACATGAGGAAGAGCTTATTGCTGAGGAATTAAGGTATAGAAGTTTCATTAATGAACTTGAAATTGCTCAAATAAACAATTGCAAAACCATTAATGAGATACAACTTGTGCTTAATCAATTGCAAGCTCTTGGTGTTGAACTTACAGGAAAATCTCAAATCACCAAGGAGATAAAAGAAAAAGAAAAAGGAGAAGAAGAGAAATCTCAACAAAAAGCTGAATCATCAAAGAAAGCTTACCTATCCTCAATTTATGAAAATATCAATTCTGATAAGGAGGACACAAATGAAGAAAACTAAATCTGTCTTGTGGCCAGAGATGAAGATGAGGTAAATTCATTTGACTACTCTTTTGAAGAATTACAAGATGCTTTTTATGATTTACATGAAGAATCTCTAAAACTTGCAAAGAAATTAAATGTTTCAAAACAGAAAAACTCTTCTCTTGAAAATGAGTTGGAAACATTGAAAAACGAATTTTCTATTTCCAAGGAAGAGAATTTTGTTTTTGAAAATCAAAACAGAACTTTGCAAGAAGAGAATTTAATTTTAAAAGCAAATATCTCTTCCAACAAAAATTGCTTTTGTACCAAGTGTGATTCTTTGAAAAAGGAAAATGATAATCTTAAAAACACACTTGCAAAACTCTCTGAAGGTAGAGAAATTTTAAATACCTCAGTTTTGAAACAAAGAAGAAAGTTTAACAAAGTTGGTCTTGTTTCTAAAAAGAAATCAAACCAAAAGCATTTTAAAAACTTCTTTGTTTCTGTAAAGATGTCCAATAGTCCAACTTGCACTTGTTTCTATTGTGGACTGAAAGGACACAAATCTTACTCCTGTTTTTATAAGAAAAATCTTGTTCATGGAGTAAAAATGAAATGGGTTCAAAAAGGAACTCATGACCCAGGCAAACCCAAAGAAATTTGGATACCCAAGACAAAGGATTAATTTGCAGATTTACCTCAAAGCAAGGAGCGGAAATGACTTTTTCAGTGGCTACATCATTCAAACTCCACTCTCTTGCGTCAAAAGGAGGCAATAGACAAGTAAACATATAAGTTAGAATGCATTGTAAGAAATTTAACTGATATGTTTACTGCTCTTTAATGCTTATGTTTGTTCTCTAACATGCCTTACATCTATCCTTGATACTTATGCATGCTATATTTGAAAACAACTGTTAGGCATGCGGCCTAGATTCAAATTTTGTTTTGAGCTAAAATCTTTCTTCCAAATTCTGCTCAAACTATCTTTTTTACCGCATCATGAAAACTTGCTTCCATTACATGCACATTTCTCTTGCCTTTACAACAATAAGATTACTTCTTCCTACAGTATTTATCCGTGTTGTAATCTTATTTAAATATTTTCAATGAAATCCAATTTCTTGCAAAATTGCATTTCATGGAAGCATAGCATTTTTATTAATATGGCATATCTTAAACACAATGTTGCTCTTGATTCTTGAGATTTATTTGGAAATTGCTAATTTAAGCATCAAAGTGCTCCACCAAAAGTGTTTCGCAGGAGTTAATTCTCAAATTTATCCTCTAAGGCACTTTATTTCCTCTGCTCTCTGAAATCAATAAGATTTATAGTTCTGAAGTTGGTTGGTCGACTAACGCTCCTATCAGTGGTCGACCAACGAAGCCTACATTGAATCAATGCCCAGCGCTAGGAGAAGAACGCTGAACGCTGAGACAAGTAGTCGACCAAGGTCCTCAGATTGGTCGACCAACTCGAGATAGTGGGTAAATAAGGCTATTCTGGTAAGGAGTGGTCGACCAGCTCATTCACGATGGTCGACCAATGCTTGACAGTAAGCTCCTTCCACTTTCTCATCCCCATGATGGTCGACCAGTGTGGACACGTTGGTCGACCAGTGGATGACAGTAGATGAAGGATTTAAATTTTACTGCTATGTGCTTAATGATCTCTTCAAAGCTTCATGGGTGATCTTATAAGAGATTGTTTTTGAGAGAATCTTGCAAATAATCAATCAATTAAGATTATTAAAATTGCAAGAAGATAGGATCAAAAGAAGGGCAATGAGGAAGACAAGGATATCAACATCTTAAGGAGGAAGTTCAAAAAGCAACAAAAGTTTGTCAAAATTGATGAGTATCTCTATCCTTTACTTCTTTATTATTTAATTGAATGATACTCATTGATCTCAATTGAACATTTTGGCAAATCTTTTTACTGACATACTTTCATTGCAATGACACATTGTTCTCTGATATCTTACATACTTGATCACATCATTGCATATAAAGATATGTTAAATGCTTAAACTGTCTTTATACCATTCATCATGATTTGAGCATTATACATATCATCTCTTTTACATAAGCTGTAACTTATGAACCATTGTTTATGGATTATAGTTTATATCTGATTATATCTTATTAATCCATATTACCTCAATTATGTTGCTACATACTCTGGTTATAATATGCTTTATCTTGAATGAGTATGTTACTTGCTTCCGCTATGTAATGATGATATATATATATATATATATTCATGTGAGAAAATGCTTTTCTAGCCTTAAATGAATATATGTATACTTTTCAAAATACATAATGCCTCTACTGAGATGATATGATATATCCTGTATATAAAATGTTTTATATATGATAATGGATATATATTTTCTTCTACTGTGCTAAATCTGGTGACATTCTTTCAATAAGAATTATTTAGAAAAATGTTGGAAAAGGATTTGAAATTGCTTTATCATTTTTTTTAAAAGAAAAGAATTTGGAAATCCTTATTTCAAAATTACATCTGCTAATGTACGTAAATGTCTCTATACATAAGCAGAAAATTATTTTCAAAACTTTTGAAAAGGGAAAGTGTACCCTTATTTCAAAAGAAGATAATGGCATTGAAGAGAATGCCAAACTATTTCAAGAAGAAGAAAAGCCTCAAGAAGAAAAATTACCTCATGAGAAGGAGCCATCAAGCAACAATGATGATTTTTCAAAGGATTTGAGGTATGCCAAAAGTTATCCTAAGTAACTCATCATTGAAGATGCATCTTAATGGGTATTCACTCGAAATCTTCTTCTGCCAATGGACTATGCCTTATATTGGTTATATTTATTGCTAATCCAAGAAAATTGTTGTGCTATTATATACTCTAATTTTAAAATGGTATATCTTATATGAGTATATAATTTGCATTTGCTGTGATATATATCCTATTATAATATCTTCTGTTATTATCATTAAAAGGATATATATGTTGCTTCTATTACGCTGCATTTTTTTTTCTACATCTTATGGTTTTTGAAGCAAAATTTGTTTTTCAAAGTAAAAGAATTTGGAAATTCTTATTGACAAAGTTTTTCTGATAAGCTCTTTATAGAATCATTCTTTCAAGGGAAGAGATTGTTTCAAAAATTATTTTGTTAGGAGAGTTGAGCGGACGGTTTGGAGCCCTATGAAAAAAGGGCGAGGAAGACCAAAAAGGACACTTAGAGAAATTATTGAACGGAATCTTTTAGTAAATGAGATATCTAAAGAGTTGGTCATTGATAGAGCTCAATGGCGTCGTGCGATCCATGTAGCCGACCCCACTTAGTGGGATAAGGCTATGTTGTTGTTGTTGTTGTTGTTGAAGCAAAAATCATTTTGAAAAGAAAAGGATTTGGAAATCCTTATTTCAAAAGATTTTCTTCTCTTGTGCTTTTTATGGTATCAATCTTTAAGGAAGAATGATTTTTCTATAAATAGTGTATTTCATGGAGGCATAGCATTCTTATTGATATAATATATGTTGTCTCCATTGCTTGAGATTTATAAACTAACCTGTCAAGGACCCAATTTGGTTGGGTACCTAAAATTAAGAGTCACATTATTTTGTGAGGAAAAATACTCTCAAGCCTACGTTTGCAATGACAACCAATCAATCTTGAGGATGATGGATTCAACAATAAAGATGGTGATTCTAATCAAGCATGCACACTTAAAACATTGGTAATATCTATCCTTGCTTGAAATAGATCTTTATTCCTCAAAGCATTATGAGCTTTATGTAATGACTAGATGAATGGCAAGAAAGAATTTCTAAGCTGATTAAAAACTATTTTGAAAACTCTTTAAAAGTTGAAACAGAAAAAGTGCAGATAGAGACACAAGGGATAAAAAGGGTCATATATTATTTTCAAGGTCTCTTTTACACTTCAAGCTAAATATGAATTATAGTGGTTCATCTTTCAAAGGAGAAAAATGTTTCTTTTGCCACTAAAATTCTTTGAAGTAACTTTCCTTCCCTATCGTCTATCAAATGATTATATGATTTTTGGATCTACTAATCACAATATGTACAAGGATATTTCTCTTAGCCGATGGAGAAGCCTAAAGGTACAAATGACTCTTCCTAAAGAATAGTCAAATTATACAAGGTTGAAATCTTCATCAAGGATCAAATAGTCAAGAGTTCAAAATAAATTGTGTCTATGCCAAGACAATTCTTGGATAAACAATCTCTTGAAAAAGAAAGGTAAACGATCACTTGAATGGATAAAAGAGTTTTGAGAGGTATGATTACTCATCTCAAAATAGATATGCTTAAGTGATCAATATATATATATATATATCATAGTTATAATGTTTGATATTTTTTAATGGATATATATTTGCCTCCGTTGTGCTGAACTCTATTTTATCTTTTATGAAGCAAATTTATTTTGAAAAGGACTTTAAAAATGTTTCCGCTATGTTAATATGTTTTATCATACGAAGCAACATTCTTTTTGAAAAAGAAAAGGTTTTAAAGATCTCTTTTGTTGTTGATGACAAAGGGGATAAAAAATATTGATGTTTGATGTATGGATTATGAACTATATGCTTGAATATATATTATTACACTAATCCATATATATTGCTTCTTTAGATGAAACGTGTCTAAATTCCTTCGAAGCAAAATGTTTTAGAAAAATATCGTGAAACTCTTGAATTGCTTCCACTATGCTGAAATTGCTTTGCCTTATTGAAGCAAAATCTGTCTTGCAAAGAAAAGGATTTGAGTATCCTTATTTTAAATTACCTCTGCTATATGTTAAAATACTTTTATGCATATAAGAAGAAATTGTTTTCAAATATCTTGAAAATTATTAGTATTTGATTTCTGGATTATGATTAATATTCTTGTTTATATCATGCTTTGCTAATCCATATGTCATACTTTTGTTGTGTGCTGCAAATATTTCTATCATATGTCAGCAAATGATGTTGATTTCTTGTTACATTCTTCAAAGATTTCAATGTTTCTGCTATTTACTAAAAATGCCTTTTCATAAACAAGCAGAAATCATTTTCAATGAAACTATTGTAGAAATTTCTTCAAAAATCTTACTTCAAAATTCTGTAATCAAAAATTGAATATCCTTTATACTGATTTGAACAATCTTTCTCAAAGGAAAAAGGTTATGAAATTCAGGGGGAGCTTTGTCTCACTTGATTGTATATTTTTTGACAAAGAATATATCTTGAAAAATTGGATATTTATTATTCATTATTCTTTTTCAAATTATGCAAGGTTTAATGGGGAGCCTAAAACTCTTTCAAGTTTTATCTTTTGGCTCATTTCATTTGACATGCGAAATTTTTCTAAAAATTATTTTTACATGTCAATGAAATCAATGATAAGTTTTGATGTATCCTCACCTCATGCTATATTGACATCTTCTGCCATCCTGGCTTAAAGAAGGTATGTACTTTAACTTTTATATATTGTGTTCCTTACACCATTTTGTTCATGTCAAATAGGGGGAGAAGAAACAGTAGAAAAATATGTGTATGTACTTATAACATTGCATTCATTATCTTGTGATACATATTTTTCTTTGGTGATTTGTCATCATCAAAAAGGGAGAGATTGTTAGCCCTAAGGCTATATGCCATAAGTTTTGATGATGACAAATGTATTTGAAATGTAACATTGATATATATAAAGGTTAATTATCATATATATGCTACAAGTACTTAAGCATGATTATGTTACTTAATATATATGCTGCATATATTGAATCATGCTATTATCATGAATTGAACTAACCATTGGATTTGCAAGTAAGATATATTTTATAGGTTGGTTCAAAACAAGAAGAGTGAGCATTGGATTGAAGAACAAGGAAAAGAAATATCATGCTTCACTCAAGGAAAACAACATGCAAGAATAAAGCTCCAAGAAATGAAGGATTAGAAGATTTGAAGTCTTGGAAGCTTGGATGCATCAAGAAAGCAACCATCATGCTCTAAAAACAAAGAATTTGAAGAGAACAAGTGACTGGTCGACCACCCTATCCTGAATGGTCGACCAACGAGCTCCAGAGGCAAAATCTTTGAGCACTGGTCGACCACCCTATGCTGACTGGTCGACCAACGAGCTCCAGAGGCAAAGTATTTGAGCACTGGTCAACCACCTCATCCTGACTGGTCGACCAACGAGCTCCAGAAACAAAGATTCTTGAAGACCATAAGCATTGGTCGACCACCCTATCTGCACTGGTCGACCAACGGACTCCAATAAGCAATATCCTGAGGAGGAAACATAAGCGTTGGTCGACCACCCCATCTACACTGGTCGACCAACGTGACTGATGAATCACTTCTGGACTACACTGGTCGACCATCGTGCCACACTGGTCGACCACCGACATCAGAAAATATGCTGTAACGGCTAGTTTTTGCTGACATCATTATGGAACCACCTTGGATTTGTCTCCAACGGTCTTATTCGTCCTTGGGCTAACCTTGGGGGCTATCAAAATAGAAGAGAGAACACTCCTATTGCTGAACATCATCTGTAAATTCTCTCTTATGCAGATTATACCTTTGTGAGCTTATCAATGTAATATATACTCTGTTTTTAGAGAGTTTTTCTGTAATTGTTGATTTTGATCAACACAAATATTATCTTGAGTTGTATTATCAAGGAGAGTATTCCTTGATAGAGTATTTATTGAGAGAGCTTTTTCTTTGGGTTGTAAAGAAGCCAGTTTAGCAGAAATTCTCCGGAGGGTTGAGGAGGAGCCCGGATTCATAAATTCTCCGTTGGGTTGTGGAGGAGCGTTGGCTAACGAAATTCTTTGTAGTGGTTTGCAAGTACCCAGATCAAACTTGCAAGTATAGTGAAAATACTCAAGTGACTTCTTGAGGACTGGATGTAGGCTTGAGATTAGCCGAACCAGTATAAATCTCTGAGTTTGCTCTCTCTATCCCTTACTCCTTTATTTGTGCTTATTGTTATCTATTCTTTATTTCCTTGCTCCTCATAATTATTCATCTTGATAGCACATTGATTTTCTGTATTGAATTTATTATCCTAAGCATTGTACTTTTACAGAAAATCATTTTAACTTCCAATTAAGTTTTTGTGAAAAATTTATAAAACCCAATTCACCCCCACTCTTGGGTTCCAACCATTACTTTCACAGAAGACTGCATGCACGACTACGTCCAAGTCGAGGGTACCTCTCCATTGTTCAGGATAAGGTAAAATACTTTAGAAGTCATAATTAAGTTAGGTATTCTTAGTTAAGCTCTGAAATCAAGAAGGTCATACTACGATGTGTACTCATGTAAGAGATAGTAGGGACTAGTACAAAATTATGAAATGTAATTATAATTTAATCAAAGGCTAGTTTATGAATGAAAAGTATAAGGGTTTTACGCAAAAGTTAGGGATTCATAAGTATAAGGGTTTTACGTAAAAGTTAGGCTTGCAGCAGTGCGAGACATCGTCTGCACCGATCACGTGCCCGGTTTTGGGTTGTGACGCTTAATATGCTCTTAGATATGCCGTTAGGAATTCATCAGGCTTGAAGGAATATATGTGGAATAGGAAGTCAATCGGAAAGAGCCTACACCCACCCACCCTCCCATATGAACCAATGAAGCAAAAAAGGAATCATAGTACCAATCCTAGTTTGTCCTTGAGAAGAATGATAAGTCAAACCTACAAGTATAGATGAGGTGTAGCGGAACAGCCAGTTGAGAAGGCGGGTAGACTTTTGAAGGAAGGTAAGCACTATTACCCAAATGAACTTAAAAGATATCGAAACAAGTCTTCGGATAAATCGAGAAATGTATTATATGACAATATTGGCATATCCCAAACCGATTACCAAGAATTGACGAGGATTGATAAGTTATCCATTATATATGACTCTAGAGGAAATAAGTTCCAGTAAAATTAAAACACTAGGAAATGTCTCAAAAAATGAAAAGAATGTCATGTTCTACATTCAACCTTATCATTTTCAAGATTAAGTGATCATGCAATACTCATGTCGTGTCTTGTATGAGTTGAAATGGATCTAAGACACTCTAAGCAACAAGTGTTTAAATTCCTAGTAGTTGTAAAGGATAATACAAGTTGGAGCACAATAGTTAGAAAATAAGGATAGAAGGTATTACTTTTGTGAACGATCCGCACGGTTTGAAGGAAATCGAAAAGTTGCTATATGTGCTATAAGCCTATAACAACAGAAACCTTAGCAAACGGTGAAAGCCTAGACTTAT
The DNA here is from genome assembly GCA_037074585.1 of Biancaea sappan. Classification (NCBI taxonomy): domain Eukaryota; kingdom Viridiplantae; phylum Streptophyta; class Magnoliopsida; order Fabales; family Fabaceae; genus Biancaea; species Biancaea sappan. The sequence goes on along the minus strand of CM073494.1, from coordinate 41,563,310 downwards.
TGAACATATCATTTAAGAAAAATGCTAAATGCATTTATGCGAAAAGAGAATAATTTAGTATAACTCACACGAAATTTCCATCGTTGGTAGGCAAGTCAGAATATGGTGTTCAAAAGAAATTACAACTGTTAAAGTGGTGTGGAATAATTGTTTCCGTGAGGAACTAATATGAGAAAGAGAGAGAGAGATGAGTTGTAGTACTTAATTTGATGTAGGTGCCAGTTGTGTGAATTAAGTTGAAATCTGAAATGTTACATTGTGTTCTACTTCTAAGTAAAAAGGAATTATGAAAAGCATAAAGAACTGGCATACAAATTGGTATGGTGCTAAATGTGTCTGCAACATAAAAATTTAGGAACTTCGGTATATTAAATTGTGTCTGCTATGATGTGTTGTTGCTGGAATAAGAATCATAGTTAATAAGTGAAATAGTTTGTGTGTTAATGACCTTGGAAAGGACTGGACAATATAGAAATCAAAAGGAAAACAGAACAGATAATATAAAAGATTATTATCTTTCGGCCTTCAGCAAATAATCAGTAGAAAAGAAATTTTGTTTTTGTGTTTTCTTCTGTGCTTATGCAGCGGCATCCCTTTAAGATTACTTGGCTGATTATATAGTTTAAGCATGATAATTGGGAAGTAATTGATTACTTGTGGTATTTTTAACATTGTTTGTAACCAAATTTTTTTAAAAGTCAAAAGGGCGAAATTGTTTTGGATGAAAAAAAAAAATTCAAACTTTTTTCCTTATCTGAAGAATTGGGCTAAATATATATAAATGAGTAAATATAACTTGTTGCTTGGAAGAGATTATTTTGTGGTATTTTTATGTATTTTTAATATTATTTATTAAAACATTCTTTTCGCAGAAGTAATGACACGTGATATTATCAAGTTTCCTTTGAAATCAAAACAAAATCACAGAATATTAACTTTTCAATTATAAACGGCATAGTGTCGACCAAAACCTATCACATCCCATGGAAACCCTTGATCAAGGATTGAATATGGACTTCTGTCAAATCTCAAATTAGAAATAGAAGATACACTGTGAAAATAATCTTAATTTGTCATTTTTGTTAAAAGTATTAGTCAAAGTGACGCTCTTTCTAGACACAAGTTTGAAGAATCTTAATGATTAAAGTTCCACCTCTCTCAAATCTTTTTTTTTTTTTTAAATTTCTCTTCTTCGAGATTTTATGCTTTCTTTGAAATAAAAAATTATCTATTTGTCACTTTTAAGTCAAATTTAATAATAAATATTAAAAAAGTATACCTAATTTTATTTTTAAAATTTAATATTAAAAAATTGAACCAAGATTTTACTTAATAAAATTTGCTTTGCTCAACAGTCAACGCTCTCGTAAATGTTGCTCAATGCGAATCTTTATTTGTATAATTTTCATACCACATCGCCCAGTTTTTATCAATGTTTTCAAAATCGGAACGGTTATTGAACCGGTAGAGCCACTGGTTCAAGGTTCAATGGTCGGATCGTGGTCGAACCGTAGTCGAACCGGTGATAATTAAAAAATATTAAAAATATACATAATTTAAAATATTAAAAATATATATAATTTAAAATATTAAAATACTTAATATAATTGATAATTCATAACAATAAGTGAGGGAAATAAGAAAATTAATCCATAAATTGATAATTTATCACAACTCATAATATTCACAATTTCAAACTAAGTAAAATAGCCTTGTAAAAGAGTGAGTAAGTCCCACATTGCTTAGAACAAGAAAGGAAAAAAGTTTCATATACTAATATATATTAATGGGCTTATAAGAGGCTAAGGGAAGTGGTGGGTTCATGCGCTCACAATTTCAGGCCAATGTAGTACAAATTGTCCAATCTGCCCCCCATGTGCGTGTGATAAAGTGGAGTCGGCTAGTTTTTGTTTTTCTTTTTGTTTTCTCTCCTTTGATTTTCTTTTTTATTTGCTTATGTAAGTGGAGGCATATTTGACAATTGCAAAATTAACTAGAGTTATCATGTATTTTTTTTGTTCACTTTCCCTCTACATTTTTCCCCCTCCATTTAAAAAAAAAATTTTTTTTGACCAGAAAAAAAAAAAAACTTGAACCGGTTCAACCTTCAAACCGGCCGGTTCGGCACCGGTTCGGCCGGTTCAACACCGGTCGAACCACCGACCGGTTCAATGGTCAAACCGGACCGATAACCCCTCCGGTTCCCGGTCGGACCGGTCCGACAGACCGGTACAGTCCGGTTTGTTAAACTATAGTTTTTATCCGTATATTAATGGCAACTAATGGCAAGATTTTTTTTTTTATAAATTTTACAAAAGATAAAGATAAAGTTATACAGCTATAAACTATAGCAATTAAATTAAAAATTTAATAAAATTATAAGAATTAAATGTATATTTTTTATAATAATAATAATAATAATAGCCCTAAACTATGGTTGCAATTGTACAGGAAAATAATAATACAAAAGTTTTTTATTTTTATTTTCAGTTTTTATTTTTTAAAATACTGAAAATATCATTTTAATACTTTTAGATTTGGATTTACTTTAAAAAATATTTTTTAAATTTTTTTTTTTAATAAACTAAACCAAATATATTTTTAAACTCTTTTTCTATTTTTAATAAAAATAAAAACAGAACTCAAACCAAACATGCCCTTACAGATAACGGAAGCTGTAGCTAAGTATCAACGACGCCCTATCAATTGTCTTGCAAGTTTAGCAAATTTGACCAAGTCGTTGTTCCGTTCCCGAAATCAATGGCTTTGAAGAAGAAAAACGAAGCAAAAGAAGCCATTTTGCAATGGAAAGACTCTCTGAAACTAGAAGGATCCTCATTCTTGTTCTTCCAGGGCCAAGGTTTGAATCAACACCATTCAAACTCATTTCGTCACGATGCTGGACTCATGAGGATCCCTAGATTGGATTATAATATGCAAATAATTTGAGATGCTGACTAGGCATTTCACAAATTTGGACGGGGCTTTGGTCCAATCGGAGAATTTTAGGATTGTAAAATGAGCTGCTTTTCGTTCTGTACGTCGAAGGAAAGACTCAATCGGAAGGCGTTACAGAAAAGCATTAAGGAGTATCATGATACAAGAACTCTAGCCTCATTTGCCAACATTTCTTTTAAAAGTGGTAAGTTTCTTCCCCTTCCTTGCACATATTGCGTAAGGCATTTTTTATTTAAATATATAATTAGTGAATTCTTACTTATAAAAAATAATTAGTAGAAATCGAACTAAAAATTATTTGATCGACGAATTCAGTCCCACCAGTTGAGGCAACCAGAATGATTTTCAGGGCAAATAAAATCAATGTTGCTTTCATTACAAAACCCTTGCCTTCAAAAGTATTATATCCCAATTTTCTCAACATGAAATCCTGGAATGAAAATATATGAATTCTGTTGCTACAGTTACAATAGGTTTCATGGAAATATATGAATTGTGTTACTATAATTCTCGGGTTCTAATGTTTAATCAAACCCCAGATTCTCACTGCTTCTTGATGACATGTACAGAACTAATAAATTTCTAAGATGCAAGTGCAAACAAAACTAATAACCATTGTGCTGCCAAGTCTATATTCAATTCATCTTTTGAAAAGTACCAAACAAGTTGCATTTTTCATCCTTGACTTTGTTTCTTTGTTTTATCATTGGTCGTTAGATAATAAATAAGGAGCAACATTATGTATTTCTCTTTTACCCAAAAGGCTAAACTTAGCTTAGGTGTAGCTTTTAGATGTTTTTTATGAAAAACTTTACAAGTGAATATTGTTACACCTCAACATCACATGACTGGGTGTATTTTTAAAAAAAATCTCCACATTTCGTGTATTTATTAAAAAACTTAATTGCAAATATCTATAAAACTTTACTTCAAGTCTGGTCCCTTAAAGAGTGGTAAGAGGTAGTGTCAATGTGTCATACTGTCATTCAATAAAAGATATAATAATAAAAGGAGTCATGTTCATAAATCAACGATCTCATACAATTGAGATGATATAAACTCCTCTTATTTAATAATTTATTTGATGTCTCCTTTTATTGTTAACATTTAGAGTAGCTTTCAATTGACGCATGTAGGGGATTTCAGCCTTCTAAAAGATTCATTTATCTCAAAAATAAAGTCCGAAGATAAAATCCTCAATATATTTTTTTTTTCTTCTATCAGATGCCAACAAGAGAAGGTACATAACGGAAGAGATCAAAAGGATTGGAAAAGGAAATATCACTGCTAAGGTTTTTAGCTATCGAGAGCTATGTGTTGCAACGCAAAACTTTCACCCGGACAGGTTGATTGGTGAAGGAGGCTTTGGCAGGGTTTACAAAGGATACCTTGAAAGCACTAAACAAGTATGAAACAAATTTATTCTAAGAAATTCAAAATTGTCATATCAAGTAAGAGGTCTATTTAAAGTTGTAAAAGAAAAAAAAAACAAAAAAATGTGTTTCTGACATGCAGTTTGTAGCAGTGAAGCAACTTGACAGGAATGGGTTTCAAGGAAATAGAGAATTTCTTGTAGAGGTTTTGATCTTAAGTCTCTTGCACCACCCTAACCTTGTCAATCTGGTAGGGTATTGCGCTGATGGTCATCAGAGGATTCTGGTGTACGAATACATGGTCAATGGTTCTTTAGAAGATCACCTTCTTGGTCAGTCAAATTAACTTTTCATGAATTGTGTTGGATTGCATGATACAGAACAGAGTTTAGAAAGGCATAAAGGAAATCCAACAATTGAACTCAATTTGATTGCCATATGTATGACTGCATATTATCATGATGATTATTTACAAAACAAAGCAAGCTTTTTGCAGTCTCAAGACTTTTAAGTGGATTGTGTTTTAAAAACTCTCTTTTATTGTTTAACCCTTTTAATTAGTCGTGTGAATAGATGGCATATAATAATTCTTCTTATTATAAGGTCGCACTGTGATTCGTAGATCATCAATTTTGGAATCTCCACAGGAAATACTAAGGACCTTCAAGCTTGTGCAACATGAAATGAACATGTATGGAGCCTAAGAACTTAATTAGATACATCTATAGGCTAAGTTTGATAGGTCAAGGGTTTAAGTAATTCAATTTGGACAGTTTTTGTTTAGATTTGAGCTTTTCTTGGACCTAATTTAACATTTTCTTTGAACTTTTCTACAATGTTGGTTCAACTAATTCATATAAACAACATCTCACTCAAATTTAAATAAATCATAAACTACAATATACTTGTTCATTCAAATAACTCAAAAAAATAACAATATCGCTCATTTAAAGTCAAATAGCTCATAAGCCAAAATCCACTTGTTCGTTTAAATAATTCATAAAAACAACAATGTTGACCTAATTGGGGAAAAAGAACATAAACTAATTAGTATTTATTAGAGTACTTATTAATTTATAGTACACACACATACATATATATATATATACATACATACATACATACATACATACATATATATATATATATATATATATATAAGATAATATAATATAATTAAGATTATATTATAATTTTAATTCTTTTACTTTGACCAAAATTGTAAATTGGTCCCTATACTTTATTTTCATGTAAAATTGTTCATATAGTTTTTCCATCCATATAAATTAATTTATACCGTCAGTATAAATTAACTTATAGAAAATTGTAAATTGGTCCCTATACTTTACTTTCATGTAAAATTGTTATTAGAATAGTCTTACATGGTAGATGATGTATATATTTGTGAACGTGTTAACATGTCTAATAATTAATTTTTGGAAAATTCAACTATCATGTCAATAGATTCTCATTTTGCTCTTAATTCCCAATATAGACGCTAGGTCAGGGAAATTGGGAATTAAGGGTAAAATAAAATTTTGTTAACATTGTGGTAAGTTGGACAAAAATTAATGACTGAGAATACTGACATGTTCACAAAATATACAATTAACTGTCATGTAAGATCATTTTAATAGTAAAGTTCACTATACTAACGGTAGGGACTAATTTATATAGATGAGAAAATTACATGGACAATTTTACATGAAAATAAAACATAGGAACTAATTTACAATTTTGGTAAAATAATTAGGACTTAGATTATAATTTAACCTATAATTAATCTTGTAGTTTGATTCAGTTTGGTGCATGGTTTACCAAATTAAACCACAATTAGCATTGACTTTGATTGGTTTTGAACACCCCTAATCACTCAATTTAAAATTCAAATTGTTAGGGATAGTATTATTTGGCAATTAGCATCTCAAATAGTACAATCTTACCCACAAAAACAAAACGATTATCAGAATTAACTCCAGAAAGAAAGCCTTTGGACTGGAATACCAGAATGAAAATTGCTGAAGGAGCAGCAAAAGGACTGGAATACTTGCATGAAGTAGCGAACCCACCAGTGATATACCGAGATTTCAAGGCATCAAACATTCTATTGGATGAAGACTTCAATCCAAAGCTCTCCGATTTCGGATTGGCAAAGCTTGGTCCAACTGGGGATCAATCCCACGTGTCTACCAGGGTAATGGGAACTTATGGGTACTGTGCTCCCGAGTATGCACTCACAGGTCAGTTGAGCACAAAGTCTGACGTGTACAGCTTTGGAGTGGTGTTCCTGGAGATGATCTCTGGAAGAAGAGTGATTGATCCTTCTAGACCAACTGAAGAGCAAAATTTAATCCTTTGGGTATGTCTTCAAACTTTTCTTACTTCCCAAAACCCATGTCATTCTTTGTATAAATGAAATATATAACACCGTACGGCTATCAATCTGTCATAGATCGACTTGTATTCACATCTTAATTCTTGTAGGAGGAGTTAATGATCAGTCTTAAAAGAAATGTTTTTTCTTAATTTAAATATTCGAAAATAAAATTTTTCAATTTAGTTCGTAAAATTTCCTCCAATCAAAATAGTCCTTACATCGGGCAAATATGGGATTTCACGTGTTTGTTTAGCGAATAATATAGACTTGTCTAGGTGTCTTTAGCCTACAAAATAATACCGTTTTGGTATTGGAAAACCCATGAATGCCTTTTAGAGGACAAATTTTGATTGTTGGGAGATAATATTTGGAAACTAAATTGATATACTTTACCTTTGAAGGATTAAATTAAAGAGAGTGACCTTCCCAAGATAAAAACCAAATTACAGGGAGCAATGATTTTTCAGTGACGAAATTTTTAATGTACTTTTTTATTTTCAATATTTTATTCACTGATCTCATTACACAGAAAACACAACTAGCACGATCCTAAGTACTATTTTAATATTTTTCTCAAGAAAAATTTCTTAACAAAAAAAAAACTAACTTTATAATCTCATCAAGATGCATGTGATTTTTAATATATATCTCGTCTTATCTATATTCTGGGTCCAATTGTGTATCCCAACTGAAAATATTTAGGCACAACCACTATGAAAGACAGAAGGAAATTCCTGGTAGGCTAACACACCTAAATTGTAAAGGGAAACAGTGTGGAAGGTTTGAGATTGATGATCATGTTGTCTCCTTAATTTATAGGTAGAACCACTATTGAAAGACAGAAGGAAATTCACATTAATGACAGATCCATTGCTAGAAGGGGAATTCCCCATGAAAGGTCTATACCAAGCTCTAGCAGTTGCAGCAATGTGTCTCCAAGAGGAAGCTGCTACTCGGCCTTTGATTAGCGACGTAGTCACAGCTATGGAATTTTTGGCTACGAAGAATTTGCAAGCCGATGATGAAGACGACAAAGAACGTGTTTTTGACTCTTCCTCTCCCCCTGAGGACGACGGAGAATGCCGTATTAATGGAGGCTACGAATCTGACACAGCAGTTTGTGATCATAAAAGAGAACTTTAAATGAATATTAATTGATTCTATTTACAGATGAAGCTTTCCTAAGCCATTATATAAAAATTCATCGTGCTGCAGCTTGGCATGGTTATGTGAACAAGTTTTTATTATTTAGATAAAAATATGACATCATAAAAAAATAATGGAAAAAATACACTTTACTCTTATGAAGTTTGTTCTATGTGCAGAAAAGCTCTATAAAGTTTAAAACTAAGTAAAAGACCCTTATAAACTTTCATATTGTACCAAAAACTACTTGTCGGTTAGTTGACCCTTAGTCAACTGACGGTCAATACTGACATGAACATTGAAGTGTCACGTTAATAGATGATTTATGTGCCATATCAGTCCTCTTTCACTCAATCATCGTATCCAATAGAATTGTGACACGTGGCATATACTTAGCTTAAAGAAAAATCAAAATAACGCATGTATAGTATGATTCAACCTTGGGCTTGGATAAAAGAAAGAAGAGTTTTTCACCCTCTAATCACTGATACACATTCAATAAATATTTATAAAATTTAATATATATAGGAACCTCTGTTATTGTTCTCAAAATTCAAAACAATATACACCAATTATTATATCTTATAAAACGATAACAAATCTTATAATAAGAAAATATGCTATTATTTTAGATAACTCATTTTAAATTATATAAAAATTAAAAAATTTTAATAACAAATATTATAATATAAATTTTATTTTTATTAAGTAAAATAATTATAAAAATATAATATTCATATTAAAATTATTTTTTAATATAAGATTTGATATTATAATTTTTAGTAATAATTAAATTTTATAATATCAAATCTTATATTAAAATTTTATATTATAATGTCAAATCATTTTAAATTATATTAAAAATTAATTATTATTAAAAAATAAAATTTTCAAATATTATATGAAAAAATAATTTTAATCTGCATAGTATATTTTTATAATTATTTTTTAATATAAATTTTATTTTTATTAAGTATAAATAATAATTAAATTTATATTATAAGATTTGTTATTAAAATTTTTAAATTTTTATATAATTTAAAATGAGTTATGTAAAATAATAGCATATTTTCTTATTATAAGATTTGTTATTTTTTATAAGATATAATAATTGGTATATATTGTTTTGAATTTTGAATATAATAATAGATGTTTCTATATATATTAAATATTTTAAATATATGTTGAATGTGCATCAGTGATTATATGGTGAAGAGCTCTTCCATATTCTATTCAAACCCAAGTTCGAATCTTGCTATATATGTATTACTTTGATTTTTCTTCAAAACTAAGCATATGCCACGTGGCAATTCCATTGGATATAGTGATTGAGTAAAAGAGAGCTGAACAGGTAATTTTTGGCATAACATGAAAGTTCATAGGGTCTTTTGCTTAGTTTTAATCTTCATGGGGGGTTTTTTGCACATAAAACAAACTTCATGCAGGGTAAAATGCATTTTTTCCAAAAATAATTTATAAAAGTTAATCATGTAATACTAAATTATAAAATATATATCTGCATATATTTTTTTTATTAAAAAATGTTTTACAAAAGAACTAAAAATTTACACATGAATTCTAATCGTATTTATTGGAGATCACCATTCTCCAGTGTTATTAGACCCGGGCAGGCCTTCGGGTTACTGAGTCACTGGTTCAACCGTCGGGTCACTAGGTCAATTGTTGAACCAGATAAATAAATTAAAAATTAAAAATTATATATATATATATATATATATATACTTATATTTGTTTACAAATAAATTTAAAACTAAATAAAATAAATAATTTATATGCAAATTTCACACTTTAAAATTTTAAAATCATAGTCATTAATCATAAAATTAAGATATAAATATCTATCAATAATTTTTGACATAAAATTACAAATAAATAAATCCCCATTTTTTGTCACACTTTAATTTTATATATTAAAAAAATTTATTCATTATCTATAAATAAATAAATAATTTTTTTGTAATAATTAAATCCCCATTTTCAACTTTTTTGCCTTAGTCTACAAGCTCTATGGCCTATGCTCTTGTCTAGCTCATGACTTTTGACTTTCATTTGCCCAAGCCATTTTCAACTTTTTTGCCTTAGTCTACAAGTTCACTGCTTTATAAAGGAAAGATAATAATTAATAAACTATTCATATCACTCTTCCTGTCATATTAAGTGTCTTAGGCTCTTAGCTCTCTGTCTCCGGTCTCTATTATTCATTCCAAGCGAGATATGGTACTGGTTAGGTCACCGTCACACCCAAAGTGCATCATTATTATGGATCATCAGTTTGTGACCATCACACCATCTCTCTCTTCTTTCCTCTTTGGCGATCCGGGCTATACTCTATGTCCATGGCTCTCTTTTTCTCTTTTGCTATACCTCATGGCTCTCTCTCTCCTTTCCTCTTTGCCACCTGGTGGCTTGCTCTCTCTCTCTCTCCCCTTTCCATCTTCTTCTTCATTGGTGGGAAAAAAAAAGAGGTTCGAGTCAAAGCTCGGGTTGGCTTTGACCCAGCCAGGTTGACCGGGGTTGACCCCAGGTTGATTACACACTGGTCCAAATGAGTGACCCAGACAGGTTCTTACCCTAGGTCGTCAAGTCTCGAGTCGCCCGCTGGATCGGTCTATGTAATACCCATGAAAAATAAAATATAAATGCGTATTTACAAATTATTGTTACTATTTCAGTATACAGTATTATTCACCCGTATAATACTATTTATGTATACAGTACTGTTCACTTATACAATGGAAATGTCAAGTACTAGATGTGGTTTGGTCATAAGAGAAAACTAGAAAGAAGTTAGTAGGAGAAAATGACGTTTTATGTGTGAAAATACCCTCAAGGACTAAAATGAAAGGACTGAATTGAAAAAAAACTTAAAGGTTTAAGGTAAAAGGATAGTTTTTCCCTTAAATTTTCAATAGTAAGCCACTTTTCGTGATTGCACAGTAAACTGAATGATTAACCGAATTATTTTATTAGAAATGTCATTTTTATAAATAGTAAATTAAATATTTTATTAGTGCATAGTGTCAAATAATACCATTGACTTTTCCGATAAATAGGTCATTCTATTTCACTTCTAAACTCACACCTTCAACTTCTTTTCTTTTCTCCTTAAGTTTTTTTTTGCTTCGACGTTAGGTTTCTGAGATTTTGGGCCTTTCCTTTTCAACTTAGGTAAGGATACTATGCCATTTCTATGTCTTTCAAATTTTAGAAGTTATTTTCTTAAGTATGCCATGTGGTTGCGGTTTTAGCTGATCTTTCACATCAGAAAAACTGTCCTTAGCTGCCCATATATTATTTTGATTCTCTGATTACCAAAATAGAATGTAAACTATGAAGAATACATGTCTAGAAAAGTTTTAGTTAAGGAAAGATCTGGTTTTTAAGTGTGTCTATTACGACTCTCCACTCTTTTCTGAGAACTTACTTGGTGTGTTCTTTTACAGATTGTATTATCTATTTCTGGTATGAATAGTACCCGTATGTATGAATAGTAACTATATATATGAATAGTAATCGTATGTATAAATAATGACCGTACATATAGATAGCAACTATCCGTATATATAAATAGTAACCGTATATATGAATAGTGACCGTATATATGAATAGTAACTGTATATATGAATAGTAACTGTATATATGAACAGTATCTGTATGAAAACAATCCTAACTTGTTTTTTCTAATATTTCATAAAAATTTCTGTAACGGAACACTGAAATTCACCTATGTACTCTTGTCCGTAACGACTTAGAGAAGCGATACTTGTACGGAATACAGGTGAGTGAAACGACCCCGTTTTAATAGGGTTTTAGCATTATTGGTGATAAAAAGTATGCCATAGGATACTTCCAAGATTCATAGGGGTAAATTGGATTTAGAGTGGCAAATCTAGAGAAATAATTAATCTAGAAGTATGGATAAGACGAAACAAGTATTTCATGATGATGTGAAGTTTGAATCTCTTCAAAAACAGTTTAATTGTTATCTTGATTTGTGGTTTATAAATCTATAATATAGTTATATACTATACCTGTTATATGAATGAATATTACATTGTACTTCTGATTATGATATGAAATATTGTACTATTGATTGTGATTGAGCGGGATAGTACCCCCTCTCACGACAAGGCATAAAACCTGGTTTAAAGGGTGCCTTGACCAACGAGTGTGGAGATAACGATTTTTCAGTAAGGATATAGCCCGAGTCGGTAACAGATCCATGAGGTGCCCTAGCTAAGAGGATGATGTTGTGCATCATGGCGAAAATATACAAATTTGGTGAACCGGCCCATGTGCGCTCTTTAGGAGATATTGCCATTAATGAGTACTAGTAACGTTTGTTGAATTGGAAGAATTTTTATCTTTTAGTATGTATTTTCTAACTATGTCTATTGGTTGAGTTTGAGCCTTCGGGTATACTTGCATGACTGGTGATGTATTTGAATTTTATTAACGCGAGGCCGATTCGCTCACTGAGTTTTAAAGCTCACACTCTCTATGAAAATTTTTTGTTCTGATCAGGTTACCAGTGAAGAATATCCGTTAGAAGAGTATATCACTTTGGACCTTCCTGCTGTCGGGTAGGCCCCTCTTACTCTGTAACTGTCTAAGACATCTAGGTCAGTGGTTTGGTATTTGGCTTGTATTTCAGTATAATAATGTGTTTTATATTAAGGATATATTATTATATGCAAATCATCTCTATGATTTCCAAATAAGAAAATTTGATATATTTTCTTCGTATCTATTAAGAAATGATTATTTTGATAACATAGAGATAATAACTAAATAATTTAATTCGTGGGTAGAATTTATCGAAAGGCTTACAGTGATAGGATACTCATTATTGTGCAGATCATATGCCTAGAAAATAGGTCGTGATAGTCTGGGTCCAATAACACTGTCATTTTCTACTTAGTTTTTATCAAATAGCCAATAGCTGGCAAGCATCAAAATTTTGGCCCATTAAAACACAAGCCTAAATAAACTAGTCCATTTAACTTACAAGCTAGCAAGTATTTTTTTTTCAAAATTTAATTTATTTTGTATAAAAAATTTTATTTAATCTTATTTTATATTTCATAATATTATATTCAATAAATATAGTAAATTTAAGTATGAAAATTTTGTAATTTAATAAATAAATATAAAAATTTTAAATTTACTTATAATATAGTTGATTTAAAAAAATTATAAAATGATAATTTAAAAGCACTATAAAGACAATATTTTGTATAAGAATTTTTTTTCCCTAAAGTTGTAATTTATGAGATACATTTGAAGACGAAATATCTTTTCCAACAATTTTGTTTCTTGCCATTTCTTTGGATAAACAGTGTTGTACGTATTTCATCCTTTTTGTTTTTTCACGTTATTTCATCATAACTTCAACTGAGCTATTTGCATTTGTTTGGTCAAGGTAGTTTCCTTTTGGGTTCTACTTAACAGTAATTGGAAAGATGTCACCTAACTCCTTAGAAATGTAATATATTTCAATTTCAATGCAAAAGTAAAGATACTTCTATTTAACTTCAACCGACTTGCCATGATTTCATTAGCTTTTTGATAGGAACAAATATATATGATTACAGTTAATTTCCATCATGAGAAAGAGTGTTAACTTTTTTTTTTAAATTAAAAATGATTGATTTGTTTTTACTAAAAAATTTTAAAATTTAATTAATTAGATAATTTTTATTTTAAAAATTAAAAAATAACTCATAAGCATGTCTGTTTAGGTCCGCAAGCCACAATAGACAAGCTTGGACATTCTTAAATTGGAACTATTTATTAAACAATCAGACTCAATCCAACCTGTGGTAAGCTAGGCTAGATGGCTTGTTTGACAATCTTATTTTTGCCGATGATTAAAATTCCAAGTAGACTAACAAATTAGTTTGGAGTTTGTAAACCTACTTAATTAGTTGTAGTTTTCACTATATTAACAATTTAAAAAAATATTTTACACAGTTAAATCCTGAATATTATGAATTTATTAAACATTGTTATTAAATTATACCTCCAAGATAAATATATAATTGGTCACACAAAATGATTAATTGTATTATGTTTGTAATTATAATAACTAATTCATTTGACACTTAAATTTTAGAGATTAAAAGAATAAAAAAGTGTATATTTTAAGAATCAACTTGTATATTTATTCTTCAATTTTTAAACTTTCTGGGAGTACTGAAAATTAGTTTTCAAAATAGCTAATTTATTGCAAATTAATTTTTTTTTCATGTATCGCATGAAAGGTACCATCAAACTTTTGCTGCTATATAATTGATTTAGTTGGCATATATACTAAAGTCTACATGGCTCTCTACATAAGGTATATAAAGTTCTGTAATCTTTTTCTTTTAAATCTAAACAAATCAAAATTGAACAAACTTAATATATGTTCAATATTTTCCTACCCAAATTTGAAGTTATCAGTTGCCTCAAAGGTATTAATTTTTTCGGAAAATGACATACTCAGCAGAATCTTGATAACAACTATAGGTTACTTGATAGAAAGGACTAATTTATAATAAATTAGATATTTTGAAGAATAATTCGTACAATATCAAAAATTCAGAGACTATAACTAAGCATGTCTGTAAAATTGGAGAAATAAAATAAGTAAATATGTATTATTGAAATTTGGTAAAAAATAGTTGGTCAACACATGAAAGCGTTAAAAAATGTGACTAACGACAAGTTTGGTACATGAATTTAATATTATATAACGAATGGAGTAATGCGAAAGATAATAATAAATTATCTAAATTATTCTCTTCAAAACCATTGACTTCTTTTTTTTTTTTTAAGAATTGAATATTTTAATAAAATATTTAATTTTCATTCACATTTGTTTTTTCTAGATATCAAATATATCCTAAATGGTAATTTAAAAAAAAAAAAGCATACGCGACATATTGCGGATGACGACCAAGTCACTATTTTAAACCAAGTCAACAACACAATTAGAATCACTTTTTTAAGCGAAGCCAAATCAATAGAGCAAGACAAGCAAAGAGGTCACAACATCAAAAAAATTTTTTTTTTCAATATAACGTATTTAGCAAACGGGTTGGCCTATTTAGGTTTGTAGATTTTTTTTTTGAAGATTAAAATTGCTTATCTTGATCCTCAGGTCACTCTTTTTAAATAAATAAAATTTGAATTTTTATATAAAAATAATATAATTTTAAAATTTTTAATAAAAAATATAATAATTTTGTATTAAAATAGAATTTATACATATAAAATATTACTTCTCTAATATTTTTAAATAACTAATAACTTAAATTTTATATTTTCTTTCAAAGTTAACTATATTATATTTAAATTTGAAAATTCTATATTTATGTTTAAAAAATTACAAAAAAGTTTTCATATCCAAATTTACTATATTTATTGAATATAAGGTAATAAAATATAAAAATGTGATATAGTAAAATTATTTATACTAAAATAATATATATTTTTTAAAAAAACAAAAAATTATAAAAAAAGGACTAACCCGCAGGGCCTGTGGGCTTAGCCCATCTAAATCTATTTTTAAATGTACTCATTTTTCTTAGTTTAAGGCCATGCATTTATGGGCACAACCCAAATTGATAGTGAAAGTAATGGTTGGAATCCAAGAGGGGGGTGAATTGGGTTTTATAAAATTTTCACAAAACTTTATTGGAAGTTAAAATGATTTTCTGTAAAAGTACAATGCTTAGGATAATAAATACAATACAGAAAATCAATGTGCTATCAAGATGAATAATTATGAGGAGCAAGGAAATAAAGAATAGATAACAGTAAGCACAAATAAACGAGTAAGGGATAGAAAGAGCAAACTCGGAGATTTATACTGGTTCGGCTAATCTCAAGCCTACATCCAGTCCTCAAGAAGTCACTTGAGTATTTTCACTATACTTGCAAGTTTGATCTGGGTACTTGCAAACCACTACAAAGAATTTCATTAGCCAAGGCTCCTCCACAACCCAACGGAGAATTTATGAATCCGGGCTCCTCCTCAACCCTCCGGAGAATTTCTGCTAAACTGGCTTCTCTACAACCTAAGGGAATGCTCTCTCAATAAATACTATATCAAGGAATACTCTCCTTGATAATACAACTCAAGATAATATTTGTGTTGATCAAAATCAACAATTACAAAGAAACTCTCTAAAAACAGAGTATATATTACATTGATAAGCTCACAAGGGTATAATCTGCATAAGAGAGAATTTTGATAACATACTTTTTCCATTTATTTTAGTCCCTATTTTAGTCCTTTTTGCCTCTTTAATTTTGTCAATTCTCTAATTTTATTTTGTTTTGGAATTTATTGGGTATAAACTATTTATGGATTGAATGTGTCTCAATTTTTATATTTTTAGAACTTGAATTGTAAAATGCTCAATTTAATTCCTACAAATTTTAATTTTGGAGAGAAAAGTGTTGACATGGACAAAGATGATGATTTGGATGCTAATGTGGCACTTTTTGGGTGATGTAGATGCTTACTAGAATATGCTGGATGTGGGGCCCACTTGAACTCTTATTCAATGCCATGTAGTCAGAATTTTTGGGCAAAAATATTAATTTTCGTAGGTCAAGAAAAGCATGGCTGAAATATTAATTTTGCCATGATATTCTGCTGCTGTTCTGCTGCTGTTTGTCACTTTCTGCTGCAGAAATATTAATTCTGCTGCTGCTGCCATACCATTCTGCTGCTGCCATACTTTTCTGCTGCTGCAGAAATATTAATTTTGCTGTCAAAGTGCTGCCATATCATGGAAGAGGCATCCAAGGAGGCATCTAGGGCAGAATATCCCTTTAGGCATGTGTTAGATCAGTTTTATATTTGTAAAAATCGAAATTTATTAAGGAGGCTAAGTCATTTTTCTGATGTGAAGTCCTAGCACCATTTTTCTGCCTTCCTTGGGCAGCAGTGGTTGGGAGCAACATAGAGGCAACTCTCTAGCTTGGTTAGAGGGAAAGGAAGCCTTCCCACTTGGGAATGGCTCTCCTTCTCCCATTTTCTTTCCTTTTTTTCCATTTTCCTTCATAGTTTCTTAGATTTCTGCTGTATTTTCTATTTTCTGTCATGTTCTTCTTCTCTTCCTTGTAATTTCTGAGTTTAAGGATTGATGTAGTTCGGTTTTATGAAGCTTTATTGTTGAACATATTCAGTTTTAATGCATTTTCGTTTAATGGAATGGATTTTACCGATTATTCTTCCTCTTGAATGTTTGATGAACCTTCAATGAGTTTGGGATTTTTATGTCTATGCTAGAGTTAGCTAGATATTGAGCTTGACCTTGTGATTTCCACCATAAATTAGATTATCTAGATATAGATAGTTTTATTTATGTGGCTTGAATAATTTTCTTGAGCTTCATGACTTAATTGAATGGTTGATCTAAGATTTTAGTCAATTATTTTGGATAAGTTAGATTGTAATTTCAAAGCTTTTGGATTCAATCATATTTTAGAAAATTGGCCAACATTGAATGGATTGTAATTTAATTGAATTGTTCTTCAATGATTCAAAGATTAATTTGTCTATGAATTAATCGGATTAGACCAACGAAATCAATCTCATTTTCTTGTGTAGTCGGTCATTTGATGAAATGGAAATTGTACTTTAATTCATTTGGACCAATGAGTATTTTCTTGGCCAAAGTTCTATTTTATTTATTGTTCTATGAAGCTTGTCATTTATACATGCATGCGTTTGCTATGTATTTGTAACGAGTAGGACAAGAGATAACATGTCATATGCGATTGCGGGGCATTGATGTGATTAGGACTTCATCGGATTATATTTGAGTTATAGATTAGTGAAGATCTTCCTAACTATAATTTTAATATAATTCAGTCTTAGAAGACTTTCTGAGAATTTTAGATTGAAGATTACATAATAGAATTAGCCAAGAATATTCAAAGGAAATGATGATGATGTACAATTCCATGAAATTTGTGACCAATCCACATCTTTTCTCTGTTTTGTTTTCTATCTAGTTATTTAAATTTCAGTTATTTATATTGTGTTGTTTCAATCATCACCCCCCCTTTTTTGTGTAATTTCTGAAATTTCCCTCATAAGTCTTAATAGCATTTCACTTAGCCTAATTGAATTTTATTTGATACCTCAATCTCTGTGGGACGATACTCTACTCATCACTTTATTACTTGTTGCGACCCAGTATACTTGCTGGAATATTTTATGTGCTATAAATTATACGCACCAAGTTTTTGGCGCCGTTGCCGGGGATTGATGGTTGTCAAATTGATTTTTCTTTTAAGCCAAAGTGATGTTATTTTAGACATTGTCTTTTCTTGTTTTAGTTTTTACAATTTCAAGTGTTTTTAGCTTTTCAAGTGTCTTTATTAGTTTGATTTCTTCTTGTTACCTTGCTTATTTGATATATCTCTCATGTTATTTCTCTTTGTTGCATGTGAGGTACTTGATCATTTTCCTTGACGAAGGAAATAAAAAAAATCAAAGAGAAAGTAAGGAAAACAAAGAAGAAGCGACGCTAAGCATAGACACCAAATAAAGTCTAGCTAAGGACTTTAAACCAAGCGCTTTTGGGAGGCAACCCAAGTTTTTCTAATCTTTCTCTTTTTAATTTTGTTGTTGTATTTCTTTCGTAATTTTAATTTTGTTTTAGTCCTTTTCTGTTGCCCATTTTTTTTCTCTGTTTTCTCTGTTTTGGCAGAAATTTTGTCATCTTGCATGAATATTCTGTACTGCTTGGCTATGGTTTTTGCCACTTTCTTTACATGTTTTTAAACCTTTATATGTCTTCTAGTTGTAGAATTTTATTTGGAGTGATTCGCATCCGTTTTGGGGTCGTTCTATGTCGGTAAAGCCGTGTCGCCAGAAATTCTGCACTGCAGAATTTTGCTACTCTGTTTTGTCCGAATTTGATGCTCACTTTTTAAATTTTTGATGGAGTTTTGGTGTGGAATTATGCATGATGAAATAGCTAAAGTGTAGATTGACTTAGCATGAAGAGAATTTAGTCTTATTTCTCTAAGGAATTCGAGTTAAATGGCAATGACATTGACTTTAATGAATTTGTAGTAATAGTCTTTTAGCTGTGAGGATTTGAGCCTAAGTGAAAAATGCTATTCTTCTTGTTGTGTTCTCTATCATGGATTGTCACTCTAGAACTTGTCTTGAATCTTTGATTGAGGCTACATATCTTGTACATACTTGGAAATGATTTAGGCATTTGTTTCTTGTAACCACTTTTAGCCAAATAGCCATCCATTATCATTGTTTCCATTGTATGCCATTTTGTGCCTTATCCATTTTCTTTCTTGTGTTCTTCCACCACTTTTTCTGCCTACAACAATATTTTTCTCTTTCAACTTAAGATGTGAGAAGTATTTTAAATTCTTTTAAGGGATTGATATGCTGAAAAATTTTGTGAATTTTGGGGTGTTTTGAACTATATTTCTTCTACTTCCTCTCAAGCAAAAGAAAAAAAGACTGGCCAGTCAAGAAGAAAAAAAAAAGAGGAGAAAGAAAGAAAGAATAAAAAAAAAAGAAGAGAAAAAGATAATGAAAAAGAGGAGCAGATAGAACATTGAGACCCAAATTTATTTATACTCAGTCTCTTATATTTCACTTGTAAATGCTCTTCATTTTCTTGAGTTGTTACCATATTTTGTTTCATTGTTCAATCTTTCCCTTTGTTTCCCACTATTTTTCTTACCCACGTTACAACCTTTTAAAGTCCTTTTGATTCAAGTATGTATTAGATTCAAGTAGTGGAGATTTAGATTCTTGACAAGCTTATGGTAGTGAAATTTGTGATAGGACGACTTTGAGTGATTCCCTCTTAAACACTTGAGAGAGTAGAGGATAAACACCTTACCTTGTGAGGAGATTGTTACTTGAATTCATTATTTTCGAAATAATTGCCATGGAGCTTGAACTTTTTAGAAATTTAAGATTTATTTCCCCTAATGTAAATCTTTCTAAATTTTAATTATTTCATTGTTGTATATTTTCTACACTTTTCTTGCTGTGCTTATTGGGATTCTCTGTTGTATTTAATTGATTTTGCCCAGGAGTGCAAAAGGCCTAGTGTGGGGGATTTGATAACATACTTTTTCCATTTATTTTAGTCCCTATTTTAGTCCTTTTTGCCTCTTTAATTTTGTCAATTCTCTAATTTTATTTTGTTTTGGAATTTATTGGGTATAAACTATTTATGGATTGAATGTGTCTCAATTTTTATATTTTTAGAACTTGAATTGTAAAATGCTCAATTTAATTCCTACAAATTTTAATTTTGGAGAGAAAAGTGTTGACATGGACAAAGATGATGATTTGGATGCTAATGTGGCACTTTTTGGGTGATGTAGATGCTTACTAGAATATGCTGGATGTGGGGCCCACTTGAACTCTTATTCAATGCCATGTAGTCAGAATTTTTGGGCAAAAATATTAATTTTCGTAGGTCAAGAAAAGCATGGCTGAAATATTAATTTTGCCATGATATTCTGCTGCTGTTCTGCTGCTGTTTGTCACTTTCTGCTGCAGAAATATTAATTCTGCTGCTGCTGCCATACCATTCTGCTGCTGCCATACTTTTCTGCTGCTGCAGAAATATTAATTTTGCTGTCAAAGTGCTGCCATATCATGGAAGAGGCATCCAAGGAGGCATCTAGGGCAGAATATCCCTTTAGGCATGTGTTAGATCAGTTTTATATTTGTAAAAATCGAAATTTATTAAGGAGGCTAAGTCATTTTTCTGATGTGAAGTCCTAGCACCATTTTTCTGCCTTCCTTGGGCAGCAGTGGTTGGGAGCAACATAGAGGCAACTCTCTAGCTTGGTTAGAGGGAAAGGAAGCCTTCCCACTTGGGAATGGCTCTCCTTCTCCCATTTTCTTTCCTTTTTTTCCATTTTCCTTCATAGTTTCTTAGATTTCTGCTGTATTTTCTATTTTCTGTCATGTTCTTCTTCTCTTCCTTGTAATTTCTGAGTTTAAGGATTGATGTAGTTCGGTTTTATGAAGCTTTATTGTTGAACATATTCAGTTTTAATGCATTTTCGTTTAATTGAATGGATTTTACCGATTATTCTTCCTCTTGAATGTTTGATGAACCTTCAATGAGTTTGGGATTTTTATGTCTATGCTAGAGTTAGCTAGATATTGAGCTTGACCTTGTGATTTCCACCATAAATTAGATTATCTAGATATAGATAGTTTTATTTATGTGGCTTGAATAATTTTCTTGAGCTTCATGACTTAATTGAATGGTTGATCTAAGATTTTAGTCAATTATTTTGGATAAGTTAGATTGTAATTTCAAAGCTTTTGGATTCAATCATATTTTAGAAAATTGGCCAACATTGAATGGATTGTAATTTAATTGAATTGTTCTTCAATGATTCAAAGATTAATTTGTCTATGAATTAATCGGATTAGACCAACGAAATCAATCTCATTTTCTTGTGTAGTCGGTCATTTGATGAAATGGAAATTGTACTTTAATTCATTTGGACCAATGAGTATTTTCTTGGCCAAAGTTCTATTTTATTTATTGTTCTATGAAGCTTGTCATTTATACATGCATGCGTTTGCTATGTATTTGTAACGAGTAGGACAAGAGATAACATGTCATATGCGATTGCGGGGCATTGATGTGATTAGGACTTCATCGGATTATATTTGAGTTATAGATTAGTGAAGATCTTCCTAACTATAATTTTAATATAATTCAGTCTTAGAAGACTTTCTGAGAATTTTAGATTGAAGATTACATAATAGAATTAGCCAAGAATATTCAAAGGAAATGATGATGATGTACAATTCCATGAAATTTGTGACCAATCCACATCTTTTCTCTGTTTTGTTTTCTATCTAGTTATTTAAATTTCAGTTATTTATATTGTGTTGTTTCAATCATCACCCCCCCTTTTTTGTGTAATTTCTGAAATTTCCCTCATAAGTCTTAATAGCATTTCACTTAGCCTAATTGAATTTTATTTGATACCTCAATCTCTGTGGGACGATACTCTACTCATCACTTTATTACTTGTTGCGACCCAGTATACTTGCTGGAATATTTTATGTGCTATAAATTATACGCACCAAATTTACAGATGATGTTCAGCAATAGGAGTGTTCTCTCTTCTGTTTTGATAGCCCCCAAGGTTGATATATATAGCCCAAGGACGAATAAGACCGTTGGAGACAAATCCAAGGTAGTTCCATAATGATTTCAGCAAAAACTAGCCGTTACAGCACATTTTCTGATGTCGGTGGTCGACCAGTGTGGCACGATGGTCGACCAGTGTAGTCCAGAAGTGATTCATCAGTCACGCTGGTCGACCAGTGTAGATGGGGTGGTCGACCAACGCTTATGGTTCCTCCTTAGGATATTGCTTATTGGAGTCCGTTGGTCGACCAGTGCAGATAGGGTGGTCAACCAACGCTTATAGTCTTTAAGAATCTTTGTTTCTGGAGCTCGTTGGTCGACCAGTCAGGATGGGGTGGTCGACCAGTGCTCAAATACTTTGCCTCTGGAGCTCGTTGGTCGACCAGTCAGTATAGGGTGGTCGACCAGTCACTTGTTATCTTCAAATTCTTTGTTTTTAGAGCATGGTGGTTGCTTTCTTGATGCATCCAAGCTTCCAAGATTTCAAATCTTCTAATTCTTCATTTCTTGGAGCTTTGTTGTTTTCTTTGAGTGAAGCATGATGTTGATTTTCCTTGTTCTTCAATCCAATGCTCACTTTTCTTGTTTTTGAACCAACCTATGAAATATATCTTACTTGCAAACCCAATGGTAAGTTCAATTCATGATAATATCATGATTCAATATATGAAACATACATATTAAATAACATAATCATGCTTAAGTACTTGTAGCATATATATAATAATTAACCTTTATATATGTCAATGCTACAATTCAAATACATTTGTCATCATCAAAACTTATGGCATATAGCCTTAGGGCTAATAGATAGTACTATATTTAGCAACACAACACATCTTTTTTTTTCCAAAGGTTTTCTTCTCAGCCGATTGGTCAAAGCCTTCTTTTTCCTTCATAAGAACACAAGGTAAGCATGTTATAATTCAAATTATAACCATAAACAATTAATTACTCATGATCAATCCCAAAGGAAGAAAATGAATAAAATCACAAGTAATTTATTTTGATCATGATTTGATTATTTAAATGATTTTGATAGACAAATTGATAATAATAAGAATAACTCAGAATAATGGTGAAGAGAGTACATTAAATGATAGTAGTCTTCAAAAGGCTAGACTCTTCATTGTTTGTAAGGGTAGTTCTTTTTTTTTTTTCTACAAATTAAGTTTTGTGTTATAGATATTAGTTCATGCACTTACATATTTATAATTTTTTTCAAAATTTAAAAACCAAATCTTTATAACCTTAAAAATTATAACTTGAAAGAAATGGTTGGATCCCAAGAGGGGGGTGAATTGGGTTTTATAAAAATTTTCACAAAACTTAATTGGAAGTTAAAATGATTTTCTGAAATTGGACAATGCTAAAGATAATAATTTAATTCAGAAAATCAAAGTGTTTATCAAGATGAATAATTTTATAGTGCAAGGAATTAAGGAGCAAATATAAATCTACACAAATTAATTAATACTTGAGGTAGAAATCAAATATAAACGCAAAGTATTAATTAATTAACTTTAAATGTAAATAGAGTAGGGATAGAGAAAGCAAACTCGGAGATTTATACTGGTTCGGCTAATCCCAAGCCTACATCCAGTCCTCAAGAGACCACTTGAGTATTTCCACTATAATTGCAAGTTTAATCCGGGTACTTGCAAACCACTACAACATAGATCTTTTCTCCCTCAAGGGTGTCTCTCCCCCTTACAACGTGTTTTCTCTCAAACACTAACTCAAGGAACCAATTCTTGAGCAATTAAATTTAAAGGCTTAAGGAAAATAATGGTAGACACTTTCAAAGTGTAGATAACGCAAAAATTAAGCTCAGAATTTTTCTCTAGCAATTTAAAGAGAATAGAACTCAAGATAATATGAGAAATAAACAATTGAAGCTTGATTTCAAATGATGTTGTGAAGTCCCCTTTATATAGTGAAACCTTGCTGCTACAGTGACTGCTTTAGTCAGAATTGCTATAGTAAGCTTCATCATCATTTTTCAACCTTTCTACAACAACCAAAAAACTTTATCAACATTTTTCAACAATCAATATTCTTTTTCAAATTTGTTATAGTAAAAAGTATTCTTTTTCTAAGTTTATTACAACAACCAATAAACTTTATCATACTTTTTCAACAATCAAATTTCTTTTTCAAAAGTGCTACAGTAAAAGATATTCTTTTTCAAATTATATTACAACACCCAATAAACTTTATCATACTTTTTCAACAATCAAATTTCTTTTTCAAAAGTGCTACAGTAAAAGATATTCTTTTTCAAATTATATTACAACACCCAATAAACTTTATTATACTTTTTCAACAATCAAATTTCTTTTTCAAAAGTGCTACTGTAAAAAGCATTCTTTTTCAAATTATATTAAAACAATCAATAAACTTTATCAAAAATCAATTTATATTACTATATATAAATATATAAAGCATTAAATATATTTGGGCCAAGAAAAATTGAATTATGCATTTGAGCCAATAAGATTAAATCATTTATTTGGGTCAAGAAGATTAAATCATACTATTTGAGCTAAGAAAGATTAAATCATACATTGGGCCAAGAAGATTAAATCATTCATTTGGGCTAAGAAGATTAAATCATTCATTTGGGCCAAGAAGATTAAATCATACTTGAAAGTAATGGTTGGAACCCAAGAGGGGGGTGAATTGGGTTTTATAAATTTTTCACAAAACTTTATTGAAAGTTAAAATGATTTTCTATAAAAGTACAATGTTTAGGATAATAAATACAACACAGAAAATCAATGTACTATCAAGATGAATAATTATGAGGAGCAAGGAAATAAAGAATAGATAACAATAAGCACAAATAAAGTAGTAAGGGATAGAGAGAGCAAACTCGGAGATTTATACTGGTTCGGCTAATCTAAGCCTACATCCAGTCCTCAAGAGACCACTTGAGTATTTCCACTATAATTGCAAGTTTAATCCGGGTACTTGCAAACCATTACAACCACGCAAATTTGATTCGGGTATTTGCGACACCACAACGGAGAATTTATGAATCTGGGCTCCTCCTCAACCCAAAGCAAGTTCTTCCAACACCGGTACTTGCGAACCTCAACTCAGAATAATATTAGTGTTGATCAAAATCAACAATACAAAGAAACTCTCTCTAAAGAGTAGATGAATACAAATGAAGCTCTAATAACTCTAATGATAGAGAATATGCAAGATTGGCTCAAGAATATTTGGATTTCTCTCAAAGATGATAGAACATGTTAATATATCATTGTAGTACTTGGTTCTTGCTCAAAATCGTGTATCTAAGGTCATATATATAAGATTTTAAAAAACTAGCCGTTATATAGCCATTACAGCACTTAAAA
Source organism: Biancaea sappan (assembly GCA_037074585.1). NCBI lineage: Eukaryota > Viridiplantae > Streptophyta > Magnoliopsida > Fabales > Fabaceae > Biancaea > Biancaea sappan. The sequence continues at coordinate 41,537,893 of CM073494.1, read as the reverse complement.
TGCAGTCTAGATGTCCATTGGTCGACCAGTGGGGGTCACTTGGTCGACCACCCACTGACAGTAGTAAAATATAGCATTTTTAGGACAACTGGTCGACCAGTCTGAAGCTGCCTGGTCGACCACCGGCTGGCAGTAGCGAAATACAGATTTTGAGCTTTCTTTAAAAATTCATAACTCCCTCATTTGAACTCCGTTTTAAACAAATAATATATCATTGGAAAGCTCTTGGAGTCTAGTTTCAAATGAGCCAAGTTTTACTCAAAAATTATTTTTTGTTTAAAAGATATAATCAAAAAACTGACTATAGGTCAGAACAGAATAATTTTTGAGTACAGTAAAATCAACTTTCAGTTTTTCAAACTATATTTTAAATAGTCATATATTTCTCATTTGGACTCCGTTTTGAATAAATAATATACCGTTGGAAAGATATTTGAGTCTACTATCAAATGAGATTAAGATATTTGAAAAACCGATTTTTCATTTATGAGATATGATATAAGGAGTGACCAAAGGTCAAAAACTAACTTTTGTAAAACTTCATATCTCATTATCTTTTTGTTCAAAATGCTTGAGCCAATGCATGCAAATCTAAATCATTGAGTTGCACAAGTATAATAGCTTATATAAAATATACCTAATGTAAACACATAGGCTATCTTGATGCATCTAAGCTTCCAAGACTTCAAATCTTCTAGTTCTTCATTTCTTGGAACTTTATCCTTGTATGTTGCTTTTCTTGAGTGAGGCATGATGTTACTTTTCCTTGTTCTTTAATCCAATGCTCACTCTTCTTGTTTTGAACCAACCTATAAAATATATCTTACTTGCAAACCCAATGGTAAGTTCAATTCATGATAATAGCATGATTTAATATATGAAACATACATATTAAATAACATAATCTTGCTTAAGTGCTTGTAGCATATATATAATAATTAACCTTTATATATGTCAATGCTACAATTCAAATACATTTGTCATCATCAAAACTTATGGCATAAAGCCTTAGGGTCAACAATACTATAATTCCCACATATTTGTCATCATCAAAACTTATAGCATAATACATTAGGGCTAACAATCTCCCCCTTTTTGATGATGACAAATCACCAAAGAAAAATATGTTACAATGTAATAATCATTATACAATATACACATATTTTTCTTTCCATATCCTTCTCCCCCTATTTGACATCAACAAAAAGGTATAAGGAAGGCAATATATAAAGGCTAAATCGTATTCCTTCTTTAAGCAAGAATATCATATGACGTCATGGGGTAAAATTTCATCAAAACTTATTATTGATATGCCAAAAATATATAGTTAAGGAGAACATTGCATGTTAGATAAAGTGAGCTTAAAAATATAGAGAATTTAAGTATAGATTAGGCTCCCCCTCAACCAATGCATATTAAACAAATGTAATTTTCAAGATGTATTCATATATGTATCTTGAAGATGAGCACCTGCAAAAATTTTGACAACCACTCCGATGCTTAAGTTAGTAATGTAAATCAAAGATTAAAGGCAAAATTAACTGCTTACGATCGCATGCATCAAGCATTATCATAATGCAAGAAAATCATTGCCTTTCATTTGCCCATAAAAGCATTATATGTAAGTATGTGTAACTATGAAGATGTATCATCCTCTACACATTTCATTTTATTTAAAATTTTTTTTTTGACTTCTCATTTTCTATGAGTGCATGTGGAATCATGACATATTATTCTTAGCCATAGCCTTCGCTCATGATGCATGAATAGCATACACAATATATGTTCTTAGATACATGTAATCATAACATGATGCAATCAATCATGTATATTATACTGAAAGCTCTCAAGAACAACACAACAAAGCAGAGAAATACGGTTCTGTTTATCACCATTTTATTAATCTTTAAAATTTTTAATCAAAACAAATTAAATCAGCCGTAAATCCACCGAAAATTGACTTTCATGGTTTTGCCATTAATGCGACGCGTTGTTGGTGTGCATGCGTACCCTAGACTTCTGGCTTCCAGCTTGCAAAATCTATAGGATGAGTGTGTAGGGGTGCGGCAAAGAGATATCTTCTTTAGCTCTTAGTCATAATTTTCTCTCTATAAAGACTGCCCCAGAGTTCTCAATTACCACACCACAAAGAGTATTCATCTCTGAGCCTACAACTTCCTGACATTCCTCTCTCTTCATACTCCTACAAAAATTTCTAAATATTCCAAACCATGGCAGCAAGAAAGTTCATTGATCTCACAGTAGAGGCCAGGGAGGAAGAGCTCGACTTAAACTTGAGTCTAGGTAAGGACAAGGGCAAAAGACCTTTGGAAGGATCTCAAGAGAACCAAAAGAAGAAGATGAAGATCGAAGAGGCTGAGGAGATTAGTACAGGCCATACGTCAGAAGACAAAATTGCTTGTCTGGAGCAAGAGGTGAAGAAACTCAAGAAGATGATAGAGGACCTGGAGAAGTTAGCTAAACGCAACAATGCGGCAATGACTTCAAGAATAGATAGGTTCTTCTATTGGTCTACCCAATGCTTCTGCAATCAACAACAAAGAAGTGTTGATTGTATGAATGGGATTTACACTACCCTCCGTGACATTGCTCAGTCTCTTGCTCCAAGAGTGCTTGGTTTAAAGTCCTTAGCCAGACTTTATTTGGTGTCTATGCTTAGCGTTGCTTCTTCTTTGTTTTCCTTACTTTCTCTTTAATTTTTTTTTATTTTCTTCGTCAAGGAAAATGATCAAGTACCTCACACACAACAAAGAGAAATAACATGAGAGTTATATCAAATAAGCAAGGTAACAAGAAGAAATGAAACTAATAAAGACACTTGAAAAGCTAAAAACACTTGAAATTGTAAAAACTAAAACAAGAAAAGACAATGTCTAAAATAACATCGCTTTGGCTTAAAAGAAAAATCAATTTGACAACCATCAATCCCCGGCAACGGCGCCAAAAACTTGGTGCGTATAATTTATAGCACATATAAAATTCCAGCAAGTATACTGGGTCGCAACAAGTAATAAAGTGATAAGTAGAGTATCGTCCCACAGAGATTGAGGTATCAAATAAAATTCAATTAGGCTAAGTGAAATGCTATTAAGACTTATGAAGGAAATTTCAGAAATTACACAAAAAAGGGGGGCGATGATTGAAACAACACAATATAAATAACTGAAATTTAAATAACTAAACAGAAAACAAAACGGAGAAAATATGTGGACTGGTCACAAATTCCATGGAATTGTACATCATCCTTTCCTTTGAATATTCTTGGCTAATTGTATTATGTAATTTTCAATCTAAAATTCTCAGAAAATCTTCTAAGACTGAATTATATTAAAATTATAGTTAGGAAGATATTCACTAATCTATAACTCAAATATAATCCGATCAAGTCCTAATCACATCAATGCCCCGCAATCTCATATGACATGTTATCTCTTGTCCCACTCATTACAAATACACAGCAATCACATATATGTATAAATAACAAGCTTCATAGGACAATAAATAAAATAGAACTTTGGCCAAGAAAATACTCATTGGTCCAAATGAATTAAAGTACAATTTCCATTTCATCAAATGACCGATCACACAAGAAAATGGGATTGATTTCATTTGGTCTAATCTGATTAATTCATAGACAAATTAATCTTTGAATCATTGAAGAGCAATTCAATTAAATTACAATCCATTCAATGTTGGCTAATTTTCTAAAAAGGTGATTGAACCCAACATCTTGAAGAACAATCTAACTTAAGGAAATAATTGGCTAAAATCTTAGATCAACCATTCAATTAAGTTATGAAGCTCAAGAAAATTATTCAAGCCACATAAATAATACTCATTTGATACTACTCATTTGATAAAATTCTCAAACATACGTTATTTACATATATTCTGTAAGGTTTTACATTCAACCTTAATCATTCATTCCACACTACAGAATTATATTCATCTGATAAGCAAATATAGACATACATAGTCTGATATTTCTATCTCATCGCAAGCCTAGGAGACCTATAGAAAGTACAGAGCGTTCCTAGTATCCACATTAATAAGTACTGGTATTCCACCAGACAGAAATAGAGGATAATTCCAACGGGCTTCTATTCTTCAAACGGATACTCTTGTTCTTTGTTTTCTGTATCTGAAAAAAATAATCATAGGGAGTGTGAGTTTATTTAAAAACTCAGTAAGTAAATAACTGTACTATATAAAATATCAAAAGTACAAATACCACATTTACTCATATAATTAATTGTCTTATACATCGAGTAGTATGAGACTCTAACCCTTTCAAACTCATGAATAAGATCTCATCGGTATACACCGAGTAGTATGGGACTCTAACCCTTTCAACTCGTGTATAGGTTTCATAGATATGCACTGAGTAGTATGGGACTTTAACCCTTTCAAACTCGTGTATGAGCTTTCTTAGATATACACCGAGTAATATGAGACTTTAACCCTTTCAAACTCGTGTATGAGCTTTCTTAGATATACACCGAGTAGTATGGGACTTTAACCCTTTCACACTCGTGTATTAGATTTCTTAGATATACACCGAGTAGTATGGGACTTTAACTCTTTCACACTCGTGTATTAGATCCCGTAGATCTTTACTCATTAATAAGATAGTGAGAATTCATCACATAGTACAATTGTCATGAAATAAATAATTTCTACATACTCTTATTTCTATTGATCATCATATACTCCCATATGAAAAATTAATTGCTTATTATCCAAATAATATTGTAAATGGGACTTATATTGTACTTTGACTAGTAATATCAAATTAGCTGAGCAAGGTTATTCACTCACCTTGATGTTTGTCCAAGTTTACCTTGTTCCACACTAGAATTTGTGTAGGAAAATTTCCTAGTAAAATATATTACAAGGAAACATAAGAAAGGAAACAAAATCACGAAAATACGAAAAATTTTCTGATTGCTACAGTAACGGTTTGCTACAGTGCCGGTTCGCTACAGTGCCGGTTCGCTACAGTAACGTTGACTGCTACAGTACCGTTGACTGCCGACACTACAGTACTGCTACAGTAACCCGAAGAAAATTTTCCAGATTTTGTTTCGAAATTTCTGGTCGCTACAGTAACTCGGTTTTGCAGAAGTTTTTGCAGAAATTACTCACAAATTCATCCTTTCCTTTTTGTTTCAAAACCAGAATTTCAACTCTTTTAACCGATTATAACTCAAATATAACTTCTAAAACAACTAAGATTCACGAATTATCATCAAAATCTTCAAGAACAAAACCTTCTCTAATCTTCCATATAAACTTAGATTTAAGGAAAATAACGAGATTAAAGCTTACCTTTGATCCTTACAAAGCTTTTGAACCGAACAAATAATCGAACTTCTGAATATCAAGGAAAGGATTTGAGAAGAAAATGAAGAACTGAGAGAGAAAATGAAGTTACTGTTCCTTTTGCTTCGCTTCAGAATCGAATTATGAGAAGTTACTATTGAAGTTTTATATTAAATATTTCTAATGGGTTATTGAATAACGCATGGGTATCCATAACCCAACATCCAAACCCATCCAGTCAATTTACAATAAATGGATTAATTGACCATTCTTAAACCACTTTTCCATGAATTTCACCATTCTTAGAATATATCCCACGTGGTGCAAATATTCAGTCCAGTCATTTAACTCAATTTTCATAAATAATATTCAAAGAGAACAATTAAATATGAAAATTAAAAATGACCAAAATAAATAACTAAAGTAACGTTGTGAAATTCTAAAATACTCTTAAGCGAATTATATTCTGAAATTAACGGGTATTACATTCTACCCCCCTTAAAAGAATTCGGTCCTCCGAATTAAAATCTTTCCTCAAGTTTCAAATAAATGTAGATAGTTTTTCCACATTTCATCTTCTGCCTCCCACGTAGCTTCATCGCGAGAATGATTTCTCCAAAGAACCTTGACAGTAGGAATTTCTTTAGTACGCAATTTCTTGACTTTTCTATCAAGAATAGCTACTGGTACCTCTTCGTATGTGAGAGTTTCATCCAAATGAACTTCTTGGGGTTGAATGACATGAGAAGGATCAGGAAGATATTTCCGCAGCATGGACACATGAAATATTGGATGAACTCCCTCTAGGTTGGAAGGTAGGTCTAGGCGATATGCCACATTACCCACTCTGTCTACAACCTCATATGGGCCAACATACCTCGGACTAAGCTTGCCTTTCTTCCCGAATCTCATTACTCTCTTCATAGGTGAGATTCGTAAGAAAACCATATCACCTATTGCAAATTCAAGGTCACGTCGTCGGTTGTCCGCATAAGACTTCTGTCTACTCTGAGCAGTTAACAACTTCTCTCTTATCAGTTTAACTTTATTTATATCTTCCTGTATCATCTCAGGTCCAAATATTTTGGTTACACCAAGTTCAAACCAACCTATAAGAGATCGACACCGTCTCCCATATAATGCCTCAAAAGGTGCCATCTGAATACTGGCTTGGTAACTGTTGTTATAAGCAAATTCAATAAGAGACAAATGATCTTCCCAACTTCCACTGAAATCCATCACACAAGCTCTTAGCATATCCTCTAAAGTCTGAATTGTCCTTTCGGACTGTCCATCAGTCTGAGGATGGAATGCTGTGCTAAGATTCACTTTGGTACCCAAAGCCTCTTGAAAGACTTTCCAGAACCGAGAAGTAAACTGAGGTCCTCGATCTGATATAATGGATATTGGTACACCATGAAGTTTCACTATTTCTTTAACATAAAGTCGAGCAAGTTTTGCTACACTGAAAGTGGTATGAACAGGAAGAAAATGTACTGACTTAGTAAGTCGATCCACTATGACCCATATTGAGTCATTTCCTTTTGTTGACCGAGGTAAACCTACTACAAAATCCATAGTGATCCTTTCCCACTTCCACTCGGGAATATCTAGTTTTTGCATCAAACCAGGTGGTCGTCGATGTTCAGCTTTAACTTGCTGATAAGTCAAATATCGAGCTACAAAGTCAGTCATATCTCGCTTCATGCCCTCCCACCAGTAAACTTGTTTCAAAGATTCAATGCTGGGGACACAAAGTCTCCCATTAAACCATAAGACTCCTTCTTCATCTACCAAGAAACTTGGTGCTAGACCTTGCCTTGCCTTATCTCTGATTTTGACCATATCAATGTCATTTTCTAAAGTTGCTTTTACTTTTTCTACAAGGGATGATCTAACTGTTAAATGAGCCAGAAATGTACCTGACTCAGTGATCTCGAAGAATACTCCATCAGCTTCCAATTCTTGTAGTTCATGTATTAGAGATCTCCTTATAGTGGCAATGTGAGCTAAACTTCCCATAGACTTTCGACTTAGAGCATCGGCCACTACATTTGCTTTACCTGGATGGTAAAGGATGGTACAATCATAATCTTTCAAAAGTTCCATCCATCTTCGTTGCCTTAGATTGAGATCTCTTTGCTCAAAAATGTACTTAAGGCTTTTGTGATCTGTAAAAATTTTACAAGTTTCCCCATACAAGTAATGTCTCCATATCTTTAGGGCAAACACTACAGCTGCCATTTCCAAATCATGAGTGGGGTAATTCAATTCATGCTTTTTAAGCTGACGTGAGCTATAAGCTATGACTTTACCATGTTGTATCAACACACATCCTAAGCCTATCTTTGAGGCATCACAGAATACAGAGTAACCCCCTGGTCCTGATGGTAGGATTAAGACTGGTGCAGAAGTTAAACACTCTTTCAATTGGGTGAAACTTTGCTCACATGAATCATCCCAAATGTATTTAACATTCTTTCGGGTTAAATTATTTAATGGGAGAGCCGTCTTAGAGAAATCTTTGACAAAACGACGGTAATACCCTGCTAAGCCAAGAAAACTACGTACTTCCGACACAGTTGTTGGTCTAGGCCATTGTTTTATTGCTTCAATTTTACTTGGATCTACATGAATACCTTCTTGGGAAATAACATGTCCCAAAAATGTTACATGACTCATCCAGAATTCACATTTTGAGAGCTTTGCGTACAACTGATACTCTCTCAAAGTCTGAAGCACTATTCTCAAATGTTCAGTATGTTTTTCATGACTCTTTGAATACACCAAAATATCATCAATAAATACAATTACAAACTTATCAAGGAATGATTTGAACACTCTGTTCATTAAATCCATAAATGCTGCTGGTGCATTTGTCAACCCAAAAGACATCATGAGAAACTCATAATGGCCATACCGTGTATGAAAAGCAGTCTTAGGTATATCATCATTCTTAATTCGTAACTGATGATATCCAGACTTTAGGTCAATCTTTGAGAAATATTTTGCTCCTTGAAGCTGATCAAACAAATCATCTATCCTTGGTAAAGGATACTTATTTTTCACTGTGACTTTATTCAGCTGACGATAATCTATACATAATCTCATAGAACCATATTTCTTTTTCACAAAAAGAACAGGAGCACCCCAAGGTGAAAAACTTGGGTGAATGAACCCTTTGTTCAACAAATCTTCCAATTGTTCTTTGAGTTCTTTTAGCTCAACAGGAGCCATACGATAAGGTGGAATAGAAATTGGTCGTATGTCTGGGACCAAATCAATACTGAACTCAATATCTCTTTCTGGCGGTAATCCAGGTAAATCTTCTGGGAACACATCTGGGAATTCATTAACCACATGAATGTCTTCTAACTTCTGTTCTTTCTTTTCTAAATCTTTGATAAAAGCTAGAAATCCCTGACATCCCTTTCGCAACATATGCCGGGCACTTAACATAGATATCATGTTGCAAGGTACATCACTTCGATCTCTTTGAAACACAAAATTACTCCTCCCCGGCATATTAAAGGAAATAACTTTGTCACGATAATTTATAGTAGCATGACAAGAAGATAGCCAGTCCATCCCTAAAATCACATCAAAATCTAACATATTGAGAATCATAAGATCTATCTCAGTTTCCATGCCCCCAACAATTATTTTCCAAGAACGATAACATGTTTTAACTATCCAAGTCTCTCTCATCGGTGTGGAAACTAAGAATGGTTCCTTAAGAGTAATCGAATCAAATGCAAATCTCTTGGCAAATAGGGGTGACACATATGAGTGAGTAGAACCAGGATCAAACAAAATACGTGCAACAAAAGTATTGACAGATAATATACCTGTAACTATAGCATTGGATGTTTGAGCATCCTGTCGGGTTAGAGCATATACTCTTGCATTTCCTCTGCCAGCAGCTTGTTTTCCACGGTCACCTTGGCCTCTTCCAGCAGCTTGTTTTCCACGGTCACCTTGGCCTCTTCCAGAACCTCTTCCCATACTACCCCCTATTGAAGGGGTTGGTGTTTGAGTAATAGAAGCAGAAATAGATTGTGGTCGAGGTGGCAAAGTAGACCCTTGACCTGGTCCTGTCATGAGCTGAGGGCACTCCCTTATAAAATGTCCTTTTTGTCCACAGTTAAAACAACCTGTACCAACAGTGTTTAATCTGCATTCTCCGAAGTGAAACTTTCCACATTCAGGACACTGAGGTTTCTTCCTTCTAGCTTGAGTACCTCCTCTACTAGAAGAACTAAAACCACCCCTGCTCTCTGAACGAGGCTTAGCCACACTGGCTGTAGAATAAGATGACTTAGTAGGAGTGGCTGGAGCATGTTGTGATGCAGTAAAGGGTTTCAAAGTCCTTGAGTCTTCCCGTTGATCAAAAGATCTTCTATATCTAGCTTTCTTCTTTTGTCGATATTTTTCTTTATTCTTTGATTTCCTTACCATAACCAATCTGTAAAACTCCGTCCACATAACTGGCGGTGTGCCTTGAATTCTAGCTTTCTTCCAGTTCCTCCACCATTTACCAGCCCTACCTTTTAACTGAAAGGAAGTGAATTCTACCTTTTGAGTAGGAGAACACCCTATAGCATCACAGATTGCTTCACAATCTTCAAGAAAACATTGTGGGTCCTCTTTGGGATCTTCCCCTGAAAAAGTAGGAGGCCTCATTTTCTGGAATTCAGACATTCTTACCTCCCTTACGTTATCTCCTCCAGCTAATTGAGCTGGTGGTACAATTTCAGCTTCAACAATAGGAGGATCCACTGGCAGGTTAGCTTGTGCAGCTCGACCTCTCATTTCAGCCTCAAATCGGTCAAATCGTTCATTCATCAAATTAATCACATGTGCAATAGTTGCATTGCCAACGTGAGCATCAGGTTCGACTCTCCTTGCTTGCTCACTAGTTACGCCCTCAGTACTTTGAGCATGTAAACTATCACTACGGTTATGATCATCTTGCACATGTACTGGTGGATTTATGGCCCTTCTTGGACCCATATGCTCATTATTATTAGAAGATCCTTCTGACATTGTACTGTCACAAATCTACACACATAACAAACAATTTTCAGACATAAACAAAATATCACTTACTAGCCCCACTGAGAAGTTATCTATAAGATGACGTTATACTCTACAAGGTCTTTTATGGAACCTAATCCTATGGTCATGCCGCGGCTCATGACAATAGGGAAGGGCCCACAAAGATCACTTTGCTCTGTACTCTATAGGGGACCTATAAAACCTATCCTCTGATACCAAATTGTCACATCCCAAAAATTGAGCATGTGAAAAGATACTACTCATTTGATAAAATTCTCAAACATACGTTATTTACATATATTCTGTAAGGTTTTACATTCAACCTTAATCATTCATTCCACACTACAGAATTATATTCATCTGATAAGCAAATATAGACATACATAGTCTGATATTTCTATCTCATCGCAAGCCTAGGAGACCTATAGAAAGTACAGAGCGTTCCTAGTATCCACATTAATAAGTACTGGTATTCCACCAGACAGAAATAGAGGATAATTCCAACGGGCTTCTATTCTTCAAACGGATACTCTTGTTCTTTGTTTTCTGTATCTGAAAAAAATAATCATAGGGAGTGTGAGTTTATTTAAAAACTCAGTAAGTAAATAACTGTACTATATAAAATATCAAAAGTACAAATACCACATTTACTCATATAATTAATTGTCTTATACATCGAGTAGTATGAGACTCTAACCCTTTCAAACTCATGAATAAGATCTCATCGGTATACACCGAGTAGTATGGGACTCTAACCCTTTCAACTCGTGTATAGGTTTCATAGATATGCACAGAGTAGTATGGGACTTTAACCCTTTCAAACTCGTGTATGAGCTTTCTTAGATATACACCGAGTAATATGGGACTTTAACCCTTTCAAACTCGTGTATGAGCTTTCTTAGATATACACCGAGTAGTATGGGACTTTAACCCTTTCACACTCGTGTATTAGATTTCTTAGATATACACCGAGTAGTATGGGACTTTAACCCTTTCACACTCGTGTATTAGATCCCGTAGATCTTTACTCATTAATAAGATAGTGAGAATTCATCACATAGTACAATTGTCATGAAATAAATAATTTCTACATACTCTTATTTCTATTGATCATCATATACTCCCATATGAAAAATTAATTGCTTATTATCCAAATAATATTGTAAATGGGACTTATATTGTACTTTGACTAGTAATATCAAATTAGCTGAGCAAGGTTATTCACTCACCTTGATGTTTGTCCAAGTTTACCTTGTTCCACACTAGAATTTGTGTAGGAAAATTTCCTAGTAAAATATATTACAAGGAAACATAAGAAAGGAAACAAAATCACGAAAATACGAAAAATTTTCTGATTGCTACAGTAACGGTTTGCTACAGTGCCGGTTCGCTACAATAACGTTGACTGCTACAGTACCGTTGACTGCCGACACTACAGTACTGCTACAGTAACCCGAAGAAAATTTTTCAGATTTTGTTTCGAAATTTCTGGTCGCTACAGTAACTCGGTTTTGCAGAAGTTTTTGCAGAAATTACTCACAAATTCATCCTTTCCTTTTTGTTTCAAAACCAGAATTTCAACTCTTTTAACCGATTATAACTCAAATATAACTTCTAAAACAACTAAGATTCACGAATTATCATCAAAATCTTCAAGAACAAAACCTTCTCTAATCTTCCATATAAACTTAGATTTAAGGAAAATAACGAGATTAAAGCTTACCTTTGATCCTTACAAAGCTTTTGAACCGAACAAATAATCGAACTTCTGAATATCAAGGAAAGGATTTGAGAAGAAAATGAAGAACTGAGAGAGAAAATGAAGTTACTGTTCCTTTTGCTTCGCTTCAGAATCGAATTATGAGAAGTTACTATTGAAGTTTTATATTAAATATTTCTAATGGGTTATTGAATAACGCATGGGTATCCATAACCCAACATCCAAACCCATCCAGTCAATTTACAATAAATGGATTAATTGACCATTCTTAAACCACTTTTCCATGAATTTCACCATTCTTAGAATATATCCCACGTGGTGCAAATATTCAGTCCAGTCATTTAACTCAATTTTCATAAATAATATTCAAAGAGAACAATTAAATATGAAAATTAAAAATGACCAAAATAAATAACTAAAGTAACGTTGTGAAATTCTAAAATACTCTTAAGCGAATTATATTCTGAAATTAACGGGTATTACAGCAGCACTTTGACAGCGAAACAGCAGCAGATAGGTAGCAAACAGCAGCAGAAAAGTATGGCAGAAAACATGGAAAAGGGAGGTGCATAATTAATATTTCAGCCATGCTTTTCTGACCTACGAAAAGTAATATTTCTGCCCAAAAATTCTGACTACATGGCATTGAATAAGAGTTCAAATGGGCCCCACATCCAGCACAACCTAGTCAGCATCTGCATCACCCAAAAAGTGCCACATTAGCATCCAAATCAGCATCTTTGTCATGTCAGCACTTTTCTCTCCAAAATTAAAATTTGTAGGAATTAAATTGAGTATTTTACAATTCAAGTTCTAAAAATATAAAATTGAGACACATTCAATCCATAAATAGTTTATACCCAATAAATTCTAAAACATAATAAAATTAGAGAATTGACAAAATTAAAGAGGCAAAAAGGACTAAAATAGGGACTAAAATAAATGGCAAAAGCATGTTATCACAAACCTAGTTATTAATCCAAAGAGGTTTTCTTCGTTGTTTATATTTATATTCGTAAATTCAAGATTAGATCGTAAAATAAATAATGAAGCCCATGACACAAAACATAGCATGAAGGAAATTATAATGACAACCATAATGTAAGATTCTTATCATGTGTAATTATGTATGTTTCTAAACTATCCCTAGTCATAGGATCACCTGAGATTAGACATCAATGATTCAGATAGACTAGCACATGTTATGCTTCTTGATTTGATCAAGTATCTATCCTCATAAGCTGTAAGCATGTGATGTTTTGAGTGAACATGTGAATACTTGTTAATCATAACAAGTACATTGGATGACCTGTATGAGACATCACATAGATACCTATTCAAATGTCAGTGATAGGTCTCATAGCAGCTATCCTTGGACTTGAGGAACTCAAATTATCTTGAATCTGGATCTTGTGTTTTGACTCCATTCCTTGTTACCCACCATGAGTCACTCTTAGGGTGGTGATTGGGCATAACGTGAAGTATTCAAAGATATTTGAGTAGTCAACGGAGGATTCACCACTCTTGATAGAAGGAAGTATACCTATGGCCACTTTTCGAGATAATTGCTAAGAAGTCTTTGGCCAAAGCAGACTTGTCATGAAGATGGTCTTTAGTGATATAGTTTATAGTGACTGATCCCACAGGACAAGGAACTGACTACTTGGGTTGAATGTGATGTAATCAAGTCTAGTAGGAGTTGACACATAGGCCATACTCTAAACCAAGTGGGCTTAAGATAGTGAAAGGACACATGCATAGACACACTTTAGCTGCAAAAAGGTTTAAAATCAAACAACTGACTTTCTAGTCAATTAGGAGTCACGATGTATTGCTAGATATTGCTCCTAATCTATTTACAATCAAATATTGATTGTGAATAGCCAACATAGCCAGAAATCTAATGAGTCACGCACATAGAAATTCACTAGGAATGTAAAACGGGTTTTAGGATTTGATCCTAAATTGGAGAATTAATTAAAATGAGATAAGAGAATAAAAGGAATAGGAATATGTTCCTATTCCTACCCAAACAAGGAAAAGCCCAAAACAAATACCTCATAGGCGTTACTCTCTCAAAGAGATTGGGCTTCTTAAGATATCGCTTTAAGAAGCCCAATAAAGGAATGTCACATACTAAGGGAATTAGGGCTTTAGGGTGTGCAGTTGCACCTATCACTTTAGATAGTGAGAGCCACACGCCACCTACCACTCTCTCTAAATTGTTGAGTATTTGTTTTAGAAACACTCTTGTTCTCTTCTCCTTCAACCAAGAGGGTTTTCCTCATAGTTTCTTCTTGCTTGCTAGTACAAGAACCAGAAGAAATCCCGTTACCTTAAGAGGTTTTTCTTTGTGTAATTTCTTGTGAATTACCATTAGAGATATTCTATTTTGGATACTTGCTTTGGCTTGGAGAGGTTGATGCGCTACAAGAGGTATTTCTTTTCATATTGTTTTTCATGGTTAATATAATGGGAAATATAGTTTGATCCATTGGTAAATGGGTTTTAGAGAAAAATTTAAATTCTGCTACAGTCTATGATCTCTAAAATCCTTCACATACCTTATATTGTGCATTATATCTTCGTATGTGAGATGTAAATTTATATTGTTAAGTGACGTTGGAGTGTAAAGTACTTCTTGTAGTGACTATGTATATTGTGGGTTTCTCATTTGGAGTTGGAATGGTGCTATTCATATGTGTTATTGTATGGTTCTCTGTTGACTTCTAAACATATATTTATGGGGAGTTATCTGCATTTTGAACTGTTTACACAATCCTATATAATGGTAAGGGATATTCCGCCTTTGGGCAAGGGTGCTATGATGTCATTGAGTAAGGAGATAAACACATGGGGCCTTTAGGCATTTGATTCCTTTACGTGTATGTTTGTATTGTGAGGGTAATGAAAGTGTGGTGAAGTAATCCCCCATTGGAGACTTTTGTGGTCTTTGGCTAAGAGAGTATTATAGCCTTCAGGTCATATAGATATTACACTTGTTTGATTGTATTGTGCATTAACCTGTAGGCTTGTGATGGAGATTGAATTTGTTGACCCTAAGGCTTTATGCCATAAGTTTTGATGATGACAAATGTATTTGAATTGTAGCATTGATATATATAAAGGTTAATTATCATATACATGCTACAAGTATTTAAGCATGACTATGTTATTTAATGTGTAATGTCTTATACATTAATCATGCTATTTATCATGAATTGAACTAACCATTGGTTTGTAAGTAAGATATTTTATAGGTTGGTTCAAAACAAGAAGAGTAAGCATTGGATTGAAGAAGAAGGAAAAGTAACATCATGCCTCACTCAAGGAAAGCAACATACAAGGACAAAGCTCCAAGAAATAAAGAATTAGAAGATTTGAAGTCTTGGAAGCTTGGATGCATCAAGATAGCCTATGTGTTTACATTAGGTATATTTTATATAGGCTAGTATATTTGTGCAACTCAATGATTTAGATTTGCATACATTGGCTCAAGCATTTTTGAACAAAAAGATAGTGAGATATGAAGTTTTACAAAAGTTATTTTTTGACCTTTGGTCACTCCTTATATCATATCTCATAAATGAAAAATCTGTTTTTCAAGTATCTTAATCTCATTTGATAGTAGACTCAAAGATATTTTCAACGGTATATTATTTATTCAAAACGGAGTCCAAATGAGAAATATATGACTATTTAAAATATAGTTTGAAAAACTGAAAGTTGATTTTACTGTAATAAAAAATTATTCTGTTCTGACCTATAGTCAGTATTTTGATTATATCTTTTAAAAGAAAAATAATATTTGAGTAAAACTTAGCTCATTTGAAACTAGACTCCAAGAGCTTTCCAACGGTATATTATTTGTTTAAAACGGAGTTCAAATGAGGGAGTTATGAATTTTAAAGAAAGCTCAAAATCTGGACTACACTATAAGTGCTGTAACGGCTATATAACGGCTAGTTTTGTAAAATCTTATATATATGACCTTAGATACACGATTTTGAGCTAGAACAAAGTCCTACAATGTGATATTAACTTCTTCTATCATCTTTGAGAGAAAGGAAAGCATTCTTGAGCCAAATCTTGCATATTCTCTATCATTATAGTTATTAGAGCTTCATTTGTATTCATCTACTCTTTAAAGAGAGTTTCTTTGTATTGTTGATTTTGATCAACACATATATTATTCTGAGTTGAGGTTTGCAAGTACCGGTGTTGGAAGAACTTGCTTTGGGTTGAGGAGGAGCCCGGATTCATAAATTCTCCATTGTGGTTTCGCAAATACCCGGATCGAATTTGCGTGGTTGTAGTGGTTTGCAAGTACTCGGATTAAACTTGCAATTATAGTGGAAATACTCAAGTGGTCTCTTGAGCACTGGATGTAGGCTTGGATTAGCCGAACCAGTATAAATCTCTGAGTTTGCTTTCTCTATCCCTTACTCTTTAATTTGTGCATATTGATATCTATTATTTAATTCCTTGATCTTTATAATTATTTATCTTGACAGCACATTGATTTTCTGTATTG
Source organism: Biancaea sappan (assembly GCA_037074585.1). Classification (NCBI taxonomy): domain Eukaryota; kingdom Viridiplantae; phylum Streptophyta; class Magnoliopsida; order Fabales; family Fabaceae; genus Biancaea; species Biancaea sappan. The sequence goes on along the minus strand of CM073494.1, from coordinate 41,521,238 downwards.
TATTTATTATCCTAAGCATTGTACTTTTACAGAAAATCATTTTAACTTCCAATTAATTCTTCTAAAAAATTTATAAAACCTAATTCACCCCCCTCTTGGGTTCCAACCATTACTTTCAGAATTGGCATGTATTGCTTGGAGTGTAGCTCACACTTTTTATTTGTTGCTTGTTGCAGACATATGACCTACAGGTCGATAGATAATATAACCTATAAGTCTGTAATACCCGTGAATTTTAATTCACACGGTGAATGTGTTAATCTTATTATATGGTTATTTGTGAAATTTTGGGATTAATTTGAATCTTAGTGGAACCATAAAAGTCTTGGAATCTCTAAATTTCATTGTGAGAAATTCCAAATAAATCCTCGACGAGGGACTTAACTGAAATTAATGATAATAATTTTTGGGACTTGTTTGGAATCATTGGACAAGGTGTAATAAATAAATTTAGATTTTTTTTAGATAAGAGAAAATTTAATTAAGTCAAGAGGGACCCAAGTTAATTAATTTTATAAGTTAGATTGTTTTGAATAATTTTAACCAAGGAAATCTAAAGGCATGGAGAGGGACACGTGTGCGCTTTATCTTCATTGGATTAGATGACGAAGTGGCTTCTTGAGGAAACCATAGTAAGGATCCTTCATGTAAGAGAGAAAGAGGGAGACTGAAGGGAAAAGAGAGGGCGTGCAGCGGTGAGAGAATGGGAAAGAGACCTCACCATGTTGGCTACCGTCGGCCACCACCACATCGGCCCTTCCTTCCTCTTTCTTCCTTTTTTCTTCTTCCCTATCCTTTCTCTAATTCTCTCCCCTACTACATGAAACAAGAATAGAGCAACAAATTAAGGGAGTGTGGCAAGAAGAAACCAACTGCTGAGCCTCACCATTCATTGACTTGCGTGAGTCGACTGAGTGGAGGTCACTATGGCGAGATGGTCTGGACGTAGTGGGTGCTTAAGAGCTTGGTAAAGGTTCATGATTGAGAGTGAGATTCGAAAATAGATGAAAGAAGAGTTAGATCGAACAAAAATGGGAGGGAGGAACACCAAGAGCTAGACGGGAAGAAGAAAAACAGAAGATTGGCTATGAGGTAAGGGACCAACTTCATAAACCCTCTCTTCTGCAATTTTCTGAATTTAACTCTCCTTTGTATTGTTTTTAATTGTTCTAAGTGCTAAACAAGGGAGACAATTTGTAATAAACATGTGTTTGTATGAGTTGTTACCATGGATATTCTCCCCTTAAAGTGGAATTTCTGATTTGAGTAAGTAATGTATGAGTTATGTGTAAAAATGAGTTTGGAAGAGTTTATCTCTATAAATTTGGTATTCATGGTAGTAGTAGTGAAGGGAAGTGGATTAACAAATGTAGAAATAACAATGTTTAACCTAATGAAAAGTGCTATTTGAGATGGTAGCCAAAATTAAGAAGAGTGTGCAAGGTTAGAAATTATGGAATTGAAACTTTACAAAGGATTGTTGCTGTCATGGTTATTACTAAACTTTGATATGTTTGTGGCACTAAATGAGGTCCTATTGAATTAAAAATTGCTATGCCACTTTTATTGATACCATGGAAATGCTTACAAAAATTTATAGGAATCCAACTTCATTAGACCTCCTAATTTCACTTGATTAGCGTTGTTGCCCAAAATAAGGTTTCTTTTCCATTGGTATACTTTCTAAGGTAGAAAAATACCTCAATAAAGTCCTTTTAGCTTGAAATTTTTATGAGGTATTCTTTGGCATGTATAGTTATGAACTGGATAGTTTTATAGTATTTGGGAAGTCTAGGTCAAATATTAGAGAAACCAAAACTACCTCAAAAATTAGAACGATCTGACCTATTTTAGTTAAAGCTATGTTAGACTGGCCAAATGGTCAAATTGCGCTTTGAAAATTTTACGGAAGGATTTCATAACACTAAATTATATGCCCACCAAGTTTCATGGGATTCATAGTTGATTTATGGGGTCAATGGCTTGTAAAACTGAGGCCCTCATGCTGTAGAGACATTCTAGGCAGCAGTTACAAAATAGTGGTTTTGAAGGGGCAAATTGAAATATTTCTTTCTGAAATTTTTATCTAATATTATAGGAATACTAGGGATGATATCAACCAAATTTCATGAATAATTGAGTTATGATGGTTGCTCAGTAAATTCACAAAGTTTAGAGTCTAAAATCTAGTCTTAAACAGAGCATGTAGGGAAATTTAATTGTTTTAAAGGGGATTTACCTCTAAGCTAAGTAGGAAAAGTTAGATAACACATAAAGAGATATTCTCATGGTTTTAACTCCTTGGTAGGCTCATTCAATGATGTTTTAAGTGGATAAATTGAGTCTAGTGAAGAAAGGAAATGATCTTAATGGAAATATCTTTTCTCCTCATTTTGAAATGAGAATTCTACAGTGTCTTGATATCTTACAAATATTGGATCCTTGGTAAGGCATGAAAGTGAAGATATTGTTTAAGCATGAATATGAATGAAACAATACCATATGTTATCAAGAGGACTCAATGATGTTGAATGCTATGAAGGAGACTCATATAAATGGCAAAATTACTTTATTCATGTCTCATGTTTTATTTTTGTATTTGTGGAAATTATTGACTATCCTAATGTTCAGGTCAATAATATATATATATATATATATATATATATATATATGCTAAAAGAGTTGTCATGACTATGTTGTGGATCACATGCAAGTGAGGGAGTTTCATCCTGCTTGGTTGATCACTATTATATATTTTCATATGTTAATTGAGTGCAAGGAAGCTTGAGAAGTGAGTATGTACGCCTACATCCTTTATCTCCTTATGTCATATGTATTTTAGTTGTTAAACATACACTTTGAGATTATGGTACTTTACCTTAATAGTGATGTTTGTCAAGGCTTATGGTGGTAGTATAGGATCTACCTCTGTGCTGGTCAAGTTCCCAAAATGGGGTGTGACAAGGTTGGGAGATAATATGTCCTATGGTTTGGAGATAATATAACCTACAGGTTAGAGATAATATGACCTACAGGTTAGAGATAATATGACCTATAGGTCGGGAGATATTACGGCCCATGGGCCATGATACATTGATGAGCCTTCGAGCATGGAGATATTGAATTTTGTGTTTATCTTGCATTGTGTACTTGATTGGTACACATTTATATTAGAGATTGGATTGTTATGTGTTGATTGGAACTTATACATATTTCTTTTATTATTATATTGTGTGTTAGAAGTTATATGTATATGACTTAGAGTTGGAATGTGAAACTACTTGATATTGATTGTTGAATATATAGTCTATAAGCATGGAGGTATTAATGGCCTTCGGGGTAGGAGTTGATAAGTCATTTCAGATGTGGGGATAACGACCCTCAGGTCTATGTATATGACGAGTACTGAGGGTTTGTCCATGTTGGAGGTCATGATTGCCATGAGTAATCTGGAGTACCTTGTGTATTTGCATAGAGTTGTAATTGGGTTGCATCATATAATCAGCCAGTGTGCTCCTTATAGTAAAAGTTTAATATCACCTAAAAGGTGGAGATATCAATTCATGAAATGGTAACAGAGGGAGTATCTACTCATTGAGATGTTTATCTCATTCTGTTATTTTTATTTTTCAGGTATTGCATGTGCCGTAGGATTGCCATTGGTTCACGCCACTACGATGCCAAATCGCCCAGAATTGAATTTGTGGCAATTTGCAGTATAGTGATCCCCAGGTCGTATTCACTCAAGGAGCCTCACTTCTTGATACTAATTAATCGTTCTAAACACCTAAACACTAATTAAGAGTACATAAACGTGAGGGGGGTTTTGTAGCAATACTAACAAAATTAACAAAACAGAACAGCAATTAAATACTACAACAGCAGCAAAATATGCAGCAACAGCAGTAACAGCAGCAGCAGCAGAAATTGCAAGATATTGACAGTAGAGAGACTATGTAATCAGCCACTAGGATTCATGGGAGTGTAACTATCATTACCTAACTCATTGATTCAGTTTTGTTCTCATTCCATTGTTTGGTTCTTTATGAAAATGGTTCTAGAATAACATCTAGAATTTAATGCTACTAATTACAGTCAAGAACATCTCTCTACTATAACTAGATGCATTCAGTGGAAACTCTCAACCAAACCAAGTTAAATATATCATCTAACTAGTCATTTCGCCTCCCTCACTTTCCTAATCAGTCAAGCAAGGTTATGTCTTATATATAAGTCAGTTTATGTTACATTCTCAAGCTCTAATCAGAATTTGACAGCAAAATAAACATGACAGCAAAACAGAAACGAAATGAGATGAAAATGGAGAATAAAACACTTAACTTGCATTCTTAGTTCAAGCTACAACATCCCAGTGGTCTAGTGACTAATTACAATGAAAACTTAGCCCTCCATGAGAGCAAATCAGCAAACAACAGAAGCAAAAACAGAGAGGAAGAGAGAGCTACGAATTTTCTAAGTCTGGTTGCCTAAAATAAAAGTATTTTGATTTCTAAAACTGATGCCCCTTCAATGCCTTAGAATATTCTATCCTAGATGCTTCCTCCATGATGTAGCAGCACTTTGACAGCAAAACAGCAGTATAATTAATGTTTATGCAGCAGAAAGTAGGCATGGCAGCAGCAGATTTAATATTTCTGCAGCAGAAAGTAACAAACAGCAGCAGAACATAGGTATGGCAGCAGCAGAACAGCATGAAAAAATTGATATTTCAGCCTTGCTTTCTGACCTACGAAATTTAATATTCATGCCCTCAAATTCTGACTACATGGCATTCAATAAGAGTTCAAGTGGGCCCCACATCCAGCATATCCTAGTTAGCATCTGCATCATCCAAAAAGTGCCACATTAGCATCCAAATCATCATCTTTGTCCATGTCAACACTTTTCTCTCCAAAATTGAGATTTGTAGGAATTAGATTGAGCATTTTGTAATTCAAGTTCTGAAAATATAAAATTGAAGCACATTTAATCCATAAATAGTTTATACCCAATAAATTCCAAAACATAATAAAATTAGAGAATTGACAAAATTAAAGAGGCAAAAAGGACTAAAATAGGGACTAAAAAGTATATAAAAATGCCCGATATTAGCCATCCGAGGAGTAATGGACATTTGGAGTTTCTGACCTTGCTTACCTTAATAGTGCATTTGGTTTGTAGGATAGAGAAGTTATGGAAAGGAAAGAGGAAAATGGAAAGGAAAAGAAAGGGAAAAGGGAAATGGAAAATGGAAAAAAGCTTGTTTGGTATGGGATGGAAAAGTGAATAAGAAAACGAAAAATAAATATTTTGGGATTTATTTTTTAATAGAAAAGAAAATTAATATATGGGGTAATTTTACCAAATAAACCCTTATTTGAAATTGTATTTTGAAAAAAAAAGCATCTTCTCTTTCATGTGTTTCCGCTTCACCATCTCCTTCAACAGATTGCATCAAATTGAACATTATATTTGTTGAGACGTTCTGACAAGTGTACCAGTCACACAAGTAATAAAATGATAAAATATGAGTTATCGTCTCCACAGGGACAATGTGCTAAGTACTCAAGAAGTTTAAACATATTACTTAAGCAAACCAATTTTTGATTTAAGAAAGTTCTAATTGAAAGTAAAATCAAATTGCAATAGAATCGAATGGAAATAAATCAAATAAAAGGCCTAGAGTTACTAATCCCCCTCTTTCGTTCTAGGAATTGCTAATTCTCCTTAACACTTGTGATTCGGATCAATTATACACAATAATCTTAGGTTTTCTAATGGCTTAAAGTGATTCTCCTGAACCTAAATTAAGTTATTCAATTCTACACAATCCCTTATATGAGTTTAAGTCAAATTAATGTTAACCTAATTTGATGAAACGTGGTTAATTAATATTTCTATTAATTAACAAATAAAACCTATAAGTTCTATCACTCGCCCTAATCATTTAGTGTTCTACCAACATCTCCCTCTCCCGAGTTCGGTGAAAGTAACAAACAAGTCATAAAGTAGCCAATTTTATAACAAGTACAGTAAATATGAATGATAGGTATGTATTAAATTAAAAAGAGTCACAAGTTTCAAGAGAAATACAAATCCTTATATGAAATTAGGTTCATAGTAACCCTAGAACAGAAAATTAGTCACTCATAGCTCTAAAATTACAGAAAGCAGTAAAAGAATGAGCAAACTCCATGAATATGGGATTGTGTTAATGGAAATCGGGCTTGATTGACTTCGGGAATGGATTCCTCCTTATCCTCTAGCATAAATCGGCACCTTCCCTCTGTCTCCAACTCAGAATACCCTAGAAAATATGTTTTGACGCATTTAAATCAGTGCAGGATCGCGAACCACTACTATAGTAGTGAATTCCCACCGCTATAGCTGTGGAAGGCAGAGAAAAGAGCTTAAAATCATGTTTTTCTAAGTTCCACCGCTATAGCGGTGAAGATTTACCGCTATAGCAGGAGATGGCAGAGAAGAAGACTCCAAAATATTTTTTTTAGCATTCCATTGCTATAGCTGTAGAATGCACTACTCTAGCGGTGGGAAACAACAACCACTCTAGCATCTTCAGAATTTCAACTCTAACATTCCATCTTCTAACACGAACTTCTCACCAACTTAACCTACGTCAAAAATAACAAATAAAACCATTAAATCATAGAAAAGAATCATGAAATCACTCCATTTATTAAAAGATAAAAAAAACTAAAACTAATCTAAACTACTCAAAATATGGGTTAAGAATTACATGCCAACAAGAAAGAGATTGAAAGAGAGGATATTTAGCACCAAAATGGTACTAAATTGAGAACTCAACAATATTCTAATCCTTTCATTTAAACTATTGCCACATTCCAAGCTCTGTGAGCACACGCACAAAATATATATATATATATATATATATATATATTGAAACCTGGAGTGGATTTAGAAAGCTTCAAGAAGCCTCTGTCTGAACTTTGGCATCTGATACATGTTTCTTTGAAATGCAACATATAAAGATTATGTTCAGGAGTATGGTGATAAATATGATAGTATAGTAATAGATTTAGGGGAAAAAAACTTGAAACTATTTCAATCACCATCTAAGAAGAGACAACAGCAGCTTTGATTTAAATCAAAGAGGAAAGATGTAGGGCTTAATCACCATGGACTTTTTTGGGAAATCAATCAACAGAGAGGGCACCAATGGAATTTCACGCCTTTTCCAGAGTGGAGATATGGTTTTCCATCGCAAATGGTAGGGATAGGAGCTGGATGAAAAAAATGGAAAACATTGTCAACAATGGAAAGCGCCTTTCCATCAAGCCTTGTGAACTAAACGTAGGAGAGTGAAGCTACTAGTGGAATTTTGTGTCTCTCCTAGTGGAATTTGGTGAACCAAAGGTGATGTATGGGTCAGAGTTCGTTAGTCTTTATTTGGTATGTTTGTAGTTATAAGCTCTGTAGTCAGATTGGACGCTTAGGAGAAAGGGGTTGCATATAGGGAGTTACTAGTATGGCATGATTATGTATTCTCCACATGTTTTGATGTATATTTATGCATGCCAAATGCTGCATGGGAAACATGAGATAGGATTTTTAGGCTTACAACTTAGGGAGGTAACCCTATGTCATGCCAGTTATGTGCTTAGATATTTAGAGCGTGACAATGCTATTCATTATCTTATACACTGAATTTGATTTAATTGTATGTTTATGCATAGTGTACATTGCATGAGAAACAAGAGTTAGGAGTTTGGGCTTACAGCTTAGGGAGGTAACCCTATGTCGTGTCAGTCACATGCTTGATTTTTGGGTCATAACAAGTTCAAATTGCCTCTATTATTCCAGATAGGTTTCTTTTTGTTCTGTTTCTCCATTTTCCCCTAAACAGGTTATAAACTTGTACATTTTTTTATTTAGATTACAACCCAATATACATAATAACAAATATAATTAAATATGAAATTAAAAGTTAGTAATTAATTTCTTCATTCAAACAATAAGTTCAATTTGAATCTAAGTATACATATAAAAATCCATTGAGAATATACAAGAACAAAAATCCCAGGTTTTAGGGCGCAACACATAAAAAGGTGTAAGCATATTGCCAAACAAAGGAAAGCAAAACAATGATTCAGAAAAAGCGATTAAATCTAATTACTCCCCTAACAACAAGACAAAAGTCAAACAAGGTAGGCACTTCTCCCTAAGTCAGCTACCTACCGCCTGCTCAGTCAACAACTTGTAAAGAAAATATCTTCGTTGAAGGTTGACAAATTGTAGAACTCATCCAATGGCTAGTTGTGCATGAGAGGCTATATAAAGAACTTCAACTCCAACTTCATACAATTCTTTTCGCTATGCTAAAAATTTGAAGAACATTGTGAAAAATACAAACAATGAGGTATTAGATTTTAGAGATCAAAGAACACAGTGGAATTTAAAACTTTTTCTCTAAAACCCATTCACTGATGGATCAACTTATGTTACTATTACATTAACCATGAGAACCAAGATGAAGAGAAATACCTCTCGTAGTGCAGCAATCTCTCCAAGCTAAAGAAAGTATCTAAAATGGAATACCTCTAATGGTAATCCACGTGAAATACACTAAGGAAAAACCGCTTCAGGTAATGGGATTCCTATTCATTCTTGTGCTAGCAAGCACAAAGAAGCTATGAAGAAAACCTTCTTGGATGAAGGAGAAGAAAATAAGAGCTAAACAAGATTCTCAACAATTGAGAAAGAGTGAGTATAGTGTGTGGCTTTCACTATCACTCTTAAAGTGATAGGTGCTACCACAAATCCTTAAAGCCCTATTTCCTTTAGTAGGTGCCATTAATTTCCTTAAGATAAGGGCGGCCAAAAGGTTCTCGTTTAGGCTTTTCCTTATTTAAGTAGGAATAGGAATATATTCTTATTCCTTTTATTCTCTTATCTCCTTTTCAATTAATTCTCCAATTGAGGACCAAATCCTCAAGCTTATTTCACATTCCTAGTGAATTTCTATGTGTATGACCTATTAGGTTTTCGGCTATATTGGCCAATCACAATCAACACTTGATTGTAATAGATCACGAGTGGTATCTAGTAACACATCGTGGCCTCCAATTGACTGGAAAGTCAGTTGTTTGACTTTAAACCTTTCTAGAGCTAAATTGTGTCTATGCAATGTGTCCTTTTATTGTCTTATACCCATTTGGTTCAGAGTATGGCCTATGTGTCAACTTTCACTAAACTTGATTATGTCATGTCTAGCCCAAGGAGTTAGTTCCTTGTCCTGTGGGATCAATCACTTTAAACTATGTCACTAAAGACCATCTTCAGGACAAGTCTACTTTGGCCATAAACTTCTTAATGATTATCCTGACAAGTGGCCATGGGTATTCTTCCTTCTATCAGGAGTGGTGAATCCCCTGTTGACTACTCAAATATCTTCCAATACTTCACGATGTACCCAATCACCACCTTCAGAGCAACCCATAGTAGGTAACAAGGAATGGAGTCAAAACACAAGATCCATATTTAAGATAACTTGATTTTCTCAAGTCCAAGGATACTTGCACTGTTAGCTACTATGAGACCTATCACTGACATTTGAATACATATCCATGTGATGTCTCATGCAGGTCACCCAATGTACTTGTTTCCTTTAACAAGCATTCATATGTTTACTCAAAACATCTCATGCTTATAACTTATAAGGACAACTATTTGATCAAATCAAGAAGCATAACATGTTCTAGTCTATCTAAATCACTGATGTCCAGTCTCAGGTGATCCTATGACTAAGGATAGTTTAGATACATATATAACAACACATGATAGGAATCTCACATTATGATCGCCATCATAATTTCCTTCATTCTATTTTTGGTGTTATGAACTTCATTATTTATATTACAATCTAATCTTGAGTTTGTGAATATAAACATAAATAATGAAGAAAGCCTCTTTGAATCAATAACTAAGTTTGTACAGCTGACGCTAAAGGTGATTGCCTTTAGAACACCTTTCTGACTTGAGGTTAGTGTACAACAATAGTTTTGTGTGATTATTTGTAGACATATTCTATATGATACTGGTGAGAGGACTTAGTGTGATTGAGATTTGGGGTATTATCTGTAGTTGGTATAAAGGCCTTAGGCTAATCTTCTTGGGTTAAAGAGGTTGTAAAATGTCGAGTAACCTACCAGGGTGCTAGCGTAAAAGTAGGGTGCTGATGATCGAGCAAGAGGTTATTGATTTGTATTAGTTACTAATTTCCGCTATAAAACTCTCTTACTGTGTGTTTAAGGAGTGGATGGAGTGTCTGAACCAAAATTGGACAATGATGAAAATTAAGAAAACTTTGAATTATTTTTTCCTTTTTAGATAGAAATCCTTCTCCTAACTGGTTCATAGCATTTTCTAGTTTAAATGAAATTCTAGAGTTGATTAAACATAAGATGAACTAGATAATAACTATGATAATTCATAAAATTGAAGCAATATATGAATTCCAGAAAAAATAGAAAGAAGCTGAGAAAAGAAGCGTAGATTAGGAAAACCATGTAATTCATAAAGAGGCCTACAAGGATGAGTTAAACAAATAAAATGTGTAAATAGATTTCTAATAAGCTAGTGAGTTATTCTAGAGTAAGTGTCATGTCTCACCTAGGACACATGACTGGAATGAGAATTAGCCTAACCTCACCTCGAAACCTAATCCCTTTCATCAAGCCAATACATAAAATATTCTAAAATAGATAAATGAAAGTAAATAATTATTTTAAAAATCATCCTTCACATGTTCATCGATACCTAGATATATAAAATTTTACTATTATTTTCCTTTATTGTATTCCATCACAATAAGCAAATAAAAAAATGTTTAGGAACATATTCAACAATAATATCATGTCATTTATATACATAATTCCTCAATTCATAATGACAACAATCCAAATCCTAGGTTACCTATACGATCATAGAGCAACTCTAAATCTCTGAGTTTGCTTTCTCTATCCCTACTCTATTTATATTTGAAGTTAATTAATTAATGCTTTGTGTTTATATTTGATTTCTACCTCAAGCATTAATTAATTTGTGTAGATTTATATTTGTTCCTTAATTCCTTGCACTATAAATTATTCATCTTGATAACACTTTGACTTTCTAAATTAAATTATATTCTTTAGCATTGTCTAATTTCATAAAATCATTTTAACTTCCAATTAAGTTTTGTGGAAATTTTTATAAAACTCAATTCACCCTTCTCTTGGAATCCAACCATTTCTTTCATAAACTATCCTTAGTCATAGGTGAAAGTAATGGTTGGAACCCAAGAGGGGGGGTGAATTGGGTTTTATAAATTTTTCACAAGAATTAATTGGAAGTTAAAATGATTTTCTGTAAAAGTACAATGCTTAGGATAATAAATACAATACAGATAATCAATGTGTTGTCAAGATAAATAATTATAAAGATCAAGAAATTAAAGAATAGATATCAATATGCACAAATTAAAGAGTAAGGGATAGAGAAAGCAAACTCGGAGATTTATACTGGTTCGGCTAATCCAAGCCTACATCCAGTCCTCAAGAGACCACTTGAGTATTTCCACTATAATTTGCAAGTTTAATCCAGGTACTTGCAAACCACTACAACCATACAAATTTGATCCGGGTATTTGTGAAACCACAATGGAGAATTTAGGAATCCGGGCTCCTCCTCAACCCAAAGCAAGTTCTTCCAACACCAGTACTTGCGAATCTCAACTCAGAATAATATATGTGTTGATCAAAATCAACAATACAAAGAAACACTCTCTAAAGAGTAGATGAATACAAATGAAGCTATAATAACTCTAATGATAGAGAATATGCAAGATTTGGCTCAAGAATATTTGGATTTCTCTCAAAGATGATAGAACATGTTAATATGTCATTGTAGTACTTGGTTCTTGCTCAAAATCGTGTATCTAAGGTCATATATATAAGATTTTAAAAAACTAGCCATTACAGCACTTATAATGCAGTCCAAATGTCGATTGGTCGACCAGTTGGGGTCACCTGGTCGACCACCCACTGACAGTAGCAAAATATAGCATTTTCAGGACAACTGGTCGACCAGTCGGAAGCTGCCTGGTCTACCACCGGCTGGCAGTAGCGAAATACAGATTTTGAGCTTTCATTAAAAATTCATAACTCCCTCATTTGAACTCCGTTTTAAACAAATAATATACCATTGGAAAGCTCTTGGAGTCTAGTTTCAAATGAGCCAAGTTTTACTCCAAAATTATTTTTCGTTTAAAAGATATAATCAAAACACTGACTATAGGTCAAAACAGAATAATTTTTGAGTACAGTAAAATCAACTTTCGGTTTTTTAAACTATATTTTAAATAGTCATATATTTCTCATTTGGACTCCGTTTTGAATAAATAATATACCGTTGAAAAGATCTTTGAGTCTACTATCAAATGAGATTAAGATACTTGAAAACCTATGAAATATATCTTACTTGCAAACCCAATGGTAAGTTCAATTCATGATAATAGCATGATTTAATATATGCAACATACATATTAAATAACATAATCATGCTTAAGTACTTGTAGCATATATATGATAATTAATCTTTATATATATTAATGCTATAATTCAAATACATTTGTCATCATCAAAACTTATGGCATAAAGCCTTAGGGTCAACAATCTCCCCCTTTTTAATGATGACAAATCACCACAAAAAAATATGTATCATAATATAATGAATGCAATGTTATAAGCTCATACACATATTTTTCTACTATTTCTTCTCCCCCTATTTGACATCAACAAAAAGGTATAAGGAACTCAATATACAGAGGTTAAACCACATACCTTCTTCAAGCAAAGATGTCAGAAGATGTCAATACAGTATGGGGTTAGGATACATCAAAACTTATTATTATTTTTATTGACATGTAAAAACAATTTTCAAAAAAATTTCGCATGTCAAATGAAATGTGACAAAAGATAAAACTTGAAAGAGTTTTAGACTCCCCCTTAAACATTTCATAATTTGAAAAAGAATAATGAATATCCAATTTTCAAAATGTATTCTTTTTTAAGATCATCTATATATTTTCAAGAGAGATAAAGTCCCCCTGAATTTCATAACCCTTTTCCTTTGAAAAAGATTGTCCAAATCATTATAAAGGAAATTCAGTTTTTGATTGCAGAATTTTGAAGTAAGATTTTTGAAGAAATTTCTGCAATATTTTCATTGAAAATGATTTCTGCTTGTTTATGAAAAGGCATTTTTAGTAAATAACAGAAAAATTGAACTCTTTGAAATAAAAAAATAAACATCATTTACTGTCATATGATAGAAATATTTACAGCACACAGCAGAAGTATGATATATGGATTAGCAAAGTATGATATAAACAAGAATATTAATCATAATCCATAAATCGAATAATAATATTTTTCAAGATTTCTGAAAAACAATTTCTGCATATATGCATAAAATCATTTCAACATATAGCAAAAGTGATTTAAAATAAGGATACTCAAATCCTTTTCTTTTTAAAACAGATAATGCTTCAATATGGCAAAGCAATTTCAGCATAGTGGAAGCAATTCAAGAGTTTCACGATATTTTTCTAAAACATTTTGCTTTGAAGGAATTTAGAAATGTTTCATCTAAGGAAGCAATATATATGGATTAGTGTAATAAGATATATTCAAGCATATAGGTCATAATCCATACATCAAACATCAATATTTTTCATCCCCTTTGTCATCTACAACAAAAGAAATCTTTAAAATCTTTTCTTTTTCAAAAAGAATGTTGCTTCATATGATAAAACATATTAACATAACAGAAGCATTTTTAAAGTCCTTTTTCAAAACAAATTTCTTCATAAAGGATAAGATAAATTTCAGCACAAAGGAAGCAATTTATATACTCATTCAAAATGAATTTATATATGTATCTTGAGGATGAGTACATGTAAAAATTTTGACAGCCACTCTAATGTTTAAGTTAGTAATGTAAATCAAAGATTAAAGGCAAAATTAACTGCTTACGGTCGTATGCATCAAGCATTATCATGATGCAAGAAAATTATTGCCTTTCATTTACCCACAAAAGAATTACATGCAAGTATGTGTATCTATGAAGATGTATCAGCCTATACAGATTTCATTTTATTCAAGTCATTTTAAATTTTTGACTTCTCATTTTGTATGAGTGCATGTGGAATCATGAAATATTATTCTTAGCCGTAGCCTTCGCTCATGATGCATGAATAGCATACACAACATATGTTCTTAGATACATATAATCATAGCATGATGCAATCAATTATGTATATTATACTGAAAACTCTCAAGAATAACACAACAAAGCAGAAAAATACGGTTCTGTTTATCACCATTTTATTAATCCTTAAAATTTCTAATCAAAACAAATTAAATCAGCCGAAAATCCACCGAAAATTGACTTTTGTGGTTTTGCCATTAATGTGACGCGTTATTGGTGTGCATGCCTGCCTTAGACTTATGGTTTCCAGCTTGTAGAAACCCATAGGATGAGGGTGTAGGGGTATGGCAAAGAGATATGTTCTTTGACTCTAAGTCATAATTTTCTCTCTATAAAGACTGCCCAGAGTTCTCAATTACCATACCACAAAGAGTATTCATCTCTGAGTCTACAACTTTCTGGCATTCCTCTCTCTTCATACTCCTAAAAATTTCTAAATTTTCCAAACCATGGCCACAAGAAAGTTCATTGATCTCACAGTAGAGGCCAGGGAGGAAGAGCTCGACTTAAACTTGAGTCTAGGCAAGGACAAGGGCAAAAGACCTTTGGAGGGATCTCAAGAGAACCGAAAGAAGAAGAAGAAGATCGAAGAAGCTGAGGAGATTAGTACAGGCCATACGTCAGAAGACAAAATTGCTTGTTTGGAGCAGGAGGTGAAGAAACTCAAGAAGATGATAGAGGACCTGGAGAAGTTAGCTAAACGTAACAATGCGGCAATGACTTCAAGAATAGATAGGTTCTTCTATTGGTCTACCCAATGCTTCTGCAATCAACAACAAAGAAGTGTTGATTGTATAAATGAGATTTACACTACCCTTCATGACATTGCTCAGTCTCTTGCTCCAAGGAATGGCCGAGGGGTGATGATACAATACAACCCTCCTAATCCAAGACCACCTCGCCTGTAGATTACTCATGCATGAGTAACCCCTCTTTTTTTTTCCAATGTAATCCTTCAGTTTGTTTTTTAATGCAAGTGGTTTCTTTTAGAGGACAATACTTAAAAAATAATAATAATAATAATAAAGAAAGATAAAGAAAATCAGCCACACAAATTCAGCACAATAGAAGGATATATATATTTTGAAAAATATATATCCATTTTAAAGATGTAAAGAATTTTCTGACATGGATATATATATCATCATTTCAAAGCAAAAGCAAGTTACATACTTACTCAAGATAAAACATATTATAACCTGAGTATGTAGTAGTGAAATTGAGGTGATAAGGATTAATAAAATATAATTGGATATAAACTATAATCCATAACCAATGGTCCATAAACCATAGCTTTGAAAAGATATGACATGTATAATGCTCAAACCATGATGAATGGTATAAAGATAATATCTTTATATACAATGATATGATCAAGTATGTAAGATATCAGAGAACAATATATTATTGCAATGAAAGTATGTCAATAAAAAAAAATTGCGAACATAGCCAATTATGATCAGGGAGTATCACACAATTAAATAGTAAAGTGGTAAAGGATAGAGATACTCATCAATTTTGGCAAACTCTTATTGTTTCTTGAAGTTCCTCCTTAAGATTTTGATATCCTTGTTTTCCTCATTGCCCTTCTTTTGATCCTATCTTCTGCAATTGTAATGATCTTCATTGATTGATTATTTGCCAGATCCTCTCAAAAATAATCTCTTATAATATCATCTATGAAGCTTTGAAGAGATCATTAAGTACATATCAGTAAAATTTAAATCCTTCATTTACTGTCATCCGCTGGTCGACCAACGTGTCCACACTGGTTGACCATCATAGGGATGCGAAAGTGCGAGAAGCTTACTGTCAAGCATTGGTCGACCATTGTGAATGAATTGGTCGACCACTCCTTACCATAATAGTCTTATTTACTCACTGCCTCGAGTTGGTCGACCAATCTGAGGACCTTGGTCGACCACTTGTCTCAGCGTTCAACATTCTTCTCCTGGTGCTGGGTGTTAGTTCATTATAGCCTTCGTTGGTCGACCACTGATAGGAGCGTTGGTCAACCAACCAACTTCAAAACTATAAATCTTACTGATTTCGGAGAGCAGAGGAAAGAGTGTGCCTTAGAGGATAAATTTGAGGATTAACTCCTGCAAAACACTTTTGGTGGAGCACTTTGATGTTCAAATCAGTAATGTTCAAATAAATCTTGAGCACTAGGAGCAATATTATGTTCAAGATATGCCATATTAATAAAAGTGATATGCTTCCATGAAATGCAATTTTGCAAGAAATTTGATTTCATTGAAAATATTTGAATAAGATTACAATAAGGATAAATACTATAGGCAAGAGTAATCTTATTGTTCTGAAAGCAAGAGAAATATGCATGTAATGGAAGCAAGTTTTCGTGATGCGGTAAAAAGGATAGTTTGAGCAGAATTTAAAAGAAAGATTTTAGCTCAAAACAAAATTCGAATCTATAGGCCGCACACCTAACAGTTGTTTTTAGATATAGCATGCATGAATATCAAGGATAGATGTAAGGCATGTTAGAGAACAGGCAAAGCATTAAAGAGCAGTAAACATATCAATCAAATTTCTTACAAGGCATTCCAACTTATATGTTTACTTGTCCATTGCCTCCTTTTGATGTAAGGAATTGGAGTTTAAATGATGTAGCCATTAAAATGTCATTTCTGCTCCTTGCTTCGAGGCGAATCTGTAAATTAATCTTTTGTTTTTGGTACCCAAATTTCTTTGGGTCTGCCTAGGTCATGAGTTCCTTTTTGAACCCATTTCATTTTTACTCCATGAACAAGATTTTTCTTATAAAAGCAGGAGTAAGATTTGTGTCCTTTCAGTCCACAATAAAAATAAGTGCAAGTTGGACTATTGGACATCTTTGCGGAAACAAAGAAGTTTTTAGAATGCTTTTGGTTTGATTTACTTTTAGAAACAAGACCAACTTTGTTAAACCTTCTTCTTTGTTTCAAAACTGAAGTATTTAAAATTTCTCTACCTTGAGAAAATTTTGCAAGTGTGTTTTTAAGATTATCATTTTCCTTTTTCAAAGAATCACACTTGGTGCAAAAGCAGCTTTTGTTGGTAAAGATACTTCCCTTTAAAATCAAATTCTCTTCTTGCAAAGTTTTGTTTTGATTTTCGAAACCAAAATTCTCTTCCTTGGAAATAGAAAATTCATTTTTCAATTTTTTTAATTCATTTTCAAGAGAAGAGTTTTTCAGTTTTGAAGCATTTAATTTCTTTGCAAGTTTTAGAGATTCTTTATGTAAATCATCAAAGGCATCCTGTAATTCATCAAAAGAGTAGTCAAATGAATTTACCCCATCTTCATCTCTGGCCACAAGACAAATGTTGGTTTCTTCATTTGTGTCCTCCTTATCAAAATTGCCATTTCCCCAAATGGAAGATATGTAAGCTTTCTTTGACGATTCTGCTTTTGGTTGTGGTTTCTCTTCTTCTCCTTATTCTTCTTCGTCTGCCACCTTGGTGATTTGAGATTTTCCTGTAAGTTCAACACCAAGAGCTTGCAATTGATTAAGCAAAAGATGTATCTCATTAATGGTTTCACAATTTTTCATTTGAACAATTTCAAGTTCATTAATAAAACTTCTATACCTTAATTCCTCAGTAATAAGATTTTCCTCATGTGCAACTTCAAGAATTTCCCACATTTCTTTTGTAGTTGCATAGTTGGAGATTTTGAAAAATTCATCTTGACTCAATGCACAAGAAATAATCAATTTTGCCTTAGCATTGAGTTGCATTAAACTTCTTTTAGTATCATTCCATTCACTCTTGAGTTTTGGAATGCATTTTCCTTGTTCTTCCTTGACAGGCATACAAGAACCATTTTCTATAACTTCCCAGAGTTTATGGTCTACTGAAATTAAAAACATTTTCATTTCATACTTCCAATATTGAAAATGATTAGCATCAAAAATTGGAGGTTCTATGAAAGAACAATTTTTAGAAATAAACCAATCACTATATCCAACCATGCTAACTCTTAGACGGTTAAGTCTTTAAACAAGAGCCCAAGCTCTGATACCAATTGAAAGTAATGGTTGGAACCCAAGAGGGGGGGTGAATTGAATTTTATAAATTTTTCACAAGAATTAATTGGAAGTTAAAATGATTTTCTGTAAAAGTATAATGCTTAGGATAATAAATACAATACAGAAAATCAATGTGCTTTCAAGATAAATAATTATAAAGATCAAGGAATTAAAGAATAGATATCAATATGCACAAATTAAAGAGTAAGGGATAGAGAAAGCAAACTCGAAGATTTATACTGGTTCGGCTAATCCAAGCCTACATCCAGTCCTCAAGAGACCACTTGAGTATTTCCACTATAATTTGCAAGTTTAATCTGGGTACTTGCAAACCACTACAACCATACAAATTTGATCCGGGTATTTGTGAAACCACAATAGAGAATTTATGAATCCGGGCTCCTCCTCAACCCAAAGCAAGTTCTTCCAACACCATTACTTGCGAACCTCAACCCGGAATAATATATGTGTTGATCAAAATCAACAATACAAAGAAACACTCTCTAAAGAGTAGATGAATACAAATGAAGCTATAATAACCCTAATGATAGAGAATATACAAGATTTGGCTCAAGAATATTTGGATTTCTCTCAAAGAAGATAGAACATATTAATATGTCATTGTAGTACTTGGTTCTTGCTCAAAATCGTGTATCTAAGGTCATATATATAAGATTTTAAAAAACTAGCAGTTATATAGCCGTTACAGCACTTATAATGCAGTCCAGACGTCGATTGGTCGACCAGTTGGGGTCACCTGGTCGACCACCCACTGACAGTAGTAAAATATAGCATTTTCAGGACAACTGGTCGACCAATCGGAAGTTGCCTAGTCGACCACCGGCTGGCAGTAGCGAAATATAGATTTTGAGCTTTCTTTAAAAATTCATAACTCCCTCATTTCAACTCCGTTTTAAACAAATAATATACCATTGGAAAGCTCTTGGAGTCTAGTTTCAAATGAGCTAAGTTTTACTCAAAAATTATTTTTGTTTAAAAGATATAATAAAAACACCGACTATAGGTCAAAACAGAATAATTTTTTAGTACAGTAAAATCAACTTTCAGTTTTTCAAACTATATTTTAAATAGTCATATATTTCTCATTTGGACTCCGTTTTGAATAAATAATATACCGTTGAAAAGATATTTGAGTCTACTATCAAATGAGATTAATATACTTGAAAAACCAATTTTTCATTTATGAGATATGATATAAGGAGTGACCAAAGGTCAAAAACTAACTTTTGTAAAACTTCATATCTCACTATCTTTTTGTTCAAAATGCTTGAGCCAATGTATGCAAATCTAAATCATTGAGTTGCACAAGTATACTAGCCTATATAAAATATGCCTAATGTAAACACATAGGCTATCTTGATGCATCCAAGCTTCCAAGACTTCAAATCTTCTAATTCTTCATTTCTTGGAACTTTATCGTTTTCTTGAGTGAAGAATATTGTTTTTCCTTGTTCTTCAATCCAATGTTCACTCTTCTTGTTTTTGAACCAACCTATGAAATATATCTTACTTGGAAACCCAATGGTAAGTTCAATTCAAGATAATAGCATGATTTAATATATGCAACATGCATATTAAATAACATAATCATGCTTAAGTACTTGTAGCATATATATGATAATTAATCTTTATATATATTAATGCTATAATTCAAATACATTTGTCATCATCAAAACTTATGGCATAAAGCCTTAGGGTCAACAATAGGATCACTTAAGATTGGACATCAGTGATCCAGATAAACAAGCACATGTTATACTTTTTAATTTGATCAAGCAGTTGTCCTCTGATATCGGGCATTTTTATATACTTTTTAGTCCTTATCTCCTATTGCTATTTCAATGTTGCCAACTCTCCTATTTTATTATATTTTGAATTTATTGGGTGTAAATTAATTATAGAATTAATATGATTCAAATTCATAATTTTGTCCCAATTAATTCATGTGCTTAATTTCAGATCTAATTATTGGAGAGAAAAATGCTGACATGGACGTTTTACTTACTTGGAGGCTACCTGGACATGCTGACTGGGCATTGACTGGTTAACTAAGGCTGACTGGATTTCTGGTCCCCACTGTTCTACACTTTATAGCAAAGAGGAATGTGGTTTCTGCTTTGACAGAATGGGCCTTCTGCAGCAATCAATGGTAGACAGAAACAGCAAAGGAGTGGAGTAACTTGTCTGCTGCTGTTGCCACTTTTCTGCTGTTGTCTTGCTACCCACATCATGGAAGAAGCACCAAGGAGGCATCCAAGGAGGCATCTAGGGTAGAATATTCCAAGGCATTGAGGGCATCAGTTTTAAAAAAATTAGAGGACACTTTTATTTTTGACAACTTAGGAATTTCGTAGCTCTCTTTCCCTCTCTGTTTTTCTCTTCTTTCATTTGCTGTTTTGCTCTCATGGAGGGCTAAGTCTTCATTGTAATCAGTCACTGGACCACTGGGATGTTGTAGCTTGAACTAAGAATGCAAGCTAAGTGTTTTATTCTCCATTTTCATCTCATTTCGTTTCTATTTTGCTGTTATGTTTATATTGCTGTCAGATTTTGATTAAAGCTTGAGAAGTAACATAAACTGACTTATATATATAAGATATAACCTTGCTTGACTGATTAGGAAAGTGAGGGAGGCGAAATGACTAGTTAGATGATATATTTGACTTGGTTTGGTTGAGATTTTCCACTGAATGCATCTGGTTATAGTAGAGAGATGTTCTTGACTGTAATTATTAACATTAAATTCTAGATGTTATTCTAGAGCCATTTTCATAAAGAACCAAACAATGGAATGAGAACAAAACTGAATCAATGAGTTAGGTAATGATAGTTGCACTCCCATAAATCCTAGTGGCTGATTACATAGTCTCTTTACTGTCAACACCTTGCAAATTTTACTGCTGCTGCTGTTGTAGTTATTTGGTTGCTGTTATGTTCTGTTTTTATTAGTACTGCCAACAAACCCCCTCGTTATGTACTTTTCATTAGTGTTTGGGTGTTTAGAACGATTAATTAGTGTTTAGAGGTGAGGCTCCTTGAGTGAATACGACTTGGGGATCACTATACTGCAAATTGCCACGAATTCAATTCTGGGCGATTCGGCATGGTAGTGGCGTGAACCAGAATTTTGGCTCCGTTGACGGGGAGCCAATTCATTTCCAAGTTATCTAATTAGTTGTTTAAGTGTTTCTTTGTTGAATTTTAAGTTATTTAATATTGTTGAAACGATTTACAAAGTTTTGAGTTTTTATCGGTTACTATTTATAGGCAAAAACTAACTACCTCCGATTGACCTCAAACTTGGTACACCACTAGTTTTCGACATTTTAAGCAAATTCCAACCACCTGATTATCCAAAAGATCATCTTGGGCGACCATTTTGCCAAATTCCATCGTTTAGGCCTCCTTTTCTATTTTTTAATATTTTTTTGATTTTTCTAATTAAGTGTGATTTTTAGTGTGATTTTTGTAGTTTGAATTTTTGAATTCTGTTTTTTGTGTTTGTCTCTCCAATTTGTGAAGGATTTTTCCATGAAAAATCAGATTTTTCTGAGATACTTCAATTTTTGGTGATTTTCATCGGTTGGAGTCTTTTGTAGTGATTTAGTTGTTTTTATTGTTTTTATTGTTTTCTTCTGAATTTTTGCCCTTCCTAGTATATGAGAAGGTCTGGTCACGTGGACTTACCATGTTTTGATCTTGAAATTGATAGGACCTTCCATAGGCTAGTAAGAAGCAATAGCATTAGGACTAGTATAGTTTCTGAACTTGTTTCTGAAATTGTTGAGCTTGCTGTCAATAGCATAGAAGTCGGATCAGATTTTGAATCTGATATTGTGTTTGAGTCAACTGATTTTGAGTCAGCTGGGACAACTAGGATGGATAATCAAAATGCACAAGTGCCTCAAAATAGGCAAGAACAATCCATTAAAGAGTTGATTGCACCTGATGTGCATTATCAACCATTGTGCATAAATTATCCTGAGTTGGATGCTAATTTTGAACTGAAATCTGGTCTAATCCATTTGTTGCCTAAGTTTCATGGTCTTGCAGGAGAAGATCCGCACAAGCACTTGAAGGAGTTTCATGTTGTCTGCTCTACTATGAGACCACATGGAGTTGGAGAAGAACAGATCAAATTGATAGCCTTTCCCTTCTCTTTGGATGGGGCAGCCAAGGATTGGCTTTACTACCTGCCCACTACCTTAATTACAAGATGGGATGAACTGAAGAAGATGTTCCTAGAAAAATTCTTCCTAGCCTCAAGAACAGCAGCAATCAGGAAAGACATCAGTGGGATTAGACAAGCAAGTGGTGAATCATTACATGAGTACTGGGAGAGATTTAAGCGTCCAAATTCTTCTCATCCAGTATTTTTATGAGGGATTGCTACCTATGGACAGATACATAGTTGATGCAGCTGCTAGTGGGGCATTGGTGGATAAGACTCCTGCTGCAGCAAATGAATTGTTGGCCAAGATGGCCCAAAATGCACAACAGTTTGGCACTAGACTGAATGATCCAGTAGTAGTCACTGTCAATGAAGTGAGAACACCTCCCATGGAGCAACAAAGGATAGAAAATAAATTGGAAGAGTTAGCTTCAATAGTGAGGTAATTGGCATTAAATCAGAGAACACAACAACAAGCCCTTCCTCCTTCAGTCTGTGGTGTTTGTTCCCTGAATACCCACCATACTGATCAGTGCCCTCAGCTGCAAGAGACCCCAACTGAGTCATGTGCTGGTATATTCCCTAGTATACAGCCACAACAACAGAGATATGACCCATATTCCTCCACCTACAACCCTGGGTGGCGTGATCATCCAGCTTTCAAGTATGGGAATACCTCCAACCCCCCTTACCAGCCACCCCATGCAAGATACAATCAACCTGAACCTAGCCATACACCTCCTCCAGCACCCAAGAAACCTGAGCCTAGTCTTGAGGATCTAATGAAGCAACTGACTGCCAATACTCTTCAGTTCTAGCAGAGAACAGCAACCAATATGCAGAATTTGAAGACTAAGATTGGTAGTTAGCCACAATAGTCAATGAGCTGAAAAGTCAAGGTTCAGGGAGTTTGCCATCCCAACCAGTGATCAACCCAAGAGGCAATGTGAGTGCCATCATCTTGAGGAGTGGCAAGCAAGTAGACAGTCCAGCTTCTGAATCTGAACTAGAAAAATTAAATATCCAGCAAAGTGTTCCTTCATCTTCAACTAGTGAGCAAAATAAAAAGGATGAAGAAGTGGTTCAAAAAATTCCTCTTCCTTTCCCCAATAGGCAGACTCAATCAAGGAAAGCTTCTGAATCTGACATGGATAAAGAGATCAGGGAGACCTTCAGAAAAATAGAGGTTAATATCCTACTTTTGGAAGCCATTAAGCAAATCCCCAAGTATGCCAAGTTCCTCAAAGAGTTGTGCACTCATAAGAGGCGTTTAAGGGGTAATGAGAGAGTCAATTTGGGGAGAAATGTGTCTACACTGATCCAACTACCTATGCCACCCAAGTGCAAAGACCCTAGAACTTTCACAATACCATGCACAATAGGCAACATGGAGTTCTCCAATGCTATGCTGGATTTAAGAGCCTCAATCAATGTTATGCCCAAATCAGTATACTCAAGCCTCAAGATTGGTGTTCTTTCACCAATTGGAGTGATTATCCAACTTGCCAATAGGAGCATAGCACATCCAGCAGGAGTTCTAGAAGATGTCCTGGTAAGAGTCAAAGATCTCATTTTTCCTGCTGATTTTTATGTGCTTGATATGGAAAATGATAATACTCCTGGCCATGCATCATTAATACTTGGAAGACCTTTTTTGAAAACTGCAAAAACCATTATTAATGTGCATGAAGGGACTTTGTCAATGGAGTTTGCTGGCAACAAAATTGATTTTAACATTTTAGATGCCATGAAACATCCTATGGAAAATCATTCCAATGTGCATGTGGTTAACTTTTTGGATTACTTAGTTGATGAGGCATGTGATGATTTCCAAACTGAATTAATTTCTGATTTTCCTGAATTTTCTGATTTGGTAGATGCCTTTGAATGCAATTGTGCTAGTTCTGAATTCTGTCATGCTTGCACTGAAATTGAAAATTCTCTAATTGCTGACAATTCTAAATTGCATTCTAATTTACATAATGGTTTGGATTCTGATGTGCATTATGATTCTGCAATTTTCTCTAGCTTAGACTTAGATTCTGTTTCTATTTTAGGTAGTTGTAGGTATAGTGATTTAAACTGTAATGGTGTACATTCTTCATCTCTTTCCTCTTGTGCTGCTAACCCTTCCTCTTCTTTAGCCAACGATTCTATCTTTGAGCAATCTGAATTTGTAGGTGCCTCCTTGGATGTGACTCCACAAAAACTGATTCCATCATCCATCCAACCACCTACATTGGAGTTGAAGGCATTACCAGAAAACCTCAAGTATACCTTCTTGGGAGTAGTAGACAAACTTCCAGTCATTGTGGCCAATAACTTAAATCCCAATCAAGAAGAAAAATTGATCAATTTGCTGAAAAAGAATAAGAAGGCGATTGGGTGGACTCTAGCAGACATTCCTGGGATTAGTCCTTCAGTGTGTATGCACCAAATTCTCCTTGAAGAAGAGACAAAACCAGTAAGGCAACCCCAAAGAAGACTCAACCCCATGATTCTTGATGTGGTCAAGAAGGAGGTAAGTAAGCTTCTCCAAGCTAGTATTATTTATCCTATCTCTGATAGTAAGTGGGTGAGTCCAGTACAAGTAGTGCCAAAGAAAACCGGTGTAACTATTATAGAAAATGAAAATAATGAGCTAGTACCCACTAGAGTGCAAAACAGTTGGCGTGTTTGCATTGATTATAGGAAGTTGAACCAAGCAGTTAGAAAAGATCATTTTCCTCTTCCTTTTATTGATCAAATGCTTGAGAGACTTGCTGGCAAGTCTCATTACTATTTTCTTGATGGTTTTTCTGGGTATTTTCAAATTCACATTGCACCTGAAGATCATGAGAAGACTACCTTCACCTGTACCGAACGCATGCCTTTTGGTCTCTGTAATGCACCTGGCACTTTTCAAAGATCCATGTTAAGCATATTTTCTGATTTGTTAGAGGATTGCATGGAAGTGTTCATGGATGATTTTTCTATTTATGGAGACTCATTTGATGCATGTTTGAAAAATTTGGAGAGGGTACTTGAGAGATGCATAGAGAAAAATTTGGTCTTGAATTATGAAAAATGTCATTTCATGGTAGAGCAAGGAATAGTCCTAGGCCACATAGTGTCATCACGTGGCATAGAAGTAGATAAAGCCAAAGTTAATATTATCTCTTCTTTGCCTTACCCCACTTCTGTGCGGGAACTTCGTTCTTTTCTTGGCCATGCAGGATTTTATAGAAGATTCATCAAGGACTTCAGTAAGATCGCTCTACCCCTATCTAAACTCCTCCAAAAAGAAACTGATTTCATTTTTATGATGCTTGCAGGTTAGCTTTTGATGAGTTGAAGAAGCAACTTACCTCCCCTCTTATCATCCAACCTTCACGGTGGGAGCTTCCCTTTGAGCTCATGTGTGATGCCTCAAATTTTACTGTGGGAGCAGTACTTTCACAAAGAGTAGAGAGGAAGTTGCATGTCATAGCCTATGCGTCTCGTACCCTTGATTCAGCTCAATCAAATTACACAACCACAGAGAAGGAGTTTTTAGCAATTGTTTTTGTTTTAGAAAAATTTAGATCATATTTGCTTGCCTCCGAAGTAATTGTGTTTTCTGACCATGCAACACTGAAATATTTGTTGAAGAAACTGGATGCAAAGCCAAGATTGCTTAGATGGATGCTACTCCTCCAAGAATTTGATATGGAAATCAAGGATAAGAGTGGAGCAGAGAATGTAGTAGTAGATCACTTGAGTAGGCTTTCTGATCTTCCATTGGAACATCTCCCTGTAAGAGACAATTTTTCAGATGAGTGTTTCCTCCTTTTGCATGGCATTAGTGAGCCTTGGTATGCTGATTTAGTGAATTATCTTGTTGCATCTGAATTGCCTGCATACAAAAATAGACATCAATTGAATAAATTAAGAAGCGAGGCTAGGTACTATGTGTGGGATGACCCTTATTTGTGAAAAATTTGTAGTGACCAAATTATTAGGAGATGTGCTCCAAATCATGAATTTGCATATGTGCTAAATTTTTGTCATACTCTTGCATGTGGTGGACACTTTAGTCCCCAAAGAACAGCTAGAAAAGTGTTAGATTCTGGTTTATATTGGCCTACTTTGTTTAGGGATGCCTATGATTTTTGCAAAAATTGTTCTAGGTGTCAAAGAACTGGAAATGTGTCTAAAAGAAATGAAATGCCTCAACAACCTCTTTTCTTTTGTGATATCTTTGATGTTTGGGGTATAGATTTCATGGCTCCTTTTCCTATTTCTTTTGGCTTTATGTATATCTTGGTTGCTGTGGATTATGTGTCGAAGTGGGTGGAAGCAAAAGCCACTCGAACTAATGATTCTATTATTGTTGTAGACTTTCTTCGTTCACATATTTTCTACAGATTCGGTGTCCCCAAGGCCATAATCAGTGATCAAGGATCACACTTTTGCAATAGAAACATGCAAGGGCTATTGAAGAAATATGGGGTGGTGCACAAAACCTCTACACCTTACCACCCCCAAACCAATGGGCAAACAGAAGTCTCCAACCGAGAGATAAAGCAAATATTAGAGAAAACCATGCAACCCAATAGAAAAGATTGGAGTAAGAGGCTTGACGATGCACTTTGGGCCTATAGAACTGCTTTCAAGACTCCCATCGGCATGTCTCCATACCACTTGGTATTTGGTAAAGCATGTCACTTGCCGGTGGAGATTGCACACAAGGCATATTGGGCCGTTAAACAATGCAATATGGACATGACCCTAGCCGGTAAAGAAAGAAAGTTGCAACTTCAAGAACTGGAAGTACTAAGGCTAGCGGCTTATGAGAATGCGCGCATCTATAAAGAGAGGACAAAAGCTTTACATGATTAGAAAATTGAGAAAAAAGAATTCCAAGTAGGAGACAAAGTCCTTCTCTATAATTCTCGCCTCAAGCTAATGCCCGGTAAGCTTCGCTCTAGATGGGTTGGCCCTTTTGTTATTACTAATGTCTTTCCTTTTGGTGCAGTAGAAATTCAAAATGAGGCCACCAATAAGCAGTTCATGGTAAATGGGCAAAGGTTGAAGAAGTTCTACGAAGGCTTCAAAGAAGAAACTGTAGAGGAAATCCAACTCTACAATGTTCCGGCTCCATGATAAGGCTGTACTCTTTCCCTCCTTTTTAATTTATGTCCTCTTCATTTTATTTGATGTTTGATAATAATTTGCATTGAGGACAATGCAATGTTTAAGTGTGGGGGAGAGAATTTAATTGGAGCTAATTTTCAAAAAAAAAAAAAATTTCCTCCTGTCTCCTCTATTTTCTCTGTTTCTGTCCAGAATTTTTGAGCTGTCTTGCATGAATTTTCTGTACTAATTGGCTATGAATTTTGCTAGTTTCTTTACATGTTTTTAAAGCTTTATATGTCTTCTAGCTGTAGAATTTTATTTGGTGTCTTTCGCATTTGTTTTGGTGTAGTTTTGTGTCAGTAAAGCTGAGTCGTCAGAATTTCTTTACATGAATTTTATATGCCGCTCTGTTCTGTCCGAATTTGATACTCTATTTTTGAAAAATTGATGAAGTTTTTGTGTGAAAGCATGCATGGTGAAATAGCTTAAGTTGTGAATTGACTTAGCATGAAAAGAATTCAGTCTTCTTTTTCTAAGGAACTCAAGTAAAATGGCAATGACGTTGTTTTTAATGAATTTTTAGTAATAGTCTTTAAACCGTGAGAATTTGAGCCTTCACTGCAAAATAATATTCTTTCTTGCTATGTGTATTCCTTATCATGATTTTTACTCCAAAATTTGTCTTGAATCTTTGTTAAGGCTACATTACATGTACATGCTTGGAAATGATTTAGGCATTTGTTTCTTGTAACCATTCTAGCCAAATAGCCATCATATGTGTTGTTTCCATTGTCTGCCACTTTGTACCTTACTTCGACCTTTCTTTCTTGTGTTTTCTAACTCTCTCCCATTTTAAAACAAATCATTTCTTTTCCCCAAACTTAAGGTTTGAAGAGCTACAAAAACCTCTTTCTTTTGAAAATAGATTGAATTGAGCATGTGCAAAGAGAAGGATTTGTGGGCTGTTTTGAATTTCAGTTTTGCTACTCAAAAAAAAAATTGACAACTCTTCATGAAAAAAAAAATATATATATATATATACCATATGGAGATAAAAAAAAAACAAAAGAGCAAGAAGGAGAAAAGAAAAGTAGCATTGTTGTGCCCAAATTTCATAGTTCAATCTCTTGTAATCTTATTGATTGATGCTCTTCATTTCTTTAAGTTCTTGTTAAACTTTGTTTTGTGTATTTCTTTCTACCTCCCAATCATTCCTTCACCCAACCTTATACCCTTCCAAAGTCCTAATAATTCAAGCATGTATGTGATTCAAGTAGTGGAGATTTAGATTCTTGACAAGCTTATGGTAGTGAATTATGTGATAAGTTGAATTTTGAGTGATTTACCCTAGACACTTGAGAGAATAGAGAATAAACACATTCCTGGTGAGGAGGCTAATTACTTGAATTCATTCTTATCAAATTAAATTGCCATGATGCTTGGAATCTTAGAAATTTAAGATTAATTTTCTTCAAGTGCTAAATCTTTTCAAAATTTTAATTATTCCATTCTAGCATGCTTTCCACGCTTTTCCTTTGTTGTCTTTTGGTGTTCTAAATATTATTTTGCCCAGGAGTGCAAAAAGGCTAAGTGTGGGGGATTTGATATCGGGCATTTTTATATACTTTTTAGTCCCTATTTTAGTCCTATTGCTATTTCAATGTTGCCAACTCTCCTATTTTATTATATTTTGAATTTATTGGGTGTAAATTAATTATAGAATTAATATGATTCAAATTCATAATTTTATCCCAATTAATTCATGTGCTTAATTTCAAATCTAATTATTGGAAAGAAAAATGCTGACTTGGACATTTTGCTTACTTGGAGGCTACCTGGACATGCTGACTGGGCATTGACTGGTTAACTAAGGCTGACTGGATTTCTGGTCTCCACTGTTCTACACTTTACAGCAAAGGGGAATGTGGTTTCTGCTTTGACAGAATGGGTCTTCTGCAGCAATCAATCGCAGACAGAAACAACAAAGGAGTGGAGTAACTTGTCTGCTGCTGTTGCCACTTTTCTGCTGTTGTCTTGCTACCCACATCATGGAAGAAGCACCAAGGAGGCATCCAAGGAGGCATCTAGGGTAGAATATTCCAAGGCATTGAGGGCATCAGTTTTAAAAAATTAGAGGACACTTTTATTTTCGGCAACTTAGGAATTTAGTAGCTTTCTTTCCCTCTCTATTTTTCTCTTCGTTCATTTGCTATTTTGCTCTCATGGAGGGCTAAGTCTTCATTATAATCAGTCACTGGACCACTGGGATGTTGTAGCTTGAACTAAGAATGCAAGCTAAGTGTTTTATTCTCCATTTTCATCTCATTTCATTTTTGTTTTGCTGTTATGTTTATGTTGCTATCAGATTTTGATTAGAGCTTGAGAAGTAACATAAACTGACTTATATATATAAGATATAACCTTGCTTGACTGATTAGGAAAGTGAAGGAGGTGAAATGACTAGTTAGATGATATATTTAACTTGGTTTGGTTGAGATTTTCCACTGAATGCATCTGGTTATAGTAGAGAGATGTTCTTGACTGTAATTAGTAGCATTAAATTCTAGATGTTATTCTAGAACCATTTTCATAAAGAACCAAACAATGGAATGAGAACAAAACTGAATCAATGAGTTAGGTAATGATAGTTGCACTCCCATGAATCCTAGTGGCTGATTACATAGTCTCTTTACTGTCAACACCTTGCAAATTTCGCTGCTGCTGCTGTTGTAGTTATTTGGTTGCTGTTCTATTCTGTTTTTATTAGTACTGCCAACAAACCCCCCCCCCCGTTTATGTACTTTTCATTAGTATTTGGGTGTTTAGAACGATTAATTAGTGTTTAGGGGTGAGGCTCCTTGAGTGAATACGACTTGGGGATCACTATACTGCAAATTGCCACGAATTCAATTCTAGGTGATTCGGCATCATAGTGGCGTGAACCATCCTCATAAGCTGTAAGCATGAGATGTTTTAAGTAAACATGTGAATGCTTGTTAAGGGTAACAAGTACATTGGATGACCTACATGAAACATTACATCGATACCTATTCAAATGTTAGTGATAGGTCTGATAGCAGCTAACAGTGCAAGTATCCTTGGACTTGAGAAACTCAAGTTATCTAGGTTATGGATCTTGTGCTTTGACTTAATTCCTTGTTACCCACCATAGGTCGCTTGTAGGGTGGTGATTGGGCACAACATGAAGTATTCGAAGATAATTGAGTAGTCAACAGAGGATTCACCACTCCTGATAGAAGGAAGTATACACATGGCCACTTGTCGGGATAATCGCTAAGAAGTTTTTGGCCAAAGTAGACTTGTCATAAAGATGGTTTTCAGTGATATAGTTTAAAGTGATTGATCCCACTGGATAAGAAACTAACTACTTGGGCTGGATGTGACATAATCAAGTCTAGTAAGAGTTGATACATAGGCCATACTCTAAACCAAGTGGGTATAAGATGGTGAAAGGACACATTACATAGACACACTTTAACTGTAGAAAGGTTTAAAGTCAAACAACTGACTTTTCAATGAATTGGGGGTCATGATATGTTGCTAAATACTGCTTGTGATCTATTTACAATTAAAAGTTAATTGTGAATAGCAAATATAGCCAAAAATCTAATGTGTAACATGCATAGAAATTCACTAGAAATGTGAAACGGGCTTGAGAATTTGAATTTGATCATTAATTAAAGAATTAATTAAAAAAAAGAGATGAGAGAATAAAAGGAATAGGAACACCTAAACAAGGAAAATCCCAAATGAGAACCTTTTGGCTACTCCTCTCTCAA
This sequence comes from Biancaea sappan, assembly GCA_037074585.1. Lineage (NCBI taxonomy): Eukaryota > Viridiplantae > Streptophyta > Magnoliopsida > Fabales > Fabaceae > Biancaea > Biancaea sappan. Next base: position 41,489,826 of record CM073494.1, on the reverse strand, counting down.
AGAGAGTGGGCTTCTTAAGGTGCCACCTTAAGAAGCTTAATAAAGGAATGGCGCCCACTTAGGGAATTAGGGATTTAGGGTTTGAGGTAGCACCTATCACTTTAAGAGTGATAGTGAAAACCACACGCCATACTCACTTTCTCTTAATTATTGAGTATCTTGGTTTCAGAAACACTCTTATTTTTCTTCTCCTTCATCCAAGAGGGTTTTTCTCTATAGATTCTTTATGCTTACTAGTACAAGAACTAGAAGGAACCCCGTTACCTGAAGAAGTTTTTTGTTTAGCATAATTTTGCATGGATTACCATTAGAGGTATCTCATTTTAGATAATTGATTTGGCTTGGAGAGGTTACTGTGCTGCAAGAGGTTTTTCTCTTCATCTTGGTTACTTGGTTATTGTAATGGTAATATAGGTTGATACTTTGGTGAATGGGTTTTAGAGAAAAGAATTTTAAATTCCATTGTGTTCTGTGATCTCTAAAATCCAACAGACTAGAACCTCCTCATAGGTTAGGGTCTCATGAAGATGTATCTCCTGTGGCTGAATGACATAGGATGGATTAGGAATGTATTTCCTTAACATGGATACATGGAAAACTAGGTGGACTCCTTCAAAATCACTCGGTAAGTCTAGTCGATAGGCTACGTTCTGATATCGAACATTTTTATATATAATTTAGTCCCTATCTTAGTCCTATTGCCATTTTAATATTGCCAACTCTCTAATTATATTATATTTTGACAATTATTGGGTCTAAAATAATTATAGAACTAATATGTTATAATTTCATATTTTTATGAGCTTAATTGATTAGAGATCCATTAATCCTTGTGTTTAATTTGTAGATTTAATTATTGAAGAGTAAACTTTGCTAACTTAGATGCCACATGGATGAAATTGATGACATGGCAGCTCCTAGTCCAGTGAGGCCCACTTTTCTACACTTTTCCAACATAGTAAAGAGCAGCTTTTGCTTTAACAGAAAGGTGTAGTAGAACCAGCAGAAAGGTAACAATAGCATCAGTAGAAACCAGAAAAGGTAGTAGCAAAAATTAGAAGGAAAAGGACAGTACCTTAAGTCAAACAAGAAGGCAAATTTCATCCTCTCTCCTAGCTGGACTACAAAGGACCTTCAAAACTCCATTTTTGCTTGTTGAAGAGTTCTCCTCTTCCATTTTCTTCTATAATTCATATTCCCCCTTGTATTTCTTCTGTTTTGGCCTCCATGGAAGGCTGAAATTTGTATCATAATTAGTCCATGGAGAACTAGAGCCTGTAACAATAATTATTGGTGCTTAATTAGTAAGTTTTCTTGTGGTTTCCTTTGTTTCATTTCTGTTCTAGCTTCCTCCAATTTTCAGATTCATATTTGTTCTATTTAGGACTTTATGGATGAGATTACTAGTTCGAATGATGTAAATCTGAGATGTTTTCTTGCTGTTACTGTTTGGTGTAGCAAGTAGAATAGAAATGGCTTGCTTAGATGATTATCAAGCATGATTTAGGTTAGACTTAATCAGATTGCATGTGGTTAGGTTTAACTTATGTATAATCTAGTTCTAGGAAGTCTGTTGGAAATATTAGTTAGAAAATTTAATGATAGAGAACACTAGAATCAATTTGAAGACAAGAATGATGATGGTTGCAATTCTAGGGACTCTATGACTGATTGCATTGTGTATTTGTCTCTGTATCTCTGTATCTCTTTATCTCTATTCTGTTCTATCATAGTTTAGGATTAGTGTTTTGTTAGTTTCTATTTTATGGTTTAATTGCAATCACCCTTCCCTCATGGTAATTAGGTTGTAATCAGTAGGTAGATTAGTGTAAATTAGTGTTAGAATAATTAATTAGGCAATTTAGAAGCAAGAATCCAAGAGTGAAACGACCTGGGACGACTACTATACTACAAGTTACCATGAATCTAATTCTGACAACTCGGCGGTCGTAATGGCTCTAACCAGAATTTTGGCGCCGTTGTCAGGGAGCCAATTCACTTATAAGTTACCTATTTAGTTGTTCAATTTAGTTTTTTTTTATTTTAGGTTGATTGGTATTGGCTGAAGTGGTTTACAAGTTTTCGGTTTTTCAGTTTTATCGAGTACTATTTATATACACTATTCATTTATGGAAAAGTAACTTCGATTGACTTGAAAACTAGTAGTCTACTAAATTTTAACATTCTGAGCAAGGCTCCTCAGGCGATTAATCGCTTGGGAGCACCGTCATGTTTTCGCCAAATTCAATAGTTTAGACCCTTTTTTATTTTTTTATGATTTTTCTAATATATTGTGATTTTTGGTTTGATTTTTGTAGTACGTATTTTTGAGCTCTATTTGTTGCTTTTGTGCCTCTAACTTGTGAAGGATTTTTCCAAATAAAAATTAAAATTTTCTGAGATACTTGATTTTTAGGTTTTTTTCATAGGTTTAGCATAGAAATAGCATTAGGAGTAGTTTCCTTTGTGTTTTTCTTGTGTGTTTCATCTTTCTAGTCTATATTAAGGTCTGTCAAGATAAATTAGCAATTTTTATCCAAAATTGGATAGGCCCTATTTGTAGGCTAGTTAGAGTAGTTGTGTTAAGAGTAGTGTAGTTGTTGTAGCTATTGTAATTGTTGTAGTTTTTCTTCATTTCAGTAGCATTGTTGTTTTTAGCATATAATCAGAGTTTAATTCTATTTGAGGTTGTTTGTATTGAATCAAATTAGGACCTTGCCTTTGGATCCATATAGAGTTAAGTATAGCTTAAATGAACTAGCATCCATAGTGAAGTACCTAACCCTTAGGCAAGAACAAGAAGAGCCACCACCCTTACCCCCTCCCTTTTCTCTATTTGTGAGTGGCATAGATTCCATATCTATATATAGGAGAAACTAATATCTTCAATTCCAAGAAAGTGCAGAGTCCTATATAGGAGTCTTTCCTTACCAAATGTAATTTCAACAAGATCCTCATGAGTATAACCTCTACCCCACAACATGTCATCCTAATTATGAGCTTCAAGATTTGAGGTATAAGAGCTTTTCCCATTCACCATATAAGCACAAAATTTGTGCTCCTTACCTCTGTGATGTATACCCTCTAGCCACCCCTAAGGAGACTGAATCAAGTTTAGAAGACTTGATTCAACAGTTGGCCCAAAATACCTTGCAGCTCCAAGAGCGAACTGAGGTGAGCTTACAGAGCTTGGAATATCAATTAGGCCAACTTGCTAGCACTGTTAGTGAGATGATCAATCAGGGGTTTGATAGTAGTCTACCTTTCTAATCTGTGGGAAACATAAAAGATGTAGATGGTGTCATTTTTCTAGATGATGGCATTCAATTAGGTGGTCTAGCCCTCCAACCTGAATTAAAGGATTTAGATGGGCAAAATAGGGAGTCCTCTTCCTGAAGTAGCACAAGTGAGAAAAACGAGAATGAGGAAGCTGATAAGGATGAATTCCCTTTCCTTTATAAACCATTACCTTCTCTAAATAGAGTTACCCAATCTAAGGTTGTTGAGCTTGAGCTAGAAAAAGAGATAGAGACCTTAGGAGAAAAAGAGGTAGACATAAAAGAGTTGGAGCATGGGAATGAAATTATGAGAGAATTAGATTTTAATTTTGACTGTTATACTTGCTATGCATGCATTGAAATAGAAAAAGCTTTGAAACTTGGTAATTATAATTGTGGTTCTGTTGAAATTGAGTTGAATGCGTTAAATGCATATGCACTTGAACCTAAATTGAATGCATCCACATTTGCACTTACATCTGAATCTGAGTCTGAAATTGCATCTGAATTTGATTATGCACCTGAATTCAAGGTTTCTCAATCTGAATATGCAACTGCATCAGAAAGTGCATCTGAATCTGATTCCAATTTCACCTTTGTTTCTATTGTGAATTTTGATTCTATCCCTTGTGTTTTTAATTTTGTTTCTAAGTTAGATTTTGTCCTAGGTGATAGTTTTAGATTAAATTATGTTTTAGATAGTATTTATGTTTTAGCTAGTAGTTTTGTTTTAGATAATTCTAGTTTAGATAGTAGATTTAACTCTTGTTCTATTTGGACTAGGACTAGGAGTAGAAGTTTTAATTTTAATTATGTTTTAGAAATTAGCTCTCTTTTTGTTTTAAATTGTGTTTTAGTTAGTATTCCTTCTTCCTTCTCTTTTAGTTTTTCTCTTGGTTCTTCTCACCCCTCTATGGCAAGTGGAGCTTCTTCTGCTTTTCTTCAAGTCGCTAACATAAATTCAATTCTTCCCACCATCCAACCTGCTGCTGAGAAAAACTTCTGGAAGAAGCCAGTGCCACGTAATTGGAAGACATGAAAAAGGTGCACCAAATCGATAAGGCTGTCTCTTTTTCCCTTTTTCTCTCTTTTATTTTCTTGTCCTCTATGTCTCTTTGATGATATGTGCTGATAACTATTTGCATTGAGAACAATGCAAAATTTAAGTGTAGGGGGAGAATGAAATAGTTGATATCGAGTATTTTTATATATAATTTAGTCCCTATCTTAGTCCCTTTTGCATCTTAAATATTGTGAACTCTCTAATTTTACTATGTTTTGGATTTATTGGGTGTAAATTAATTATAGAATTAATATGCTTCAATTTCATAATTTTATTCCAATTAATTCTTGTGCTTAATTTTCAGAATAAAATTCATTGGAGAGTAATTGGCTAACTTAGATGCTGACATGGACGAATTTGCTAATATGGCACTGACTTGGAGCATTCTAGTATTGACTGGGCATTGGCTGGACTGGATCCCACTATTTCTACATAAACCAAAAAGCATTCTACAGTAAAAAATAGCATAAAAAAACAATAGCAATGGTAGCATTAGAAAAAGCAGCATAAGCCAAAAATAAAAACCACTTTTCTACACCAGCAAAAGGGAATTTCTACAGCATTTATTGTGTAATATGCTTCTACCCAAGATGCTGAACATTTTGGTCAAAAGTATATGGAAAATGACAGCTCAAACATCCAAATTCGTCCTCCTTCCTTGGCTGAAGTTTAAGAACACATTCAAACTCCATTTTCTGATGTTGAAGAGTTTCTTCTTCCATATTTCCTCTGTATTTTCATTTTTCTTCTCCCCCCTTCTTTGTGTATTTTGGCCTCCATGGAAGGCTAAAGAGTGTTGTAATTAGTCAGACATAAACTAGCTGTGTATCTTGAATCTTTAGCTTAATAACAGATAAGTTTTCTGGTTTTAATCCTATTTCATTTCTGTTCTACATTGGCCTCTAGTTCTTATGTTTATCTTTGTTCTATTATGATTGAGTTAGGCATAGGTTCAGCTTTATGATTCTTATTTGAGGTGTAACTGATAACATACTTTTTCCATTTATTTTAGTCCCTATTTTAGTCCTTTTTGCCTCTTTAATTTTGTCAATTCTCTAATTTTATTATGTTTTGGAATTTATTGGGTATAAACTATTTATGGATTGAATGTGTCTCAATTTTTATATTTTTAGAACTTGAATTGTAAAATGCTCAATTTAATTCCTACAAATTTTAATTTTGGAGAGAAAAGTGTTGACATGGACAAAGATGATGATTTGGATGCTAATGTGGCACTTTTTGGGTGATGTAGATGCTTACTAGGATATGCTGGATGTGGGGCCCACTTGAACTCTTATTCAATGCCATGTAGTCAGAATTTTTGGGCAGAAATATTAATTTTCGTAGGTCAAGAAAAGCATGGCTGAAATATTAATTTTGCCATGATATTCTGCTGTTGTTCTGCTGCTGTTTGTCACTTTCTGCTGCAGAAATATTAATTCTGCTGCTGCTGCCATACCATTCTGCTACTGCCATACTTTTCTGCTGCTGCAGAAATATTAATTTTGCTGCTGTTTTGCTGTCAAAGTGCTGCCATATCATGGAAGAGGCATCCAAGGAGGCATCTAGGGCAGAATATCCCTTTAGGCATGTGTTAGATCAGTTTTATATTTGCAAAAATCGAAATTTATTAAGGAGGCTAAGTCATTTTTCTGATGTGAAGTCCTAGCACCATTTTTCTGCCTTCCTTGGGCAGCAGTGGCTGGGAGCAACATAGAGGCAACTCTCTAGCTTGGTTAGAGGGAAAGGAAGCCTTCCCACTTGGGAATGGCTCTCCTTCTCCCATTTTCTTTCCTTTTCTTCCATTTTCCTTCATAGTTTGTTAGTTTTCTGTTGTATTTTGCATATTTCTGTCATGTTCTTATTCTCTTCCATGTAATTTTCTGATGTTTAAGGATTGATGTAGTTTGGTTCTATGATGTTTTATTGCTGAACAATTTCGATTTTAATGCACTTTCGTTTAATGGAATGGATTTTATCCTTGTAATTTCCACCATAAATTAGATTATCTAGATATAGATAGTTTTATTTATGTGGCTTGAATAATTTTCTTGAGCTTCATAACTTAATTGAATGGTTGATCTAAGATTTTAGTCAATTATTTTGGTTAAGTTAGATTGTGATTTCAAAGCTTTTGGATTCAATCATATTTTAGAAAATTGGCCAACATTGAATGGATTGTAATTTAATTGAATTGTTCTTCAATGATTCAAAGATTAATTTGTCTATGAATTAATCGGATTAGACCAACGAAATCAATCTCATTTTCTTGTGTAGTCGGTCATTTGATGAAATGGAAATTGTACTTTAATTCATTTGGACCAATGAGTATTTTCTCGGCCAAAGTTCTATTTTATTTATTGTCCTATGAAGCTTGTTATTTATACATGCATGCGATTGCTACGTATTTGTAATGAGTAGGACAAGAGATAACATGTCATATGCGATTGCGGGGCATTGATGTGATTAGGACTTCATCGGATTATATTTGAGTTGTAGATTAGTGAAGATATTCCTAACTATAATTTTAATATAATTCAGTCTTAGAAGACTTTCTGAGAATTTTAGATTGAAGATTACATAATAGAATTAGCCAAGAATATTCAAAGGAAATGATGATGATGTACAATTCCATGAAATTTGTGACCAATCCACATCTTTTCTCTGTTTTGTTTTCTATCTAGTTATTTAAATTTCAGTTATTTATATTGTGTTGTTTCAATCATCACCCCCCCTTTTTTGTGTAATTTCTGAAATTTCCCTCATAAGTCTTAATAGCATTTCACTTAGCCTAATTGAATTTTATTTGATACCTCAATCTTTGTGGGACGATACTCTACTCATCACTTTATTACTTGTTGCGACCCAGTATACTTGCTGGAATATTTTATGTGTTATAAAATTATACGCACCAGTAACCTTGCTTTATCCTATTAGTGGAGTAAGTAGAACGAAATGGCTTGCCTTTGGTGATTATCAAGCATGATTTGGTTAGGGCTTAAACAAATTATATTAGGTTGTGATTATGATTCTAATACGATTCAATCTTGAAAAGTCTTCTAGGAATTTTAGTTGGAAACTGAATAGTATGATTAAATTAGAGTAAACCAAGGATGAGATTATGATGGATGCAGACTCTAGGGATTGAATGACTGATTACATGTTTTGTAATTTCATTTCTATCATTGTGCTTTTGATCTGTTTTATGTTTCAGATTCTGTTATAGATTAGGTTGTGTATTTACATTCTGTTTTAGTCCTTAAATCCGCAAGCACCCCTCCCCCTGTGGTAATTAGTAGATAATTAGGGTAGATTAGTGTAGATTAGTACAAGAACAAATAATTAGGTAATTTAGAAGCAAGGCTCCAAGAGTAAAACGACTTGGAAAGACTACTATATTGTAAGTTGCCACGAATCTAATTCTAGGAGACTTGGCAGTCATAGTGGCTCCAACCAGAATTTTGGCGCCATTGTTGGGGAGCCAATTCACTTCTAAGTTGTCTAATTAGTTGTTTATGTGTGTCTTTGTTTGATTTTCAGTTGTTTAGCATTGTTGAAATGGTTTACAAGTTTTGAGCTTTTTTCTCTAAAACTAGTCATTTTCCAAATCGACAAAATCCTGACTATCTCTAATTGACCACAAACTTGGTGTACCACTAGTTTTTGATTTTTTAAGCAAGTTGCAACCCCTACTTTGCCTTTGACCCAGTACGGGGTGGCCATTTTTCCAAATTTCATTGTTTAGGCTCTCTTTTCTATTTTTTAATTTTTTTAATTAATTGTGATTTTTGGTGTGATTTTTGTAGATCGAATTTTTAAGTTTTGTTTTTTGCATCTATTCCTCCAACTTGAGAAGGACTTTTCCAAGAAAAATCTTATTTTTCTGAGATACTTTATTTTTTTGGTTATTTTCATCGGTTGAAGCTCATTGTAGTGCTTTTGCTATTTTCAATGTTTCTGTTGTTTTCTTGTGAATTTTGCCCTTCCTAGTGTATGAGAAGGTCTCTTCACGTAGACTTATCTACCTTTGTCCAAAAATTGATAGGACCTTCCGTAGGCTAGTAAAAAGCTGTAACATCCCTATTTATTACTGATTAAATATTTAATATTTTTAATAATTATGAGAGATTATTACTAAATATTAGGTTTTCAATATTCAGAAGGAATTAACTAAGTCAGAATTTCTTCTGCTGCAACATATTGTTTTAATGCTATGTGGCTAGTCTAAAACCATGTAAAATGAATGGTTGAAAAGCTTTCAAGATGGCCTCATTTTGTACCATATAAAATTAGTGGTAGAATAGCTCTCAAAGTGGCTTCATTTGCAACCATACAAATGTGTGGCTAGAAATTGAAGAAGAATCAAAGTCAGATTTGGACACTTTTGAGGAAGAAGTAAGATTTTTGACTTCTAGGAAGAGGAAGCAAATTTGGTCTTGACTTCTTTCAAAAGGACAAAGAGGAAGAGGAAGCAAAATTGATTTTTGTTTTCCATCAAAAACTTTATAAATAGAGCTTCCCCCTTAAACATAAGGAAGTGTGATAGAAACAAGAGTGGATGTGAGCAAAGGTGTGATCTTTATGAGCTTTGGGTTATTGAAGCCAAGCTTAGGCTCTTAGAGTGAGGTATAGCTTGAGTTAACTCTTGAGGCCTTTTTGTTAGTAAGCCAAGTTCTGCAAGCCAAAAACGTGTTCTTCCTTGAGAGACCAGTGCAATCTTCCTCCAAGTTCACGCGATATCTCGGAATTCATAAAACGAATTTCAAGACAGATTGAATAGCTATTTGAGCTAAAAAGTTAGACTACAAAGTCCAGGTAGCTTAGTAATTCATAAAAGCTTGTTTTATTACTTGAATATTTTATGTCCATGATGTTTTATTTAAAATAAAATATGTTTTTCATGATGAAATTAGCATGTTATCAGCTTGGAAGTTTACTTCCATGTTTAGCTTGGGAGTTCTGCTTCCATGTCAGCTTGGAAATTCTATTTCCATGTCAACTAGGAAATTATATTTCCATATTTTAGGTTGGAATCTTTCTAACTTGAGTTAAAGGACTGCAGTAGCCTTTTTCTCATGTTCAGCTTGGAAAAAGTAGTTCTGCAAACTATCTTTTCCATATCATTGAGTGTGCCACCAACTATTCTTGATTCCATGATTTATTTATATATTAGCTTGCTAATTTTTCATCAACTTATTGCACAGATCTGAGAATTTGTATTACATGGACTGATTTTTATGATTTAAGTGCTTTTATGACTGAAATGGTATATTTATAAATGTTTATAAAATTATGCTAGCTACTGAGATACCCTTATCTCACCTTTTTGTGCTTTTTCAACTGACCATTTTAGGGGCTGAGTATAAGGGGAAAGGTGTAAATATTGATTGAACACTTTAAGAGCACTCAAGTTTATTAAGTATTGGAATTATAAATCTTTTAAAGTTTAGAAGTCAAATTACTATGTACGGCAAATTTGTAATTTAATTCGAACGAATGTAAACTTATCTTATGTTTAGAATTTGAATTATTATGTATGATAAAATTATGATTTGTATTGAGAACAATTGTAGAATGGTCTTTTGAAAGTACAATTATTAAGCATTAGAATTTGAAAAAAAAAATTTCAAATTTTAGTATAGTAAAATAAGGACGTTACAGAAACAATAGCATTAGGAGTAGTTTCCTTTGTGTTTTTCTTGTGTGTATCATCTTTCTAGACTATAATAAGGTTTGTCAAGAAGAATTAGCTAATTTTGATCAAACATTGGATAGGCCCTATTTATAGGCTAGTTAGAGTAGTTATGTTAGGAGTATTATAATTGTTGTTGTCTGTAGTGTAGTTGTTGTAATTGTTGTAGTTTTCCTTCTTTTGTGTAGCATTGTTGTTTTTGGCATAGAATTAGAATTTAATTCTATTTGAGGTTGTTTCTAGTGAGTCAAATTAGAACCTTGCCCATTGATCCATATAGAGTTGAGCATAGCCTAGATGAACTTGCATCCAAAGTGAGGTAGCTAACCCTTAGGCAAGAACAACAAGAGCCACCACTCCTTCCCCCTTCCCTTTCTCCATTTATGAGTGGCATAGATTCCTTATCTGCATATAGGACTGACCAATTTCCACAATTCCAAGAAAGTACACAGTCCTATATAGGAGTTTTACATGGCCTTAGGGAGTTTCAACATGATCCTCAAGAGTATTACCTCTACCCCACAACATGTCATCCTAATTATGAGCTTCAAGATTTGAGGTATGAGAGCTTATCCTATTCACCATATGAGCACGAAATTGATGCTCCTTACCTTAATGATATACCCCCTCCAACCACCCCTAAAGAAACCAAGTCAAGTTTGGAAGACTTGATTCAACAGTTGGCCACAAATACCCTGCAGTTCCAAGAGCGAATTGAGGTGAACTTATAGAGCTTGGAATCTCAATTAGGCCAACTAGCAAGCATAGTTAGTGAGTTGATAATCAGGGGTTTGATAATAGTCCACCTTTTCCACTTATGGCTAACCTAGAAGCCAATGGTAGTGTCATTTTTCTAAATGATGGCACTTAATTAGATGGTTTAGCCCTCCAAGCTGAGTTAAAAGAATTAAGAGTGCTAATTAGGGAGTCCTTTTCCTTAAGTGGCACAAGTGAGAAAAATAAGTATGAGGAAGCTGATAAGGATGAGTTCCCTTTCCTTCATAGACCATCACATTCTTCAAATAGGATCATCTAACCTGAGGTTGTTAAACTTGAGCTAGAAAAAGAGATAGAGACCTTAGGAGAAGAAGAGGCAAACATAAAAGTGCTGGAGCATAAGAATGAAATTGTGGGAGATTTTGATTTTAATTGTGACTATCATACTTGCCATGCATGCTTAGAAATAGAAAAAGCTTTAAATATTGGCAATTGTGATGAGTTTGTTGAACCTGAGCTAAATGCATATGCACTTGAATCTGAATTAAATGTATCCACATCTGAAATTGCATCTAATTCTGCAGTTGCATCTAATCTACATTTGCATCTAATTATGCACCTGAATTCAAGGCATTTGAACCTCAATCTGAGGGTGCATGTGCATGTAATTCTGAATATGACTCCAATGTCACCTCTGTTTCTGTTGTAAATTCTAATTCTGTCCCTTGTGTTTTTAATTCTGTTTTTAAGTTAGATTATGTTCTAGGTGATAGTCTTAGTTTAGATTCTATTTTAGATAACTCTGTTTTAGATGCTAGTTTTAGATTAGATTATGTTGTAGATGATAGTTCTGTTCCTGCTAGTAATTTTGTTTTAGATAACAATTCTTGTTTAGATGATAGATTTAATTCTTGTTCTGTTTTGAGTAAGAGTAGGAGTAAAAGTAGGAGTTTTAATTTTAATTTTGTTTTAGAAAGTAGTTCTCTTTTTGTTTTAAATTGTGTTTTAGTTAGTCCTTGTCCTTCTTCCCCTTCTTTTTATTTTTCTCTTGGTTCTTCTCAACCCTCCATGGCAAGTGAAGCTTCTTTGTTTTTCTTCAAGTTGGCAATATAAATTCAATTCTTTCCATTATCCAACCTGTTGTTGAGAAAAACTTCTAGAAAAAGCCAGTGCCACGCAATTGGAAGACGCGGAAAAGGCACGCCATTGACGATAAGGCGGTTTCTTTTCCCTTTTCTCTCTTATTTTCATGTCCTCTATGTTTCTTTAATGATATGTGCTGATATCGTTTGCATTGAGGGCAATGCAAAATTTAAGTGTGGGGGGAGAATGAAATGGTCTTTGTTTTTAAATTTCATGTATTTTGATATCTACAATTTTTATATACATCTTAACCCTTATCTTGGTGTCCTTACATTTTCATCCTTAGAATTTCTCTAATTTTATTACATTTGTTGTTTCATTGGGTCTAAGTTAATTTTAGATGGAAAATGAATTATTTTTGTCTTTTAAGACTTAAGTTATTAAAGACTCAATTTAATCATTCTTGTTAATTTTTAAAATTAATTTTGGAAATTTCTTGATGATGTGGCACTGACATGGCATTCCTGATGAGTTGGACGCTGATGTGGCACCTTCTAGGATGACTTGGCAACCTCTTCTACTTGCCTGATGACATGGACGTGGGCTGCAGCATTTCAGACCAACTTTCTATATCCCATTCCACTGACCTTGATGAAAGAAGTAGCCACCATACCACTTTCTAGAAAAGTAACTACTCCACTGCAACAACATGTCTTCCCATATCAGAAATCAGTAAAGAAAGGCAGCAAAGTTAGTTTTTCCATTAGCTTTTTGGGGGGCATTAGTTTTAGTTGGTTTTCAGACCTTTAGTATGGGTCTCAACTGCTGAACTTAGTAGAATTTCGTAGGTCACTTCTCCCTCTCTTTTCTCCCTTTTGTTTTCTGGTTTTCTGCTTCCATGGAGGGCTAAAATCCCTTGTAATCAGTCTTGGTCCAGATTGGAGTTGTAATCTGAGTTCCTAAGCTTTATAAGATAAGTTTTATTCACTTTATTCTAGTATTCATCTTATTCTTTAACCCTCTGTTCTATTATGTTTATGAATGTTTTTTATTAGAGTTTCATGAACTTGACAATTAGTTTTTATTACTTCATATGAGGATTTATCTATCATGACTAGTTGGAATGGTAGAAAGAGATGAAAATGGCATGTAACAAAGGTCTTCTTACATGATTTGATTATCTTTACTGTGGTTACAATAATATGTAGTTAGAGAAGGTTTTCTTTGATTATGTTTTAGTGTAATCTAGACTAGAAGATTTCTAGGCTTTTTAGTTAGAAATCAAATGAAAAACAGAATAAAACTTAGCATCTGAATAGAACTAGGAAGATTACATCTCCAGGAAAGATCAAGGCTGGTTATATTCTTCTATTATTGTTTAACTCTGCTACTTTCTGTTGTCTTGTTTGTTGTTGCTGTTTAGTGTTCCTAATTGCATTTTTCTGATTCTGTCACAACTAAACCCCCTCGTGTGTTAATTAGCTTTTAATTAGTGTTTATGTGTTTAGAACAATTAGTGAGTGGTTAGAAGTGAGGCTCCAAGAATGAAAATGACCTGGGGACCATTATGCTGTAAAATTGCCATGATTTCAATTCTAGGTGATTTAGCATCGTAGTGGCGTGAACCATATTTTAAAATTTTTCTATTTGGTTTTTATGTGCATTTCATTATGTTTCTATCCTTTTTCTGCACTTTTTGAAGTAATTAGTTTGTGTTTTTGGTGCAAAATTTTATTATGCTTTTAGATTAGTTATTAGTGCTTTCTTTTTGGTTTTTGGAAGAAGATTTTGTTGTACAAATATGCTTGCTGGAATAGTTTAGATTTGCATTGATTTTAGCATCATGCCTAGAATTTAATCCTACTTTTCTAAAGTCCAAGCTTAAGTGGCAATAAATTTGGTTTTAATGAGTTTTAGTAATAGTCTTTTAACCGTGAGGATTTTGAACCTAATTGCAAATATGCTATTCTTTCTTCTGGTGTGCATTCCTTATCATGATTTTCACTCTAGAACTTGTCTTGAATCTTGTTGAGACTAAATTTTACATGTGTATGCTTAGAGATGATTTAGGCATTTCTTTGTGAGTCATTTTTAACCAAATAGCCATTCCATGTGTTATTTCCATTGTATGCAATTTTGTGCCTTGTTCCCACTTTCCTTTGTGCTTTTTCCATCACTTTTTCCTTCCAAACCAGAATTTTTGCTTCTCAATTTGAGATGTGAAGAGCATTTATAAATTCTTTTAGAGATCTGATGTGCTGAAAATTTCTCCAAATTTTGGGATATTTTGAAATGAATATTTCTCTCTACTCCCAAGTAAAAAGAAAAGAAAAAAATGGCCATTCAAATACAAATAATATTATGATTGAAAAAGAAAATGCGTCGACGTCAAAAAGAAAGAAAAAGAAGAAACAAAAGAAAAAATGGAAGAAAGAAGAAAAAAAGGACTAGAAAGAGCTTTTTACACCCAAAATTTATTTTTATCCACTCTCTTGCATTGTTTTGATTAAAGCTCTTCATTTTGTTAAGTTGTTCCCATTCATCTTCTCAGTTCTTTCACCTTTTTTCTTGAATTGTTTTCCAGCTTTATTATGTTTCCCTTCTCTCTTTCCATTTTTTTTCACCCAACATTACATCCTTGTAAAGTCCTTTTGATTCAGGCATGCATGTAAATTTTAGAAGTGGAGATTTAGATACTTGACAAGTTTATGGTAGTGAATTTTATGATAAGTTGAATTTTGAGTGATTTACCCTTTAAACACTTAAGAGAATAAAGAGTAAACACTTACCATGTGAGGAGGCTAATTGCTTTAATTCATTCTTATCAAATTAAATTGCCATGATGCTTGAAACCTTAGAAATTTAAGATTTATTTTCTTTAAGTGCGAAATCTTTTCAAATTTTAATTATTTCGTCCTTGCATGCTTTTCACACTTTTCCTTTAGTGTCTTTTGGTGTTCTGAATATGATTTTGCCCAGGAGTGCAAAAGGCTAAATGTCGGGGATTTGATATCAAGCTTTTTTATATACAATTTAGTTCCTACTTAGTCCTTTTTGTATCTCAAATATTGTAAACTCTCTAATTTTACTATGTTTTGGATTTATTGGGTGTAAATTAATTATAGAATTAATATGCTTCAATTTCATAATTTTATCCCAATTAATTCTTGTGCTTAATTTTTAGAATTAAATTCATTTGAGAGTAATTTGCTGACCTAGATGCTGACATGAACGAATTTGCTGATGTGGCACTAACTTGGAACATTCTAGGGCTGACTGGGCATCGACTGGACTGGAGCCCACTATTTTTGTATAAACTAGAAAGCATTCTGCAGCAGAAAACAGCATAAAAAAACAACAATAGTAGTATCAGAAAAAGCAACAAAAGCCAAAAATATAAACCACTTTTTTGCACCAGCAAAAGGGAATTTCTACAGCATTTATTGTGTGATATGCTTCTGCCCAAGATGCTGAACTTTCTGGTCAAAAGCATATGGAAAATGACAGCTCAAGCATGCAAATTTGTCCTCCCTCCTTGGCTAAAGTTTAAGAACACATTTGGACTCCATTTTCTAATGTTGAAGAGTTTCTTCTTTCACATTTCCTCTGTATTTTCGTTTTTCTTCTCTGCCCCCCTCTTTGTGTATTTTGGCCTCCATGGAAGGCTAAAGAGTGTTGTAATTAGTCAAACATGAACTGGAGCTGTGTATCTTTAATCTTTGGCTCAATAATAGATAAGTTTTCTGGTTTTAATCCTATTTCATTTCTGTTCTACATTGGCCTTTGGTTCTTATGTTTATCTCTGTTCTGTTATGATTGAGTTAGGAATAGGTTCAGTTTTATGATTCTTATTTGAGGTGTAACCTTGCTTTAACCGATTGGCGAAGTAAGTAGAATGAAATGGCTTACCTTTGGTGATTATCAAGCATGATTCGGTTAGGGCTTAAACAAATTATATTAGGTTGTGATTATGATTCTAATATGATTCAGTCTTGGAAAGTCTTTTAGGAATTTTAGTTGGAAACTGAATGGTATGATTAAATCAGAGTAAACCAAGGATGAGATAATGATGGATACAAACTCTAGGGATTGAATGACTGATTACATGTTTTGTAATTTCATTTCTATCATTATGCTTCTGATATGTTCTGTGTTTCATATTCTGTTATAGCTTAGATTGTGTATTTACATTCTGTTTTAGTCCTTAAATCTGCAATCACCCCTCGGTGGTAATTAGTAGATAATTAAGGTAGATTAGTGTAAGAACAATTAATTAGGCAATTTAGAAGCAAGGCTCTAAGAGTGAAACGACCTGAGAAGACTACTATACTACAAATTGCCACGAATCTAATTTTGGGAGACTCAGCTGTCGTAATGGCTCCAACTAATGGTCTTTGTTTTTAAGTTTCATGCATTTTTAATTTTTTTCTGTTATGTTTTTATGTACTTTTTGTTATCTTTTTAGCCTTTTTCTGCACTTTTTTTTGGAGCTTTTAGCTAGTGTTTTTGGTGCAGAATTTTTGTATGCTTTTAGATTAATTTTTAGTGCTTTCTTTTTGGTTTTGGGAAGAAGATTTTGTTGTGGAAATATGCTTGTTAGAATAGTTTAGGTTTGAATTGTTTTAGCATGACTAGAATTTTAATCTTGTTTTTCTTGAGTTCAAGCTTAAATGGCAATAAATTTGGTTTCAATGAATTGTAATGATAGCCTTTAAATTGTCAGGATTTTGAGCCTAATTGCAAAACACTATTCTTTCTTGTTGAGTGTTTCACTTATGATTTTTCACTCTAGAACTTGTCTTGAATCTTGTTGAGATTATATTTTACATGTGAATGCTTGGAGATGATTTATGTATTTCTTTTGTTGACCATAAGGCTTTATGCCATAAGTTTTGATGATGACAAATGTATTTGAAATGTAGCATTGAATGTAGCATTGATATATATAAAGGTTAATTATCATATATATGCTACAAGTACTTAAGCATGATTATGTTACCTAATATATATTTTGCATATATTGAATCATGCTATTATCATGAATTGAACTAACCATTGGATTTGCAAGTAAGACATATTTTATAGGTTGGTTCAAAACGAGAAGAGTGAGCATTGGATTGAAGAACAAGGAAAAAAAATATCATGCTTCACTCAAGGAAAACAACATGCAAGTATAAAGCTCCAAGAAATGAAGAATTAGAAGATTTGAAGTCTTGGAAGCTTGGATGCATCAAGAAAGCAACCATCATGCTCTAAAAACAAAGAATTTGAAGATAACAAGTGACTGGTCGACCACCCTATGCTGACTGGTCGACCAACGAGCTTCAGAGCCAAAATATTTGAACACTGGTCGACCACCCTATGCTGACTGGTCGACCAACGAGCTCCAGAGGCAACATATTTGAGCACTGGTCGACCACCCTATGCTGACTGGTCGACCAACGAGTTCCAGAGGCAAAATATTTGAGCACTGGTCGACCAACGTGCCACACTGGTCGACCAACGTGACTGATGAATCACTTCTGGACTACACTGGTCGACCAACGTGCCACACTGGTCGACCACCGACATCAGAAAATGTGCTGTAACGGCTAGTTTTTGCTGACATCATTATGGAATCACCTTGGATTTGTCTCCAACGGTCTTATTCGTCCTTGGGCTATATATATCAACCTTGGGGGCTATCAAAACAAAAGAGAGAACACTTCTATTGCTGAACTTCATCTGTAAATCTTCTCTTGAGCAGATTATACCATTGTGAGCTTATCAATGTAACATATACTCTGTTTTTGGAGAGTTTTTCTGTAATTGTTGATTTTGATCAACACAAATATTATCTTGAGTTGTATTATCAATGAGAGTATTCCTTGATAGAGTATTTATTGAGAGAGCTTTCCTTTGGGTTGTAGAGAAGCCAGTTTAGCAGAAATTCTCCGGAGGGTTGAGGAGGAGCCCGGATTCATAAATTCTCCGTTGGGTTGTGGAGGAGCCTTGGCTAACGAAATTCTTTGTAGTGGTTTGCAAGTACCCTGATCAAACTTGCAAGTATAGTGAATATACTCAAGTGACTTCTTGAGGACTGGATGTAGGCTTGCGATTAGCCGAACCAGTATAAATCTCTGAGTTTGCTCTCTCTATCCCTTACTCCTTTATTTGTGCTTATTGTTATCTATTCTTTATTTCCCTTGCTCCTCATAATTATTCATCTTGATAGTACATTGATTTTCTGTGTTGTATTTATTATCCTAAGCATTGTTCTTTTACAGAAAATCCTTTTAACTTCCAATAAAGTTTTGTGAAAATTTTATAAAACCCAATTCACCCCCCCCCCCTCTTGGGTTCCAACCATTACTTTCAATTGGTATCAGAGCTTGGGCTCTTGATTTGAGACTTAACCGTCTAAGAGTAAACATGGTTGGATTTAGTGAATGGTTTATGTTTGAAAATTGTTCTTTCACAGAATCTCCAATTTTTTATGCTAATCATTTTCAATATTGGAAGTATGAAATGAAAATGTTTTTAATTTCAGTAGACCATAAACTCTGGGAAGTTATAGAAAATGGTTTTGATATGCCTGTCAAGGAAGAACAAGGAAAATGCATTCCAAAACCCAAGAGTGAATGGAATGATACTGAAAGAAGTTTAATGCAACTCAATGCTAAGTCAAAATTGATTATTTCTTGTGCATTGAGTCAAGATGAATTTTTCAAAATCTCCAACTGTGCAACTGCAAAAGAAATGTGGGAAATTCTTGAAGTTGCACATGAGGAAGATCTTATTGCTGAGGAATTAAGGTATAGAAGTTTCATTAATGAACTTGAAATTGCTCAAATGAACAATTGAAAAACCATTAATGAGATACAACTTGTGCTTAATCAATTGCAAGCTCTTGGTGTTGAACTTACAGGAAAATCTCAAATCACCAAGGTGGCAGACGAAGAAGAAAAAGGAGAAGAAGAGAAACCACAACCAAAAGCAGAATCGTCAAAGAAAGCTTACATATCTTCCATTTGGGGAAATGACAATTCTGATAAGGAGGACACAAATGAAGAAACCAACATCTGTCTTGTGGCCAGAGATGAAGATGGGGTAAATTCATTTGACTATTCTTTTGATGAATTACAAGATGCCTTTGATGATTTGCATGCTGAATCTTTGAAACTTGCAAAGAAATTAGTTGTTTCAAAACAGAAAAACTTTTCTCTTGAAAATGAATTGGAAACATTGAAAAATGAATTTTCTATTTCCAAGGAAGAGAATTTTGTTTTTGAAAATCAAAAAAGAATTTTGCAAGAAGAGATTTTGATTTTAAAGGCAAATATCTCTACCAACAAAAATTGCTTTTGTACCAAGTGTGATTCTTTGAAAAAGGAAAATGAGGATCTTAAAAACACACTTAAAAAACTTTCTCAAGGTAGAGAAATTCAAAACTCTTCTGTTGAGAAACAAAGTAGTAGCTTTAACAAAACTGGTTTTATTCTTAACAAGTCAAATCAGAAATATTTCAAAAACTACTTTGTTCCTACAAAAATGTTCAAAAGTCCACCTTGCACTTGTTTTTATTGTGGACTGAAAGGACACAAGTCTTACTCCTGCTTTTATAAGAAAAATCTTGTTCATGGAGTAAAAATGAAATGGGTTCCAAAAGGAACTCATGACCCAGGCGGACCCAAAGAAATTTGGGTACCAAAAACAAAAGATTAATTTGTAGATTCGCCTTGAAGCAAGGAGCGGAAATGACATTTTAATGGCTACATCATTCAAACTTCACTTCCTTGCATCAAAAGAAGGCAATGGATAAGTAAACATATAAGCTGGAATGTATTGTAAGAAATTTAATTGATATGTTTACTGTATCAAATGCTTATGCTTGTTTTCTAGCATGCCTTTCATCTATCTTTGATATTCATGCATGCTATATCTGAAAACAATTCTTATGTGTGACCTATGGATTCAAATTTTGTTTTGAATCAATATCTTTATTCTAAATTCTGCTCAAACTATCCTTTTTATTGCATCACGAAAACTTGCTTCCATTACATGCATATTTCTCTTGCTTTCACAACAATAAGATTACTCTTGCCTATAGCATTTATCTTTATTGTAATCTTATTCAAATATTTTCAATAAAATCAAATTTCTTGTAAAATTGCATTTCATGGAAGCATGGCACTTTTATTAATATGGCATATCTTAAACACAATGTTGCTCTTGATTCTCGAGATTTATTTGGACATTGCTAATTTAAGCATCAAAGTGCTCCACCAAAAGTGTTTCGCAGGAGTTAATTCTCAAATTTATCCTCTAAGGCACTTTATTTCCTCTGCTCTCTGAAATCAGTAAGATTTATGGTTCTGAAGTTGGTTGGTCGACCAACGCTCCTATCAGTGGTCGACCAACGATGCATCCTTTGAATCAACGTCCAGCGCCAGGAGCCAAACGCAGAACGCTGAGACAAGTGGTCGACCAGTTCTCTCACGATGGTCGACCAACGCTTGTCATCTAGCTGTTCCATTCCCTCGATGGTCGACCAGTAGACTTATGTTGGTCGACCAATGCTTGACAGTAAGCTCTTCGCACTTTCTCATTCCCACGATGGTCGACCAGTGTGGACACATTGGTCGACCAGCGGATGACAGAAAATGAAGGATTTAAATTTTGCTGCTATGTACTAAATGATCTCTTCAAAGCTTCATGGGTGATCTTATAAGAGATTATTTTTGAAAGAATCTTGCAAATAATCAATCAATGAAGATCATTAAAATTGCAAGAAGATAGGATCAAAAAAAGGGCAATGAGGAAGACAAGGATATCAACATCTTAAGGAAGAAGTTCAAGAAGCAACAAAAGTTTGTCAAAATTGATGAGTATCTCTATCCTTTACTTCTTTATTATTTAATTGAATGATACTCCTTGATCTCTATTGAACATTCTGGCAAATCTTTTTACTGACATACTTTCATTGCAATGACATATTGTTCTTTGATATATTACATACTTGATCATATCATTGCATATAAAGATATGTTAAATGCTTAAATTGTCTTTATACCATTCATCATGGTTTGAGCATCATACATGTCATATCTTTGCATAAGCTATGGGTTATGAACAATTGTTTATGGATTATAGTTTATATCTGATTATATCTTACTAATCCATATTACTTCAATTATTTTACTACATACTCTGGTTATAATATGTTTTATCTTGAATGAGTATGTAACTTGCTTCCGCTATGTAATGATGATATATATATATATATATATATATATTCATGTGAGAAAATGTTTTTATAGCCCTGAATAAATATATGTATACTTTTCAAAATACATAATGCCTCTACTGAGATGATATGATATATCATGGATATAAAATGTTTTATATATGATAATGGATATATATTTTCTTCTACTATGCTAAATCTGGTGACATTCTTTCAATAAGAATTATTTCAAAAAGTGTTGGAAAAGGATTTGAAATTGCTTTATCATATTTTGAAAAGAATTTGGAAATCCTTATTTCAAAATTATATCTGCTAATGTACTTAAATGTCTCTATACATAAGCAGAAAATTATTTTCAGAACTTTTGAAAAGGGAATGTGTACCCTTATTTCAAAAGAAGATAATGGCATTGAAGAGAATGCCAATCTATCTCAAGAAGAAGAAAAGCCTCAAGAAGAAAAATTACCTCATGAGAAGGAGCCATCAAGCAACAATGATGATTTTTCAAAGGATTTGAGGTATGCCAAAAGTCATCCTAAGGAACTCATCATTGAAGATGCATCTTAATGGGTATTCACTCGAAATCTTCTTCTGCCAATGGACTATGCCTTATATTGGTTATATCTATTGCTAATCCAAGAAAATTGTTATGCTAATATATACTCCAATTTTAAAATGGTATATCTTATATGAGTATATAATTTGCATTTGTTGTGATATATATCCTGTTCTAATATCTTCTGTTATTATTAAAAGGATATATATGTTGCTTCTATTGTGCTGCATCTCTTTCTACATTTTATGCTTTTTGAAGCAAAACTTTTTTAAAATAAAAGGATTCGAAAATTCTTTTTGCTAAAGTTTTTCTGATAATCTTTTCATAAAATCATTCTTTCAAAAGAGTTTGTTTCAAAAATTGCTTTATCATATTTCGTTTTGAAAAGAAAAGTATTTAGAAATCCTCATTTTAAAAGGATTTCATCTTGTATGCTTCTTATGATATCAATCTTTTAAGAAGAATGATTTCTTTATAAATCCTTCATTGCTTGAGAATTATGAACTAACCCGTCAGGAACCCAAATTATTTGGGTACCTAAGAATAAGAGTCACATTGTTTTATGAGGAAAAGTATTCTCAAGCTCGAGCTTGCAATGACAACCAAA
Source organism: Biancaea sappan (assembly GCA_037074585.1). NCBI lineage: Eukaryota > Viridiplantae > Streptophyta > Magnoliopsida > Fabales > Fabaceae > Biancaea > Biancaea sappan. Next base: position 41,467,604 of record CM073494.1, on the reverse strand, counting down.
TGAATCTTGAGGATGAAGGACTCTACAACGAAGATGGTGATTCTAATCAAGCGTGCACACTCAAAAATTGCTGATGAAGAAGCTTAAAGGTACAAATGACTCTTCCAAAAGGATTGTCAAACTATACAAGTTTGAAATCTTCATCAAGGATCAAATAGTCAAGGGTTGCAAAATAAATTGTCTCTACGCCAAGACAATTCTTGGATAAACAAGTTCCTGCATAAGAAAGGTAAGAACGATTAGTTGATTGGATAAAAGAGTTTTGAGAGGTATGATTACTCATCTCAAAATGAATATTATATTGATTGCTTGACTGATCTTCTTTAAATATATGTCCTTTGCACGTTGGCCTTAATGATTTATATTGCTTCTGTTGTGATGATATATATTATATATATCCTGCTTATAATGTTTTACATCTTGAACGGGTATATAAATTGCTTCCGCTGTGCTGAAATCTATCTTATCCTTTATGAAGCAAATTTGTTTTGAAAAAGGACTTTAAAAATGCTTCCGCAATGCGAATATGTTTTATCATATGAAGCAACATTCTTATTAAAAAAAAGATTTTAAAGATCTCTTTTGTTGTAGATGACAAAGGGGATGAAAAATATTGATGTTTGATGTATAGATTTTGACCTATATGCTTGAATATATCTTATTACACTAATCCATATATATTGCTTCCACTATGCTGAAATTACTTTGCCATATATAAATTACGTTGAAGCAACATCTACTTTGAAAAGAAATGGATTTAAATATCCACATTTTAAATTACTTCTGCTATATGTTGAAATGTTTTTATGCATATAAGCAGAAATTGTTTTCAAAAATATTGAAAAATATTATTATTTGATTTATGGATTATGATTAATATTCTTGTTTATATCATGCTTTGCTAATCCATATATCATACTTCTGCTGTGTGCTGCAAATATTTCTATCATATGATAGCAAATGATGTTTATTTTTTTAAAGAGTTCAATTTTTCTGCTATTTACTAAAAATGCCTTTTCATAAACAAGCAGAAATCATTTTCAATGAAAATATTGCAGAAATTTCTTCAAAAATCTTACTTCAAAATTCTGCAATCAAAAACTGAATTTCCTTTATAATGATTTGGACAATCTTTTTCAAAGGAAAAGGGTTATGAAATTCAGGGGGAGCTTTATCTCTCTTAAAAATATATAGATGACCTTGAAAAAGAATATATCTTGAAAAATTGGATATTCATTATTCATTATTCTTTTTCAAATTATGCAAGGTTTAAGGGGGAGCCTAAAACTCTTTCAAGTTTTATCTTTTGGCTCATTTCATTTGACATGCGAAATTTTTCTAAAAATTATTTTTACATGTCAATGAATTCAATGATAAGTTTTAATGTATCCTCACCCCATGCTATATTGACATCTTTTGACATCCTGGCTTAAAGACGGTATGTGCTTTAACTTCTATATATTTTGTTCCTTACACCTTTTTGTTGATGTCAAATAGGGGGAGAAGAAACAATAGAAAAATATGTTTATGTGCTTATAACATTGCATTCATTAGTTTGTGATACATATTTTTCTGTGGTGATTTGTCATCATCAAAAAGGGGGAGATTGTTGACCATAAGGCTTTATGCCATAAGTTTTGATGATGACAAATGTATTTGAAATGTAGCATTGAATGTAGCATTGATATATATAAAGGTTAATTATCATATATATGCTACAAGTACTTAAGCATGATTATGTTACCTAATATATATTTTGCATATATTGAATCATGCTATTATCATGAATTGAACTAACCATTGGATTTGCAAGTAAGACATATTTTATAGGTTGGTTCAAAACGAGAAGAGTGAGCATTGGATTGAAGAACAAGGAAAAAAAATATCATGCTTCACTCAAGGAAAACAACATGCAAGTATAAAGCTCCAAGAAATGAAGAATTAGAAGATTTGAAGTCTTGGAAGCTTGGATGCATCAAGAAAGCAACCATCATGCTCTAAAAACAAAGAATTTGAAGATAACAAGTGACTGGTCGACCACCCTATGCTGACTGGTCGACCAACGAGCTTCAGAGCCAAAATATTTGAACACTGGTCGACCACCCTATGCTGACTGGTCGACCAACGAGCTCCAGAGGCAACATATTTGAGCACTGGTCGACCACCCTATGCTGACTGGTCGACCAACGAGTTCCAGAGGCAAAATATTTGAGCACTGGTCGACCAACGTGCCACACTGGTCGACCAACGTGACTGATGAATCACTTCTGGACTACACTGGTCGACCAACGTGCCACACTGGTCGACCACCGACATCAGAAAATGTGCTGTAACGGCTAGTTTTTGCTGACATCATTATGGAATCACCTTGGATTTGTCTCCAACGGTCTTATTCGTCCTTGGGCTATATATATCAACCTTGGGGGCTATCAAAACAAAAGAGAGAACACTTCTATTGCTGAACTTCATCTGTAAATCTTCTCTTGAGCAGATTATACCATTGTGAGCTTATCAATGTAACATATACTCTGTTTTTGGAGAGTTTTTCTGTAATTGTTGATTTTGATCAACACAAATATTATCTTGAGTTGTATTATCAATGAGAGTATTCCTTGATAGAGTATTTATTGAGAGAGCTTTCCTTTGGGTTGTAGAGAAGCCAGTTTAGCAGAAATTCTCCTGAGGGTTGAGGAGGAGCCCGGATTCATAAATTCTCCGTTGGGTTGTGGAGGAGCCTTGGCTAACGAAATTCTTTGTAGTGGTTTGCAAGTACCCTGATCAAACTTGCAAGTATAGTGAATATACTCAAGTGACTTCTTGAGGACTGGATGTAGGCTTGAGATTAGCCGAACCAATATAAATCTCTGAGTTTGCTCTCTCTATCCCTTACTCCTTTATTTGTGCTTATTGTTATCTATTCTTTATTTCCCTTGCTCCTCATAATTATTCATCTTGATAGTACATTGATTTTCTGTGTTGTATTTATTATCCTAAGCATTGTTCTTTTACAGAAAATCATTTTAACTTCCAATAAAGTTTTGTGAAAATTTTATAAAACCCAATTCACCCCCTCTTGGGTTCCAACCATTACTTTCATCTTTGTGAGCCATTTTTAACCAAATAGCCAAATAGCCAAATAGTCATCCTATGTGTTGTTTCCATGGTATGCCATTTTGTGCCTTGTTTCCACTTTTCTTCTTGCATTTTCCACCACTTTTCTTCCTAAACCAGAATTTTTGCTTCCCAATTTGAAAAAGTGAAGAGCATTTTTAAATTCTTTTAGAGATTTGATGTGCTAAAAATTTCTCTGAATTTTGGAATATTTTGAAATGAATATTTCTCTCTACTCCCAAGCAAAAAGAAAAGAAAAAATGGCCATTCAAATAAAAAAAATATTATGATTGAAAAAGAAAAAGTGCCGAAGTCGAAAAGAAAGAAAAAGAAGAAAAACAAAAGGAAAAAAGAAAATAGAAAAAATAGAGGAGAGTAGAAAAAACTTTTTACACCCAAAATTTGTTTTTATTCAACCTCTTCCATTGTTATGGTTAATGCTCTTTCATATTCTAAAGTTGTTCCCCTTTGTTTTCCCAAATTGTTTCTACACTTTGTCCTTGTTTTTCTTCCTTTCTCGAGTTGTTTTCCACCTTTATTTTGTTTTTGTTCTTCCTTTCCTCTGTTTTCCACCTAACATTACTTCCTTCTAAAGTCCTTTTGATTCAAGCATGTATATGGATATGAGTAGTGGAGATTTAGATACTTGACAAGCTTATGGTAAGTTGAATTTTGAGTGATTTACCCTTTAAACACTTGAGAGAATAGAGAGTAAACACTTACCATGTGAGGAGACTTATTACTTGAATTCATTCTTGTCAAATTAAATTGCCATGATGCTTGAAGATTAGAAATTTAAGATTGAATTTCTTTAAGTGCAAAATATTTTCAAATTTTAATTATTGGATTGTTGCGTGCTTTCCACACTTTTCCTTTACTGTCTTTTGGTGTTCTAAATTTGATTTTGCCCAAGAGTGCAAAAGGCTAAATGTGAGGGATTTGATATCGGGCATTTTTATATACAATTTAGTCCCTATCTTAGTCCTGTTGCCATTTTAATATTATCAACTCTCCAATTATATAATATTTTGGTAATTATTGGGTCTAAAATAATTATGGAACTAATATGTTTTAATTCCATATTTTTATGAGCTTAATTTATTAGAGATCCATTAATCCTTGTGTTTAATTTGTAGATTCAATTATTGGAGAGTAAACTTTCCTGACTTGGATGCCACATGGACGAAATTGATGACATGACAACTATTGGTCCAGTAGGGCCCACTTTTCTGCACTTTCCCGGCATAGTAAATAGTAGCTTCAGCTTTAATAGAAAGTTGTAGCAGAATTAGTAGAAAGGTAACAGCAGTATTAGCAGAAACCAGAAAAGGCAGTAGCAGAAATTTGAAGGAAAGGGACAGCACCTTAAGTCAAACAAGAAGGCAAATTTCGTCCTCCCTTCTGGCTGGACTACAAAGGACCTTCAGAACTCCATTTTTGCTTGTTGAAGAGTTCTCTTCTTCCATTTTCTTCTATAATTCATATTCCCCCTTGTATTTCTTCTGTTTTGGCCTCCATGGAAAGCTAAAATTTATGTTGTAATCAGTCCATGGAGAACTAGAGTTTGTAACATGAATTCTTGGAACTTAATCAGTAAGTTTTCTTGTGGTTTCCTATGTTTCATTTCTATTCCAACTTCCTCCAGTTTTCATATTCATATTTGTTCTGTTTAGAACTTTATGGATGTGATTACTAGTTTGAATGTTGTAAATCTGAGATGTTTTCTTGCTGTTACTGTTTGGTGTAGTAAGTAGAATAGAAATGGCTTGCTTGGATGATTATCAGGCATGATTTAGGTTAGGACTTAATCAGATTGCATGTCGTTAGGTTTAACTTATGTGTAATCTAGTTCTAGGAAGTCTCTTGGAAATATTAGTTAGAAAACCTAATGATAGAGAACACTAGAATCAATTTGAAGACAAGATTGATAATGGTTGCAATTCTAGGGACTCTATGGTTGATTGCATTGTGTATTTGTCTCTGTATCTTTATATCTCTATTCTATCATAGTTTAGGATTAGTGTTTTGTTAGTTTCTATTTTATGGTTTAATTGCAATCACCCCCTGATGGTAATTAGGCTATAATCAGTAGATAGATTAGTGTAGATTACTGTTAGAACATTTAATTAGGTAATTTAGAAGCAAGACTCCAAGAGTGAAACGACCTGGAATGACTAATATACTGCAAGTTACCAACATTCTAATTCTGGGTGACTCAGCGGTTATAGTGGCTCCAACCACGTTCCCCTCCCTTTCAATGACCTTAGATGGTCCAATGTACCAAGTGCTCAGCTTCCTATTCTTTCCAAATCTCATGACTCCCTTCATAAGTGACACTTTAATGAACGCCGTGTCCCGAACAGTGAATTCCAAGTCATGTCTCCTATGATCCACATAGGCTTTTTGCCTACAATGTGCTGCTAAGTGTCACTCCCAAATTATCTTAACCTTGTCCATGGCATCTTGTACAAGATCGAGCCCTAAAGCTTTGGCTTTTCCTACCTCAAACCATCCGACCGATAATTGACATCTTCTCTTATATAAGGCCTCAAATGGCACCATCTAAATACTAGTTTGGAAGCCATTATTGTAAGCAACTTTAATGAGTGGTAAGTGGACCTGCTATTTTCCACCAAAATCCATAACACATGCTCAAAGCATGTCTTCCAATATATGAATAGTTCGTTCTGACTATTTATCTATCTGAGTATGGAATGTGGTGCTCAAGTCCATTCTTGTACCCTAAGCTTCTTGGAATGCTATCCGAAAATGAAAAGTGAATTGAGGACCTCGATTGGAGATTATAGATAAAGGCATACCATGAAGCCTTACTATCTTGTTGATGTACACTTAGGCGGTATAAAGCACACCACTTTTTTCAGTCTATCAATAATCACCAAGATGGAATCGTAACCTTTGGAAGAGTGAGGTAAACCAACCATAAAATCCATGGTAATCCTCTCCTATTTCCATTTTGGAATCTTAATCTGATGGAGTAATCCCCCTAATCTCTGGTGCTCAGCCTTCACTTGTTGGTAAGTGAGGCATTAGGACACATAGTTCGCCATATCCCTCTTCATAACCTTCTACCAATACATCTGTTTTAGGTCTTAGTACATTTTGGTGGCTCTGGGATGTATGGAATATGTGGATTTACGCACTTCATCAAGAATCTCCCTCTTTAGAGTGTCATCATCGAGTACATATAACCAATTCTCAAATCTCATTGCCCCACCAACCCTTATTGAGAAACTTGACATTTTTTCTTCCAATATTTTACTCTGACACTCTTCATCTAGACGTCCCCCTTTTAAGCTGCCTTCATTCTATCTATGAAGGATGATTGTGCTCGGAAGTAGGCCAATAATGCCCCATTTTCTAAAATTTCCAACATCACTCTACTCATCTGAAGCTCTTGAATCTCACTAACAAGTGGCCATCTCACTTCCACTATATGTGCCAAACTCTCTATGGATTTTTGACTTAAAGCATCAGTCACTACATTGGCCTTACCGGGATGATACTATATAGTGTAGTTATAGTCCTTAAGGAGTTCCATCCATCTTTGTTGTCTAAGATTAATATCTCTCTATTGATAGATGTACTTCAAACTCTTATGGTCGATGAAAATTTCACAGGTCTAGCCGTAGAGATAATGTTGCCAAATTTTTAGTGCGAACACCACTGCCTCTATCTTCAAGTCATGTATCGGATAATTTTTCTCGTGATTTTTTAGTTGTCGTGATGCATAAGTTACCAACCTTCCATATTGCATTAATACACAGCCTAAACCCACTCTAGAGGCATCACAATAAACCGCATAACCCCCCAATTTTGATGGCAAAACAAAGACCGATGCAGTGGTCAAACATTCTTTCAATTTGTTGAAGCTCTCCTCACAATCTTCTGACCAAAGGTACTTAACTTTTTTTTGAGTCACATAGGTGAGGGACACCGCTATCTTGGAAAAATCCTTTACAAATTGCTTGTAGTGTCCTACTAGGCCTAAAAAGCTTCAAATTTTTGTGATGTGGTAGGTCTAGGCCACTCTTTCATTGCATCAATTTTACTTAGGTCAACCTGTACCCTTTCCTTAGAGATCACATGTCCTAGAAAAATCACTTGGTCAAGCTAAAACTCACATTTGGAAAATTTGGCTTACAATTAGTACTCTTATAAAGTTTGAAGGACAATCATTAAATATTGTTTGTGTTCCTCCAGGGTCCTCGAGTGTAATATTTGTCAATTTTAGATCATGTGATTGGCGGTATTATGATTCTTATAATGAAAATTTTCATTATTTTAATGGAAATATTTGGTTATTTTTAATTTTTCATATTTAATTTATTCTTTTTGAATATTATTTATGGAAATGGAAATAAATAACTAGATTAGGTATTTTATTGCAGATGACATTTTTGAGATTTAAGGAAAGACTAAAGGAATAGAAAATTTAATGGAAATAGTGTTGGGGGATAGGGGACGGAGAGTGAGTAATCATGAGGCATAAAGGAAGCCAAGTACCTACGGGTTTCAAAGAGGGACTAAAGTAAACTAAGAAACTAGGGTAATACCTAAAGTGTGAGAAATACCCAAGTTAAAAATACCCAAATTAGAGAAATTACCAATTTGCCACTACTAAGGTTAACTGGGTGGTTCATGCCACTACGATGCCGAATCGCCCAGAATTGAATTCGTGGCAATCTTGCGGTATAATGGTCTCCAAGTCATATTCACTCAAGGAGCCTCACTTCTAATTACTAATTAGTTATTCTGAACACCCAAACACTAATTAAAAGCACATAAACGTGGGGGGGTTTTGTTGACAGTAATAATAGAAGTTGTAACAAAACAACAACAATGAACAACAACAGCAAAATATCAGCAGAACAAGTTTGACAATAACAGAAAACCATGCAACCAGCCACTAGGATTTATGGGAGTGTAGCCATCATCACTTAGCTCATTGATTCAGTTTTGTTCTCATTTCATCACTTGGTTCTTTATAAAAAAAAAATGATTCCAGAGTAACATCCAAAATTTAATGCTACTAACTATAGCCAAGAATATCTTCATTAACTATAACTAGACACATTTCAAAGGAAAGCTTCAACCAAATCAAGTTAAATATCATCTAACTAGCCATTTCATTTCACTTACTTTTCTAATCAGTCAAGCAAGATTATATCTCATATATAAATCTGTTTATGCTCTTTCAAGGTTCAAATCAAAATCTGATAGCAACATAAACATAAAAGTAGAACAGAAACGAAATGAGATGAAATAAAGAATAAAACACTTATCTTACACTTTCAGTTCAAGCTAAAACATCCCAAGGTCCTAGTGACTAATTACAATGGAGATTTAGCCCTCCATGAGAGCAAGACAGTAAAACAGAAGAAGGAAAACAGAGAGGAAGAGAGAGTTACGAAATTGTTGAGTTCAGAAAATAAAAGTGTCCTCTAATTTTTAAAAACTGATGCCTTCAATGCCTTAGAGAATATTCTACCCTAGATGCCTCTTGGATGCCTCCTCCTTAGTGCTTCTTCCATGATGTGGGCAGCAAGACAACAGCAGAAAAGTGGCAACAGCAGCACACAAATTACTCTACTGCTTTGCTATTTCTGTCTGCTATTGATTGCTGCAAGAGGTCCATGCTGTCAAAACAGAAATTACATTCCCCTTTGCTGTAAAGTGTAGAACAGTGGGGACCAGAAATCCAGTCAGCCCTAGTCAACTATTCAATGCCCGGTCAGCATGTCTAGGTAGCCTCCAAGAAAGCAAAAACGTCCATGTCAGCATTTTTCTCTCCAATAATTAGATCTGAAATTAAACACATGAATTAATTGGGATAAAATTATGAATTTGAATCATATTAATTCTATAATTAATTTACACCCAATAAATTCAAAATATAATAAAATAGGAGAGTTGGCAACATTGAAATAGCAATAGAACTAAGATAGGGATTAAAAAGTATATAAAAATGCCCGATATCACTGGGATTGACCTGGGGGCAAAGTAGTAATTTCACCCGGACAGGCACACATAGCGGCCCCACTTCTTTTTCTTATTTCTCACTTTTCTCTCTCTCTCTCCTTACTTTTTTTTCTCTCTTTCTCTATCCTTCTCTCTACCTCACCCTCTCTACCCTAAATCCTCTAACCAAGTTTTGATGATCGGTTCCTCGGTGGTAAGGTGAGTCATCGGTGGCCAAGAAAAGTAGGGAAAGCAAGGAATCGAGATAGGAATTCTAATTTCTCAAACTTTTCCCTATTTTCTAGTTTTAAGACTGTTTGGGATAAAATTGAGATTGTTGCTCCATTTGTCAGTTAAAATTGGGGGTTTTGATGTCTAAATAATCCTTAGACACCAAGGATAAGAACCTATCTAGCCAGATTTAACCCAAAATCGAGGCCAAATCGCATGGAATACGATCCTAGCACCCAGGCGCCATACTTCAAAAAAGGAAAAGGGGAAAAGACCTTAGTGTGGCGTGTGGCTCTCACTATCATATTTAAAGTGATAGGTGCAACTACACACCTTAAAGCCTTAATTCCCTTAGTAGATGTCATTCCTTTATTGGGCTTATTAAAGTGACATCTTAAGAAGCCCAATCTCTTTAAGAGAGTGACACCTAAGAAGTTCTTGTTTTGGGCTTTTCCTTGTTTGGGTTAGAATAAGAACATATTCCTATTCCTTTTATTCTCTTATCTCCTTTTAATTAATTCTCTAATTTAGGATCAATCCTCAAACATGTTTTACATTCCTAGTGAATTTCTCTGCATATGACCCATTAGGTTTTTGGATATGGTGGCCATTCACAATCAACATTTGATTGTAAATAGATCACGAGCGATACTTAGCAACACATCGTGACCCCTAATTGATCAAGAAGTCAGTTGTTTGACTTTAAACCTTTCTGCAGCTAAAGTGTGTCTATGCAATGTATCCTTTCACTGTCTTATGCTTACTTGGTTTAGAGTATGGCCTATGTGTCAACTTCCACTAGACTTGATTACATCACGTCCAGCCCAAGTAGTTAGTTCCTTGTCTTGTGGGATCAATCACTATAAACTATGTAACTGAGGGCCATCTTCATGACAAGTCTGCTTCGGCCAAAAACTTCTTAGCGATTATCCCAACAAGTGGCCATAGGTATACTTTCTTTTATCTGGAGTGGTGAATCCTCTGTTGACTACTCAAATATCTTCGAATACTTCATGATGTGCCCAATCACCACTCTAAAAGCGACCATGATGGGTAATAAGGACTGGAGTCAAAAGACATGATCCATATCCAAGATAACTTGAGTTCCTAAAGTCTAAGGATACTTGCACTGTTAGCTACTTTGAGACCTATTGCTGACATTTGAATAGGTATCCATGTGATGTCTTATGTAGGTCATCCAATGTACTTGTTACCATTAACAAGTATTCACATGTTCACTCAAAACATCTCTTACTTATAGCTTATGAGGACAGCTACTTGATCAAATCAAGAAGCATAACATGTGCTAGTCTATCTGGATCATGGATGTCCAATCTCAGGTGATCCTATGACTAGGGATAGTCTAGATACATACATAATTACACATGATAGGAATCTCACATTATGATCATCATCATAATTTCCTTCATGTTAGGTTTTGTGTCATAGACTTCATTATTTATTTTACGATCTAATCTTGAGTTTATAAATATGAATATAAATAACAAAGAAGACCTCTTTGGATTAATAACTGAGTTTGTACATCTGATGCTAAAAGTGATTGCCTTTAGAGCACCTTTCTAATAGAACTGGTGGTCAAATAATGCATGAGCAATCATGGAGCAAATAAAAATAATATCTGTGACCATGAGCATCCTATCGAGTGAAAGCATATACTCTAGTAGTACCACACCCCGCAGTAGTTTATCCTCTGTCTCCTTGTCCTCTTCCTGGACCCCTCCCTGTCCTCTTCACCAGATTCCTGACTGGATTTAGGAATGAGCTGCATGTACTCCCTCTTGAAATTCCCCTTTTGACTACAATGGAAACACCCCGTCTTCTTATCACGACAAAGCCTCGAGTGATGACCTCCACATATAGACATCAAGGCTTATCTTTCCTCTAGTAAAGGTTTGAACGAGCCATACTAGTTATGGATTATGTTGGTCCTGAAGTGGTACTATACCTAGACTGCCCTCTACTCTATGTCTGATAGGATCTCGATGCTCTACCATAACCTGACGCCCTATCTTCACCCTCTCGCTTCTGTTTCTTCTTTTGCCACAATTTTCTTCTTTCTCATCCATCTCCACTAATTTGGCGATATCCAAAATGGCCTATAAGATTGGCAACTCTCCATCTGAAGTTTCAAGAACTGGCGAAGAGAGAATCGAAGTCCTATGATGAACCTCCTAATACATTCCCTCTCATTGAGGTGTATATATGTGGCGAAACTAGAGGATCGGTGGAACCGAGTATCATACTTTGCCACAGTCATGGTCCCCTCTTAAGTTTTTCAAACTCCCCAGCTTTGGCAAGTCTTGTGCTCTGATGAATGAAGCGATCCATAAATAACTTCTTGAACTCCTCCCATGTAACTGGAGGGGAGCCTTACACTCTCCCTTTCTCCTAGGTACTCCACCAAGTATCTACCTTGCCCTTCAACTGATAAGTAGCAAAATCCATACTCTGAGTGCTTGAACAACTAAGGATTCTATAAGCCTTTTCAACACCTTCAAGGAACATAATGGATCCTTTCCCTCCATTTCCCCTAAAAATTTTGGAGGCTTTAGCTTTAGAAACTCAGAATATTTCACCCTTTCCATCGTCTCTTCCCATTGAGGTTGTAAAAGGGGAGGAGGTGGTAGTGGGGGTGCCGACTATGTAGGTGTTATAATTGAAGGCGAAGGGTTGTTAGTAGCCGCTTGACTCTTCATAAATGTCGCCATAGCAGTTGCCATTATAGCATAACTATTTTGAAAGGTGTTGAACATGGCCATTAAAGTTGTCGGATCTATGTGTGGTACTAGCGCTTCCCTTGCCCTTGGGGCTTCTCCCTCGAAACCCTCATCATGTGTGACATTAGTATTCTCAGAGTGTGCATTGTCATCATGTGCTCTTATAGGCCTAACTATTGGCTGAGAGGACGCCTTCTTAGAACCTTAAAGGTTGGCTTCATCAGTAGGTCCATCTCAACTCATCAGAGAAAAGAAGTCTACAATGAGATAACATAATTCAGTTTAAGAATAACTCAAATAGTTTTAAGAAGAGTAAGGCACGAATGAAAAGATATACACAATCCTAAAAGGGCCTTTAATAGACCCCCTACTCTCTGGTAGTGCCGCAGTCCACAACAACAAATGGGGCCCTACCAAGGACTCCCGGCTCTATAGCTTATAGAAGACTTAAAACCTAAGCTCTAATATCAACTTGTCAAGCCCCCAAATATTAGGACGGACTGGTACGACCCTAGACTACTAGCTATATACACATCACCAAGATAAGGTTCAAATAACATAAGAAAATATAAATTAATCATAATTTCTAAGTTTAAAGCATACATAGAATCTCCCATGTTTCAACCTATTCCTACAATTCATGATCAAGGAATGTGGGGAAACATGACCAAAAAGAATAATTCAAATACAATTATCCATATTATAATCCTCCAAAATAACCCCTAGGAGTTCTATGTGGCTACAGAGCACCTTTAGAATTTCCCAAAAGACTTTACAAAAAGATATATGCATCACTAACCCAAGGAACAAGATGAGGGTTAGGTTCAAACTTTCGCTACTCCTCAAGCAGAGCGAAGGTTCCCCTATGGTCTCAAAATTTGAAAAGGAAACACAAGAATGGATGAGATGATAATTCCAGTTGGTAACTATCACACTTACATAATCTTAAAGAAACTCAACCACAATTTAAAATAGTTGGAAGAAAGTTTTATAGCCACATCTTCATCAAGTCCAAACTAGCCACAAGTCACTATATACATAGACCACGTGCCATCGGGCCTCATAGGTAGGAACCATGTTCTGCCATCCCCATAGGCTTCATAGACCACGTGCCATCGAGTCTTATGGCATCTCCCAGGCTAACACACCAAAAGGAGTCCATAGGCTTGATCGACTACATGCCACCAAGTCTTATGAGCAGGAACATTGTTCTACTAGACCATAGGCTTCATAGGCCATGTGCTATCGAGCCTATTAGAGCACCCTCAAGAGCCAGAAATAGAGATATAAAGCCAATCCAGTATACAATAAATACTGACCAAACATTGCACAACAATGCTAAACCAATCTATAATATTTAATCCACGTGTCTAATTAATAGAATAATAAGTGTTCATGGAGTTCTAACTGAACAAATTCTCATTCTCTATTTGAATGTTAGATTTTTCAAGCATAATAAAGCACTCTTAATTATCTCTACAAACCTTTAAGAGTCTTGGACAACTTTACCTCAATAAAGATTTTCATGCAGAAGATTTTTCTTAATGTTCCCTTTTTTTATTTTGAGGATATATATATATATATATATATATATATATATATATGAAAGTGGGATTAGTTACTCACCTAGAATGCCGAAATGCAATTACTGTATAGAAGAATTCCCAATTACCAATTTATGAACCTCATGCCATGCCTAAATCAAGAGTCAAACACTCATTTTAGAACAAATTTTAAGTGGGATGACTCTAGGATGTGGCACCTAGGGCTAGTGCTCTCGAGTCCAAATGGCGCTTAGATGTGCCATGCCCCAGACTCAGCACCTTCTTTGTCTCATGCACGCAAGTCTATAGCCTTGGCTAGCATTTTGAAAATTTGGGAAAAACATGGTTTTGGGTTCCCAATCTCATATCTTTGCAAAAGAGTTGCATTGGGGTGATGGGAATGCTTCTTATGGTCAACTCTAACTCTTTCTAACACCAAACATCCAAGAATTTCAAGAATCAATCATCATTCTTATAAAATGGCTTCTAGGTTTTAAATAGTTCTAAGAATTCAAAATCCAAACATACCCAATACCCCAACCTACCAATCCAGTTAATAACAGCAACAGATCACAGAGGAGGAAAATTGGAACTCAACCCATGCTCTTATTGATTCAAAGATTGAAATTTTAGAGGGGAAAACAACTCAATAGAAACCCTAAAGGGGAAACAAAATCAATCACTCTACATACCTATTTCCAAAAGCCAAGAAAAGGAAGAATATGCAAAGAGATCTTCTACACTTCCTCTAGGCCTTCGGACATGCACCACCAAAACAAAGGGAGAGCTCTTCCCAAGCTTCAAGTGTTTGTGTGTGAATGTGTATGTGTGTGTGTGTATTGTGTGGGGTAAAAAGAAAGGGGGTGGGAGTCTCCCAAATGGCTATGCCATGTGTATCCCTCCCACCAAGGACCACCAACAAGATATACAATTTTTGAAAAAGTTTACTTAGTCTTGGTTCATACACACACATTCCCATTCTTTTACTTAAATCTTCTTGACTAATGCTAAGGCAATTTTTAGTCCACAGAATGCATGACATTATTAGAGTTTTCGATAATATGAAAACAAACAATTTTAGTATGAATTCACATTCCCCAGTCAATAAAATGATGCATACGCCAAAATTATATATTACTCATAATTAAAATGAAATGTAGCAGAAAATTAAAAATGACTTAAATGAAAGTAATATATTAGTATGATATTAAAAATAAAATAAAATATTAAATGACAGATGTCACAAGGGGATTAAGGGAATTCTTTTTATCTGACTCAAAATTTCCCATGCACCTCATTCTTTTCATTCACTCCCCTCTAATATATTACACACCTCTTCTATCTCTCTCTCCTGATGAACTCCCTTCCCTCCATCCTCCTTGCCTTCTTTCCTTCCAAGGACTCATCTTGTATTGGAATCATCTTCCTTTGATAGTTTTCTACAAAGCAAGTAAGTATCTTCTTCACTTCCTACTCCATTTTCAAATTTTTGAACCCTAGGTGGAAAACCATGGTGTTTCCCATGCCCTAGTAAGATTTACACCTCCCTAACCTTTCCATAGGGATGCAAAAGCAATTGTTACCTTATATATGCAAACTAGGAGTGGTTAAGGACCATTTATTATTAAGTAATGGTCTGTCTTAAATGTTCTCTTTACATGATAAGAACAAAATGTGTGGTTAATCTGAAGGACCCAAGATTGATTCGAAAATGGGAAAGGGTTTAGTTTGGTTGTCTTAGCTAAACAACGCCCAAAGTTTTTTCACAGTATCTTAGAGGTTTGGAAGTGCGAAGGAGGGCCTTTGGCACGGAAATCACAGACCTAGTGCTACATAATCATAGCCACCACTTTAGCACCACTACTGAGGGCCACAACAAAGGATGGTAGTGAGCCTTAAGCTCCTGCCCAGTATTTGATGCTACAGTGCCAGACCTCATTGTTGTAGCAATGGGTTAGGTTGCTACAACTACGGGTTCGGTTGCTATAATGGTAGGCACTGCAGCCAACCCTTTTGCTTTTACTATCCAATATTGCAGTGCCTAGAATATTACCCTAGCATGTTTCTAAACACCTTTTTGCATCTTTAACTGCTAGGAGATTGATTCTAAAACATCTTGGCAACCACCCCAGCCTCTACAGACTCTTGTTATCCCAAAAATCTGAAGGTGATGGACTAATCCCTTTTGTGGAATTGTTTATTATGTATTTTCCTTGTGAACATCTTATTTACTTATGAACAAGTCTCATGGGGTGTTGTTGATTTATGAATACAAATTTTATTCTTTGAATGCTAACTGGAGATACTCTTATATGTAGGATCTATGAACCATAAATGATAATTGAGTTACAAGTAGTGATAGTGTGAAGGACTTGGGGTCCCCTCACACTCTGACTAATGTTGATGAAGGAAGCTTATGTGGCTATCCCAAAATCCCATCAAGGGAATACACGAAGGGCCTATTTGGCTATCTTATAATCCCATCAAGGGAATACATGAGAAGCCTATGTGGCCTTCTCTATGGCATGGCTTGGAGTAAAATGATAAAGGTTGAGAGATTTGATGGAAAGATGTATACATGGAATTATATTTGAGAGGCATGTGTAGTCATCTCAAGATGGTGGTGATGAGGAACCATGGAAAGCCTATGTAGCCTTCCACCTCAGACTTTGTGAATAAATAACAATGGCAAAAAGCCTATGTGGCCTTCTTGATTAGTTGATTTACATTCCTATGATGTAATCTTCTGTAACCCTTATTTATGCGAAAGATGAACTTCTATCTCCTTTAATTGTTTGGGTTGAAATTGAATTATTATGGAACGGTCATCATGGTTGAGCATTATCAGATGTTGTTGGGAGTGGCAATTGGTACATTGTCAGTGATTATTGATTGATTTTGTTCCCTCACTGAGTATGCTTTACTCATCCTATTCCTTGTGTATACCTTTGCAGATCCCAAGTTTGTTAGTGAACCTCTATGCGAGGAGTAGCAGGGCCTTTCATTTCCAATCCCATTTTCTTAAGGGTTGGTATAGAAGTCTCTTTTGGGGAATGTTTTGGGTTGATGTCTAGCTTTGTAGTTAATAGATCACGTAGGTCTTAGTGTATTTGGATTTGTATGTGTATCTTACAAATTATTCTTTTGTAGAACTTATATCAGTCCATGTTTTGATATGTTCCTCTTTGATTCATTTTTACTTTTTGGAAAAAGAGGAAGGTTTGGAAACATGGATGTATCTAAGTGAATGATTATGTTTAATGATATTGGGTGAATAGAGGAGTCTATTTCTAAATTTCTCTTGCGTTTTGATTTACCTTGATTGGTGTTTAGTTTATCTATATGTTTTAAATAAAGGCTTACAATGGAGACATATGGTCTACCCTTTGCCAGTCATGTCCCCAAATTGGGGCATGACAGTTTGCACTCCATATTAACTCATCTTGACATTGCTTTATTTTACTGTCACAAAACGTTTGGCTTTGCTTTTAAAACTTCTTTAACTTCCAACAAGTCTTAGCAAAATTTTTATAAATCCAATTCACCTCCCTCTTGGGAGATAGTCATTTCTATCACTGTCTATCATTACTCTATGTTTGACATATTCTGCTTTTGTTGGTACTATTGGTACACACCCTCACGACGGGGTTGGGGAGGTAGCCTGGGTGAGCATGGCTCCTGATTAGTGCCTCAACCGTTGAGTAGTGTAATGTCCTTATTTTACTATACTAAAATTTGAGAATTTTTTTAAAACTCATATTCTAATAATACTTGTACTTACATTCCTTAAATACTAAGGAATATTCTACAATCGTTCACAATACAATTCATAATTTGCCATACATAACAATTCAAATTCTAAACATAAGAAAATTTTACAATTGTTCATAATACAAATCACAAATTTGCCATATGTAATAATTCAAATTCTAAACGTAAAAAAGTCTATAATTTCAACACCTAATAATCTTGAGGCTCTTAAAGTATTCCAACTTGATACACCTAGGGTCCAATCAATCCTTACACTTTTCCCCTTATACTCAGAGCTTGAAACAGTCAATTAGAAAAACACAAAAAGTGAGAT
The DNA here is from genome assembly GCA_037074585.1 of Biancaea sappan. Classification (NCBI taxonomy): domain Eukaryota; kingdom Viridiplantae; phylum Streptophyta; class Magnoliopsida; order Fabales; family Fabaceae; genus Biancaea; species Biancaea sappan. The sequence goes on along the minus strand of CM073494.1, from coordinate 41,449,917 downwards.
AAGGATATCTCAGTAGCTAGCATAATTTTATAAACATTTATAAATATATCATCACGGCCATAAAAGCACTTATCTCATACAAATTAGTCCATGTAAAATAAATTCTCAATTCAGTGGAATAAGCTAATGAAAAATTAGCAAGTTGATATATAAACAAAATATAGAATTAATAATAGTTGGTGGCACACACAACGACATGGAAAAGATAGTCTGCAGAACCACTTTTCCAAGCTAAACATGAGAGAAAGGCTATTGCAGTCCTTTAACCCAAGCTAGAAAGATTCCAAGCTGACATGGAAATAGAATTTCCAAGCTGACATGGAAGCAGAGCTCTCAATCTGAACATAGAAGTAAACTTGGTTCATGCCATTACAATTGTCGAATTGCCTAGAATTAAATTCATGGTAACTTGCAGTATAATGATATCCCCAGATAGTTCTCACTCTTGGAGCCTTGCTTCTAATTGCTTAATTAATTGTTCAAACACTAATTGCACTAATTTCCTACTGATTGCAAAAAGGGGTTTTATTGACAGGAATGAATGCAGAATTAAAACATGAAAACTAATAAAAACATAATAACAACACAGAACAAAATAACACAAACATGTAATCAGTCACTCAATCCCTAGAGTCTACACCTATGATTATCTAATTCTTGGTTGGTTATGATTTAATTATACCATTCAGTTCTCAATTAAAACTCCTAAAAGATCTTCCAAGATTGAATTATACCAGAGTCATAATCAGGGAAATCTCCACTAATCACAACATAATATAATTCATTTAAGCCTTAACTGAATCATGTCTCTGCAATCGCATACTGACATGCCATTTCTATCTTAACTCATTACACATACACAACAATCGTATACATGTACATACAGCAAGCCAAATTCTCAGATAAAAATTACATAATAGAACTCATGTTTAAACAAGCCATGTCAAAGTAAGAATAAACACAAGAACAAGAGCAATTGTAGAACATAAATGAACTAGGATTGGAAACCAGAAAACTTATAAGTATTGATCCAAAGATTCAAGATACATTCTCCAGTTCATGTCGACCAATTACATAAGAGTTCTAGTCATCCATAAGGACTAAAATGAAAATAAAGCAAAGGAAAAATATATGAAAAACTAAGCTATAAAATTGGTGGAAGAAGGTGATCTCCAACACTTCCACTGGATCTGAAGTGCCCTTTTTAAAATAGCTAGAAAGAGAAGGACGAAATTGCAATTTGGCCAACTTGTGTGTTGTCTATCTTTGACAGTTGTTGATCTATTTCTGATTGCCTACTATATTCAGATGTTGGTTGGTGCCAATTTTGGTTCCTTCTACATTCACATGCAAGTAAGAAGAGAAATCAAGCTTAGTTTTTCTTTGCTTCAACCATTTTCTACACTCATGGAGGGACACTTGCTGTTGTCGCTGACTTCCAGAATTGGCTAATTGTATTTTGTGCTTCTTCAAACTTGGCTGCAAGAAATCAGCTCTTCAACTTGCCAATTTGTTGACTCATAGATGCTGCAATTTGGCATTTACGTTATTTGCATATGGGAGGAAGGGATCAGATTTCCACTTGCTACAAATTAGCTCAACAATGCAGACATGTGGGCCCCACAAGTCCAGTTAGCTTTGGTCAATGCCTAGTCAGCAGAATTTGCCATGGCAGCGCTTAGTCAATTGTCACATCATCATAAAATTCTCTAATTAATTTTCTACAAAAATACACAATTGAATTAATTGGGACAAAATAACGATAATGAAACATATTAATTCTATAATTAATTTACACCCAATAAATTCAAAATCATAATAAAATTAGAGAATATGCAAAATTAAGAAGCGATAAGGACTAAAATGGGGACTAAAATAAATGGAAAAGGCATTTTATCAAAACTCCCAAGCTGATGCCAAGCTAATTTTATCATGAAAACATATTTTACTTTAAATAAAACTTCATGAACATATATAATATTCAAGTAGTAAAACAAGCTTTCATGAATTGCTAAACTATCTGGACTTTGTAGTCTGACTCTTAGATCAAATAGCTATTTAATCCTTCTGGAAATTCGTTTCATGAATTCTGGCATATTCAAACAGTATATATAACCTTATTTAAAATCTTAAATAAAAAAGATTCTAAAATATCATCTTTCCTCGATTTTCTTGAATTCCTAATTCTATCCCAAATTTCTGCTCATAGGGTCTAGTCTAATCTCATCTCAAACCAATGTATAATCTCATCTCAAACCAATGTATAATCTCATCTCAAACCCATGTATTTCATAATATTTTTGAGATGATGTGTATAAATATATATCATTAATTTAAATATTATATATATATATATAATATAAGAGATCATATTTATACATAGTTAACTTTCTAAAAACAAACACACATGTATATATATATATATATATTTACATGTATACATAATTATACATAAATAACTTTGATTATCCATATATATATATATAAATATATAACTTAATCAATTAATCAAATACTTATTTATTTGTAAATAATTTATATACATGTAAACTTATAAAGTTAATACATACACTTATGTATCTAATTTGGCGTATATATATTTGTATACAAATATACTATGGTAGCATAAGCATATAAAAATATATGTGTACCATAGATGACATAATTATGAATATATATGAAATACAAAAATATATCACATATATATTTATAAAATATATTTACATATATGAGTATAAATTTGTAAATATCCCTATAATAATGTAAATAGCTAATTTAATTAAAATAAATTAGTTTTTATTCAATATATATTACATAAAAATAAATTTCAGTTAAAACAAAATTTTCTTAAATTTCATTTTTCTCTTAAAAACTTTCTTTTTATTCACTTAGGTCCCTTATGTAATATTTTTCCATTGTCCTTTTCATGATTTGAAATCATATATACCTTCATCTAGGTCCCAAGTCCTAGAATATAATTTTTTCTAAAATTAAAACAACCTATTTAAACTTTTCATTTCTTTCAATTTAGTCCATGTGATGCATTTCATGTACTTGCTTAAGAGTTAGAATCTAAAACCTGCCCAAAATTTCTTAAGTGATTTTAGGACTAAGTAATCATTCCTACCTATAAAATAAGCTAAAGAGGTAATTAAACTAAAAGCTCAAATCCCAAAAGCTTACCGTGACTTCACGTGAATTTGGAGGGAGTTTGCATTTGCTTCTGATTTTTACACTAGATTACTACCACTCCTTCCTCTATTCTTGGGTAAGCTAGTTGCTCAACAAACTCCTTAAAATATCCAGACAAACTGAGGTAAAATAGCTCTTCTTCCTCTCAGCTTTCTGCTCTGTTTTAGGTGTAGAAAACAAAGTAATTTTTGTTCTCGGTTCACTCTTTCTATATCACTATCGATTTTAGTGTGAGAAAAAGGGAAGGGAAGCTAACCTATTTATAAAGGAGGATGGAAAACAAATGACATGAGGTGGAAAAATGTAGATTACGTACTCAAATTCCACTTTGTTGTTATGGTTCTCGGCTTTGTCGTGGCTGTTTTTGAAAAATTGCAGCTGTACTCCTAAAGGATTGTGATACAGGCTAGAAAGGCTGATAAAAATGAAAGCCTACTTGGGAGTCATTTGTTCAAGTTCTCTTTTGCTGCCTTGGACGAGAATGATGGAGGCTTCTAAAAATATCATGTGCTGCCATTTTATATTAAATGCTGTCATCTACTTCTTTACCTATATATATTGTCTTAAAGTCCTACCATATATATATATATTATAGTCTTGGGCATAAATATATATTTACATTATAGTTATTTTAAATTCCCATAATCAAGTCTTGGAGTAGGGACTAAATTGAAAATAAGATAATATTAAATACTCAATATTTAATAATATTTTATTTTCCTTTTTAGTCAAATGTTTTTGTCCAAAAAAAATTTCTTTTGTATAAAAATTCCTCCTAAATATTAAATACCTAATATTTAGTAATAATCTTTCATAATTCTTAAAAATATTAAATATTTAATCAATAATAAATCATGATGTTACAAGTAATGATAATCATCCCTCATGGCAAGGTGAGGAGGTGGCCTAGGTGAGCATTGGCAAGGTGGGGAAGTGGCCTGGGTGAGTATAGTTCTCAATTGGCACCCTAGCTAGTGAGGCGGAGTGGTGTAATGATAGGGAGGTGGCCTGGGTGAGTTGGACTCCTGATTGGCGCCTTACCATCGACATGTACTAATAGCTAGAAGTTGTGGTGTCGTATGACAAGGAAGTGGCCTGGGTGAGCTTAGCTCCTGATGGGCGCTTTGTCATGCCCAGTTTTCAATGTTATGGATGCCAAGATTCTGGTATGCTTGTAGACCTTATCTCTTGCTTGAAATGTGGGCCCGTGGCCTCACTGAGTAAACTTTTGAATTTGTTGTTTCTTTTGTGTTTGATTATTTCCTCATTGAGTTATAAGACTCATGCTCATTGTTTTATTTTGCAGATCTAGTATTTGAAAGGCGCTTGCCTGAGGAGTAGCGGGAGCTTACATGTGACCTTCCCATTGCCCAGTAGGCCACCTTTTTTGGTTTTGTCAATAGGTTTCATTCTGTAGCTGCCTATGGCACTTGGGACGGGTCTTAGGTTTTGAAGTGTGTTTTGTTATACTTTCCTTTTGGAGACATTTATAGTTTTTGCTTAATAATGTTAATGGATTTATGTTGAGTATTATTCCGAATTATTTCTGGTGATCTACTGATGTCCTTGACCCACTCCCCCAAAGTCAACATTCCTTAGACTTCGATTAAAAAAAAATCAAAATAAGAATGAATTTCATTACACCAATTCCAATTTAAAATCTCACTCATTAATCCTTCATCAAGACAACGGGCTTAAGGATTTGATTCTCAGTTGGAGAATTAATTAAAAAGGAGATAAGAGAATAAAATAAATAGGAATATGTTCCTATTCCTATCCAAACAAGGAAAAGCCCAAATGAGGACACCTCTTGGCTACCCATCTCTCTCAAAGAGATTGAGCTTCTTAAAGTGCCACCTTAAGAAGCCCAATGAGGGAATACCATCCACTAAAAGAATTAAGGCTTTAGGGTTTGTTATAGCACCTATCACTTAAAGAGTGATAATGATAACCATACGTAATAGTCATTCTCTTAATGGTTGAGAATATTGTTTAGGAAATACTCTTGTTTTCTTTTCCTTCATCTAAGAGGGTTTTCTCCATAGCTTCTTCTTGTTTGTTAGCACAAAAACGAGAAGGAACCCTGTTACTAGAAGAAGTTTTTCCTTAGCGTAATTTCACATGGATTACCATTAGATGTATCACATTTTGGATACTTGCTTTTGCTTGGAGAAGTTTCTATGTGACAAGAGGTATTTCTCTTTGTCTTGTTTTGATAGTTAATGTAATGGCAATATAAGTTGATCCATTAGTAAATAGGTTTTCAAGAAAATGTTTTAAATTTCGCTATGTTCTATGATTTCTAAAATCCAACAGCCATATGGTTTAATTCAAAATTGTTAAGATGAGTAATCTTGTTGCCTTACAATTTGAGCAAACCATTGTAATTGTGGATATAAGCATTACTAGTGAGTTGTTAAAGATAGTAGTTTGTTTGTAATTGTATTATTCTTCTTATGGTAAGGGTGTTGAACATTATATAGTGTCACAATTACATTAGATTTGTTCCTTATATATAAGACAAAACCCTTAAAATGGAAAATGGGTGCTTAATAGTTTTTAATTGGTAAAACCACAAACTTTAGCTATGTGTATGTCTATGAATCTGTTGGGTTGAATTATTGATGTTGGAAATTTTAACATCCTATTTTGTCTTTACACTTTAGTATGGATATTTCTTTTATAGAATATTGTTCCATGGTTGCTTTATGGATATGTGGGATTCATTGTAGTTGATTATGGATATTGGAAATTGTTTAAGCTGATTTGTCCTTCAGTTACTTGCACATGAAAATTTCATTTTTGGCATATAATTCCTTCTATGGTTGATGATATGGGAAATTGCATAATATTGGATATCCTTTTGTGCTTCACCTTGAGAAGTTCCATATTGGTTTGCTATTGTGTGGATGCTATATGGTTACGATGGATTGATTATGGTAAATCATGTGGACGTATATTTTGGAGGGATAAGGATGGGGTTAGGTACACATATGGGATATATGTATATCTTTGGCATTTAAGCCAAAAAGAGATATAAGGTTGGGGTTTTATTATATTTTGGAGACATAACGATGGGATTATTTATTTACTTTTTCCTAGTTTGCATATGCATCTTCTTGTTTGTTTTCTCTATGCTAAATGGTGGTGATGGTTAATTATTGGGATGGTGTTTATGATTTCAGTCAAATGTCTAGGATGGTATTTATGGTTATGGTAATTATTTGGAATGATATGTATATGATTATAGTTAGTTGAGTAGAGTTATGATTATGGTTTATTTAACAAAATTATGTATTGAAGTCTGAAGTTGTCATTTTCTATAATTTATGTGGTTATACCTTAACTTTTTACCTTTTGAGTTGAGACTTATTCTTTCAGTACTTGATTCACTTATTTCTCTTTTCGTATGGGTTCTTTTCAGTGTCAATAGCTGAAGCAAGTGACCTCTACTAAAGTGTAGTAGGCTCCTGATTCGTCAACCCATTTTCGATCCTTGGGTTAGTCCCTTATCATTTGATTACATTGTATTCTTATATTTCTCCAGTGTTGCTCTATGACTACGTAAGGCATCTAGGATGTGTGTGTGTAATTGGATGTATGGATCCTAGATTGAAATTATGTCTAGATATGTAATGGATCTAACAAACACTCTTGTGTAGATGATATGGTTTATAAATATGAAATAGATGAATAAGCAAGCATATATATCTTTTGAGCAATGTTTATATAAAGTTTTATTTATTAATTTATTTTTTGGTGTAAAGATCTAAGCATGATGTCATGGTATCTAGGCTTACAGTGTAAAAACATGCCTTTCACTGTGCTAGTCACATGTCGAGTTGGGATGTGACAATGGTTGACTTTCCATGTGAAGGCTTGGACATATTAAATAAAATTCATTCCCTGGATGTGTGCTCTTCATTTTGACTCTGCTCACTTTTTTTGTCTAACCTACTCCTGAAAACTAAAAATCAATTTTTATCCTTTCTCTCTCTCTCTTTTTAAAATTTCCTTCACAAAGTTACACACATTTTGCAGAAGGAGAGGACAGAGGTAGGAAGAGGAAGATGAGGATCTGGGACTTGAGGTGGAGGTGTAAGATGAAGTAGAGGGAGACGACGGAGAGGATGATGAGGGAGGAAATGAGGACAAGGGTGTGTGGGTCAACGGGTTATGGGAGGGTTGTGAGTTAAGGGTCTTTGACAATGTTGACATGACATTATTTTAGCCATGTCAACTACTTATGTGTAAAATTTGTGCTAATGTGGTGGTAACATAATCCCAATTAGCATTGATCGTTAGTTTAACTAACAGTCAACTGAATGGAAAATTTTTTTTGTACAAATGAAAAGTTTATATGGGTTCTTTGTTGAATTTTATAATTTACAGGAGTTTTCTATATATTGAAAAAAGTTCACCGAAATTATCATTGCTTAAAAAATTGGATCAAATTGGCCAATCCAACCTATTAAATCGGGAATTGGACCTTAATCCAGTCCAAAAATAAATAAAAACCAGAACAGGTAAAAATTAGTCAAATTTGGTCAACCGGCTAATTTGGACTTGAACTGGTATGAGCGGTTTGAAGTTACTTCAAACCAACTTCCACTCTAAAGTGAGAGATATGGGTGGAGGCTTTATTTATAGAGGAACATGAGAGCTTCCTTCCCAAATTTGAGCAATGTGAGACTCTTGCTGGAATGCTTTCTCTTCTCTTCTCTCTCTCGCCTCTCTCTCATAAGTCATAACTAAACCCCTCCACTTCCATCACCTATATCTTAAATTCTCATTAGGGAATCATCTACAAATGATCCATTTAGATAGCTTCAAATTAAAATAATGAAATTCAACCCAAAAAGGAAGATTTGGCTTTTAAATTTTTTTTTTAAAAAAATCAAGTATGAAACCGCTGTTAGAAAGTAGAAACAAAGCTAATTTAGTTGAAATGAGTACATAACTATGAATGATGACTACAATGGTGGACCCTACAATATAAGCAATGCACATATACAATTGGAGAGTTGAGATTACAGTGTGTGGATCGATGATTTATAATATTTTTTACTAGTTGACTTAATTTTATTGGAAGCGCCAGTTAGGGGAGTGAAGCAGATGATTTGGAGTTCTGTGAAAAAAGGTCGAGGAAGACCAAAAAAGATACTTAGAGAAATTATTGAACGAGACCTTTTAGTAAATGAGATATCTAAAGAGTTGGTCATTGATAAAACTTAATGACGTCGTGCGATCCATGTAGCCGACTCCATTTAGTGAGATAAGGCTATGTTATTGTTGACTTAATTTAATTGTAAATTTTTTATTGAAGATATTATTTTGTCAAAAAAATTTTAATGTAATTAAATATTAAATTTTAATTTTAATTGAGTTTACAAATTTATATTTATAATATATAATTACATATAATATTTTAATGTTTTTAATTATATATATATTTTAATATTTTTAAAGTACCATGGTTTGATCGTGGTTCTCTTACGGTTTGATTACTGATTTTTGAAATAGTGTTTATACAGGTTTAATGATTGGTCTAATTTTTAAAATATTGAGATTATATACTTTTTTTTCCATAATTTGTATAATATTAACAATAAGAAATTTTATATATATGTGAAACCCCGTTGACGTATAAATGAGAATATTATCTTATATATGTACAAATGGAGGCCCAACCTGGTAGCTTCATCATTGGAGACAATTGGACAAATATTACCCACCCTTATACTTGTCCCCTTAAAAACAGGAACTTTTAGCAGTTTTTTTGGGGGGTTTTCTTCATCGAGTTTGTATTTTCCACTTTAAATTATATACCACCAAGGCAGGGTTTAGCGCTTTAGCCTAGTCCGTCTGTTCTATCTCATGGCCTCACTCTGCTTTGCTTCACTCTCAGAACCCCTTGTGCTGCAGCTCAAATAAGGCACTTAGCATCGCCTATTTACATATTCTGCCGGAAAACCCCACCGCCAAAACGGCTTCTTGTACAAGCGATTGTGGGAGAAAGCTGGGGAAAGTTACGGAGTTGATTGCCATGGGGGTCTCTACCCACAAGACTACCAGCACTCCATTGAGACCATTTTGCCCCTCGTCCTTCTGGGTCTCGCGCTCTTGTTCTCGCTCCTTTCGCGTCACTTTATCTTCCTGGTCTTTCTCGGCTCCCTCCGAAGCAGCTCACCACAGGTTCTCTTGCTCTTTTTTTTTTTTTTAAATTTTTTTAAAGCAACTTTCTATGGAAGATTTCATCTATTGGCTAGGGGTTTACTAGTTCTAGCTTCCGCATTATTCATATTTGTTTAGTAACTCAGCTTTATGTTGGTATTTTTGGGGGAAACCCAAACCACCTTTTAAGGGTATACAGAATGTGGTTTGGTTTATTTGTTTGTATTTATTGTGGAATTTATGTATTTTGAAATAACGTCGATATTGCATTTTTGGAGGTGAATTTCTAAAAGTTAGTTTGGTAGCATGTCTAATAAATGGATACTGTCATCCTTAGTAGTTTTCTGGCTCATGCATAATCTTTTTTGGTCCTTGATCATTGTTACTTTCTTGCATCTTCTAATAGCCAAATTGATAGTTAAATTCGGTATTAAGTGATTGACACCTTTGTTTTCTTTGCATGATATGAACAGCAGAAGAAAAATCCTCTCGCTTCAGGTTGCCAACAATGGCCTCCAAAGTAGCTCCATGTCTGGTAATTCTCTTCAATTTAGAGGAGGTTCTTTGCGCTTTCCATCAAGAACAGTTAGTGGGATGAATAAATACAATGACATGGAATACAACCGTAAACTTCATAAGGTTCCACTTTGTGTTTCATTCGTGAAATTTTCAACTGCATCAACTGGTATGTTGAACGAAACAACAGAGGAAGAAGAGCTATATTCTTCACATTATTCTGAAAAACTGACAGGTGATAGAACAGGATGGGCTCGGGCAACAAATAACTTGACTGAAATTAAAAAGAAAAATAAGCTTGGGAGAAGTAATGGCAGGGTTTATGCATCTCAAAAATTTGTTTCCAAAAGTCAGGAGCTGGCTTGTTCTAAGAATGAAGAGCGCAATCTTCTTGTACTGCAGGACAATGGTGAACCTGTCTCATCTCCAGTTATTCATTCTAAATCAAACAGGACAGAGGTGTTGAAAAACTCTGAAAGAGTGGGCTGCCAACCAATTAAATCCTCGTCGTTAATCAGTAATGATACTCATGTAAAATTAAATAGCAATCACTGTGAAGATTCATCTGCGAAGCACACAAAAAATGCAACATTTGCCAAACAGCCACATATTAAGTTTGGGAGGAATAATGGTAATGCTTTTGCATCTAATATATTTGCTTCCAATGGTCAGGAGCAGGCTCTTTCTAAGAATGGGGGGCGCAATCTTCTTGTGCTGCAGGACCGAGGTGAACCTGTCCCTTCACCGGTTATTCATTCTAAATCAAACAATACAAAGGTGTTGAACGACTCTGAAAAGGAGGGCAGCCAGCCAATTGACTCTGAAGTAAATGGAAATTACTGCTTGGATACATCTGCAGAGTATGCAACCAACGCAACATTTGCCAAACAGGCGCATATTACTGATGATTGGAAACTTCGGAGCAGGCTTTGTAGCATCTATAATGATATATTGGTTGTTGATAATATTTCTCTTGCTAAAGAAGTTGTTGGCTTGCTTACAAATCAGTACAGGAATCTTATTCATGCCTGTGATACTGAGGTATATACCTTTTGAGCTGACTTGTGTTATTGTTTTTTGTCTTGATACAAAAGTCTATATAGCTTCATTAATTATTTTTGGTATACTTTGCCATGACTTCAGTCCCTCTCACCTTTTGAACTCATGTACAAATTGAGATGCTTTCTATTTCTTAATCCTCTCCTTTGCTCTTCTAAACTTCGACGCACACCAAACTTTTCTGCATGCAGCTCTTGACTATTTTCATTTTACAAATGGTAGACATATAATATGTGTTTATGACAACACTTTAAAGGTGGCCAAGATTGATGTCAAAAAAGAAACACCTGTTGATCATGGTGAGATAACATGCTTCAGTATTCATTCTGGTCCAGAAGCTGATTTTGGAAATGGGAAGTCTTGTATCTGGGTAGATGTTCTTGATGGTGGAGGCAAAGAAATTTTATTTGAATTTGAACCATTTTTCAATGACCAATCCATCAAAAAGGTGAACTTTCCTTTTTACCATCTACATTTTTCTATGCTCTTATTACATGTGATGATCAAAATGCCTTGTATGAAATTTTTGGTGAATTTTGTAGGTTGGGTAAGTTGGATATTTAAAAAGAGTTATATTGATTTGCACTGTGTTATGAGTGTTCACCTGATCAAAAATGGTTCCCCCCTCCCCCCAAAAAAAAAAAAAAACTTGTCCTTTTCCCCTTCATTTTTAAATAGTCCAACTTCAACAAAGCCTGAAAGGTTCTTATTTATATCTAATTAAATGTTTAAAGATCTTTTTTGGGCTTGGTATTTAGTGTTAATCCATTAAACATTAAGGCTTTATCTGGCAAAAATATAAATAAAATACTCATGTAGCTTATCCATATCAAAATGCATCTGCTTTTTTATATCCTTTGGCTCTAACTCCATAATATTCTTTACTGGAAGTGAGGGACTAATGGTTGGACTATTATCTTCAGTTTGACTTGGTAATTTGACTCCATGTATTTCTGCACCCAATTCCGCCCAAACTCTATCTCTTTACTCAAAAACTTGCATTTGGATAATGGATTAGAACTTTAAATAATTTCCCATCTCACCTTTGTTTTTTTCAAGCCCAGAATGATAAGTGGGTTCTTCTGCATCATTTGATATCTGAAATCTGAATATTTAATGTATTTTTCTATTTTATTTTATCTCCAAATTGAAAACCTATTAGTCCTATCTTAGGTAGTGGTGGCTTCTCTCTTTGGGTGACATGGGTAAAGTTTGTAGTCTAAAGGAGGGAGGTGAAGGTGCTTGTATTGTAAGACTATTGCGCTTATATTGGAGCAGAGTTAAAATACTCTGGAGAGTAGAGAAAGTATGAGTTTTTGTTTGCAAGCATTCATCCTTGTTTGTCGCACGACCAATTAACTAACTGTTGAAAGTATTGACCTTTTCCTTATTTCGTAGAAGGCCTCTCAGGGTTAAATATATATTAGCAATGCCAGTTCATCGAAAATGGCAAAATAAGTCTTGCTTTAACAGGGGCTTTGTATTCCTAGATCCTTTTTTTCAATATAATTTACTTTTACTTTTTTATTTTTTATTTTATCTGTGCTGGGGTGTATTTGTGGTGTGTGTGTTTGATGTGGAGTATAACTTGGAAGTTTAAATTTATTTTGTCACCTGTGTCCTCTCTAGGTCTGGCATAACTATAGCTTCGATAATCATGTTATAGAGAACTATGGACTTAAAGTTTCTGGTTTCCATGCTGACACAATGCACATGGCACGACTATGGAATTCATCTAGACGTCTGGATGGTGGTTATTCTCTTGAAGCGCTGACAAGTGACAAAAGGGTCATGTCTGGGACTCAACTGAATGATGAGAAGGATTTGATTGGTAAAGTGTCAATGAAAACTATTTTTGGGCGGAAAAAGGTGAAAAAAGATGGTTCTGAGGGTAAAATGATTACCATTGCTCCTGTTGAAGAGCTACAAAGAGAGGAGAGAATACCTTGGATATGTTATTCTGCCTTAGATGCTAGAAGCACTCTGAAGCTTTATGAGAGCCTAAAGAGCCATTTGTCAAAAATGCCCTGGAAAATTAATGGAGTACCAGTGACGGGAGCAGTTTCTGGAAAATCCATGTATGATTTCTATGAGGAATATTGGCGACCATTTGGTGAGCTTCTAGTCAGAATGGAATCCGAAGGAATGCTTGTTGATCGTGAATATCTGGCTGAGATAGAGAAGGTGGCCAAAGCAGAACAAGAGGTAGCTGTTAATAGGTTCCGGAAATGGGCATCTAGGTATTGTCCTGATGCCAAATATATGAATGTGGGAAGCGATCTTCAACTGCGCCAGCTGCTTTTTGGTGGCACAGTGAACAGGTGCACATTAGTTGATTCTTTTGTGGCCATATGTTTAGGATATGAGTTATATTTACTTTGAGTTTGAAAGGCTTTGTCATTGTAATAAGGTACTTTTTTTAGTACAAACAAAATTTAGAAGTGGTTGCTATAATAATGAACTTTTCTTAGAGTTAATTTTGATGCTAATTGCTAAAGGGAGAATATTTTTCTTCACTTGAAATAATTTGATTGTAAAAGTAACCGGACTTCATAACTCTGTAAACTATAATTTAGAATTTATGCTTATAATGGATCTGTGATGGTACTCCCTGTGTATTGTATTTTCTTAATAGGTTCAAATTGTTCTGACTTATTAGCTTTAATTGTGTGACAGCTTGCATAACTTTTATTTAGTTTGGAGGGTCATACTCCAGTTATCAGAAGTTGTCAGGACTGCATTTCTAAAGTACATTTTGATAGTCTTATTGTGAATCATAATGTAATTGACCTGGATTAGTTTAAAGCCTGATGTGATCCAAACACCAAACCCATGTTCCTGCAGGGTTAAACTTTGAATTTTTCTTAAACCTCAAGTGTAATGTGCTCATTAATTCAGGCTTTCCCATAATATCATTTTATTTGGTGATTTGCATGAGTTCATGGGGAAGAAAAAGCCCTTTTCATTTTAAAAAAAAAAAAACTTACTTTTTCCTGCTCTTGCAACATAGTAGTTTAACTACATTGATTAAATTAAAGCTTCATGTTCATCTACCTCATTTTTATTTCAGTAAAGACCCCAATGAGGCAGTTCCTACTGAGAAGACTTTCAAAGTTCTCAATGTTGATAAGGTGATCAAAGAAGGCAAGAAGGCTCCCACAAAATATCGTGACATTAAGTTGAACTGCATTGGTTATCAACTGAAAACTGAGATGTATACAGAAGCTGGATGGCCCTCTGTAAGTGGTGATGCTTTAAAGGCTCTCGCTGGAAATGCTTCTGCTGAATATGACTTTGTAGATGAGGCCTGTGATTTGGATCTTGATGACAAAGATGAAAATCCTTCTGAAAGTGAAGTTACACCTGCAGAAATAGACAATACTGCTTATGGAACAGCGTTTTCTGCTTTTCCTACAGAGGATGAAGGGAGAGAAGCTTGCCATGCAATTGCTGCTTTATGTGATGTCTGTTCAATTGATTCTTTGATATCTAACTTCATCCTTCCCTTGCAGGTAATTGATTTCTATTTGTATTTTTGTTGGTTTTTTACACTTGTTTATGTTAACCACTTGATAGTCATGATATCCCTATATACTTTGACTACCTTTGATAGGAACCCAAGTTTCAATCAACAAGAAGACAAATTTTATTTATAAAGAAAACAGAGCAGCAAAATAAAAAACTGATAACCAAGCTGATAAAGGAAAATAACAAAATGATTCTAGAGGCCCTAAGGTCTCCTACCAGAGCAAGAGTGCTCCTCAACCAGAGGCAAGAATGCTCCTCTCGTTACCCACAACAGAACAGATTCTCTCCACACACTCTCCATATATTTAACTGATTCGGCCCCCTGAAATTCTTATTGTACCCCTCTAATAGAATACCCTTCCCAATACTTATCATTACTCCCCTCTCAGATTAGCCTTGTCCTCAAGGCTGATATTGGAAAAGAAAAAAGAATCAATTAACCTATTCCTTCGTCTTCTAGCTCCAACACAACCACTTCTCCATGCTCATTGATTGTTTCTTGTTCACCCAAGATGACCAACCTTAGTTGTGGATCAGTGCATCGACGTAGATGATGGATCTTATTGCTGCAACAAAAGCAAATTCCCTTAGCTTTGCGATCCGTCAACTCGACATAGGTTAGATGATAGATGCCTTTGTTCTTTTCACTGTTACCTCTTCAATCTCAGAACTCCTCGCCACCATGGTCGACGGCATCGACCCTCAAAGATGCTCCATTGAGACAATAAGCCACTGGAACCTTCGTACAAATGATTCTGCGTTGCAGACGTGAAGGAAGACTTGTTTGAAGACCCGAAAGACAATGCTTGAAATTGGGCTGGCCCAACTTTTGAGTCATTGTCATTCGCAGCGCGTGCCCCCATACCCAGCCAAATTCTCATGACTTGACCCGTTCTAGTAGCCCAAGTCCTCATTTGACTCCCTCTGTCTTTTTCTTCTCGTTGAACCCATGCTGCGAGCTCTATTTCTATGTCTCGTGCCAATTGTAGAGCGTGGTAATGAGATTGTGGCTTGAAGGTATGTATCCTACTTCGTATTTCTGGCGAAAGTCCTCTGATGAAGTACCCAAGTATTGCACGTCCAGCAAGCGTCCACACTGTGATGAGAAAAGTTCTAACTCAGCGATATAATCTTCCACCAAGTTGGTCTACTTGAGTTCCTTGAGTTCTTCGAATGGATTATCCAAGCGTCTCA
Source organism: Biancaea sappan (assembly GCA_037074585.1). Lineage (NCBI taxonomy): Eukaryota > Viridiplantae > Streptophyta > Magnoliopsida > Fabales > Fabaceae > Biancaea > Biancaea sappan. The sequence goes on along the minus strand of CM073494.1, from coordinate 41,434,254 downwards.
TCCCAAAATGCACCACCATAGCCTCCTTCAACCTCTCCCATGTCGGATTATCCTTGGATTCTTCCCATAGATTGAACTAGTGTTTCATCGGACCTTCCATGCTTAGCTTTGCGAACTGAATTTGGATGTCCTCAGAGGTGCGTTGAACTTCAAAATTGATATCTGCCCTCATAATCTAAGCCACTGGATCCTTCCCATTAAATGCCGGCAGCTCCACCTTCTTTGTTGAAAGACGGAATTCATCCAACTTGTCCAAGGCTTCCGTACTTAGAGATTGTTCATTGCTGCCCAAAGATAGCCCACCCTCCCCGTTGACACCAGTGTTTTCATTCATAGGTTTCTTTCCCATTTACTTTCTAATTTCCGCCAATAGCGACTGTTTCATATCATCCATTCCGCCCTCCAATCTCTTCATGCGTGTTTCCAAAGCATCAACCATCTTTGGTGGCGTGGACTTGATGCTGGCTTCCTTCGACGTATTCGCCAGGTTGGACCAATTGTTAAGAACCCAAGTTTCAATTCAACAAGAAGACAAATTTTATTTATAAAGAAAATAGAGCAGAAAATACAAAACTGATAAGTGATAACCAAGCTGATAAAGGAAAATAACAAAATGATTCCAGAGGCCCTAAGGTCTCCTACCAAAGCAAGAGTGCTCCTAAACTAGAGCAAGAATGCTCCTTTCATTACCCACAACAGAAAAGATTCTCTCCACACACTCACTCCCACTCTCTATATATAGAACTAATTCAGCCCCCTGAAATTCCTATTGTACCCCTCTAACAGAATACCTTTCCTAGTACCTATCAACTGATGGAAACGAGAAAATGTTCTCAACAGTGTTATTTAATTACAATTAGGATTACAATGAAAATAACCCTACCTTGAGCCACTGCTCCTACAAAATACCATACAAGGTATCCTGCTCTCCCTCACTCAACAGAATATTTCTCAGCATACCCTCTCTCTGTCCCAACCCTGCCACTAAATACCTCCCACTACTAACTAATTCTAAGGACAGTACACGTCAACCCGTATCCTCTTTTTCTTTCTCTCATACACCTTCCAAGTCTTGGGCTTACCCTCTTGGCCCAACAATTGATCTCAGGCCCCAATATCACTCTTAGTAGTGGTGGATCGCCTATCTAAATATCTAAATGGGCATATTTAGATAGGCGATCTACCATTACTAATATTGTATTATGCTCCTTGGATTTGGGAAGACCAGTAATGAAATCTAGCGAGATTTCTTCCCAAATTTTATCCAGAATAGGCAACAGTTGCAACAAGCCACTAGGTAAGGTTGCTGCACTCTTCATCCTTTGACACATAGGATAAGCCTTTACAAAATCCATCACTACCATCTTCATTCCGATCCAATATTAATTTGCAGCAATCCTCCTTTATGTTCTCAAATATCCCGAATGGCCCCCGGAGGTGGGAGAGTGAAATTCGTGTAATAAAAGAGGAATTAAACTAGATTGAGCTGATATGACCAGCCTATCTTTGAAAAATAGAACCCCTTGGTGAAGTTTAAACCCCAGTTTGCTGTTAGGTCTACTTCAAGGGCTGTCATTATATTTTGAAGCTCCAAGTCCTCTTTAATTTCATTTAATAACTCCTGCCCCTGCTGCCAAATGGGAAAAGAGACCATAGAAGCTAGTTCCCCTGCTGTAGGCAGCCTAGATAAAGCATCTGCTGCCTTATTTTTGGGCCCCGGCTTGTAAACAACTTTGAACTTGAACCCCAATAAGTTGGCCATCCAATTTTTCTGATTAGCGATTGTCACCCTGTGTCAATTAATCCTTTAAACTTTTCTAATCAGAATAAACCACAAATTCATGTCCCATTAAAAAAAATCTCCAATGTCGAATAGGGAGAACTACAATCATGAGATCTTTTTCATAAATTGACTTAAGAGAGATGGGCAGGAGACAAAGCTTTGCTGTAATAAGCCAATGGTTTACCTTCTTGCATGAGGATGGCTCTCAACCCAATACCTGAGGCATCATATTCTAAAGCAAAAGGCTTTGAAAAGTCCGGAAGAGACAATACAGGTGTTGTAGTAATGGCGGCTCTTTTCAGAGTCCCAAAAGCTTATTGAGCTTTTGGTCCCCATTTAAACGCCTCTTTCTTAGTTAACTCCGTCGTCAATGGTTCAGCTGACATACCATAATCTTTTAATAAACTTTTGATAATAACCAGTTAGGCCCAAAAATACCGAACTCTTTTTACATTGTGTGGAATTGGCCATTCTAGCACAATAGCTACCTTTTCTGGATCAATCGCCACTCCATCTTTTGACAACACATTGCCTAAGTACTCAACCTTACACTTTCCAAAGCTACACTTGCTATTATTAACTACAAAGTAGTGTTTTTGAAGTACCCCCAAAACAGTAGCTAAATGCTCCAAATGAGTATCTGATAGGAACCAAGAATAGAAATTCGAATAGAATCCAGAAAAATGGTTTTGAACCAGAAAAACCCAGAACAGGATCAAATTATATTACTAAGGAAAATAGAAATAAACAGAAAGCAAATGAAAGATTACACAAAGATAACCTATCCCCAGAGCTAAGCTCCTTCAGAACAACTCCTAAGAGTATTCTGCCCACAGCATAATGGCTAGCACAATGCTCATAACAAACTCCTGACAATATTCTTCATGCCTCCCACATACCCTTCTACCTCTTATTTATAATAAACAGACTCACTAATATTACTTTACTTCCCTTCTACAAACTAAGCAACTCACGCAATACATGCCCCAGGTATCTATCAATACTCCCCCCTAAAATTAGCCTTGTCCTCAAGGCTGGAAAAGGAAAAAGAAAAAATTATAGTCAACCTATTCCATACATCAAGAATAGGAGCTTTAACTGTGATACTTGCAACCACGCAACAATGAACGCCTCCATTTTCAAACCCGTTTGTGTGTGGGCTTGGCCCAAACCATACCTAACCTCATTTGAAAACATTTGGCCCGTTGAGCAATTACCCATTAAGGACCGGGTCAGATAACCCGATTTTAAACCCACCTCTTCATCTCTGTTCTCGTATGCGTCGTCTTCTCCATATCGCTTCCTTGTCTCGGCTTCAAGGTCTCTCGCCGAGGAGTCCTTTTTCGTCTTCCTCTTCCGGATGCTCGTAGAACCCTTCGCCGGAGTGCTTTGAAATGTTGCCGCCGTTGGGAGGCTTCTGGAATTGCTTCCTTGAGACGCTGGAGCTTCCTCATTAGTGTGATGGCCTCGCCTCCAGCGCAAAGTCTGTTCTTTGCCCTTCTATGCTTCGCCATCCAACGTTCTGTGCTTTGCGGTGTTAGGTATTTGTTTTGTATTTCACTCCTGCATTTTCTCTTGCTCGTCGAGATCCTCTTCTCTTCACTTCCGATATTGAGCTTCGAATTCCCCTCGCCTGAGACGAAGCATCATCTCCTCCTCCTTGCGGCCTTGCCTCTTCGAATTCTTTCTTTCCCTTCTCTGTTCGAAATTTTTCATCTATCGTAGCAAACTTCACCTGAATCCTTTCCCTAAATTGGTCAAACTCTGTATTAATGATTTGCTCCAACTTCCTTGCTATTTCTTCCCAATTCTCGACTGACATTTTGAAAGACAAGTAAAACACCGGCTCTCCTCGAATATCCGGCAGGTCGGACCAATTGATAGGAACAACAACAACAACAACAACAACATAGCCTTATCCCACTAAGTGGGGTCGGCTACATGGATCGCACGGCGCCATTGAGCTCTATCAAGGACCAATTGATAGGAACCAAGAATAGAAATCCGAATAGAATCCAGAAAAATGGTATTGAACCAGAAAAACCCAGAACAGGATCAAATTATATTACTAAGGAAAATAGGAATAAACAGAAAGCAAATGAAAGATTACACAAAGATAACCTTTCCCCAGAGCTAAGCTCCTTCAGAACAACTCCTAAGAGTATTTTGCCCACAGCACAATGCCTAGGACAATGCTCATAACAAACTCCTGACAATATTCTTCATGCCTCCCACATACCCCTCTACCTCCTATTTATAATAAGCAGACTCACTAATATTACTTTACTGCCCTTCTACAAACTAACCAACTCACGCAATACATGCCTCAGGTATCTATCAGTATCCCAATAGCACTATAGTCCAATGTCATCAAAAAACACCAACACAAACTTGTGAAGGAATGGTTTGAAAATTTGGTTCATGGATGCCTAAAAGGTTGCCCAAGCATTTATCAACTCAACTGGCATGACTAAGTATTCGTAGTGGCCCTCATGCGTGTGAAATGCTGTTTTTGTCACATCCTTCTCGTTCATCTAAATTTGATGATAGCTCGATTTCAAATCCAATTTTGAGAAGAAACAAGGACCATGTAATTCATCAATGAGGTCGTCTACAGTGGGTATGGGAAATTTGTCTTGAACTATCGCTTTGTTCAAAGCCCTATAGTTCACACACATCCTCCAAGTAGCATCCTTTATCTTGACTAAAATGACAGGAGAAGGAACTGGAACTATTACGAATAGTTCCCAACTTTAACAGCTCTTGAACTTGACGTTCAATCTCATTTTTTTGATGATGTGGGTACCTATATAGTCTCACATTGACCGGTTTCGTTCCTTCCTTCAAGATGATTTTATGGGCAATTTCTAGGTGTGGGGGAAGACATGTAATCTCCTTAAAAACATTCGAAAATTGTTTAATTAATCTGTCCAAATCACAAATCTGCCATTGTGCCTGTTTCTCAGTGTCTCCCTTGTCCCAATTACCCTCCATCTTCCATAAAACTCCATCTACCATTCGAATAGGGTTCCATTAACCCCAACAGAGACCCACCCCCATTTTTGCAGCACCCTCCTTTACATCTCCCAGCTTGACTCCAAAACGTTTAGAAGCATCAGTGTTGATGTTCAAGGATGAAACAACCTGTGGGACCACAAAATTATGGCTAGCCCCACTATCAATCAGTACAAGAATGGGCAATCCCTTCACTATCCCCTCCAATTTCATGGTTTTAATGGCTGCCATTTCTGGTCCCACCATACCCATCAAGCCCATCAACTTACATTCTAAGCCATCTCCTTCTGACATCGATTCCCACTTCGAGAGCTAGAACCTTAGCCTGACCCTCTCCATCTTCGTCATCCACAATAATCAACCTTAGTGCCTTTTCTGAACATTGGTGTAGTGGATGAAATTTCTCTCCACACTTGAAACTGAGTCCCCTATTTTGTTGGTCCATAAGCTCCTGATAGGAAAGATGCCTTGTTCCCCTTGGTTTCTCCTTTGAAGCACACTGATTGTTTCCCCATTTTCGCTGCACGTTTCGGGTTGTTGATGCCACAAAAGCCTTCGACAGAGATGACATGAAGGACGTTGAGCTATTGCTGGCCCCAGACGACGTCATCCCACTAATTTGGGTAGTGGGCTTGGTCAGTTTAGGCGATATGGACCCATCTAGCTCCTTTCGGGTCAAACCCGCTCTAGCAAATTGGTTTAAAGATGAATGCCCCATCCTCTCACAAAACGCATTGACATATGTATTCATGACCGTGCCTTCCAATTCACGCTCCATGTCTCTTACAGACTGCATTGCATGCCATTGTGAGTCCAGATGGAAGTAACGAACACGTTGCCAGATGTCAAGACAGAGGCCTCGAATGAAGTAGCCCTCGTATTGGCTCTCTGACCTCTGAGGCACCTAGGAAAAAATTAATTCAAACGCTTCTATGTATTCCTCCGCTGTTCTCAATTGATGAAGCATCGAGAATTCTTCAAACGGATTATCATATATTGTTCCCCCATATTGCAGTAACAAGGCTTGCTTAAATTTTTTCTAGGTGAGATTTTCATTTGTTTTACGCAGAAGAGTAAACCAATGTATGGAGTTGCCTTCCATACATAGCCTAGACAATTTCGCCTTCAGTTCATTAGGGGTATTATATACTTCAGCCCACTGAATCCATCCCACTGGGTCCATTCCCTGAAAACCCGATAACTCGACCTTCTTCATCTAGACTCGATATTCATCCCAGCCATCTTGAACGTTCCCCATTACCGAAGACCTCAATGCACCTCTTACTTGCCTTTCTGCTGATGAAGATGAACCATCCACATCCATAGGTACTTTTTCCTGATGTTCTCCTCCCATTCTCTTTCCTCCTCTCTTTTCACTCACTCTCAGAGATTGCTGCATATTTGCATAGCCAAATTAGATTGTTGCATTTCCATAAGAGCCGCTCGAAACTCGCTCATTGTTGTTTTTGTCCCTTCTAAACGTGGACCCATAGCTTCGATACTTGCTACCCAAGCTTCCAGTGTATCTCCTCAATCTGTTGGTTTTGGCGGCATTGTGTATCAGGTAGGTTGGACCAATGATGGAAACCAGAAAATGTTCTCAACAATGTTATTTAATCACAATTAGGATTGCAATGAAAATAACCCTATCCAAAGCCACTGCTCTTACAAAATACCATACAAGGTATCTTGCTCTACCTCACTCAACAAAATATTTCTTAGCATACCCTCTCTCTGTCCCAACCCTGCTACTAAATACCTCCCACTACTAACTAATTCTTTGGACACTACACTTCAGCCCCCTATCCTCTTTTTCTTTCTCTCATACACCCTCTCCAAGTCTTGGGCCTACCCTCTTGGCCCGACAATTGATTTGAGGCCCCAATATCACTCTTATTATTCCTATCATCAACCTTGTCTGATTTGCATCAATAAGATTTCTTGTGACTGAATTGGAAATAAATTCAAGGATTATTATTTTTTTTTTGGTGTGTGAAGTGTTGTGGAAAGCCGTAAAAAAGAAATGCGTTCGTGTTGCGTATATTAGAGTTATAAAAGATATGTATGAGGGGGCAACAACGAATATGAGAACATCTGGAGGGGAGACAAAAGACTTTCCTATAGAGATTGGTCTGCATTAGGGATTATCTTTGAGCCCTTATTTTATTTGACTTGTTTTAGACGTTCTGACGGAGCACATCCAAGAAGAAAATCCCAAATGCATGCTTTTTGCAGATGATATAGTCCTCATAGCGGAGTCAAATGAAGACATTAACTCTGGACTCGAGTTATGGAGGTGTACTTTGGAATCGAAGGGTTTCTGTCTAAACAGGGGTAAGACAGAATATATGCACTGTCAGTTTAACAAGCGTTAAGCTAGAAATGAGTTAGAGGTTAAAATTAGAAATCAGGTTATATCATGTGTGTCAAAATTCAGGTATCTAAGATCAGTAATACAAGATGACAATGAAATTAATGGAGGTGTTACATATAGGATACAAGCTGGGTGGTTGAAATGGAAAAAGACATTATGAGTTGTTTGTGATCAGAAAATACCTAATAAGATTAAAGGGAAATTTTATCGAACTGTTATGAGACAGGCAATATTATATGGGAGTGAATATTGGGCATTGAAAGGGTAACAAGAACAAAAAATTGGGGTAACAGAGATGAAAATGTTGAGATGGATGCGTGGTCATATAAGAAAAGATATGATTCGTAATTACTGCATACGAGATAGAGTTAGAGTGGCACCTATTGAGGAGAAAATAGTAGAAAACCGTTTAAGGTGGTTTGGACATGTTTAAATAATACAGTTGGAGGCACCAGTAAGGAAGGGTTGAGCAGATGGCATAAGGTCCTTTGAAAAAAAAAGCCGAGAAAATCTAAGAAGGATACTTAGAGAAGTCATTGAATGAGATCTTTTGGTAAATGAGATACCTAAAGAGTTGGTTATTGATACAGCTCAACAGAGCCATATGATTCATGTAGCCGACCCCACCTAGTGGGATAAGGTTTGTTGTTGTTGTTGGGATGTGTGTGTGCGTGTGAGAAAGGTTGGAGAGGGCAGTTTGGCATCTGTTAACACCTCTCCAGTGTATATTTCTGTATTTGATTCTAGGATTTATTACATTTCTCCTATTTGTCAGCTTGTTATTGATATAAATAGTTGGTTTCTGTTCTCCATGTCAGGGAAGTAATGTTTCAGGAAGGAATGGTCGCATCCATTGTTCCTTAAATATCAACACAGAGACAGGACGCTTGTCAGCTAGAAGGCCGAATCTGCAGGTTCTTCTAACTTACAAGATATAATATGAATCCTCTTTATAGAATATGATTGGGCTACATTTGAATGTTATTAGTTGGTTTACTTGAAAAAGCCTAAGTACTATACCACTGGCCCTCATCTGTTTGTGTGAAACTGTGAATGAATTTGACATAAATTGGAAGTTGGATCGTATTGATTGTAGTATTGTTATTGTATGATTTACTTGATGCTAGTTCCTTAGTAGGTGGGCTACTGACAACACTATAGTAGTAGTTGTATAGCAAACTATTTTCTCTCACCGATAAATGTCTAAAACAATATTTTTAAGGTTGTGAAATTTTAATTTTCTAGAACTATATTCTTTTCGGCATAACCCTTGTTTTGTTATGATGCAACCTAGAATTGCATTATCTTCCTTTTTTGTCTTTATTTAATTATAGTGTAGCCATAGATGTAACATGTAATTTGTGATCCTCCCGTTGGTGTGAAAATTTATTTAATCATATTTTTCTTAGTTGAATTAGCGAATGGACTTTCTATTCTTATCACATTTTTTTTACTGTGTATTAATGGCGGCCTTCCTATAAATTATAATGGACTATGTTATACATTTTTGTGGGAGGTACGGGAGAAATCATTGTTTTGCTGGTTAACTATTTGAAGTTCCAATTAGAAGGACTTCCTTTCTTTTATCTGGATGTCTCTACTAGCTCTTGATGCATTTGTTAATTTGTTTGTGTTTTGAGTTTACGAAGCCTGCATTATGCACAAGTGATATGGGTTTTCACTCTCACTTTCAAATATGGGTATTACCTAGACAAGAATTGTCTTTTAGAAATTTGGAGTTTGTCTAATACATACATGAAATAAAACAGAATCAACCTGCTCTGGAAAAGGACCGGTATAAAATCCGTCAAGCTTTTATTGCTGCACCTGGGAATTCTCTTATAGTTGCTGATTATGGACAGGTTAGCAGTTTATTTTATCTGTCTATTTTTAACAAGAGGCTTTGATCTGTTGATTGAGTTATTTATTATGTTACAGCTGGAACTTAGGATTCTTGCACATCTTGCCAGCTGTAAGAGTATGCTGGCTGCCTTTGAAGCTGGTGGAGATTTCCATTCAAGGACTGCAATGAATATGTATCCATATATTCGAAAAGCAGTTGAAGAAAAGCAAGTTCTGCTGGAGTGGCATCCTCAGCCTGGTGAAGATAAACCCCCAGTTCCTCTGCTGAAGGTAAATGTACTTATCTGGTGGTTACTATATACCACTAGCAGTGTATAGATAGATGGTGACAGCCTCTGCATTGAGATTTGAAAGTAACTGATATGAGAAAGGGAATAGAGGAGAGAGATGGAAGAGCAGAATAGGAAATTCTTAATTTCGATAATTGCCTTAATTAGGAGAATCATCTCTGATTTGGCAAGTTTTATTTTTAGTAATTGTTTGGCTTTCATTTTAGGTAGGTTTTCCTTTAGGAAAGATTATGATTTGTATGGGAATCAATAGTTGATTCCTCTCTCATTTGTCTCCTAAATTACTCTATGTATCTTGTCTATTTAAAGGGCTGGAAATGAATGAGACAGGCATCAGACATTTCAATCAGAAACATTAGAGTGTTTTCTCTCAACCAGTCACGATAGGGTCCAAGAAGGGAAGAAACTCAAACAAGGGAAAAGAGGATTTTCCATTGAGTCATCCCTTGACTAGATCCCACACAAACACCCACATCAGTAATGTCTCTCTTTATTTTGTATGTCTAGTATCTCGCTTGAACATGTGAGGTAGAGAGAGCGTCTCTGTTTTGACAAAGTCAAGGAGCAGAGGACTGCTTGTCTGCTCTGTACTTGGAGCATAGTTTCAGTAACTATTAGAACAGTCAAGCCATTAAACTAAGAGGGATACTTTTTCATTGCCAGTAATATTTCATGTAAATAATTTATTTTATAGTATATGGGAACCAATGAACATGTTAAGGGTCCCTCTAGCAACCTGAAAATTAAACCCTGAGACAGAGATGTGAGAATGTATCCAAGAGAAATAAAAAAAATTTAGGAAATGATTATATTATGATGAGCAGAGCTTATCTGAATATGGTGCCATATACAGATCCCGACCTTTGTAGCTCAGATATAATGAGAAAAATATAGCAGAAAGTTCTTTCTGTGGGCAACTTCAGTGGCAGTAGTTTGGTGATTGGCAAACCGAGAAGACACTGTATTATAATCAGAAGACCCACAATTTTTGAACTACTGGTCATTAGGATACTCTCCAAAAAGGGAAAATATCACACTTCCCTGATGTCTGATGCATCTAAAATGCTTTCATTGATGAAAATAAATCTTAGTAAATGGGAGATAGGAAAATGACTAAGCTATATGAACTTGCTTGTCCCTTGACCTAGTGTTTAATTTTGTATTATGTTCTTCCTGTTTGATAAAGATGCCCCCCTGTGGTTTCTGTTATAGTAAAAACTTGTGAGAAAACCTGCGCAGAACATATGAATTCAAAATCATGATTGGTGTGAAGTATTTCCATCTATTTCATAATTGTTCAGTTGAATATGCAAGTGATTTATTTTCAATTATTCATTTCAGGATGCATTTGCTTCTGAAAGAAGGAAAGCTAAGATGCTTAACTTTTCAATTGCATATGGAAAGACTCCAGTGGGGCTTGCCAGGGATTGGAAGGTACCATAAATTGTGCTCCTGAAAAATATATTATCTGATTGTCCAGAGAAGTTAATGTGTAAGTTCTCTCAGGTTTCTGTGAACGAGGCTAAGAAAACAGTTGACCTCTGGTACAATGACAGAAAGGAAGTATTGGCATGGCAAGAGCAGCGTAAAAAAGAAGCCTGTGAAAATTATTGTGTACACACACTGCTAGGACGAGCTCGGTGGTTCCCTTTGATGGCTCGAGCTACATCCTATCAGAAAAGTCACATTGAGCGAGCAGCTATTAATACCCCCGTGCAGGTCCTTCACTTTGCCTAATATAATAATGCATTCCCCTCTTCCTTACCTCTATACTACAATTCTCTGAATTCTTCGTTATACCATTAATATGGCAACTTCTTGAATTGTCTACTGGAGTGAGATCAATATATATTCACTGACATTCAGGCTTATTGGAACCTCTTGCCCTTTAAGAAGAACATTTAATAATGAGATCATGTTTGCTGAGTCCAATTTAAACTTCTATTGTTACAAGTACCTTGCCCACTGTATGAATATCATCGATATCCAAACAGATTCAATTTGGCTGAGTGCTGGTAAAGAAAAAGGAAAAATAGTACGTCTTTTGTTCTTTCTTTGCTTTTCTCTTTTATATGTAAAGAAGATAATTGTCACCTCTTTCCAGACAACCCACTCCCCCACGGGGAAGTGGAAAAGGGTAATCCACAGAGGAACTTTATGTTTTAACCTGCCCTGCTTATAACGGGCATCCATTCCTTTTTGGAAAAATGGTTTTGTTGGGAGGTAGATGGAATTTATAATTGATAACATTCATAATCTTCTTGCTATTCCTTGCCCCAGTGATCGTCCTCGCCCATAAGATAGGTTTGTGTGTGACCCCATCCCCTGTGGACCTTTCTTTCATGATTTTCTGATTTGTTGAATGCAACAGGGTAGTGCCGCCGATGTTACCATGTGTGCCATGTTACAAATATCCAAAAATACTCGGTTGAAAGAGCTTGGATGGAAGTTACTTCTACAGGTTAACTTCAAATCAATACATTTTTTTTCCTTTTTTAGGCTCATGTAATATTATGCCAATATACCTAATATTTATGAGTAATTTCCTATTGATGAATGCAATGAAATATCCTAGCAAAGAACTTCTATAGAATGCAAAGCTACAGAATTCAAACTTGTTTTGAGCTGTGTGATAAGTGTATTTTTTTTTTTTCAAATAATATTGCAGTTTTGCTGCATTTTTTTTAGTTCTACAGTTACCACATTATTTTTAATTTTTATTAGAGTATTAATATGTAAATATGATGAGCATTCAGCATCTTATAAATATGTGGTCCTAGGGGTTTATGTGGTTTGACGTGATTATCCCATCTTTCATGTTTAAGCAAATGATGAGACATTGGTGGCAGCATTGTTGTAAATTTCTATAAACTTTCTCAATTGCTGTGACCTAATATTGAGGTTTTTCCAAGTCTCAATAATTTAAATCATCCAGTTACTAACATTTCCTGCTATTTGTCATCTAAGATTTTTGATATAACTGTTCAAAGCAGGTTCATGATGAAGTCATACTTGAAGGGCCAACAGAGTCAGCTGAGGTTGCAAAGGCTTTAGTTGTTGACTGCATGTCCAAACCCTTTGATGGCAAGAATATTCTTCAAGTCGACCTCTCCGTTGATTCCAAGTGTGCTCAAAACTGGTATTCTGCGAAATAGATGTGGTCTTAACTATGGTATGAAGGCCCTACATTGGTTTTGAAGTGGCTAATTTTGCACCCATTGTTTCATGCCACTACCATTACTGGATTTGAGAGGCATTCTCTCTCATTTTAGATGACCTTGGCTCCATGATTAGTTTGGTGATTGCAATCAATGATGCTTCTGCTTGGGTCTGAATTTTTGCGCAAAAGTGGAATTCCAGATTTTTCTTTCATGTCTAGAGACAGGTTTTGGACATTCCGAGGAGTATTTCCAATTTGATGGCTTGGTCATATCAAAGCAGAGCATGAACTTGCAAAACAAGAGGCAAAGTAGCCAATGGCCAAAATCAACTGTTGTCTCTGCATTCGGCTACTTTTGATGGTAATGTTACTTAATGTATACAAGGATGTCATGATATGATTCATGTACCAGTATAATCTGTCAGACTAATGCAATTTGTATACTGTATGTATATAAAATCATATTTGGTGCTTCTGTCAATCTCAATTGCGATTGTCCATATCTAGCTTCAAGTATAACATGCACGAATCAGTAGGTTTTAATTTTATGATATTATAAAATTTGTTACTAACATTGTTCAACTTTTATGGATTAAAATCATTTTAGATAATATAATGATATAATATACATAAAATAATAATATTAATCATATATATATATATATATATTTTAGTGCATTTATATGATAATTATAACGTTTTTTTTTAATGGTTAAATGTTTTTCTTTTGTGTTATTGGATTCAATATTGGTTAGACTTTTATTCCTTATATATGTTTTTGTTGGTTGAAATCTGAAAAAAAGAAAAAAAATTTGACCCGGGTCAAATCGGCCAATTGCAACCTAGTACAATGAGGTGACCCCAAATCTGGTTGGACTTTAGGTCAATTGCAACTTAGTCCAATAAGGCGATCTTGGATTGGACTTTAGGTCACCTGTTTCCGAGTTGACCTGGACGGATCAGTTCAAGTCTAAAAACAATGATTTGAATCCTTTTTTGCATTTACATAAACTTTTTCACTATGCCCTCTTACGATACATCATCAGTCTTTGATTGGTCAAAGAGAAATGGATTGTTGTAACATTAATATTAATGTAACATAGCATCAATGAGTAATGTTTTTAAGTTTTTAACTTATATCGATATCAAGATTAGTGAATTTATAAACTTTTTTAGGTATGGAACTTTGACTTTTAATTCGTTCTTGGACAGGACAATGAGTAGGATCGCAATTTGGGTGGGAATTTGGGGTTAGATGTCTGCCCAATTATGTATAACTGGGAGGGTTCAAGTATTAAAATTAAGACTAGATTTAGTAACCGAAAGGGTATAATTATTTTAATGTAGTAGTTGAAAGATTATGTTCTAATAAAGACAATATTTTAGGAATTGTATTAAGATACCTAATATTTAAATAGAGATAATTGTCATCTTTATAAAACTAAACAAATAATTTAATTGAAAATTAAATGCCTATTAATTCAGAATTTACCTTTTGATTCCTTTCGATTTTGAGTATTTGATAACTATCTGATGTGAATGGGCAAATTGCGAATTCTTTTATTCGATGATCAATTTTACGTATAAAATGACTTATCATGTATCATAAACTATAGGCAATGCTTTTTACCATATTTTCTCTTCGTCTTCAATCGTTCATTTTCTAATCTTTTCTCAATTCTCCAACACACTCTAAAGCTACATATAGAGCCACTTGCAGGCAGCCAAACATTTAACTCCCTGAAAAGATATCCAACTAGCATTGCGTCATCTTACCGGGGTAGTATCGGCCCAAGTTCAACGAAGTTTAGGAGCAAATGGCACATATATAATGTGGAGATCCAATACCCGATCAGCATATAGATTTCAAATTATATGCATTAACGATGATGTCCTGGATATTTGATATCAGGTAGATAATCCAAAGTCAAAAAGTTAGATATGTTAGGGAATCTCAATGAATAGTCCGTTCTCTATCAGCTACTTGTCATGGTGTTGTAGATCAATGTCTCAGGGCGATGCCAACTGCAATAAAAGATGGTCAGGGAGTACACCTTCCCAGTTCTCAGCTGTATCAATTGATGAAGCTTCATGTAAATTCAGCAATATCTCCTTCACTTCCATGGGAATCCCAATCACATCAGGACCATTCTCCATAGAACATAATCAAGTATGAGATCAAATATCAGGAATCCATCGACATCAGTCAATTTTAAGTATGAGGTCAATATTCGGAATCCACAATCAAACAGAAAGTTAGTAAACTGAAAATTCTAGGAAAGCAAATTAAGAGATAAATAATGCAGTCAAGCCATTCTTCCTCCACCGGCAAGAGAAGCATAACTCTGATAGTTGTGATGATGTGGTAATTTAGTATTGAAAGGTCTACAACCTCAAATAAAAGACATAAAACAGGAAGAAAAAGAAAGCAAAGGCAGCTATGTGTTCAAGCACAGTGTGCACTAATTGCAAGGCCGGCTATTTGTTTGTCTTTAAGTAGAGTTTAAAGTGCAGGAGAAGCGAAATCTGGAAGAGTTCTGAACCTATAATTTTTGGAGCCTGGTCTAACGCATCTTACATGAAGTTAAAAGCTTAATTTCTATAGCAGTTACGGAAGGACTGATTCAAATATCAGGGTTTTAGGCCATGTAATCCTTTAAAATCTAAACAATGTATTAACAAGAAAAGTGAGCAATTCACATATAGGCTGTGATAGGAATGGCAATGGGGCGGGGAATGCCTCCTTGCTCATCGTCCCTGTCACATCCCAAAAATTGAACATGTGAAAAGATACTACTCATTAGATAAAATTCTCAAACATACGTTATTTACATATATTCTGTAAGGTTTTACATTCAACCTTAATCATTCATTCCACACTATAGAATTATATTCATCTGATAAGCAAATATAGACATACATAATCTGATATTTCTATCTCATCGCAAGCCTAGGAGACCTATAGAAAGTACAGAGCGTTTCTAGTATCCACATTAATAAGTACTGGTATTCCACCAGACAGAAATAGAGAATAATCCCAAAGGGCTTCTAATCTTCAAACGGATACCCTTGTTCTTTGTTTTCTGTATCTGAAAAAAAATAATCATAGGGAGTGTGAGTTTATTTAAAAACTCAGTAAGTAAATAACTGTACTATATAAAATATCAAAAGTACAAATACCACATTTACTCATATAATTAATTGTCTTATACATCGAGTAGTATGAGACTCTAACCCTTTCAAACTCGTGAATAAGATCTCATAGGTATACACCGAGTAGTATGGGACTTTAACCCTTTCAACTCTTGTATAGATTTCATAGATATGCACTAAGTAGTATGGGACTTTAACCCTTTCAAACTCGTGTATAAGATTTCTTAGATATACACCGAGTAGTATGGGACTTTAACCCTTTCACACTCGTGTATTAGATCCCGTAAATCTTTACTCATTAATAAGATAGTGAGAATTCATCACATAGTACAATTGTCATAAAATAAATAATTTTTTACATACTCTTATTTCTACTGATCATCATATACTCCCATATGAAAAATTAATTGCTTATTATCCAAATAATATTGTAAATGAGATTTATATTGTATTTTGACTAGTAATATCAAATTAGCTGAGCAAGGTTATTCACTCACCTTGATGTTTGTCCAAGTTTACCTTGTTCCACACTAGAATTTGTGTAGAAAAATTTCCTAGTAAAATATATTACAAGGAATCATAAGAAAGGAAACAAAATCACGAAAATACGCAAAATTTTCTGATTGCTACAGCAACGGTTTGCTACAGTAACAGTTTGCTACAGTGCCGGTTCGCTACAATACTCCTCAAAGCCTTTGATTCACCTCTATCATCTTTACTCACGTGACCTCTATCAAAACCACCCAGTTTAATTGTCTTCCCCTTCTTCACAAATGACATGGTCATCTCTTTCTAGTCCATCATTACTATTCCCAGTGTTTAAAGTCAATTCACTCCCAAAATGATATCAATACCCCTAAGTAGGATGACAAATGCTTCCACCACAATTCCCAATGCTCCCAGTTGAATTTGAACCATAAGACATTTTCCCTATGTTTGAATTTAGTGATCATCACCCAATTGTACTCCCATATGATGATCTGGCTCAATTTTCTAATTCAAGGCGGACCCAATTTTTTGGTCAAATAAAATTATGAGTTGCCCTACAATCTATGAAAATAACCATAGGAATTCCAGTTATTTTTCCATTTAACTTCATCGTCCTAGATTGCTCACTCTCCATCATTCATTCTGTGATCCCCATAAGCTTATAACCTTACATTCTAAAACTTCTTCCTCCTTGCCTTTCTTGACTTCTAAGGCTAACACCTCACTGCCATCTTCTACTATTTCATCATCTCCTAAAATTAACACTTATATAATTGCTTTGATGAAGTGGATGAAATTGTTCACCACATTTAAAGCATAACCCATCGCGCCCTACATTCCATCACTTCATAATAGGAGATGTCTTTGACCTCATGATTTTTCTCAAAATTGGTCCGTCAATCTCCCTCATTCCTCTTTAGTGCATATGGTGTTGTTGAAGCTACCATTCTACCAGTTAGAGAAGGTGAGCTCACTATTGATTTGCTATTCTACTCAATATTAATGTGTGTTACTTCCTGAGGTCATATTATTGACCCGTGACCTGGTCCGATCTCCTCTAGACTTGGTATATGCTTGTCTGTAGCTTAAATTAGAAAGCCCACAACCCACAATTTCCTTCGACTCTAACCATGTTTTGGGTTGTCGTGATTGAAGCCCAAACCTTCTCCAGCGTGCATCTCCTGTAACATAGTCACCATCCCATGATTGCAATTCAACTTCAATGTCTTATGCTAATAGCTTCTCCTGATGGCAATTCTTTCGGTTAAGAGTTCTGACCTAATTTCTAATCTCTAATCGCAATCCTCCTATGAAACGGGCCCAAAAATTGAAAATTTGGAAGTTTCCCACACTGAGATGAATATACTTCAAATTTTGAAATATATTCATTGATTGACCCTCGCTGTCATATCTCCTTTAATTCTTCAAATGGATTATCCATCTTCCTAGATTGAACTGAGTGACTAAATTCTCCCACGTCACCTTATCTGCTGATTCCTTCCATAGATTAAACTAGTGAATGGTTAGACGCTCCATACTTAGCTTAGCTAATTGAGCTTCAAAATAGGTTTCAGCCATTGTAATCCAAGCTATTAGATTGAAGCCATTGAACGCTGAAAGTTCAACCTTCTTTGTTGATAATCAAAATTCATCCATTCTCTCAACCGTTGCTGCTACTGTATTGGATAATGAATGTCCAACAGAACCTTTATTATTCCCTGATGATTGTTTTTTAGCACCCCATCACTCGTGCTCTTTCCTAACATCTTTGGTGGCATAGAAATGCAACAATACGCTGGTTTCTCTCAAACTCTCGTTCCCTCTGATGGATGTTCGGTTGGTTGGACCACTTGATGCAGCACTCAAATGGAAAATAAGACTGATAACATTCAACACAGAGAGAAATCTCTCCTAGAGCACACTTTCTCCCTAGGTACAAAGTTTTCAGATAAAAACTTACCTGATTATTCTTATGCAAAAGACTATACTATATTCCCCTTTCTATCTTTTTGCCAGCTCATCATAAGCTTAACAGAGTCTAAATAACTTCCCCATTAGACACAATAGAAATTGCCAAACTAACCCTCACTTTTTCTTTCAGAATAAACTCTCCAAATTAGAGGATTAGGTTCACATAACATCACATCCTTACCCAACTCACTATATTGACCCCCATTCCTATTAAGTTACCCCAAAACAAAGTTTTATTGAACATGAATACATGAAGGTTAAATTACGAAGTCATTCTATGGACGTTATGATATATAGGGGTTTATAGCATTCTGATTCTACGCCCTTTCCAACTAGTAGAGGTTATTGCTATTTCTATTAATCCAAAAGAAATTTACTATGTCACATTCAAGTATTTACAAAAATAAACACACAGATTAAAACAGTCGATATAGCATCCATACATGTTCACAGTATACCCTATTTGTTAAAAATTGACATTTTATTTGTGATAAAGGTAGTAATAAGATAATTATATAAGTTTTCTAGACAATGTATACCATCTATATCAATTTTCCATAGATCCACATTAACACATTAGTCATATATGATGTAAATGGAACATCCCAAAATTTCAAGTTAATTATGTGATATTGTATCTTTAAGATAGAGCTAATAAGAAAAGAGTAGAGAACAAGCTCAAGGGTTGAATAATCAATTATAGAAAGTGGGGATTTAACCATTCAACGATGTATGTTCATTTCTCCAAGTAGGGCGACTGAACATTCCTCAAATAATTCTTAATTGTCTAGTAATTATACCTTAATGAGATCAACCCATCAGGAGATCAACCCAGGTCTGATATCATGTAGAATTTGAACCCAAAAAATATTATTAATAAAAACTCTCTCTAAGATTTAGAAGAGGTAGTATAGGGAATATTTACACCTAACTAGAGAAATTACAGGAGAAGAATCCTCTTCAATCCTAGGGATACAAATCAATCATAATCACTCAAATTGAATTCTAAGAAAACAAATCTATATATAATATTTACATAAAAGGAAACTAATAAGTAATAATAACCAAATAACCATAGATCTTCAAGTCAAGTTCTGTTTCTATACCAATTCAACTAGCAGAAGTAGATCCCATAACTTGAGATCTACCACTTAATTCCTTAGGAGATATGATCATGTGGTGGTTCAAACACCAAATCTTGAGTGAATGAATCTCAAATAATTGCAAGTAGAAAAAACTATTCAAACACACCAATTTTGACCTGATAAAACAGTAGGAGAAATAACAAAATCATCTATCCTTATATCTTGAAACTAGGTACTATTTAAAACTTGTCACTTTGAATTAAAGCATACTCATGAGAAGAGACACACATGCCAGCCCAGAGAAGGGGTTTAAACTTTAAATGGAAGAAAAGCCATACCTTTTAAATCCAAGACAAACAGATATCACATAGGTTCTGCTTCAACAAGAATTGTCCAATGCCATGCAAGATCTCACATACAATCTCATTTGAAAGTTGGTCTATTACAGGGCATGAACTGTCCATTAGCTTTACAAGCAAGAGATCATCGACAAAACTTTAACATAGGCTAAATCTATGTCACCCACTTGAAGGGCATCCATAGCATTACTCCAAGAAGTCTTAAAGGCATCTCTCTCTTGCCTAACATTTTCTTCTACTTGAGCTTCCACAAACAATTCTAGGATGGCTACTCTTGTTGCCTGAGGTATTCCATTATCCTCCCTAGCAACCTGAATTGCTTCCAATGTAGCTTCATCCTTAAAGGCTTGCCAAACACTTCTTGCAGAAGGCCCCTTACCAAGTCAAATGGGCAATATTGCTTTATCCCATGCCCTTCTACTGCCCCTCGATCACTCTCATATGCTGCTTTTGGTGATCTTCCATCAACACGACTAAAATCCCTCCTTGAGAACATCTAACCATTCATAGAAGCACCACACCTAGGAAAATCCCACCCTTAAGACATTTTAGATCTCCAAGATCCTCTTCCCCTTATGCCCATAGAATTTTCATCAAATTGGGCAAACCTTTCACCAAAAGGGATATGTCTATCTGTAACACTTCCATACTTGGCAGTACAACAATCAGCAAAACTATTATATTTGCTAGAAGGTTTACTAGAACATCCTTCAAACCTTGTCAAACCACTACCCCTAAGACCTGATGACATAAATATATCTCTTTCCATATCTTCAACAATTCTCTCAAGACCTTGTACTCTAATCTCTAATGTTACCATGCCATCGTGAGATCCACTCATGAAATCTTGCAAATTGGTTAGAAAATTAATACCATAAGAAGAGAAAATATGTTAACTTTCTTTTCTCTTAATGCTATACTGACCATACCTGTAGCATGTTCATTAGATGAGCCTGCTACCTTTCCAGTTGTAGTAACTGGCACTGGATAGCCAACCAGTTTCTTCAATTATTGATAAAGGATCTTTCTGATTGACTATCAATTTTAGAAGAACCTGCAAGATTTGCTTAACCTTCCCTCTGATTGATTTCAATCCTATCATCCTTGTTATATGCTTCTGTTCTTAAATCTTGTGCATTCTCTCTCTTTTTAGATTCTCTGCCATGGGCAAAATATCACAATCCCCTTATCTAGACTAATCATTACCTCTCTCTAAGATGCAATACTTATTATTGATAGATCCAGGAAAATCATCACTAGTAGGACTGAGCAACAATTTGGGTTGAGCTGCCAACCAGCCCAACCTATACAGTTGAGTTAGGTTGGCAGGTTAGTTTGGGTTGAAAATATCAACCCGACCAATGGTGGGTTAGGTTGTGGGTTGCGACCTGCCAACCTGATAGATATATAAATATAATTTTTATTTATATATTTTTAGTTACATTTAGCATAGCACTTCACTTAGGGTTTCTAATTTCCACTTCCAGAGTCACTTTCCCCCTTCCTAGTCTAACTTTGAGTGCTTCACTATGGCGACATACTCGGCCGCAAAAATCCTTTGTCTAAGAGATCTTGCAACTGCTCTTAGAGCTCTTTAAGCTCAACTGGTGCCATGTGGTAGGGTGGGAAGGATATAGGTTGCGTGCCAGAGGCCAATTCTATGCCAAACTCCACCTCTTTGAATACATCCAGAAACTCCCTCACCATTGGTACTTCACCCAAGTCCATCTTCTTCTCACATTGCGAATAAAAGCTAGGAAGCCTTGACATCCCTTCCCTAACATCCTCCGAGCACTCATCATAGAGATGAAGTTGCATGGCACATCACTCCTATCCCCTTAAAGCACTGATACAAGTTTTCCTGGCATGCCAAACTTTACCGCTTTCTCCCGACAATCAAGAGTCATGTGGCATGAGGCCAACCAATCCACATCCAAGATAATAACAAAATCTGTCATGTCTAGAATCAATAATATAGCTACAGTCTCTAACTCACCCACCTTAACATGACATTCCACATATGTAACATCCCGATTTATTATTGACTAAATATTTAATATTTTTAAGAATTATAAAAGATTATTACTAAATATTAGGTATTTAATATACAAAAGAAATTTTTAGGACAAAAATATTTGACTAAAAATGAAAAATAAAATATTATTAAATATTGACTACTTAATATTACCTTATTTTCAATTTAGTCTTGACTCAGAGAATTATTTGTGAAAATTTAAAATAGCTATAATATAATAATTATACTAATCTATATAAATGGTCTTGTGCATAAAATAGTTTTGGTGCTTGTAATAATATGTATATATTATAATGATACATATATATAAATATATATTAGTAGGATTTAAATGAACTATATTGACCATATATATATATATATGTGTGTGTGTGTGTGTGTGTGCGCGCGTGTGTGTGTGTAAGTAGAGATGGTGCAACATTCTCGGTGGAAAGATTAAATATATATATATATATATATATATATATATATATATCAGCAAATGAGAAAGGAAAAACACATGACAACAAAATAAAAATTGAACACGCACATCCTCCATCATTCTTGGCTAGGCAGCAAAAGAGAACTTGAACATGCCACTCTCAAGTAGGCTTCTATTCTAGCATGTATCATGATCCTTTAGGAGTACATCTGCAATTTTTCATAGCCGAGACACAACTGAGAAACATGACAGCAAACAAACCTCAAACTTTTTGGCTAGTATAGGTAGCAAAAAAAAATTTAGATACACAACCCATATTCCTCATTTTCAGCTATAAATAGAAGTACCTTCCTCCTTTTTTCTTGCACGATTCATAGCTGAGAGAGAGAGTGAGACCAAGAGAGTACTGCAACAGAATCTATACTCTATTTTTTGCACTAAAACAAAGCCAAAATCGAGAAGGAGAAGGAGCTGTTTTACCTCAGTTTTCTGGGTATTTTGAGGACCTTGTTGAGCGAATAGCTTACCCAAGAATAGAGGAAGGAGTGACAGTGATCTAGAGTATTTTGAGGACCTTGTTGAGCGAATAGCTTATCCAAGAATAGAGGAAGGAGTGACAGTGATCTAGAGCAAAAATCAAGAGCAAAAACTAGTCCAAACTTGCCCCACATTTAGTGACATCTCAGGTATGTTTTGGAAAAATTGAGTTTTTGTTGTAAATGCTTCTTTAGCTTAGTTTATGGGTAGAAATGATCACATAGGTCCTAAAAACAACTATGAAGGAAACCTAGGTAGGTTTTAGCTTTTAACTCACAAGCAAGTACCTGAAACACAAAGAAGAGACCAAACTGAAAGAAATGAAAAGTTTGTATAGGGTGTTTTAATTTTAGAAAAAAAATATTCTACGGTTAGGGACCTAGATGGAGCTATATATGATCTCAGATCATGAAAGAGACAATGGAAAAATATTACCTAAGGGACGTAAATGAATAAAAGGAAAGTTTTTAAGACAAAATTGAAATTTAAGAAAAAATTTGTTTTTAACTGAAATTTAATTTTATTGAATAAAAGCTAATTTATTTTAATTAAATTAGCTATTTACATTATTATGAGGATGTTTATAAATTTTTACTTATATATGTAACTATATTTTATAAATATATATGTGATATATTTTTGTATTTCATGTATATTCATAAATTATGTCATCTATGGTACACATATATTTTTATATGCTTATGCTACTTTAGTAGATTAATATACTAATATATATACACACCAAATTAGATACATAAATGTATGTATTAACTTTATAAATTTACATGTGTATAAATTATTTACAAATAAATAGGTATTTGATTAATTGATTAAACTACATAACTTTATAAATTTACATGTGTATAAATTATTTACAAATAAATAGGTATTTGATTAATTGATTAAGCTACATATATATATATATATATATATATATATGGATAATCAAATTAATTATATACATATACATGTAAATATATATATGCGTGTGTGTGTGTGTGTGTGTGTGTGTGTGTGTGTGTGTGTGTGTGTGTGTGTGTGTGTGTGTGTGTGTGTGTGTGTGTGTGTGTGTGTGTGTGTGTGTGTGTGTGTGTGTGTGTGTGTGTGTGTGTGTGTGTGTGTGTGTGTGTGTGTGTATGTGTGTGTGTATTTTAGAAAGCTATTTATCTATAAATATATTCATTTAGATTAAGTCTTATATGTATAAATATTATTTAAATTAATTATATATATATATACACACACACACACATCATCTCAAAAAAATATATTATGAGAAATTCTGGCTTAATATGAAATTAAGACTAAACCCTATGAGCAGAACTTTGCAATAGAATTAGGAATTTAAGAAGATCGGGGGAAAGATGATATTTAAAATCTTTTTATTTAAGATTTGAAATAAGGTTATGTGTGTGTGTGTGTGTGTGTGTGTGTGTGTTTGTGTTTGAATAGGTCAGAATTTGTGAAGCAAATTTCAAGAAGGATTGAATAGTCATTTGAGCTAAGAGTCAAACTGCAAAGTCTAGGTAGTTTAGCAATTCATAAAAGTTTGTTTTTACTATTTGAATATTATATATGTCCATGAAATTTTATTTAAGTGAAATATGTTTTTCATGATGAAATTAGCATGTTATCAACTTGGAAGTTTACTTCCATGTTTAGCTTGGGAGCTCTACTTTCATATTAGCTTGAAAATTCTATTTCCATGTCAGCTTGGAAATTATATTTCTATGTTTCAGCTTGGAATCTTTCTAACTTGAGTTAAAGGACTAGAGTAGCCTTTCTCTCATGTTCAGCTTGGAAAAATAGTTCTGCAGACTATCTTTTCCATGTCGTTGTGTGTGCACTAACTATTCTTGATTCCATGGTTTATTTATATATCAGCTTGCTAAATTTTCTCTAGCTTCTTGCACTAAACTAAGACTTTATATTAAATGGACTGATTTTTATAAGTGCTTTTATGACTAAAATGGTATATTTATAAATGTTTATAAAATCATGGTAGCTACTGAGATATCCTTATCTCATTTTTTTGTGTTTTTCCAACTGACCATTTTAGGGGCTGAGTATAAAGGAAAATGTGTAAGGAATAATTGAACCCTAGGTGTATCAAGATGAAATATTTTAAGAGCCCTCAAGTTTATTAAAGTTTGAATTATAGACTTTATAAAGTTTAGAAGTCAAATTATTATGTATGGCAAGTTATGATTTGTATTATGAATGACTGTAGAATTTTCTTTACTATTTAAGGAATGCAAGTACGAGTATTAAGCATTAGAATTTGATTTTAATAAAAAAAAAGTTCTTCTAGAATTTTAGTACAGTAAAATAAGGACGTTACAAAATTCGGTATTAAAGTAAAGATTTGGGCACCATATGGGTAGAACTAGGATACTTTTGATGATGTTTGCTATATGTTGGATTAGCTTGTTTCTATGATTTAGAAATCCTGTAGAATGCCTCATCTAAGAGAACCCAAGCCGAAATCTTGAAAACCCTTACTTAGAACATAGAACATAGAACCCTTGGTGGCTAGAGCAGATCGACAAAAATACAATCAAGCTACCACTATTGAAGTTTTGAAAACTTTTGACTAATGAGTTAAAGGGTAAAGGAAAAAGAAAGGAAAGTGAAACCAACAACTCAATTGACTAGATTCTAGGGGAATTTCAAAGGAATAACCCTTTTTCATTTAAAGGATCTCATGACCCAGATTTAGCTCAGGAATGGATGGATCAAATCGAGACAATTTTTTGGAGTGATGGAGTATGTGTTGATCCTAGTAAAGTAGAAGTCGTCTTACACTGGGAAAGAGAAAAAACTGTAATAGAGATTAGGAGTTTCCTAGGATTAGCTGGTTATTATAGAAAGTTCATAAAGGGATTTTCACAAATAGTCCTACCATTAACCAAACTAACTAGGAAAAATCTGCCTTTCATCTAAGATAGTAAGTGTTAAGAAAGTTTTTAGGAACTCCAGTGTTAATCATACCAGACGCTCAAAAATATTTTGTGGTTTACAAGATACATCCCTTAAGGGTTTAGGTTGTGTGCTAATGCAACTAGAAAGAGTAGTGGCCCATGCATCTAGACAATTAAGATCATATGAACAAAATTACCCTACTCATGATCTAGAATTAGCAGTCATAGGGTTTGCCCTTAAAATTTGGAGACATTATCTTTACGGAGCTAGGTTTGAAATATCTACCGACCATAAGAGTCTGAAATACCTATTTGATCAAAGAGAGTTAAATATATGACAAAGGAGATGGATAAAATTTTTGGAAGATCATGGTTTCACCCTTAAGTATCATCTGGGTAAGGCAAATGTAGTCATTGATGCCTTAAGTAGAAAATCTATTCACATTACCATAATGATGCTTTAGGAACAACAGTTGCTTAAGGATTTTAGGAACCTAAATCTTTCCATTTTAGTACACCCTAATAGTCTCTGTGCGAGTGAATTGAGAATTGAGATGAATTGAGAGACCAAATTAGAGAAGCCTCATTTTTTTATGAATATCTAAGTGAAATTAAGGAACATATGTCTCAAGGGAGAGCAAATGAGTTTAGTTTTGTTGAGGATGAATTGTTAAAGTTTAAAAATAAACTTTATGTACTAGATAATGGAAACTTGAGGAATTCATAGATAGTCTTAAAGTGTCAATTAACCCTAAGAGTTTGAAAATAAGTGCCCTAGTGATTATGAATGAACTGGAGGATTTAATCTTGGAAGCTTCCATTACCAAAGTCTACAATGAGGAATTATGCAGACTATCATTTTGTCTAATCCACAATAGGAAAACATGATTAAACAATTTACTTCATGCTAGGTGTATTTATGAATGATACTTTCATATTATGAACTCGTATTCATATGAATAAAGTGACTGAAAAATTGGGTTCTTGCTGCCATGAACCTTGATTTATGTTAAAATTGTTCATATTTGACTATGTGAAATATGTATAATGATGAGTTAGAAATATTATCTGAATATGAAGATTGAATTTAGAATGAAAGTAACTTATGACCATAAGCTAGCTTTAAAATTGTTTTTCATAAATTGCTAAGTTAGCTAGTTCCTTCATGAAAGTTTATTTGAATATGATGATGAATTTTGATGTTAAGATTAAGAACCAGAAAGTGAACTCTATTCCACAGGGTAAATGAGAGTTTTACTTTGTCGTGATTTTCCAAGAATATGCAAGATACTTTGTAGTAAGGTAGGTTCCATTCAACAAAGTGAATAGGACTTTACCTAATTCCATAGAGTAAACAAGTTTAGAATCCCACAAAGTGCATATATGTTTGCTTCTAGTACCATGGAGTGAGTTAGGAAATGGTAGATTGACATAATCCTTGAGGTGGAAACGAGAAAAACGGTGGAATCCTACATGTAATTTGTCTATAGCTAGTACAAAATTACAGGTAAGAGGCTACTGGTACCCAAAATACACATTAAGGAAGTAAGTGGATTATCATTTTCTTCTAATCTAGGTAGAATTTTAGCAGAATTTTTAGTTGTCTATAAGTTATTCATATGAGTGAATGCGAATTTTGGGGGCAAAATTCATTTTTAGGGGGGTGAGTTGTAACTTCCCGATTTATTACTGACTAAATATTTAATATTTTTAAGAATTATGAGAGATTATTACTAAATATTAGGAATTTAATATACAAAAGAAATTTTTAAGACAAAAATATTTGACTAAAAAGGAAAAATAAAATATTATTAAATATTGAGTATTTAATGTTATCTTATTTTCAATTTAGTCCTGATTCAGAGAATTATTTGTGAAAATTTAAAATAACTATAATATAATAATTATACTAATCTATATAAATGGTGTTGTGCATAAAATAGTTATGGTGCTAATAATAATATGTATATATTATAAAGATACATATATATAAATATATATTAGTAGGATTTAAATTAACTATATTGACCATATATATATATATATGTGTATGTGTAAGTAGAGATGGTGCAGCATTCTCAGTGGAAAGATAGAAATATATATATATATATATAAGCAAAAAAGTATTAAGAAAATGAATATAGACACTTACACACACACACACACACACACACACACACACACACACACACACACACACACACATATATATATATATATCAGCAAATGAGAAAGGAAAAACACATGATAGTAAAAGAAAGCTTGAACATGCACATCCTCCATCATTCTCGCCCAGGTAGTAAAAGAGAACTTGAACATGCCATTCTCAAGTAGGCTTCCATTCCAACCTGTATCACGACCCTTTAGGAGTACAACTGCAATTTTTCACAGCCGAGTTATAACCGAGAAACATGACAGCAAACAAACTTTTCAGCTAGCATAGGCAGCAAAATAAAAATTTTCAGATCTGCAACCCTTGTTCCTCATTGTTAGTTATAAATAGTAATACCTTCCTCCCTTTTTCTTGTGCCATTCACAGTCGAGAGAGAGTGAGAAAAAGAGAATATAGCAGTAGAATCCATACTCTATTTTCTGCACTAAAATAGAGCCAAAACCGAGAAGGAGAAGGAGCTATTTTACCTTAATTTTTTTGGGTATTTTAGGGAGCTTGTTGAGCAATTAACTTACCCAAGAATAGAGGAAGGAGTGGCAGTGATATAGGACAAAAATCAGAAGCAAAAACCAGTCCAAACTAGCCCCACATTCACGTGACATCCCAGATATATTTTGGAAAAATTGAGTTTTTGTTGTAAATGCTTATTTAGCTTAGTTTATGGGTAGAAATGATCACATAGGTCCTAGAAACGTGGGCAGGTTTTAGCTTCTAACTCACAAGCAAGTACCTGAAACACAAAGAAGGGACTAAACTAAAAGAAATGAAAAGTTTGTTTAGGGTGTTTTAATTTTAGAAAAATTATATTCTATGGTTACGAACTTAGATAGAGCTATATGATCTCAGATCATGAAAGGGACAAGGCAAAAATATTAACTAAGGGACTTACGTGAATAAAAGGAAAGTTTTTAAGAGAAAAATGAAATTTAAGAAAAAATTAGTTTTTGATTGAAATTTAATTTTATTGAATAAAAAATAATTTATTTTGATTAAATTAGCTATGTACATTATTATAAGGATATTTATAAATTCATACTCATATATGTAACTATATTTTATAAATATATATGTGATATTTTTTTGTATTTCATGTATATTCATAAATTATGTCATCTATGGTACACATATATTTTTATATGCTTGTGATACTTTAGTATATTTATATACTAATATATATACATCAAATTAGATACATAAGTGTATGTATTAACTTTATAAGTTTACAAATACCTATTTATTTGTAAATAATTTATATATATATATATGGACAATCAAAATTAGTTATATACATATACATGTAGATGTGTGTGTGTGTGTGTGTGTGTGTGTGTGTGTGTGTGTGTGTGTGTGTGTGTGTGTGTGTGTGTGTGTGTGTGTGTGTGTGTGTGTTTATTTTAGAAAGCTAATTATCTATAACTATATTGATTTAGATTAAGCCTTATATATATAAATATTATTTAAATTAATGATATATATATATACATCATCTCAAAAAATATATTATGAGAAATTTTGGCTTAATATGAGATTAAGACTAAACCCTATGAGTAGAAATTTGGGATAGAATTAGGAATTTAAGAAGATCGGGGAAAGATGATATTTAGAAGCTTTTTATTTAAGATTTTAAATAAGGTTATATATATAATTTTTTTTTTGAATAGGTCAGAATTCATGAAAGAAATTTCAAGAAGGATTGAATAGCCATTTAAGCTAAGAGTCAGACTACAAAGTCCAGGTAGTTTAGCAATTCATAAAAGCTTGTTTTTACTACTTGAAAATTATATGTCTATGAAATTTTATTTAAGTGAAATATGTTTTTTCATGATGAAATTATCATGTTATCAGCTTGGAAGTTTGCTTCCATGTTCAATGTGGGAGCTCTGCTTCCATATCAGCTTGGAAATGATATTTCCATGTCAGCTTAAAAATTATATTTTCATGTTTTAGCCTGGAATCTTTCTAGGTTGAGTTAAAGGACTGCAGTAGCCTTTCTCTCATATTCATCTTGGAAAAGTGATTCTGCAGACTATCTTTTCCATGTCATTGTGTGTGCCACCAACTATACTTGATTCCATGTGTAACACTCGAGGTATTAGATTCCCAGGTTAAGGCTAAACCTCGCATGTCTATGCTTGTATGGGATAAGTTAGAGCTTGAAAGTTTTCAAAGTTGATAAGTAATTCCATGTAATTGGCAAAAGTAAGGACCTTGCAGGAGAAAAGAGCTCATGAGGTTGAATGAGGAAGCCGGAGTTTCGAGAATGGTGGAAATGGAGGTAAAATAGTGGATGGGATTGGTGAGAGGGACTAAAAGGAACAAAAATAAAATTTTATGTTTTAAACCAATTATGTGGAAAAGTAAAATCTTGATGTTGTGTGTGTTTTTATAAGTGTGGCTTGGTGCCCACACAGGCTAATTCTATAAAAAAAAATTCTCGACACCCCTTTTAAGGGACTTAAGTGAACTTGTCTTAATTTTGATAGACCAAATGAGAGATGAGGTGGGCCCTACACTCATTTAAACCCCATACATTAGAAATTTTCCACTTACTCACCCATTTCAAGCTTCATTTGTCTCGTTCATGCTCTCTCCCCCTCCCTTCACGCTTTCCTTCTCTTTAGCCAAAAGAGCTCTATGTGGCTCCACCATCAACTCTGGTGAAACTCCTCCACCAACGGCCTTCTCTCCTCACCAGATTCCTCCATCAAGGTAAGAATCAAGCTCTTTGCTCTTTTCTTCTTGGATTCTTACAAGAAATCCCTAGGTTAAAATTTGGGGAAAATATGAAATTGAACTTGAGTCCTAAAGGAATTTTCTTTTCCATTCTTTTAAATGGAATTAGAAGTTGTGAGCTTGAGAAAACCATGGTTGGAAGCCTATGAAGAGGAAGAATGTGATTTGAGAATTTTAAGGAAATAATATGGGAAAATCTTGAATCAATGTTGAAATTGATCTTTTAAGATGTTTTTAAATGCTAAAAACAAGAGCTTGATGACCCATATTGATGAGTTTGAGCTTTAGGATGTTTAAGGGATCAAATAGATGTATTTTTGGTGTATTTTTGTGGCCATGGCAGACCTTGCCCAATCCTTGGTGCCTAAGGTGCCAATCTTCTCATCCAGGGGTGCCCATGAAGCTAAGAGAATAAGCCTTGGTGCCCCGGGGTGCCAGCTCCAAGCTACAAATATTAACATGATTGAAATTGTCATAACTCTCTTGTTTGAGCTTTGTTTCTAGCAAACTATGTATTGTTAGAAATATCTTCAAATATAGTTTCTATAGAACAAGTTTCACCCAAGAATTCCTTACTGTTTGTGTTTTACGATTAATAGAGTGACTAAAGATCAGAAATGTTTAGAAGCATGTTTGATAGCTATTACTATTGATGATGCTTTGAGTTGATTGTAGTATGAAATGAGCTCATATGGTCTTGAAATTTTTATGAGTTATCCCTTGACATATGTAGATATGATCTAGATAGTTTCATAGTGTTTGGGAAACCATTACTAGGTCAAATGTTAGAGAGATTGAACCTACCTCAGAATTTGTACTAATCTGATCATGTTTTACTTAATGCTATGTTAGACAGACCAAATGGTCAAGTTTGCCTTGCAATTTTTATGGAATAATTTCATAGCACTAAAGTACATGTCCACCAAATTTCGTGAGTTTTAGAGTTGATTTAGTAAGTCAATAGCTTGTAAAACCGAGACTCTCACATTATAAAGGCAGTC
The DNA here is from genome assembly GCA_037074585.1 of Biancaea sappan. Classification (NCBI taxonomy): domain Eukaryota; kingdom Viridiplantae; phylum Streptophyta; class Magnoliopsida; order Fabales; family Fabaceae; genus Biancaea; species Biancaea sappan. Next base: position 41,402,891 of record CM073494.1, on the reverse strand, counting down.
TGGGCAACAGTTGTGAAATAGTGGTTTTGAAGGGGTAAACATTGTTATTTCTTTTTTACTATTTATCTAACATTCTAGACATGTTAGATATGTTCTCTACCAAAATTCATAAATTTTGGAGTTTTGAATTTTTCCCAGAAAATTCTAGAAGATAGGAGTTTGAAATTCAGTCCTAAATGGAATAAGTATAGTCTTTTTGAGGGACTTATGCAATATTAAAAGGAATTACCTCTAAATTAAGTACCTTATACTTCTATGAACATAATCATGACCTTAGTATAGTTTTCGTGTATTTTTTTTTTTGGGTGATTCCTATCCAATGAACATAGGGACCAAAGTTTAGATATTGGAAAAATTTCCCTTCTTAGGTTTCTTGAGGAATTGACCCTAGATCCTCTTGGAATACCCTTTCTCCAACTTATCCTAAGAGAATGGTAGCTATAGTTTGTCATTGAGGTAAGTAGCTAATGTGGAGGGGTATTGGAGTAATCATGGAAATGGTGTATGGTTACACCGAGTCTTGGCTAAGTGTGATGTGATGAGATATATAATGCGAATGAATAGCTCATTATCACACAAGATATTATTGATGCTATGTGTTAGATATTTAGTCTTTTGAAAAGTTCCTTTTCCTCTTTTAGTCTTTTGAAATTATGAAATGTTGTCATATATCTTAGTTGCCATTGTAGGAATTGTAAATGAAGTTATGTAATGTAGCTTTTGGCTATCAAATTATATGCATAAATTTAGTTATGCGAGAAGAATTCTTGTGATTATTTAATTAAAGGAACATGGTTGTGAATTTCATGATGCATGTTGGTTGAAAAAATACAAAAGATGACCCATAGGAGTTAAGTTCATAATTACATGATGTTGTAGGACATAAATGGACATGATTTAAGGCATACTTGTTGAGTGATGATAAATGCATTATGCTTGATGATTTCAGTATTACCTATGATTGTTTTTGCACACAATTGTGCTACATGAGCTTTTATGTCATGGTTGATTAATTTCCCGCAAGTCCATGGCCATGGTGAGATGATGGTCTAGGTTGATAAGGGCCCACAATGATCCTGGTAGCGAAAGGGCTTGGTGAGCCACTGGTTCATAGCAACCCCAGTAGCTAAAGGGTTTGGTAGGACAACTTCCCTAGTAACCCATGAGTTCTCAAGGGGGCTTGGTAGGATTCCGGAGCCGGTTTTGGCAATGGCCCATAAGGAACCAATCAAGTAAGCTTGTTTATTAGGTATATATGATGTGATGAATATGCTTTTAAATTTGAGAAAAAAATCTCGTTTAAAGTCTTGCATTTGACATGACCTAAATTATGATTTTTCTTCACCTCACAAATGTGCCACTGGCATGAGAAATATTAAATATCATAAATGCATATACGATGATCACTGGTATAACATATAAATGATGCATGAAATGGTGTGAGGCTATATCTTAGCATAAAATCTCACACATTAGTATGCCTTAGTATGAAATGACCGATAATTATATCACATATATTAAGTACTTGAAGCTTGATGAAGTTGAGTAGCCGTTTACAAAATAGGCATGTGAACTATGTTAATGTAAAAGAATTACATATTCTTTCATTTAGTATCTTTTATATTTGAATGTAACGACTTGCATAAGTAAATGTGTTTTATGAAATCACTCTTATAATTACAACCTAAGATGCTTTAACGAATCAAATGAGAAAAACAATCATTTAAATAATAATGATGTGAAGCGGAACTAACGTGGGACCCGTTACACTCCCTAAGTTATATAAATGTCTTGTTGGTTACCAATGAACTATTGTAATAACTCATGGTATGGTTTAGGCTTGTACATAATGTGAGTCCCAAGCATATATTATGTAATGTATATTGATGCCTGATGGATTGATGGATAATGTTGTCTAAGGTAAGAAGCCTAAGGGCAAATGCTTAGAGGATAAGAGGCTAGTTTCTGCACTTACAAGGCAATGCTGCTTAAAGGTACAACTGTCCCTTTGTGGGATGTATTCTAGCAAGCATATTAGGGAACTTATTATTGAAGTGTGGGTAAGATTAATGGTTTTTATTAAGCATTCCTATACTTACCTTTCTTTGTTTATGTTTTACCCATGCATGTTTAAGGGTGTTTTATCTCAAGATACTTTGGAATGTGACTTTCCCATGTCTCTACGACAAGGTAGTCCCTCCCTTGTCCTTATGTTCAGGTATGCTCTATAGCTTCGTACGCATCCTAGGTCTTGCTTTATTGGTATTTAAGGTGATGGTTATGTGTTTGTGTTTGAAAGTTTCTGTAAGTTATTGTAACCAGAGTAGCAGGCTTACGATCTGGGAACTGCCCTTCCCCAGTTTTCATGCCAGTCACGTGCCCTTCTTGGGGTTGTGACACCATGATTTATTTATATATCAGCTTGCTAAATTTTCATCAGCTTATTGCACTAAACTAAGAATTTATATTACATGGACTGATTTTTATGAGATAAGTGCTTTTATGACTGAAATGATATATTTATAAATGTTTATAAAATCATGCTACTTAATGAGATATCCTTATCTCACTTTTTTGTGTTTTTCCAACTGACCATTTCATGGGCTGAGTATAAAGGGTAAGGTGTAAGGAATGATTGAACCCTAGGTGTATCAAGTTGGAACACTTTAGGAGCCCTCGAGTTTATTAAAATGGGAATTATAGACTTTTTAAAGTTTAGAAGTCAAATAATTATGTACGGCAAGCTATGATTTGTATTATGAATGATTGTAGAATGTTCTTTACTATTTAAGGAATGCAAGTACGAGGATTAAGCATTAGAATTTGATTTTAATAAAAAAATATTTTTTTCTCAAATTTTAGTACAGTAAAATAAGGACGTTACAACATACCCCTTATCCACGAGAATAGTCTCCCCCACTAGTGTGGATACGAGAAATGGATCTTTTAAACTCTTAAGATTAATAGAAAAACACTTTGCAAAGATAAGGGACACATATGAATGCATAAAACTTGGATTTGATAGTACATGAGCATCATAAGAACAGACAGAGACAATACCTATGACAACGGTATTGGATGCCTGGGTATCCTGGCTGGTGAGGGCATAAACTCTTGCTGTACCACGACCCTGGGCTTACTGACCTCTCCTGCCTTGACCTCTCTCGGCTACCCTATTAGAGCCTCTCCTTCCATGGCCTCCTGAACCTCTTCCTATACCATTACCTTCGACAGATGTGGAAAGAGCTTAAACCATCGATGCTACCTCTATTTGAGCATGTGAAGGATGAATGGATCTCTAACTAGATCCCAAGGCTAATTGTGGGCACTCACGCTTGCAGTGACCCATGTAACCACAGTGAAAGCAAGTGAAGCTTCCTTTAAAACATGTGCTAGTATAATGCCTCTCGCATTCCTCACAACAAGGCTTATCATGCCTCGACTGAGAACCAATCTAAGGGGTACTAGTTGTGGAAAAAGTTTTTCCCAAAGATGCCGTTGGCATAGATTGCCCCTTCCTTTAGGGTTGAAATACCCCTAAAGTGCCTCCTTGGCTGAAGGACCTTCCTTCTTTTTTAGTGCATCATTGTCATCCTTTTCATCCATATCCGTTAACTTTGCCATATCAACCATGACTGCATATGAAGGGTATGTCTCCACCTAAAGTTTCACTAACTGCAGGATAGAGCGGTGAAGTCCTAACATGTAATATCCGTGACCTTTTTTTTTTTATGACTTGTCCCTTTTCTGTAAAATGCACATTTAAGGGCTTGAGTGAAATGATTAAATTCCTTAGTGGGAGATTTATTGGAAAAATTCTTAGGTGTTATGTTGCAAATTTTGTTTAAGTATGAGTTTGGCCAATGGGAGTAAGAAGGGACATGGGTGAAATTTTTGGAAAAGGTATCTTAAATACATTTGAGGCTTCAATCTTCCTTATTTCTTCCTTCCTTTATTTCGTGCTTCTCTCTCTGTGTCTTTCTATGGTGGCTGACTAAAAGGAGTGGAAGAAGAAGGAAGCTTTCATTGTTGTCAAGTTTAAAGGATCTTCAAGTAAGTATATGGTTCATATTTCTATGGGCTGAATAGTGTGGGATTGTTATTCTGAAATGTTAATTGTTGAGGAAAGAACAAAGAATTAAAGGAATAGTCATATAAAGAATGAGATTAAAGAGTATGAGGTGAAAATGATGAAAGTTAGGGTTTAACTGGGAAATTCTTGATTGGAGCTTGGATGCTTGATTTTAACATAGGAAATTAGTGCTAAATTGGTCCTAGAACATTAGGAATGAAAGCCCATTGAAGGAATCTTTGAAATTTATGAAGATTTAGGGATTTTTGGGGCAAAATCGAGCTTATCTCACGTTTTCCAGATTCATGGCACCTAGGCACCACGCTCTGAGTAGTTACCCGAGACTTAGGGTGCTAGGTCCCTGTGCGTTAACTGTGGCACCAAAGCGCCCACGCTTGATGTATGTTCTGTGCCTTAGGAAGGGCTTGGCACCTGGGGCACCATGGCTTGGACTTATGGATGCTTTGTGAGTTTAAATGCTAAGATGCTTTCCATGTCCCGTAGGATTGGTTTCAAATTGAAGCTTCGCTGGGAGGATCTTTTGAAGGCCCGAAGTGCTTCGGATTCAAGATAAGAGGCGGTTCATTCTCTCTTTAAACTTTGACAATTTATATGTGAAAATGCCCTTTTATTTCTTTAAGATTTTCAATTATGTGTGAATAGTACTATCTTTAGATGGTCCTAGTGTAGTCATGAAAATACCTTGGTGGAGAATATTAATAAGAGATGAATGTCATTGAATTATAATCGTTTGAGAGAGCTTTATTTATCTCTCCATGTTGTAAATTTTTATGATTTTATTTGTAGAATTTAGATGACGTATTTATGAGAGAATTATGATGGCATACGTGACATGTTAGAATTTTTATTTATTCTCACTTAAGCAAACATCATAGTTGCTTGGAAAGAATGAGTACAAGGAAGAGTAGGAAATCATAGATGTTGCATAAGTAAAGCTAATAACCCTATTTGATGAACACAAGTGATGCACAAATTTAATTATATGTGATTATCTAGACTTCGTTAATCCTGGAATAGTTTAATGTGATTGTGTATACATGGATAATATAAATATTGAGATGTACTTTCTTTTCTTATATGAACCGCAGAGATAAATTTGATTGGCAATATCATGAAATGGAAATTTTAAACTGCCTAGTGATGGTTATATTAATTTTAAATTATTGTGAATGCTAATCTCATTTCCCTTCCGTGAGATGAGAGAATCTTACCTATCATAATGTGGATGAATCACTTTTATCATATTATATCTAATGTTTAGGTGCTTTAATATGTAAATATTCACAAGCATCTTCTATGTGTTGATTGTTCTTGTGTTAGTGAGGAGACTGCCTTGTGTTCCTTTAAACCTTTGTGTTTCGATGAAATGATTATTCTTCATCACACTTAATATATATTTCGTATTGAGGTGATATGAAATGAATTCGTTTATACTTGACAAAATTGTGTGTGAGATAAAGATCTTCAATGGTAGACCTATGTAGGTCAATATGAATATGGGTAACCGCAATTACAAGGAGGATGCATTGAGGGAAGAGCCCTACAATATTATCATTTTTGTGAATACGAGTGACCCCAATTGCTAGAGAAGATGCATTAAGAGAAGAGCCCTACGGTGACGCTGGAATTGTGCATCTTTTGATTATCAATGGAACGATCTGGCAACAAGTCACAATGTGGCTAAGCGACCTTATCCCTCGAGAATGCCATACTCGAGGATGCCGCCTATGTGGAAGAAAGGTGATAAGTATTAAAACCCTTGTGTAGGGTAATGTAAAAGCCTGTTTGGCCCAGATTTAAAAATCCTAGTGGAAAGAAATGTGATATGGCCTCGGTGCCCTTCTTATTGTATTATGGCCTTGGTGGCCTCCTTATGGTGAAATGGCTTCAGTGGTCTTTTTATTGTAATATGGCCTCGATGGTTTCCCTTTTATGAATACAAACTTAAAAACTTCATGTCATGTGTAAATGGCATGAATGTGTAATTATGCTGTGTTTGGTCAGTATGATCATATATATATATATTCTGTGAGAAAATTAGAATAACCTTGTCCCATCAAGTTAGTCTTGTTATTGATATAGATGGGATGCTATTCTAGGTCTTTCTCTAGCAATCAATGCATAGGTTACAATTGCATTGGTGTTGTTTTCCCTTATTGAGTATCTCTTGTACTTATCCTTTTGACTGTACACCCCTTGCAGGTTTTTGCTCTGTTGGTGAGGCTCCGTAAAAGAAGTCTCCGAGTCCACGACCCATCTGAGCTTCGGGTTGATGGCGGTGTTTCCAAGTATGTACAAGTTATTGAGCCATTTTGTAGTGATAGAACTCCTAGGTCTATAGTGAATATTATGGAATATGTTGGAATTGACTAATAATATGATGGAATGGTTTCATTTTATTATTATATGTTAAGGTCGCGTGTGCTGAGCGTATGTGATGTTAGGCTTACGGTAGTGGTGTTGACTCCACTGTTGTGTCGGTTATATTCCCTAATTTGGGGTCGATACACAACACAAATCTTCGAATCTTTTCCCGCTCATCGGGAATCATGTGAGGAGCATAAGTTGATAGGTGGTTGAACATAGTATCATACTCCTCTACCGAATAAGACCTTTGTTTCAAGGTCTCAAACTCTCGAGCCTTAGCCAACCTAACGCTTCGCGGAATGAAGTACTCCATGAACCTCTTTTGAAACTCATCCCACTCAAGAGGTGGGTGTCACTCCCCAATTTAGGTATATAACCGGCAAGGAGGTGGATTTAGTCCACCACCGAAAGCCTAGTGACTCAACCAAAACACATCTAGATAATTACAAATCATGATTACCATTTTCCATATAGAAAAGCCATCCTTGTCCACTTTGAATTAAATTTTCAAGAAGTATCCAGATTATAGTAATGGTAATATCCATCCGAGAATATTTGTACAAGATTAATAATTAGAGACACAGAGATGACACATTGATCCACTCTGCAAACATCATGAAAAACCCTAGGTGTTCTATCTAACTATAGAGCGACTCAACCCACTGACTTTAGTAGGATCAAGCCAACATCCCAATAAAAAAGATAGGATCCCAGAGACTCTGCTTCTCCTCGTATGGAGACTTACCAACCACTAGAGGAACCTACAAGGGGTACAATAGAAATGATGAGTATGAAACTCAGTGAGGGAAGTAAACCACTTAAAGAAGCAGTGGAAGACTCCACCCATTACCAATATTCTACACTGCACACTTGGTCCATATAACATACACTCAATATCTCATAAAATTGACAATTTAATGCCATCACTATAGCTCAATGCAACTATCCCAAGCCATGCAAAATCTCAAACAACAATAATAAATAAGCCTACCCAATGTATCCAAATAATATCATAGACACAAATTCACCAATCATCACCAGTTGTCCAATGCGCAGATAATTGACTATAAGATTTAAAAATTTTACAAGATTTCCATAAACGGGTTAAGTAGCACCATCCAACCACTTGCCCATATAGATATAAATAATTCACCAGTTTACCATAAAAGGGTCAACTGGCACCATTCAATCACTTGTCCATATGAATATAAATAATCCATAATTTTTCCATTAGAGGGTCAAGTGGCACCATCCAAACACTTGCCTATATAGATGTAAATATTTCACAGATTTCCTCAGAAGAGGATCGAGTGGCACCATCCAACCACTTGCCCACATAGATATCAATATTTCACAGATATAATTCCAAGAATAGTAAGCACAACCATAGTACAAACAAGAAGATAATTATTCCATCACAAAAATTCACAAACATCTATCCTTTTCATGAACATAATTATTCCATCATTAGATTAAAATTCAAATTAGAACCATCTCCTATTGGAATAGAAGTAGCTCATCATTAGAATTAGACCTACATATTAAATTTATTCAAAATGCACACTATCAGCATCCCTTACAACGCTATAACCCATCACCCAGAAATATAATGTCATACTCCACATGAGTTATGAATTCAAATGGAGAGAAAAAGACAATTTCAAAACCAATTAACCACAAAATAGAGCAATTATTCCTCACAAATGTATTTCATGGAATTCATAAAATAAACCATTATATAATATAGTGAAAGCAATATCCATCTCTCATCGACAAGCCCAGCTATAGAGATTTTCAGCCTCCACACAATGAATTTCAAGTAGAGCCCATCCACATAATGCAAAAATTCCATTATTATGTTAATAGCTCAAATTGAATGAGGGAAACTATTTTCCCAATATTATTTTGTTTAACACCCTTAAGTTCACCCATCATATCAATTAACTTAGATGGTACTTAAATTATTGGGGAAGCTTAACCATAGACTTCCAAGAGATTTAAAAATAAATTCTTTCATATTCAAGTTATGAGCAACCTCATCCTTTATTAATAAACACATCTATACGATTCTCTTAACCAACCAAACACCATTCCCATAAATACGCATACACAATAGTAGATATTCCAATACTTTGAATCGTATAGGCCCACAAATTTAGTGAGGATGGAAAGTCATTCATCAAAATCCAATATTACAAATTATTCATCCATGTATTCTATCATAAGTAATTATATAATCAACCATATGATCAGAACATTCTCAAGTTCTATTTATTAGATATAGATTCATCGCATAATCAAGTTTAGAATAGAAGTTATCCCTCACCTTGACATTTAGATTACCAATCCTTGATGAAAAGCCCAAAGATGTTTTCCACAAAGCTTTAGGATTAAGCCCTACCAATTAGGATGCAAAGGAATGATTAAAAACATCACATTTAAGGAAAATATTATAGCTCCAGTGATGAGAGGCAAAGGAAAACATCTCACTACAATATTTATTGCTGCAACGACCAGATCTATCGCTGCAGTGATAGGTCCATTGCTAGTCGTGGCAACAATAGAACCCCTAAAACTTTTTGTTGCCCACTGCTGCATTGTAGAGCAGTGGCACTGCAGCGGTGGCCCAAATTCTGTAGCACAAAGACCTATTTTTGAGAGCCCAAGGCCACCATTTGAGTTCCCCAACTTCCATGGATCAATAAAAAATCAAAGTAGATGTTATTAGGCCATAAAAACTGAACCAAATCCTTCCTAAATTCGAAAATCAACTTGGGTTTCATCAAGTTTTAAAATTTCCAAGCTCATGATAGCAAATATGGAGTTACAACAACCACGCTCAATTCATTCCTCAAACCCTTACATTAAGAGCTTTCCAACAACATTCAAGCCTAGCTTCAAACAACCAAACACGTAAATTTACAGTGAAAAAGAAATGGAAGCATAATCTAGCCCTCAACATTAGAAAATCCCAAGTTCTCATCTTAGGGTTTGAGTTGTGTGATAAGAAGAGGAAGAAGAGAAAGATTTCATGATTTACTCACCTCCAAATATGCAAATCCAAGCTAAACCAAGCCACCCAACGAAATCCTCCACCCAAAATCCATGTAACCAAGGCAGCTTCTTTGAAGAGAAGAAGAGGGTAGAAGGGAGAAAAGACCTCATGAAATAAAAGAGAAAGGAAAGATGCTAAAGTCCCTTCTTATTTTCTTTTTTTCTGATTTATGGCTGCTTCACCTATTTAAAACAATAACAAAAATTCCTTCCTTGTCCTTCTACACACTTATTCCCATACTTAGGTAAAAATAATTCTCATTCATCATCTTCCTCACTTTAGACCATATTAAAATTTCAAAGAATGAAAACAACATAAACAGCCGTGTTCCTTTTTTTTTAGAATGATTTCCCCACATTTAAATTCAGACACACACACACATATGTATAATTTGATTCGGTCCTAAGAATATACTTTTGTTTAGATAATAGCTTATAACTTAAGCATCTGAGGCACTTCAAAATCATAGATATTACAATATTACCCCCTTAAAGAAATTTGGTCCCCGAATTTCCAAAACACAAGACTACAAACCACCAAGCGTCCTACCGTTTCCTCTTATTCTTCTTTTCTTACATTATTTCATCAAGTAGATAGTCCCATCACAATATCTCTTTCCCAAGGTTTTCCTTTAACTATGATTCTTTCCTTTTGTCCAATCAAATAGCTTTTGACGTCTCCTCTTGAAGAATATTGCATCTAACTGAACCACTCAAATTGTGAATGCCATCACTACTCAATTGTTTTGTTATACACCACTAACCAAATGGGCTATACCAACACATTCACATTCAACTGGCTCTACAACTTTCACCAAGGTATACGTACTTATATATATTTACAACTCATGACCCAAGATATACCTCATTATGACATCCAAGAATGTCCTTTTATTTCATTTGTAGTCAACCTTTAACCAATTAAACTATACCAACAAACATATATCCTATTAACACATGATTACTCATACATACACCATGCCATGATATCCACACACAAGTAATATAGGCCATACATCATCTAATAATAATGCTGTTAACATACACATCATCACATAGCATCATCATTTCCTTCCCGCTTAGTCTTCTTTCTATTTCATACCACCGGTTATCTGTGGTGTGCACCAAAACGTGCATCCCAATACAATGTTCCTTTAATATCAAATAGCTTATTCATAAAGCACCCACTTACCAAGTACATTGCTCTATCGTAGAGGCTCATGATTATTGCATAAAGACTAAAAATTTTGCAACCAAGCAATAAATTAGAACAAAAGTCCTTTCACATGATATCATTCACTCACTACGTACCAAAATATTCATAAATCATTCACTCTCCTAGAATATCACCATTACCCATACATTTATACCATATGCCATCACTACATCACTCGAGAAATTTAAATTCAACAGATACATAACTTCATCCAATATATTTCACCCACTAGAGATATCCTTAGCTCAATATAAAATGATAGGAATGTAATAATCATTCCTATGACCCAAAAAAACATATCCATCACACTTCACATACCATAAACATATCCAACACATAAAAATAAACCCAGTGCATACCACATAATTAAAGGCATGATTAGGGTGATCCAACATCACTTGATCATGTAATTCCATTAGATAATTTCCATATATAGTTCTACTCAAACATTATGTGGTTCACAGATCTAAATTTAAAAAATAGTGGAATTTATTCCACATGCCTTCACTAACCCACCTAGCACTTGCCAACACGACAAGGATATAGCAAGCACTCATTACATGATACCAAGATACACATATGCCATAAAAGAATGCACCCAACACATACAGAAAAGCTTTAATATATCTTTCACGATACATGCATACTCAGTATACAACAACAGCAACCACTCATGAAATTCCACATACACATGCAACTAGAAAAGCAAACAAAAATACAACTAATGCATTCTATATAATGAAAATGCAACAACAAATAATGATGAATCAGATTAATTTTACGCGATAAAGCACATTTAATGTGTCCAATGTAATGCAATTATGGAGTTGTGTTACACTTTCTTTTTATCACGGTTTATCAACCGATTACCCTCTTTGGGCACATGTTAATAACAAACATAAGACAATGCACCATTATCCATGATACACTAATTACCATCCAATTCATGGTTTAGGCATACCAAATTGAATAATTTTATATAGAGTATACAACTTACTATTTCGACACATTCACATTCGTGTATATGTATATTTAATCACTTGAGCTATACCCTCATCCAAATTCCATTGGTCTCTTGGGTCGTGCCATACTAATACTAAACATTTGGGTCTTATTGAGTCGTGCCTTCAACCGAATTGGTCCTGTTGGGTCACTCCCTCAACTACACACACCATCTATTCACATAAAGATATTTAATTTCCATATTATTCACCACAAGCATGACACAATTTAAATCAACAGAGGTTTAAATCAATCAAGAACACATCATCCACATGAAAGGAAATTTCACATCCCAAGGAAATTACTACCATTCCATTGGGGAGTGTACATAACATCCTCCCTCATACTTTGGTACCATCTCAATTACCATAGCCTTAATCCATATAGTGTCCACCCAACAAATATATTTGCATTCCTTTGTGTTTTTACATTTTATACGTGCTACTTACCTTATAGCATCTCCATCTACATACATAAATATGGTAAGTATGACATGCATCATATATATATATAGATCCTAGAAAGAATGAGGTATCCGACCCATTATAAGGTACCCTAAGCACCAATACAACGGGAGATCGTGTAGATGCTTCCTTAAGGCCTACATTTTTACCCAAGATTAACAACTCTCCATGTTCTATCAGAGGTGACAACATCCTACTCTGTGAGCATATAGCTCAAGAAAAAGAAGAATAGTTTACAATACCACTATTGAGGAGTATGACATAAAAGAAAGACCATCTCGACCACCCCAGGGCCTTTAATGGAACTTCGTCCTATGGTTGTGCCATGGTTCTCAATAATAGGGGAAGGCCTAATATCCTAACCTCTGATATATTAGGTCTTTTATTACCTTACTTTGTAGTTAGTAAAAGACCTAATATCCTAACCTCTAATACCAACTTTGTCATACCCCAATTTGGGTACATGACCGACATGGAGGTAGATGCCATCCACCACTGTAAGCCTATCAATTAATAACCAAAACACATCCAAATAATTACAAATCATGATTTCCATTTTCCATATAGAAAAGCCATCCTTATCCACTTTTAATTAAATTTCAAGATGTATCCATATTATAGCAATGGTAATATCCATCCAGAGAATATTTATACATGATTAATAATTAGAGACATGAAGACAACATATTGATCCATTCTGCACACAACATAAAAAACCCTAGATGTTCTATCAAACTACAAAGTGACTCAACACATTGACTTTATTAGGACCAAGCTAGCATCCCAATCAAAAGGATAGGATCTAGAAGATTCCACTAATCCTCGTATAGAGACTCACCAACCACTAAAGGAACCTGCAAGGGGTACAAAAGAAAGGATGAGTATGAAACTCAGTAAGGGAAGTAAACCACTGAAAGGAAAACAAATTGAGTACCCCGCACAAGATTAAAATTAGTAGAAAACTCCACCCATTACCATTAGTCCACACTGCACACTTGGTCCACATAACCTACACCCAATATACTCATAAGATTGATAATCTAATGCCATCACTATAACTCAATGCAACTAACCTAAGCCATGTAAAATCTCACACAATGTATCCAAATAATATCATAGACACAAATTCACCAATCGTTACTAGTTGTCCAATGCATAAATAATTAACCATAAGATATAAAAGTTTACGAGATTTCTAGAAAGGGTCAATTGGCACCATCCAACCACTTGCCCATATAGACATAAATAATTCACCAGTTTCCCAAAAAAGGGTGAAGTGGCACCATTCAACCACTTACCCATATAAATATAAACAATCCACAATTTTTCCATAAGAGGGTCAAGTGGCACCATTTAACCACTTGTCTATATAGATATAAATATTTCACAAATATAATTCCAAGAATAGTAAGCATAACCATAGTACATACAAGAAGATAATTATTCCATCACAAAAATCCACAAACATCTTTCCTTTTCTTGAACATGATTATTCAATCACCAGATTAAATTTCAAATTATAACCATCTTTATTACGAGAATTATAAAGTATTGGAATAGGATAACTCTTAATTAGAATTAAGACCGAGGGTTCATATTAAATTTATTCAGCATGCACACTATCAGCATCCCATTACAATGCTACAATCTATCACCCAGAAATACAATTTCATACTCTGTGAGTTATAAATTCAAATGGAGAGAAAAAGACAATTTCCAAACTAGATAACCATACATAGAGCAATTATTCCCCACAAATGTATTTCATGGGATTCATAAAATAAACCATTGCAGAATACAGTGAAAGCAATATCCATCTCTCATCGACAAGCCCAGCTAAAGAGATTTTCATTCTCCACACAATGCATTTCAAGTAGAGCCCATGCACATAATGCAAGAATTCCAATAGAAAAAAAAAAGATTATGTTAATAGCTCAAATTGAATGAGGGAAACTATTTTCCCAATATTATTTTGTTTAACACCCTTAAGTTCCCAACCCATCATATCAATTAACTTAGATGGGTACTTAAATAATTGGGGAAGCTTAACCATAGACTTCTAAGTGATTTAAAAATAAATTCATTCACATTCAAGTTAGGAGCAACCTCATCCTTTATTAATAAACCCACATGTATGATTCTCATAACCAACTAAACACCATTCCTATAAATATGCATACACAATAATAGATATTCCAATACTTTGAATCATATAGACCCACAAATTTTGTGAGGATGGAAAGTCATTCCTTAAAATCCAATATTACATATAATTCATCCATGTATTCTAGCAAAAGTAATTATACAATTAACCATATGATTGGAACATTCTCAATTTCTATTTATTAGATATAGATTCATCGGATAATCAAGTTTAGAATAGAAATTATCCCTGACCTTATAGTTTAGATCACTAATCCTTGATAAAAAGCCCAAAGATGTTTGCCACAAAACTTTAGGATTAAGCCCTACCAATTAGGATCGAAAGGAGTGATTAAAAAATCACATTTAAGGAAAATACTGTCACTGGAGTGACCAGATTTATTGTTGTAGTGATGAGAGGTAGAGGAAAACATCTCTGCTATAGTATCTATTGCTGTAGTGACAGGTCCATTGCTGTAGTGACCATAGCTTTCACTACACTGACAGAAGTCCCAAAACTCTCTTTTCCCATTGCTACAGTGCATAGCAGTGGCATTGTTGTGGTGGCCTAGTTTCTGCAACACGAAGACCCATTTTTGAGAGTCTAAGCCCACCATTTGAGTCTCCCAACTTCTATGGATCAATAGAAAACCAAAGTAGATGTTTTAGGCCATAGAAAACTGAACTAAATCCTTCCTAAATTCAAAAATCAACTTGGGTTCCATAAAGTTTTAAAATTTCCAAGCTCATGATAGCAAAAATAGAGTTACAATAGCCACCTTCAATTCATTCCTTAAACCTTTCCATTAAGAGCTTTCCAAAAACATTCAAGCCCAGATTTAAACAAACAGCACATAAATTTATTTTGCAAAAGAAATGGAAGTATACTTTAGCCCTCAATCATCATCCTCCCCCACTTTGGACCATATTAAAATTTCAAAGAATGCAAATAACATAAACAACCATGTTCTTTTTTTTTAAGAATAATTTCCCTCATTTAAATTCACACACACACACACACACACACACACACACACACACACACACACACACGCACATATATATATATATAAATTGATTCGATCCTAAGAATTTACTTTTGTTCAGATAACATCTTACAACTTTAATATCTGAGGCACTTTAAAATTGTAGGTATTATAGTAGGGAAATCAGGCCTCTTAACTCAAACCAATTCTTCCACCACTAATCCACTTTCCCTTGCAAATTATATATTCCTACTTCAACCATACAGATGCTAGAATATCATAAGGCTTTGGACGCTTTGATCATGCCTTCCAAGAACCGCATCAGGTCTTCACCCACCGCCTCCCCTGCAAACACTGAGGGCGTAAGCTTCAAGAATTTGGATAGGTGAATAACTTTCATTATTCACTCTCTTCAAGGGGGAGGGGTGGTGGTGGTATAACTTGCTCCCGTCTAGGTGCCATGAGGGGATTACTGACAGTTAACTTCTCTACAGTCATGGCTTCCAAACCATTAAGCTGAGTGGTAAAGGTGTTGATCATTTCCATGACTAACACGGCATCCACTTGAGGCAAAGCCTCAACTCTCGACAAAGGCCTCCCAACCTATTCCCCTTCATCACGAGTGTGCTCACTATCAACATGCTCAGAAACCACACGTTGCCTGTTCACAAGTGAAGCAGGCAACTGTGCCAAATTCGCCTTAGAACCTTCGCAAGCTAGCACAGCTAAATTTGTTTTGTCCACCATTTCATAATAACATGGAAGCTACAAAATCAACAAGCGACTTATAACACAGGAAATGCCCAATTTGGGCTACGACTAAGGAGTAAGACACGAAAGAAATAGACTTCGACAACTCCTTCAATGGGACCTTACCCTAAGGTTGCACTGCAGTTCACAACAATAGGGAAGGGCTCATCAAGGACAACTTGCTCTGTAGTCAATAAGAGACCTAAACCAAACCTTTGATACTAACTTTGTCATGACTTAACTCTGGGGCATGTGACTGGCATGATACGTGGTTATTTCTCACGGACGTAAGGCTAACTCCTAACTCCAACTCATGAAACAATAGCATTAATAAAATAAAAAAGAAGTGAATTTCACCACACTTCACTCCATACAAGCAAGATCATGAAATACAAAGCATCTAATACATAAATTATCAAATAAACCACAACATGGCTATCTCCTATGTTTCTATCTATTCCTATAATAGAATAGCACAAGGAATATACAGAAACATATACAAATGAATATTCTCTCAAAAAAAAAACCCTCATACTTGGTCCTATTAGACAATAGAGCTACAACAAAGGAGTATCTGAGGGTGACTACATAAAAAGTGTACCAACCCAACAAGCAAGTAGATTAGACCATGCGAACTTCTGCCACTCCTCGTGCAGATGTTCTTCAATGGTGATAGACCCTGAAACATGGAAACCACAACATGAGATAAGAATCTCAATGAGTAAAACCAAACACAAGCAATTTAAGTATGGTAGAGCACTAAGCATCTATATCTCCTAGCCCAAAGGCACTATTATATTCCCCTTTCTCATAACAATAAATTATCTCCATACCCATAAATGATTAAATCTCCATGCCCAAGGGAATTAAATATCTACACTCAAAGGTAGATATATCTCCGTTCTTAATGGCAATACCTCCATGCTCAAAGGTAAATTTAACCTCCACGCCTAATGGCAATTTCTCCATGCTTAAAAGCATTCCAATCCCTTTACGCATAGGCAATTATTCTCCAAGATTCTTGTGGTTCCAACCCACAATTCTCCTACCAAACCAGCAAGGCACAAGGTACAATTACTCCGATAAATTTATAGACACATACATAGGCAACACTAATATACACACAATTACCATTCAAGAATTTGAACTCCAAAACACACTTCGTGGTAAACTATAACGTGCAAATTATAGAATTTCTCCTTTCTTATTCCATGTTTCATCACTGGATGTACATCCACACTGTGCACAATTCAATTTAGGAATTAATTCATACTTGACTAGGTTATTTACTTACCTCGATCTAAGCTATACTTTACCATATGTGTAGTGACTTGGAAGGAATTGGAATATCTGAAGTATTAGAATTGACCCCTAAGGTAAGGCATATGAAATCAAATAATTAATTAGGACTCCTCAATGTTAATAGGAAATAACCAGTCGGTTGCCTTTTCCTTAGCAGTCGATTGATCCCAATTAATAGGATTTGACAGAGAGTAGCTGATTGACCTATTTACCCTTACCAATCGACTGGCCTGATTTAATTAAAATTGTGCAGCCCAGACAGAGAGCAACCAATCAACTAGAGGTTATCTACCAGTTTAGTGATGCGTTTAGTAGAAAATTTTCAATCGCCCAAGAGCAACCAGTCGACCGGTGCATCTCTGTCCAAGACTAGACAATGCACCAAAGGCAGCCAGTCGATTGGTCTATCCACGATAGTAAACTGGTTGCCATTAGATTTCAAAAAATTAGAAGAGAAAAAATCCCTCCCTTAAATCTTGATGCTTGCTTTACAACACTTTATTTAGGCTTCAATCATAAAGCTCTTGGGTGATTTTAAACTTTACAAAAACTTTAAAAAGACACACCCTCAAGCAAAATGAGCAAAGCTCTATGAGTGTTCTTGGAAATGAATTTCTTTAAAAGATTTTGGCTACAACATTTTCCAAATGTTCATTTACCCTCCTTTCAAGATATGCAAACTAAGCATCAAGAGAGCAAAATAACCACTCTACAGAACATCTAACTCAGCCCCACAACCAACGAAAAATAGTTTTAGGGTTTGAGAGTAACAAGACAAAGAGAGAAGAAGAAATACATCTACCGTCATTCCCTTCTACAGTAGCACTATGGGTGAACTAGAAAATAGATGTCATATCCCAGACTTGAGACTATGACAGGCACGATCGGCTTATCACGTACACAGCCATAAGCTTGATAATTCACTATCAAATCCAACAAAAAATATACAAAACCTAGGTAGCCTACTCGATTGCAAAGCATACTAAAGATTGACTTAAAACTTATCAAAGTAATACCTTACCCTATCACACTCAATGAACCGACGACCTAAACCTTCTCCATAACCTGAAACTGTGAGGGGGTAACTCTAATCCATGTGACTCACCGGTAAAAATCTACCTAGCATGATCACATATTCAATAAGGATATGTGTATAGGCCTCCATAAGGTATGCTGGCAATTCTTTCCAAACCCAGAAGCATATACATAATCATTAAGCATCCATAGATGATGCAAATAAGGCCATTACCATGCAATGCTGGTACCTTAATTTTGTGCTTACTATACGCTACCCAATTCCAAAGCACCACGTACCCTTACCTACTAGCACAATCACTTTCACCAAGGTCATACCAGCACAAGTCAAGAATGAACTCACATGTACATATATATATATATATATAAATATTGCAATGCATAAATAATTCCATGCTAGGCACCCACGTTACTTACCCGTAACTAAGGATTTCCATAATCAGAATATACTATAAGACAATACAAATACCACTAATTGAAAATGCCATTGTTCATACCACATCGAAAGGAGGCCACATTTCCATAATACATATTCACCATGACCACATCACTATTCAATCAATTACATAAAGTCTCTGGTTTATTGGATTACATCCTCAACCTTTAATGGGTCATGTTAGATCATGCCTTCAACCAATGCATATATGTCACCAACTAATCCTCAATATAAAAGAGGGACTATAACAGAATCTAAATTATCCTCATGTACGAATAATTTTGACATAATATAGATAAGCATAAGTGTCACACCACGACATAGTACAACTATAAATGCCTCATTATGATACAAAGTAAATATCTCGAGTGCCACACCCTGGCATAAAATTAATATCTCAAGTGCTACACCTTAGTGCCAAGTATCTCAAGTGCCACATCTCAGCACCAAGTATCTCAAGTGCCATACCTCAGCACTGAGTGAGTGTCTTAAGTGCCACCCTAAGCATCAAGTGAGTATCGCAAGTGCTACACCTCAAGTGAATATTTTAGGTGCCACACCTAAGCACTGAGTAAGTATCTCAAGTGCCACACCTCAGCACTGAGTATCTCAGGTGCCATACCTCAACATTGAGTGAGTATCTCAAGTGCCATACCTCTGCACTAAGTGAGTATCTCAAGTGCTACACCTCAACACCAAGTGAGTATCATCACACTCCAACCTTAGAATCTTCCTAACCACAACATAGATTGACCATTTATTTGCATAACTCTATTAACCATTATGATTACATATATATAGGCTCACATATTTCCACATGGCCATATGTTATTCCAACACTAAGCATTAATTTAATTCACACCAACCCACATAAATCTTATCATCATGGGTGGTCACCACGCCCTCATGCTATCATGAGGATTATATGTAAGCATCTATGCATGTGTACAAAAATTCATACCTATACCATTGAGTATACATTTCATGAAATCTTGGGGCATGGATGAATATGTACAACCTTTCCATCACAAACTTATAGTCTGGAACTTGCATGTATATGTACATATCTTTCAAGTTATCTTTACTATATGATAGACAAACACCTTTGTACATATATGTATAAGTGTTGAACCCAAGTCATTTAGGAGTATGCATCTACATGACACAGCTCACAATTTCCTTCCCAATAGCAAAAGTACGAATATATACCTTTATACATACATACATATATATATATATATATTCTTAACATACGTACATATTTGTTTTCTTACAAAATGATTTATTAGCTAAAGCCTTAGCCCCAATCTACGCAACCAATACTCATGCATTAATTATCTCACAAGAATAAGGCATTCAAGTTATTTTTCATGCAAAGATCAATTTCACATAATCTTCCTTTCTCCACTTCAACCCAATTTCACACCCACAAGGGAATCCACCCAAGTATTCCCATAGATGAGGGGTCTTTACTCACTAGCATTTACACATGCAGATCACCATAGCATGACAATTTATTACAATCACTAAAGGTACTAGAAGAGCAATAAATGATGAAGTAAACAAACAAGAATTAAGGTAAAAAATCCCTCACCTCAACTCCAATCTATCCATACCATCCCAAAGCCCGATTTTTGGATACACAAACCCTATTTGAATCCTTAGAGAGGCATTCTAGCCAATTAGAATGGAAACAAATATGCACGAAAGGCAAATAGAATTCCAAAAGTTATTTGATGGGGATCAGTCGACTGCCTTACCCCTGGTAGTTGACTGATTCAATCATATGAGCCTTAACCTGAGAACAATCATTTGACCGATGACACCCTATCAGTTGACTAATGCATCACTATTATACCTATTTTTCCAACCTAGGGCCTACCAGTCGATCGATGATGACCTATTAGTTGATTGATACGCCACTGCCAAGTCTGGTTAAAGAGCACTAGAGGAAGCCAATCGACTGCTAAGCATATAACAGTCAACTGATTGCCTAACAGATTACGAAAACTTCTCTGCATAAACTTCCCAATCCCTTCTAATCATTAAATCTTGATCATTTCTCTTAGTTCTTGGCTCTAATCCATCCTTTCAATCACTAGGAATCATCCTCAAACAAGAAAATCTAACAACATTCAAGATTTAACAAACCAATCTTCTAAATTCCTAACCAAAAACCTAATCTCCCTCCCAAATCTTAAATTTTGTGCTCATTAGCCCCAAATTAGAAATTCTTCATGGTTTTCTCCAAGATTCTTGTTCCATCATCATCATTTAACATATAGGATTGTTTTAAATTGATACCCACTCAAAAATTCATCTATTTGATCCTCAAATTCTCCCAAAAACCTATAATCTGAAAATGAGTAAGAACGAAGGATTTAGGAGCTCTTACCTCTAATTTACTCTTCTTGTAATGTTCAGTTGTTGGAAGACCATGTCTACGCCAGAGAATGCTGGCCAGGAGCTCGGAAGGGTGTGGCTCCTTAGACCCGATGGTGAGAGGCAAGCGAGAGGGAGAGACAACATGACAGGGATGAGGGAGCAAGAAGGGGAAAGTGGTCTGTGAGATATATGGGGCACATGGTATATATATACCCACTCTAAGGGAATTACAAAATTGTCCTGAAGTCAGTCACACACTCCGATCTCTTGCAAGGCTAAAATTGTAATTTTCTCTATATTAAATGTTATTCGCATTCCATAGTGTCGCATATCCTCATCATCCACTTCCCAAATTCTGGTTATTCTCACTCCTAGTGGTTTTCATAAGGTGTCTCCAACTCCATTCCATCCATAATAATGATACCAACACAAAGATGCATAATTAAAATAAATAATTATTAGAAAAGAAAATAAATCCTCCCAAGCACACATGCTCAATAAAAATCTCCAGAGGTATTACAAGATACACTAGAATGCTAGAAATCAAGTTATAAAAGCAACTTAGCAATGTTACATAGTAGACTAAAATGTTGTTGTCATATAAAAAATAATTTGTTTTCCCATAGAAAGTTGACAAACTATACAGTCATATTACATTATCACCTAATTATTGTGTATTCGTGTTACATCTTTGAATATATATAATAGTAATATCTGTTCTGTTCATTATTGTTTCACTATCCTATGGTATTCAATATATATAATAACTTCTTTGCATTTCTTTTCTTGAGGAAAAGATGGTTTTCTTAGAGAAAGTTAAGTTGTTATTGACTCAAATTTTAAGGGTTCTGCGAGAACGATACTATAAAAGTTGTTCATGTTTGAAGGTACATGGTTTGTTTGGTTGGAGCAGAAGATGAGCATCTTTAAAAGCCTATGCCTACCCTAGCATTTTCTTTGAGACAATAGTGTCATTTTGGTTTTGTTTGTGATCTATTTTATTCATCTTGATAGAAATTTCTTTAACTGATATTTAGTAGGACTCGAGGTCACTCTTGTTAGAATTTGGGTTATTACCTTGAAGAAAAGAAAAAAAAAGTAATGATATGATGAATTATGGACAAAAAAGAAAATGGCAAGAAGCAAATGCAACAACTTCAATAAGGATTTCTCACTGTAAATGCTAGCTTACCAAAATGGTAAGCCTCAAGTGTAGTCAGTATGGATGCTGCTCCTTCAGTAATCAATCTGCTTGAATGCAAAGCCAAGGAGTTTAATGAATTAGTTGCTGCCTTATGTGTTGCCCAATTTGTACTGGTAACACAATCATGAATACTTGGTAGCAAATGTTCCAGGCTTGGTGGTGCAATTGCTCCAACCTACAACTCGTTCTCAATAACTTCTTGGGAATCTTTATGCTTGTTCTATTGGTATTTTATAAATCATAGCATTAAATGGTTATTTGGTGATTAATTTGCAATTTCATATAATGAAGATAAAAGGAACGATTCACTGCAATCATCTTTAGAACGATATCTTTGTAGTTTCGAGTAGCGTTTTATAATCTATTGCAATAATAAGATTATTATTACTAAGGGTCTAATACTCTACTATGATTTTAGCACTCAAATTTCAAATTTTATTTTGAGCACCAATGGTTTATCTATAGAAATTAAATGCTAAGTTCTCTGTCATACATCAAAATAAAATTTGGTCATCTGTTGAATTTGTAGTTTTAAGATGTACAAATCTCGAACATAATGTCCATAATGCAAAAGCAGAATCTTCCTTGTAACTTTACAGTTTCTAATTGTCAAAAGACCATTTTAATTTACTTAAGCAACATCATCAAATCTACAATGCCTTGCAAACATAGAAACTAGAACAACATTTTGACAACATTAGCTAAGCTGGGACAAGCTCAAAACAATGGACAAAATTGCAAGCTTTGCTAAGAAATTGAGATTCTTAAGTAATTTACATATCCTCGGATGAAGTTTCTAAAATATTGAGATGGTGGGTCATAAGCGCAATCCACCATTTTAGCAATGTATATTACTGCACCAGATTGCATAACCTTGTTTTGTTCACCCATGGCTTTGAACAAAGGCTTCACAAACATTGTAACCATTGAATTTAGACCACCTTTATTATCCCCAGCTTCACCTTTCAAGTACTTCACCGACATTGCTCCAATAGCATCACCATACATGTCCTTCACCCCCAAATTTGAGTCCTTAAGCCTCTTCACAATATGGGCAATTATTTTGGTCAAGTATATCAAGGTAGAATCATGGTGAGAGGTGGTTCGCGCCACTACGATGCCGAATCGGCCAGAATTGAAATCGTGACAATTTTACGGTATAGTGATCTGCCCAGGTCGTTTCACTCTTGGAACGTTGTTTCTAATTCACTAATTAATTGTTCAAATACTAAAACACTAGTTACAAAACACAAAATTGGGGGGTTGTTTGACAAAAATGAAATTAAATTAAAAAAATAAATACTGGACTATAAAATAGTAACAAAATAGATCCTCAACAAAGTAGAATATATAACCAGTCTTAATCTTTCTTGGAGATATAATCTTCCTAGTTCTATTCAGATGCTAATTTTTATTTTGTTTATCATTTGATTTCTAACTAAAAAGCCTAGAAAATCTTCTAGTCTAGATTACACTAAGACATAGTCAAAGAATACCTTCTCTGACTATATATTATTATAACCATAGTAAAGATAATCAAATCATGTAAGAAGACTTTTGTTACATGCCATTTTCATCTCTTTCTACCATTCCAACCAGTCATGATAGATAAATCCTTATATGAAGCAATAAAAACTAATTATCAAGTTCATAAAACTCTAATCAGAAACATTAACATAACAGAACAAAGGCTTAAAGAATAAGATAAATATTGGAATAAAGTGAATAAAACTTATCTTATAAAGCTTAGAAACTCATATTACAACTCCAATCTAGACCAAGATTGATTACAAGAGGTATTTAGCCCTCCATGACAGCCAAAACCGTGAAGAACAAAGGGAAAGAATGCTGCTGCAACTTCAGATCTGAAAATGACTCAGCTACCTCTAAGATATTTCAGTTTTGCAATATAAAATTGATCTAACACATTCCTAAAGGAATATTCTATCTGAGATTCCTCCTTGGTGCTTCTTCCATGATGTGGACAGCAAAATAACAGCAAAAAACTAGTAGGAAAGTAGCAAACAGCAGTAGAAAACCAGTAGGAAAGTAGCAAACAGCGGCAGAAAAGTGACATGCAGAATTAATATTTCTGCCAATGCTTTTTGATCAACGAAAAGTAATAATTCTGCCACTAAATTCTGACTACATGGCATTGAAAAGGAGTTAAAGTGAGCCCCACGTCCTAGTCAGCATATTCATCACCCAAAAGCGACACATCAGTATCCAACTCAGCATTTTTCTCTCCAATGATTTAATTCCTACTATTACCATAAAATTGTAACCAAAGATTCATTTACCGTTGGATCGTGCTCAAATGGGAACAATAAGTTCGGCCTACGTGATTCTTGGTTTTCAACGGTCGAATTAGTGATTAAAGGTCAGGAGTTTGAGATATATGCCTCGTAGCAGTAGCTCTGTTCTTGTAGTTTTTGCATCTTCTTGTTTTTCATTTGTAAGCATAGTTTTGTGCACTTGTTGGAGTTCTTTTTAGCATATGAATTCTCTAATATTTATTTTTCTGTAAGATAAAAATATGAATTAAATTAGGTCTTTCTCAATTAAGCTCTTAAAATTATAAATTAAAACATATTACCTCCATAATTAATTTATACTCAATAAATTTTAAAATATAATAAAATTAGAGAATTGGAAAAATTAAAGAGGTAAAAAGGACTAAAATGGGGGCTAAAAGAAATGGAAAATGCATGTTATCAAGAGGCATACACCACTATGAGCAAATAAGAGATTCTTTCTTCACGCCTGCTTTTGGGTTATTGGAGGCATCATATAGGCAATTCAAAATCATGGGTATGCTTTCTGGGCATAGACTATAGATGATCTTTTCTAGGTATAATACTTCAATTTGGCAAGTGTCTCTATCAGCAAGCATCGAGAGAGAGGTTATGACTTTTTTTTACTTAAGTTCAACCATGGCAATGTGAGAAGAGAGAGACAATGAAGAAGTTCTTGAAGATGGCTGAGTTAAGAACGATTGATGAATTGGTAGGTTTTGAATACTTGCACATTTGAGAATTCATTGTAAGGGATGATACTCTATCAATAGCTCAAAAAGCAATGAAAATTAAGAGAAAGAGAAGAACATAAGTCACATTTGAAGATGAAAGAAGTTGAAACTTGAAGAGATGAATGAAATATAATGGCACTAATGAGTAAAGTTGCAAATGAAAGATAGAATGAAGTGAGATGAGGAGGGAGTGAAAGAGAAGCTTGCTTGGTGGCGTCTGGTTTATCTGCTTTTTTTTCTCTTACACGGCCAGCATCAATTTTTTTAAACAGTGCAAAAAGCACCATTTTACTAATGCTATTTTTTCAAGTAGTGTTACACATGCTATCGTAAGCCTGATATTTTCCCAACTATCCCAAACCAAATATATAAAACCTAGGTGGCCTACTCAATTATAGAGCATACTAAGATTAACTTAAAATAAGAAATAAGGACAAATACCTTACCCCAAACAAAAAGGGAGGCATCCTCACTGCCAACACTACTTGAACTGTCACACCGAATCATCTCCAAAACCTAAAACTGTGATGGGGTGAGTGTAATCCACATGACTCACCAAAACATCTCTACTAAGCACAAGTAAAATAAATAGATACATGCAATAAACTTACAAATAACCAAACCAGAAAAGTACATGCACCCCACATAATAGCCCTAGCAAATCTTCCCAACCCATATATATATATATATATATATATATAACCACCATGCATTGGCAAAACAAAACCAATAATACATTTGCAGATGAGTAACTGATACCTTGGTTCCATATTTATCATATGTGACCTAATCCCTGAGTACCATGTGCCCTTGCCTTCTGACACAATCACTCTCACCAAAGTCATCCCAGTACAAACCAAATGCAGATACATATATGTATGTATGCACATATTCCATTACACAATTAACTGCACATGCCACAACATACCAAGTTTGAAATAAAAAATATCACAGATCATACAATATAGATAATCACACTACATCACAAGTAATAACCACATTCCACTTATACATATCCACACACATATCTGTGTCACTATCCAAACAATCCATAATCATCCAAGCAATCACCATATTTCGGTCTTGGATTCCATACTCTTCCAGGATTCTAACCCAAGCCTATCCCCTACATTTGATAGCTATAATCACTTGGAGTCTATCCGAGGACCCTGGATCATGCATACATCAAAATTCTGGCTTTTTCCGATGAACACTTCCTTCCCTTAACCTTGGTTCATGCCCTCACTCGGCAATCCCCAGTTCATGGCCTTCAGGAGTTCCCTTAACCTTGTTTCATGCCTTCACCCCACAATTCCCAATTCACAGCCTCTGGGAGTGTATCACTAAAGCCCTATACATAATCAAATCAACCACAATCAATATTTCATACAATCCATCACATAATGAAATGCAAGCCCACTAACATGATCACCCACATGTTCACAATGTCATATGTTGTCATCTCAACCTTGCACAATTTTAAATGTCAGGCCCTAATTTGGGAACATGACCAACACGGAGGTGGACGGAGCCTAACCTTAAGCCATTAACACATGAAAAAAATATAATATATATGAGTTCATTTTTACTACCAACATAAGATTTCCTAGGTGTTCTATCTAACCGTAGAATGACTCAGACACCCAACTATCAAACGTACCAATATTCCAAGATAGAGGAACACAGACCCAAAGACTCTGCTACTCCTCATACGGAGACTCTCCTTCTAACACAGAACCTGCAAGGGGTACACAAAGGAAGGGATGAGTATGAAAATACTCAGTAAGGGAAAAACAACTAGAAATTTAAATATGACCTATGTACTGCTCACAGGGATGGGTCACAAAGAAGGACCCCATCCACCAACATAAGACCAAGGACTCACCTCTCATAACCTGCAAGTCGAGTAAAAATTCCTACCATACACACACAAGCATCACTTAAAACATGCCTCATGAGTAGATTACCAAACTCATTTCAATTTGTTTTTGGAACAGACTATTAATAGGCACACATGTAACATATAATTAAGGCTAGAGTCCCTACAAGAAGAACACCCATAGATAAGCACACACATTTATGATTTTAATACTGTCCACCGTCCCAGGACATTTAGTTTAATAATACTGTCTACCATTTCAGGACATTTAATTTAAGAATGATGTCCACAGTTCTAAGACATTTAATTTAATAATGATGTCCACAATTCCAAGACATTTAATTTATTAATGATGTCCACCATTTCAGGACATTTAATTTAGTAATGTTGTCCACCATTCTAGGACATTTATATTTTCAAGCATAAAAATGGATAAGTAAAACCATGATGATGCTTTTTGCATTAAACATATTCATGCCCATATAGGGATGGTTGATAACTCTCATCACACACCAATGCATACAACTACGCCCTATGCAATTTGCATATATATGTATATAAAATCACATAGGAATGTTTGGGAACATAATGCACCTATAGCAATTGAACATCAAGATCATGCATGCTAAATATTTTCAAATTATACATGCTTGCATACTTTCCATGAAATAAAGTGACTGTATCCTTATCCACACGTATATTCACATCTCAAAGTAATACATAAGGGTAGGCAAAACACATCATATGATAGACTATGTATAAACACATATTCATCCATAACAAGATATTCACTTATATAATTAAGCCAAGATTTCATACATTTTAGCCCTCTTCAAATGGAATCATCACTTAGCAAAGCAAGGACAATTATGAAATAGCTCTCTAGCATTTGTATATCTATATATAACCACGAAAAAATGAGGATAGAAGCTCCCACAGTTTCACATACCCTACTACATAGTCATGACAACTCCCTTAACACACATACACACACACACACACACACACACACACACACACACACACACATATAATTGGCCTAAACATTAAGATGCGTAATAATTTCCATATACACAAAATGATAACAAGAGACAAGAATAAAGTAATTTTTCATTCTTATTCATATAGGAGTAATTATTTAGTAATTTTCCATTCTTGTTCAGATAGGAGTAATTATTTCACTTTCATAATTTACCAAGGGTATAACATTTGTAAAGTATCAAATGCTTTAGAATTGTATTTTAAATTGAAGAGAAAGGTCTTTCCATTTATCATTTGATGAGCCTACCATATAGCTAAAAGGAATGAGAATATCCCTTTATGTATTAACTACCTTTTCCTATTTAGTTTAGAGGTAAGCCCCCTTTAAAACAATTAAATTTCTCCATAAGCTCTGATTAAGACCAATTTCCAAACCCTAAACTTTGAATTTACTGGGCAATTATCACTAGTCCAAAATTCACGAAATTTGATAGACAACATCCCTGTTATGTATAGAATCTTAGATAAAAATTTAAAATGAAAATACTTTGATTTGCCCCCTCAATACCAATAAAACACAGCTGCTGCCTAGACTGCCTCTGCAGCTTCTGCAGTCTCTGTTTTGAAAGTATTTAAACAATTCCAAATCCCATGAAACTTGGTAGACACATAATTTAATGTTATGAAATCCTCTCATAAAAATTTTGAAGCAAAATATGACAATTTGGATAATCTAGCACAACTTTAATTAAGACTGATCAGATTATTCTGATTTCTGCAGTTGCTTTGGTTTCTATAATGTTTGACCTAGCAAAGACTTCCCAAACACTATGAAACCATCCAGTTCATAACGAAACATACCAAGGAATACCAATAAAATTTCAAGCCAAAAAGACTAGGTTTAGATATATTTCTACCTTAGAAAGTATGCCAACAGAAAATGCAGTGTTATTTTGGGCAACAAAGCTAATTAAGGGAATTTAGGATACCATATGAGGTTAGGTTCCATTAAAACTTGGTAAGCACTTCTATGACATCCACACAAAGGGGCATAAGGAATTTCAAAACTGTTGGGACCTACCTTTCATTTTAAATAGAGCAAAACTTCATAAACAAAAAAAAAATGACAGCAACCAAACTTGAGCAAAATCACACCCATAACACATAGTCTTGCATAATCTCTTAGTTCTGTCTACCACGTCAAAAAATAATATTCTCATGGATTAATCCTTACTCCTTCTTTGTTTACTTAGCCACTTTCTTCCTTGGGCTCAAGCATTTCAATAAAATAGCTACACCATTTAGGAGCTTTGGACAAAGCAATTAGCAACAGTAAATGAAAAGGATTTATGAAAAACAATACCACACTATGTTTCCATCTCTCTCTCCCTTAAGTAGTTCTAAGATCCCCACTAATGAAAATCATATTTCAAATTATAATGTTACTAAATCCCTTCTTATTTAGCATCTAGCACATCTAAATTAGAAATTTTATTTGAAGGAGTCAAAAGATCAATCCCCTTACCTCTTGGTTGTCACTTTTCCCCCTCTTGTTGAGTCTGCCTCTCTCTCGATTGCAGCTCTCTTTCCCTCTCTCTACTAGCTCTGCTATATAGATTAAACCGAGGAAGGAAGGGAGGAGCTGGAGGAAAGGGCTTGGTTGATGGTTGCTCCCTTTTTGTCTCTTTCTCCCGTCATTGCGTCAGTCTCTTCCTCTCTCTCGACCGTCTCTAATTGTGTGGCTACATGGAGAGAAGAAGACAAAGAAAGGGAAGTCCGGCTGGTGGTTAATGACGGCCACCACACATCGTCATCCTTGGCTCTTGCCTGACTTATCTCTCTCTCTCTCTCTCTCTCTCTCTGTTTCTCTCCTCTCCCTTTCTCTCATTCTCTTCTCTCTTGCCAGATCTATCGCGCTTGTGTGCACAGGGGGAGCACATCTTGGATGTGATGAAGCTTCCTTAAGAAGCTTATTTTGAATGAATGGTGAGAATGGTCACACTTGTCAAAATCTCCAAGTGCCACATGTCAACCTTATTTGCTTAAAATTATATAACTCATACCTTCTCAATTGATTTATGCACCTAGGTCCTAAAGTTTCCTTGCAAAAATTCCAAGTCACTTCCAAAATCCACAAATTTTTATTTTTCCCAATCAATAATTAAAATCCATCCATAATTTATAAACTCTCAAACGAGTCCTTAGATTTTATTAATATCAATCTCAGTTAAGTCCCTTGTTGAGGACTATCTTGAAATTTTCCATAATGGAATTTAGAGATTCCAAGTTGCTTTTTTGGGTTCCACAAAAATTTAAATAAACCACAAAACTCTACATAAAAATATAGTAAGATTAATACATTCACCTAATGAATTTAAAATAAAATTTATGGGTATTACATTAAACATATAACAATTATTCACATTCACGATCACACCATAATTATCAAGACATGCACTCACACCATGCTCCAAATACAAACTCATATCATAATACCCTAATCCCATCACTGATCATATATAAAAATCATCTAGCTCTCTCCAATGTACACTGTCTTCCCTCGACCTTGGTTCATGCCTTCACCGACATTCCCAATTCATGGTCTTTTAGGGTGTATCACTAAAGCCACAATCCACATCCATTATATTAATCTCTTGTCCATTGTAATACTTGCAGTTCTCAAGTATTAATTTAATTTGATTTTAAGGAATAATTCAGGCACAGGAAAATTTTTCCATTACTTAATAGAGGAATGTGAGATTAAGAAATGATAAGATGTGTAATTAATTAATGACTATTGAGGGAGCCAGATGATTACTAAGTTCAAGGAGGGACTAAAATGTAATAAAAAAATTGTATGGTACCTAGGATGTGAGACATACCCAAGTTAGAGAAATTATACAATTTCCCTGAGTAACATTGACCGAGGGGTTGACTAGAATGCAAATTAGCAATTTTACCATGGAAGGGTATATATAGGTGACCTCACCCTATTTCCTCATTTTTCACTTCTCTCTATCTCTCCTCACTCTCTTTTCTCTCTATCTTCTCTCTACTCTCCCTACCCAAACTTAGGACCCAAGCTTCCAGTAACCATTCTCTAATGTAGGTGTGGGTCTCCAACCACCAACCACCACCGAAAAAGCAAGGAGATGAGGTAGGCTCCTATTTTCCCCTTTTGAGCTTAATTATCAAATTTAAGAGGATCTAGGTAGGAATTGGGATTGTTAGAGAGTTTTAGAACTTAGGTTATGTTTCAAAATATCCCTTGATGATTAATAAACAAATTAGAACTAAGAATTGAAAGGATAATCAAGATCTAAGTTGAGATTTAAGGGTTGAAACCTAAAATGGAAGAGTTAGGGTTTTAAGAGGGATTTTGATGATTGGAGCTTGGTTTGTTGGAATTAATTAGCGGGTTTTGGTGTCAAAACACTCCCTAAACATCAAACATGAAAACCCATGGAAGAAATCAAGAGAAATGGTGAGGATTTAGGGGGCAATTTTGAGCCAAAACCGAGGCCAAATCATGAAGGTCGCCACCACACTACCAGAGGGAAGAAGTAGGACTAGCACCCAGCGCCATCTTGGTAGAGAGGGTTGTAGTGTCTCTTTTTTTTTAAACTTTTTTCAAATGGTTGTAACTCTTTCATTCGGACTTCATTTTTAGTAAATCTTTTATTGTTGGAAACCTCTTTAAATCTAGTTTCTAATGATATAAGTTTCATTTAAAAAATTCTTTACTATTTAAGAGTTATAACTAAAGGAGTTATCAAAGGTCAAAATTAGTGGTAAGGATTTCTCTATTTTGTAACTTTAACATATTTTTACATAGTTACCTTATAAGACTGGATTCTTTGATGCATCTTCCACATCTTTTAGGATCCAATGGATAGCTTGGAGTAGAGGTAGGGGATCTTTCTCTACTCTGTTTGCTTATATATGTATATATATCTTTAGGATTATTTTTCCTAAATTTATTTAAATGCATTTAAATATTAAATCTTGCATGTGAAACATGTGTATGGTGCATTATGGGTATACGGGTATAACTAGGGGGCATTAGTAGCTAGGGATAACTCTTAGGATTATTATCGTAAGTGTGTTATGGTGTAGGAATAGGAGCCCAGGGTGAGTAAGCCAAGGTATGCGTCATGATCCGTCCAAGGGGCAACATAGTGGCAAGGCAGGGCTCAACCCGAGAAATACCAAGGTTGGCTATTAAATTTCTCAATGGGGAAACATGTCAGCAACATACTCAATAGACATGGGATTTATGGTTTATTATTCATGTGATTTTTTCTTGTGTTTGATGTAACCTATTGGTATGCTTTTGGGGTCAGATACTAGAAGTTGCCATATCAGGGATGGGCCAAGACTCAAGATGGGAGTCGTACGAGTCAATGGATATGAAAACCATGGGTTGCTCCATAGAGACATAGATCCATAAGATGGTATCTTAACGAGGAATTTGTGGGGATGTAGACCCATGTTGATGAAGCCTTTAGAAATAGAAATATGGGGATACATACCGATATAATGAAATTCTTGAGCGGAACGTCCAAGGAGAGTGTAGACCCTTGGCAATGTGGCTCATGAGATATGGATATTTAGTCTATAGGAATGCAGACCCACGTAATAAGACTCTTAAGTGATGAATCCATGGGAATGCAGATCCACGCTAATGAAGCTTTTGAGAGGTGGACCCATAGGGACATAGACCATGGAGACTGACGTGTATACTTGATAGGGGTATATAGGGTGATTTGTGGGTTATGTGTGCGACCGGGGAAGTTGGAGTCTGGGGTTGGGCATAGTGGCATTAGGAGTGCACTTTATGTGAGTTGAGAGCACGATGCCTTGCATAAATATACAGCGCAACTTGATGTCGCATGGGTTGGGCTTCTTGTGTGTATATATTTCTATAGAAATATTTTTATATTGCATGTTTGTATAGAGTATGGTAGTTTGGGTGAGTCCGTGGATTAGACTCACCTCTTCAACGTTGTAAGTACAGAAGGATGTCTAGACCGATGACACATAGGATGCCTCTCATTTGGGGCAAGGTAAATTTTATTTATTTACTTTTGAGTTAATTATTCTAGAATGCTCTATGATCATATAGGCCACCTAGGATATAGTGTATGTGGTTAGGGTCGATAGAAAAAGGATTTAGGCTTACGGTGGTGTGAACATTACATTGCCCGTGCTAATCACTGCCACATTTTCTAAAAATGATGAAAATTCTAGCCCCCAATTTTAGGTCGTGACATCCACCTACGAACATATTTTTCCCAGCCCTTCGCAAGGATAGCATGGTGACGTATGCAAGAAAATGTACAAATTCACTTCCAAAATTTCAGTATAAAGATGTCTTTATGAGACTTGAAAACAAGTAGGTGTGTGGGTTCATTTATTGGTCGACTAAACCTCATTCATGCCTACACATGTCCTTATCTGATTTACAGTACCGTAAAAGGTGTGATGGCACTTATATGTCAGGGAATATATGTAGGTATCATTTCAAGCTCTTCTTGATGGGTGAAAAAGGATTCACATGAGTATCTATACACTTACTAGGCACATTTGCATTAGTAGAATAGGGTTTTGTACATATTCCGCACACAATCAACACCACTGCTGTAGCACAATAACACACGTCAACTTGTGGTCATAGCCTCAATTCCAAATACATGCAACCAATGAATATACATCCAAGGTATTTCCATGCAAAGATCATTCTAATAACATTCCACTAGCATGTAATTTCTTTCATACCACTTCCGTCAAATTTCACACTCACATTGGTATTCACCCAAACATTCCTCTTAGGTGAGGGGTTTACTTACACATATGCATTTACATATTCTCATAATCATAGCAAGACAATTGGTTTCAATCACCAATTATGCTAGGAAAGTAATAAGTGAAGAAATAAACAAGAGCATGGTAAAGAAATCCCTCACCTCCATTCCAACCTATCCATTGCAAAACTCGGTGTTTGGATGAGCAAACCTTGCTTGAATCCTTTGGAAAGGCATCCTAACCAATTGGAATGGAAAACACATGAGAAAGAAAGCAAATAAAATTCCGGCTACTATCTAATAACAACCGGTCGATTGCCCTCTACACTAGTGGTTGACTAGTTCAGCTCAACCAACTCCAACAGGAGAGCAACTGGTTGACTGGTGACATGCAACTAGTCGACAAGTGCATCACTACCAGATCTACCATACCAGCCCAGAATCTATCAGTCGATTAATAATGTCCTACTAGTTGACCAATGCGTCTTGGTCAAGTTTAGATAGAGAGCACCAGAGGTAGCTAATCGACTGCTCCACACTCGATAGTCGATCAGTAGCCCAATAGATACGAAAATTTCTATAGAAAAACCCTCTTATTCTCTTCTAACCTCAATCCAACCTCAATCTTGATTATTTCCCATGAGTTTATGGTTTCAATCCATACTCCTAATCACTAGAAATCATCCCCAACCAACAAAATCCAAATACAACCATGATTCACTGTTAGACCTTTCATCTTTCTAACCAAAAACCTAACCCTTCTCAAAATTTTGAATTTTATGTTCATCAACCCAAAACCATGAATCTTCTTTAGTTTCTTCCAAATCTCCATTGTTATTACCAAATATGTAGAAATGTTTTAAACTCAAACCCAACCATTTGAACCATAAATCCTCTAAAAAAACCCTTGATTTTGAAAATTGGAAAAGAAATGAAGTAGTTGGGAGTTCTTACCTTATCAGGACTACTTTGTGATGGTCACCCACCGGCGAGGTCACTCCCACACCGAAGAACGTAGGCTGAAGGCATCGAAGGCGCAGGTCCTTGGAGCCGTGGGTGCGGGTGTGTGTGTGTGTGTATGTGAGAGAAACAGAGTGTGTATGTGTGAGAAAGAGAGAGAGGGAGATAGAGAAAATTTGAGAGAGAGAAGAATAAGCTGAGTGTAGGGAAAGGGTATGTGTATATATAGTCACAAGGATGAAAAATTACAAAAATGCCCTTGGTCTGCTCGTGCGATCAAAACTATAACAAGGGAA
Organism: Biancaea sappan; assembly: GCA_037074585.1. NCBI lineage: Eukaryota > Viridiplantae > Streptophyta > Magnoliopsida > Fabales > Fabaceae > Biancaea > Biancaea sappan. Next base: position 41,367,507 of record CM073494.1, on the reverse strand, counting down.
ATATTGTGATTTCCCAAATTCAAATATTTTCCTACATTTTCAAAAATGTCACACAACCCCATCGTTCACTTCTCATTGTCAGTAATAAAAGTTTCCAATTTATCAATGTTAGCAATTTGGCAAGCACACCAATCGCACAAGTAATACAGTGATAAAATGAGTAAGAGATATTGTCCCATAAGGACTAACGTGCAAAGTACTCCAGAAATTTAAATGCAATAGTCAAACAACCTAATTTGGATTAAAGGTAGCTCTAACTTTTAAATAAAAATGTAAAATTCACAAATAACATATTTTTTTATTTTTTTCGCAATTAAACAGAATGCAATCACAAATTTAGATGAAATTAACTTGATTAAAAGACATAGGGCTACTAATCCCCTTCTCTCGTCCTAAAAGTTGCAAACTCTTCCTATCATCTGCGGTTCAATTCAACTATATACTTTAATCTTAGGTTTTCTATTGGCTTAAAGTGATTCTCTCGAACCTAAGTTAAGCTACTCAACTCTAACATAATCCCTTATGTGAGTTTAAGTCGAATAAATGATAACCTAAATTTATTAAGTGAGATTAATTAATATCCCTATCAATTAACAAGCAAAACCCCTAAGTTCTTCCACTCGCCCTAATCACTCAATGTTCTACCAACATCTCCCTCGCCAAAGTTCGATGACAGCAACAAACAAATCATAAAGTGGTCAAGTTATGACAAGTACAGTAAATATGAATGAAAGGAATATATTTATTGAATTGAAATCACAAAGTCAGAGAAAAAATAACTCCTAATCAGAGATTAGGTTCATAGCTACCCTAGAATAAGAAAATTAGCTACTTATAGTCCTAAAACTACAAAAAATAGTAAAAGATTGATCAAACTCCATGAATCCAAAGTTGGGTTGACAAACATTGGGCTCGGAGAGCTTCGAAATGGGATTCCTCCTTTTCCCTTTGTAAACATGACATCTTCTAGCCTTCCCTCAACTCAAAATGACCTGAAAATTCTATTCTGATGTTATTTAAACAAGTGCAGAATGCGAACTACCACTATAGCGATGAGGACCCACCGCTATAGCGGTGGAAAGCAGAGAGAATGGCTTTAAAACACTTTTTTTAGGCTTCCACTGCTATAGCGGTAGCTGGCAGAGAGGAAGACTTCAAAATAGATTTTTTTTTCAGCATCTACTGCTATAATTGTGGCATCCACCACTATAGCTATGGGAGACAACAAGCAACTTCTTCCTCTAATAGGGTCCATCCTCTTGCACAAGTTCGCACCAACTCAACCTACAACAAAAACAATGCAACACCAAATATTAAAAGCAAAGAGTCATGAAACAACTCAATTTATTAAAAGCTTTAATAAAACTTAAACAAAACTAAAATACTCAAAACAAGGGTTAAGAATCACAAGCCAACAAGAAAGAGACCAAAAATAGAAGGAATTTAGCATTAAAATGGTACTGAATTGAGAACTCAACACTCTCCCAAACCTAAACCTTTGCTTATCCTCAAGCAAATCAACCCTCACATAGACAATGGTGTAAAGCAAAAAATCAAATACACAGGTTTACAATCAGGCTTAGAAAATGATTAAACTAAGCAAGGGAAAATAGTGGAATATGTGGAGAAAAATAGAACCATCTATTAAAATTAGATCCAGAAAATGCTTTTACTAGAGAATAGCCATACTTGCAACAATAATTTAGAGATTTAAATAAAACTCAAAATAAACTTTTTCAAATAGAGACCTCTTAAAGCAAAATATCATTACTTGAATTAATCTTCTTTTTTATATTTTTACACTCTCAAGGGTTTTCAACCCAAATTCCAATGATCCACTAAGCAAACCACATAACATGAGGTGTAACCAGGAAGAGGCAAAGTCCTGCACCCAATCCACACAGCTCTTCCTCCCCATTCACACCAAAGGTGAAAACTACAGAGTGAGAGAAAAGCCCGTGCGCCTAATCCACGCAACACTTCCCTACCCTTTCATTTTCTCAAACTAACTGAAAATAAAGTTCATTGGATGATAAAGTGTTCGTGTGCCTAATCCACACAACATTGCCTCAACATAAACATACCTTCAAGCTAGCTAACTATTCTTATTTGTAAAAATGGAACACCAATCTTTCTTTTTTTTTTTTATAATTTATTTTTGGAATTTGGAATGTACACCCTTTATTGAGCTTACTTTTGATTTTATGAAAGTTTAACTCAAGCTAAAGTAATTGGTCAAAGAGTTTCAAAACTTCAAAAAGTTTTAAATGAATTTTGAATTAATCTCCTATTATTCTTAAAAGTAAGGCTAATTCTTTATTAAAAGCAATTCCAAAATCATAATTTTAACAAATATTTCAAAATTTTTCATAAAATATGCAACCTTTCCTTTACAAAGCTCTTAAACAAAAAGTTTGAAAATTTTGAAAATCTGCCATATGTGAAAATCACTTTACACACAAAACACACTAACAAACAAAAACAGACAGACACAAGACAACAAGCAACACAATTACAAACAAATACCAAACTTCCCTCCCCTAAACTTAAAGTTGACAGTGTCCTCATTGTCCCATATCAGCACAACAGAGGAAAAGAAGCATACCAACAACACAACAACAAGAACAAGAAATACCATAGACAAAAAAATAATAATAATTAAAGTGAAAACAAAACAATAAAACTAAGAAAGTAATAAAACTTGGGTTGCTTCCCAAGAATGCTAAGTTTATAATCTTTAGCTAGACTTTACTAGGGCGCCTATGCTCAAGGTGGATCTTCCAATTTTTATTGCTTCTTGAATGCCTTCAGCTGAGTTAGAACATTGTTTGCAATGTCAGGAGGTTTGAATTTATGGGGATAATTATGAAACTTGGCATAAACCTTTGAAATTTCAAAAATTCCCCTTGTTCTTTTTCCCACTTCTTCAATGCATCTTATTATGAAAACACCCATGAGATTCCTCATCAATCATCCTTAAGAAGTAGCATTCCTCTAGGTCATCAGGAGCTTTCATTGCCTTATTCATGTTAAAGGTAACCTCTTGATCATTGACTCTCATGGTTAACTCACCTTTATGAACATCCATCAAAGTTCTTTCGGTAGCTAGAAAAGCCCTTCCCAAAATGATTGGGTTCTCTTTGTCTTCCTCATAATCCATGATAATAAAGTCCACTGAAAAAATCAATTTGTCCACCTTACATCCTCAATGATTCCATTTAGATAGCACATCTAACAGTCAGCTAGCTAAAGTGTCACTGTAGTAGGCTGAGCATTTCCCAAACCCAGATTCTTGAAGATAGAAAGCGGCATCAGATTTATACTTGCTCCCAAATCACACAATGATTTTTCGGCAAAATTTTTCCCAATATTGCATGGGATTACAAAGCTACCTGGATCTTTTATTTTGCTAGGCAACTTCTTCTGAAGGATGGTACTACATTCTTGAGTCATGGCAACTGTCTCAAACTCACCCAAGAGCCTTTTTCTTGATAAAACATCCTTCATGAACTTTGCATAACTAGGCATTTGTTCTATGCCTCCATAAGTGGGATGTTGATATGAAGTTGCTTCAAGATCTCCAAGAATTTTTTATATTGCCAGTCCAAATTAAATTTTTTATGCTTCAGAGGATAGGGCATTGGTGGGACAAAATTCTCAACCCTCACATCTTTTACCATATTTCCAAATTTACCTTTAGTCTCTGAAGCATCAACTTTCTTAGTTATAGTTTCTTGAGGTTTAACAACCTTCTCTTTCTTTTCTTCAGTGACTAACCTTTGCGTCTGATCATTCTTTTTATCCACATTAGGAAGCTCCTTGCTACTCCTTAAGGTAATAGCATTACAATGCTTTTTCCCCTCCCTTCTTGGGTTGTTTTCTGTGTTACTAAGGAGATTACCTTGTGGCCTATCGTTCAGAGAAAGTGCCAGCTGGCCCATTTGAGTTTCTAAGTTCTTGATTGCCATATTCTGAGTTTGAAATATTGACTCACTCCTCTCCATGAACTTCATGAACATCTCCTCCATTGAAGGTTTTTTCTCCACTTGAGGTGGTGGTGCTATGTTCTGAGAAGGATAGCTACTCTGATTACTGAATCCAAAAGATTGAGATGGCCTACCAGAAGATGATGATGTTCTGGGATTCAGGCAATGATTGTTGCTCCATGAAAGTTCGAATGACTCTTATTCCCCGGATGGTATGAGTTGGAATAAGAATTGTGTTGAGTCCTTTGAACATTGCCCATATAGTTCAATTGTGCTATTATAATTGACTCATCACAACAACCATTGGCATGGGCACCACCACAAATATCACAGTTAGCCTCTGGAGTAACTACTGCATTTACTCTTGCAGTACCTTGTTGCCTTGAGCACACCATGTCAATGCTTCATTTTGAGTCAACAGAGCATTAAGGTATCCAATTCCATAATTCCCCTCCTTGAAACATTTTTGGCTTAGTTGGAAGCAATTTGACTTGCCCCCATGGTCTCTATTATTTCTTGGGCTTGCCTGATCGGTTTAGCCATTAAAGCACCGCCAGCTGCGGTGTCCAATTTTTTCCTTGTCTCATAAGTTAGCCCACTATGAAAGATAACGAGCTATTGTCACTCTTGAATTCCATGATTAGGACACTTATTCAATAATTCTCTAAACCACTCCCACTTCAGATAAGCTTCTCCTTCATATTGATAAAATGTAGTAATTTCATTCCTTAACTTAACTGGCCTTGAGGGAGGAAATAATTTGTCCAAGAACTTCCTCTGGAGTTGATCACATGTGGTGATGCTCCCTTTTGGTTGAGAAGTCAACCAAATCTTTGTAGAGTCCCTCAATGAGAAAGTGAACAACCGAAGACAAAGAGCATCATCACTCACCCCATTCATCTTAACCATGTCACAGATATCCAAGAAGTTTGTGATGTGGTTATTTGGGTCCTCCATAAGACTTCCCCAAACTAGTTCTATTAAACCAAATTCATCAAAATGGCCCTTATTTCAAAATTGTTGGCGCCTAGTGGAGGTTTCACTATATTGGATGCGTGTCCAGCCTCAGTGGGTGAAGCATAGTTCCATACAAGTCTATTGTCATCATTATGCTCGTTTCTAGCACCATTGGCCCTATTATTTTCGTTATTATCTGCTACTTCTTCTTCTTCTAGAGGAACTAACCTTTCTTGAATTTTTCTTGCTCTTGCTTCTTTTCTAGCTCTCCTTGCAATATTCTCAATCTCAAGTTCGTATAGGAGTTCAGAAGGATCAAGAGTACCTCGCATACACAGCAGAAATAACAAATCAGAAGTGCCAAAAAGAAATCAGAAAAACAACTTTAAAAGTAAAAATTACTACTAAAACAGAAACAACTAAAATAAGGAACTAAAACAAAATAAAACAAAGCAAAACAAATACCTAATCTAGCACCTTTAAACTCCTTAGAATATTAGCTAAAACTGTTAGTCCCCGGCAATGACGCCAAAAACTTGTTAGTAATTTGGCAAGCACACCAGTTGCACAAGTAATACAGTGATAAAATAAGTAAGAGATATCGTCCCACGAGGACTAACGTGCTAAGAACTCCAAAAATTTAAATGTAATAGTCAAACAACCCAATTTAGATTAAAGGTAGCTCTAACTTTTAAATAAAAAAGGTAAAATTCACAAATAACATATTTTTGTATTTTTTTCGCAATTAAACATAATGCAATCACAAATTCAAATGAAATTAACTTGATTAAAAGACCTAGGGCTACCAATCCCCTTCTCTCAGCCTAAGAGTTACAAACTCTCCCTATCATCTACGATTCAATTCAACTATATACTTTAATCTTAGGTTTTCTATTGGCTTAAAGTGATTCTCTTGAACCTAAGTTAAGCTACTCAACTCTAACAAAATCCTTTATGTGAGTTTAAGCCAGATAAATGATAACCTAAATTGATTAAGCGAGGTTAATTAATATCCCTATCAATTAACAAGCAAAACCCCTAAGTTCTACCACTCGCCCTAAGTACTCAATGTTCTACCAACATCTCCTTCACCGAAGTTCGATAAAAGCAATAAACAAATCATAAAGTGGCCAATTTTACGATAAGTACAGTAAATATAAATGAAAGGAATATATTTATTGAATTAAAATCACAAAGTTAGAGAGAAAACAACTCCTAATCAGAGATTAGGTTCATAGCAACCCTAGAATAAGAAAATTAGCTTCTCATAGTCCTAAAATAACATAAAACAGTAAAAGATTGAACAAACTCCATGAATCCGAGGTTGGGTTGACGGAAATCGGGCCGGGAGAGCTTCGGAATGGGATTTCTCCTCTTCCCTCTGTAATATCGGCATCCTCTAGCCTTCCCCTAACTCAAAATGACCTAAAAATTCTGTTTTAACACTATTTAAATGAGAGAAAAACACGAACCACCGCTATAGCAGTGGAAGACAGAGAGAATGGCTTTAAAACACTTTTTTTCAAGTTCCACCACTATAGCAGCGGCTGGTAGAGAAGAAGACTTCAAAATAGATTTTTTTCAACATCCACCGCTATTGCTGTAGGAGACAGCAAGCAACTTCTTCCTCTGACAGGGTCCATCCTCTTGCACAACTTCGCACCAACTCAACCTACAAAAAAAAAAATGAAACACCAAATATTAGAAGCAAATAGTCATGAAATAACTTAATTTATTAAAAGCTTTAAGAAAACTTAAACAAAACTAAAATACTCAAAACAAGGGTTAAGAATCACAAGCCAACAAGAAAAAGACCAAAAATAAGGGGAATTTAGCACCAAAATAGTACGAATTTGAGAAATCAACAATCAGTATTTCCCTCATCCTTCCTGAGCCTTAATTACCTTCCCGTCGTACTACTCATTGCATCTTCCCCGCATACCAAACTCCCTCGAGTCATTTTTCTTTAATCCAATGAAAATTTTTCCTTTGTATTTTCACATCCACATTGATTTACCATCAACAGTAATACCTGGGAATTCGAGGTTTTATATAAATGAAGGAGAAAATGTTAAAAAAGCCCCAACTCTTATGTTTTCTTTTAAAATGACTCACTCTTTCTTTCAAGTCTTTGTTTCATTTAACACGTGGGATTGGCAAGCACTGGTTCATCCATTTTTCCAGCCTTCTCCTACAACATGTAGCCCTTATCCATCATGGTTAGCTTTGTTGGCTTCTTCGTCATCTCCATCGGCGGTTCCTACATCTTCAAAGCAGCAGTTCTTGACTCCACAGCGTCTTCCTATAACGGCTACACATTACTGATTACAACTGTGACATCCACTTTGCGAACCCACTCGCTCGCCACCACGAGCATGTCCTTGTCACCCCCTTCTATGATCTTGTCCACTCCTTTGGTGGCACCCCCTCTAGTAGCACAATTAACTTCCTCGACATCGATAGAGATGCTGATGTCAACAGAGAAGAAGCAAAAGCGGCTTCTTGGTTGCTTCCCAACCCATCCAACCGGAAGGCCGTGGATAGCTTGGATCTAAACTCTGGTGAGTATGTTTTCTATGAAAAGAAGTTGTGCCTAGATCTAGATTTCTGACTGGTGGATCCAAAGGTAGAAGCACAAGAACATAATAGATCTGTCACAAATGGTGTCGTACTAGGATAGAGTAAAAGCACACAAGTTTCATCCCTCAACAAACACTTCTACGACATGGAATTGTCCGGGTCCAAGTCCTTCACCTACAATTACAACAACGAACAATGTCTGAGCCAAAGTATAACACTTTGTTCCTTGAATTTTATATAATTCATCACATCTTTGGCTTGATCTAAGATTCTTAGCTAACATAGTGAGATTGTATAGGTATCTATTAGGTGAATTGGCAAGTGCACTAGTTGCACAAGTAATAAAGTGTGAGTAAGATATCGTTCTCACGAGGACTAAGTGGCTAACTACCCAAAAAACTTGATGGAATTAGTTAGACAAAAGTGTTTGGATTGAAGATAGCTCTGATAAAAAAACTATCAAAGGAAAAATTAAATAGCAGTAAATTTTTATGAGGATTTTCTTCAATGATAGCGAACAAAATCACAAGCTGATAAAAATAATCTATATAAAAGAAGCTAGAGTTACTAATCCCTCTTCTCTGTTCTAGAAATTGTAAAACCCCTCTCACGCATTCACAAATTAATCAACCAAATAAGTTAATCCTAGGTTATTATAATAACTTAAAAGAATTATCCCGAATCTCAAATAAGATACTTAACGCCTACTCAATTCTTTAAGTGGGTTAAGTCTATACTAACCAACCTAGCTTTGATGAAACGAGATTAACTAATATCCCTATAGCTAACAAGCGAAAACACTTAGTAAACTTCACGCACTCGTCCTCCCTAATCAGTGTTCTATTATCACCTCCCTTCTCAAGTTTGAAGACAGCAACAAGCATAAATATAGGATGATCAAGTCTATAAAATGCAGCAAAAACATGAATAAAAAAACTTATATTGATTGAAATAAGATTGCAAATACATGAGAGAATACAAAATCTATTCAGGAGTCAAGTTTATAGTAATCCTAGATGAAAAATCTAGCTACTCATGGAATTTAAATGAAAGAAAGCAGAAAAAGAGATAAAGATGGCCATGAATCTAATATTGGATGATCAATTGAGCCCCCAAAGCCTTTAAGATCAGGTTCTCCTTGCTCTCCTCAGCCAAATGGCTCTTTCCTATCTCCCTTGGATTAGAATTCCCCTAAAAAATCACTTCTGAAGCTATTTAAAAGGTTCCTGAGATGACTCTGAACGCGCTCTGGCGCTGCAGCGGTGGAAGGCAGAAATATAACCCAAAGAAAAGCTTCAGCGTGGCGCTTAAGAGTGTAGCGGGAGATCTGGAACTGCAGGGGTGGGAGACAGAAACAAAATGCTAAAAAATTGGAGTACCAGCCCTGAGCGCTGGGATGGCGCTGCAACTGGACTCCTTCTGCGTTGCAGCGGCTTGTGACAGAGCTAATACTAGCTTTGCTGAAGATCCAGCACTGACCAGTGCCTAATACAACAATTTTTTGCTAGGATGCTACTTTCCTTCTTCTTATTTCCTTGCTCCCAAAGTGGTTTCCTTTCCCTTACTTGATAGTCCTTCTTTGTACCCTGAAATGCAAGATCAAACATCAATGACTAGCATAAAAGTGAGGGTAAAAATAGAGAAAATTGTAAGGACTTAGAGAAATCAGAATTAGAGAATCTTGAGGCCAAAAGTTAGTAAATTAATAAAAATCAAGCAATATTGAGGTCCATATGTGAAGATAGAATGCATAAAAATCATGTTAATTAGGAAATTAACAGTATCGTCATCGTAGTTGGAAGTACAAGTAATGCCAGATGCAATGCGATATCAAAGGGCCATAGCAAGAACTACTGCTTTGAAGATGTTGGACCCGTCGGTGGAGACACTGAAGAAGCCAACGAAGCTAACCATGGTGGATGAGGGCTACCTATTGCAAGAGAAGGCTAGAAAATGGATGAACCATTGCTTGCAAATTTCACGTGTCGAATGAAAGAGAGGGTGGGTCATTTTGTTAGAAAACATGAGAGTTGGGGTTTTTCTAAAGTTTTCTCCTTTAGTTAAGTCTCTTAAACAAAAAGAAACTAACATTAGTAAAACGGTGCGTTTTCCACCATTTAAAACAAACAAAAAATTGATGTTGGCCGTTGTATTTCGCTAATCCAACGGCCTAGAAGAGACAAGCAGAGTGCTTGTCTCTTCCAAAAAAGCAGACAAATCAGACGTCCTCACACCCACGAAGAAGACTCTTCGTGACTTCCTCTAATAGCTTCAAATCAAGCTGATGGAAAGAAAAAAAAATGTATATGTGTCAAATTCTACAAGTGCCACTAGCATGCTTTCTTAACTAAATTTACATAGGACTACCTCCTTTAAAATTTTAATTTCACTCGGATCCTTTTTGAATTTTTATAAAAATTCCTAATCTCTCAAAAAAATTTAAAATTATTTTATGATGCTTGTCTTATCCTTTTCCTCTGAAATAAAATTCTCATAAAACTTTATATAATTTTCAAATAAATCTATAAGAATTATTATCATTTTACCCCCAATTCAATGTAGTCCTTGATAGTTCCAAAACTAAATATTTCATCCCATAAATTTCCTCACGTTCATTCCTGAGTGTCCAACTGCATTAACATTCCAAAGTCCAAGGATGTTACAATTTTAGTCATGCTCCCATTCCCCCACTTCTTGTTTATGCCAAGGTTCTGAAAATCAAACTAATCATTAAATCGATAGAAACACCAGTTTAAATGTTGATGATCGAACTATGATTGAACTGATAATACTTAAAATTTATTAAAATATATATAAAGTCACTCATACATAGTCATTAAGTTCATAACTATTCACTAAATAGTAAGTAACTATATTTATCTTTTTTAAATATCAAAATATAAGTAAAAACTAAGAACTAGTAAGTAAATGTTCATAAAAATAAAGCAAAAAGAGTTTTTTTTTTTGAAAAAAGCCAAAAACTAGTTTGATGTTTTTCCTCATTGATTTTACTGGTTTAATTGGTTCTTTCTCTCACTAGTTTTGAGGGCCAAATCGAACTTGAGAGCTAACTAGTTCATTGATTTTTTGATCAAACTAGCCGATCTGACCCAATTCTCTAAAATCTTGTTTATGCCCAACACCATTGCCATTTTTTACTCAAATACAAAGAGCAAAGCAAGTCATTATTCTACAAACAAATCTCACACAAGCATTTCAAAAGACTTGCATTCAAAGGCTGTACACATCAAGAGAGACCCATACTCACTTGCATTTCATCTTGAAATTGACATGGAACCCTAAGAATAAATCGATCCTAAAACCTCAATGCTCATTTTGAATTCAGAAGTCAATCAAGATGAATTCTCAATCTACTAAACCCTAATCTATTAAAGACTAGAAATGCATACATTAGAGTTTGAAAGAAAATAAAAACATAAATTCCCCACATGGTGTAAAAACCTTGATAAGAAAATCGATTCTTGATGCAAGCAAGGAATGCAAACACACCTTACGTGCAAAAGTATAGAGAAATCAGTAAAGCCGGAAGTGATTTAATTAATTATGATATTGTGTGTCCATCTCTTAGCATAATCCCCCTTTATATAGAATGGGGAAGGCACTAAAAAATAATTAAAAATAAATCCTAATTCTAGTTGAAATAGAATTTTAGAACATATGGTTATTGAAATAAATTCTAATCCTAATTGAAATTGAATCCTAAAACACAAAGATACTTAAATAAATCCTAATACTAATTGAAATAAAATCCTTGAACACAAGGATACTAAAGTCTTAATCCTAATTGAAATAGAATCACAAAACATAGCGTTACTCAAAAACTACCATTATCTATTAAAGAAATACAACAAAATAAAAATAAAGCTCAATTCAAGTCCAATAATATTACAAGCAATCTAAAATTATTCTAAGTGTATTATTGGATTCTACATGTGAACTTGGGTTTCATGCCTCCAAAGATTGACACGCTTGGCATAAAGAGATTAGGCCAACCGACTCTTCAACTCCCATGGTCAATCCATAATTGTCTTCAAACAATTGTTCAGAAAAGCTCTCCTTTACCTAGCGACCTACATACCTTTGAAAGGCAAAATTGATCTTTTGGCCTGCAACCTCGTAACCAACGCAATTAGAAGTGTAATTTTGTCATCCTTGCATGGTTCTCCTCCAAATCCGTTGCCATGGTGATCCTTGCTCACATAAAAAATGCATCCTCTCTCTCCTTTGATTTGCTTTTATGGTGATTATGAGGTCCATTATTATTGTACTTATATTCTCTGTTTTTTATAATTAAGTGTAATTAGTTTTGTGGGTGTGGGGTGCACGATGAAGTGTATCCTCTTTATGAATTAAAACCTTATTTGGGTAAACAGCTTATTTAAGTACTTATAGAATAAGTTATTATCATATAAACACTTATATATAAGTTATTTCTATAATTAAAGAGTTTATAAAGGCAAACTTCACATAAGTTGTTTTTAACTTATTTTCATAAGCTATTCTGTAGAGCTTATGAAAATAAGCTGAAAACAGTTTATGAGTAATGCTATAAGTTATTTTTATAAGTTCTCTCAAACACATCCATAAGATAAGTCAAATAAGCTCAAAATAAACTCTTTTAAACGTACCACAAGAAAGTTTCCCTTCACAGAGTTCGATTGTCTAATGGCAGTGTCCCCACCTTCAACATTAAATGAGTGGGTGAGGTACCATTTGTTCTTACAATTTTTTTATATTTAATAAGGGTCTAAATTTGATTAATTTATATTTCAGTCTATTAAGTGTAATTCTTTTTATTAAATGCTTAATTACTCTGAATATATTTTGTTAAATCAAATTTTACGAGAAGTTCTAAAAGCTTTCATACAATTTCTTCAACATAGATTTAATGTGTAAAAAAAAATCTAAATTATTTAATATTTAAATTTTCAAATAATATCTTAATAATCACATATATATTCAAACTCAAACTTTTTAATTTTTAAATAATTAAATAAGTAAATGTCACCTGAGTGTGTGTCCCTAAATAATCGACATACTCAACAAAATGAATTGGGGATGGGGAAAATGTCAATATGATTAAAATGCCTTTAATGCTACTTAAGTTGATACCTAGACTATTTTCTTTTTGGTGGCTTGTTAGTGCAGACGTGAAAGCTAACCGTTAGTGAATGTAACGGTTTAACTAACAAATGAGATTTTCTGCGCAGAATAAAAGTCCAAGAAAGTCTTTTGTTAAAGTGAGAGAGGTAAATTGCACAACCGCAAAGTTCACAGGTTATTTGCATTTTGCCCTAATTTTAAATATTTCATTACATAATAGATCATTTGTGGATTCCACACTTTTTCACCACGAGGTGCCCATGCTTTGGTGCCCATGTAAGAGAGGCACCACTGACTTCATCATTTTTATGTCTTCTTTTACTGATCAATTTCAAGCGCCGCAATTCTCGGATTTACTTGTCAGTATTGCAAACTACTTACCAAAATATTGTAAATGACACTACTTAGAGACCAATAATGAGTCACGTCCTTCTCTGGCATCAAATCTCAAACAAGCCTTGTGTAATGAAACTGAAGTCTGCATTATTTCCTTCTAGGTGGATCCCGACTAAGCCCGTGTTTCTTCAGCGATTTAACGTAATTTCTCGCGAGGCTAAACTTGTTACTTCCCAGATGATAGAAAAAATCCCAGGAATAGATCCCACTTTTATGCAAATCGTCAAATATGATCCTGGATCATCCAGTCCAACAACCACAAATCACTTTTCTCGACAACATAATCTTTGCGGAAAAAAGATATTTTAGTCTTCAATATTTATTTTAAGTTTTATTTTGATCCTCTGTATTTTAAAGACTTACTATTTTGATCACTGTTAAAACCGTTAATCTATCTAACAGAGTTAAAACGTCCTCCTCTAAATACTGACATAGTTGGACTAAATGGTTGCTGACTAGATATTATTGTTTCAAGTGTAATTTCTAAAATACTCCCAAAAGAAGACACATGGAAAAGGGAAGACAGGTAAGGGTATTTTGGAAAATACATCTAGACACTAATATCTAGTTAGTGACCATGCAGATCGACCACATCAACTTTAGAGGATGACGTATCAATTTTATTACATAAACTAACAATTTTAACTAAAAAGGACCGGAATAACAAGCCTTTGATACTAATATAAAACTTGTGAAACATAAAGGATCAAAATGAAATTTAAAATAAACATAGAACTAGAATACCATTTTTGCCCAGTGATTGTCATCCAAAAAAAAAGAAAAAAAAGATTTGCTGCCTACACTGAGATTAAGTTAAGTATGAAGTACCTTACCCCATAGTTTCCTACTGGTTCTGCAGACATAATTCCCACATGACGCCGCCCAGATATCACCTGGTTCAGGGGAAGCTTTTAACTAAGTACGAACTAGTAATATGAGACTTCATTAAACAGGTAAAATTGCGGCTTCACAAAAGGTTATATCAAGGGATCTTAAAATTTAGTTACGTGAATCGAACCAATAATTATTTAAGTAATTATTCAAAGCTGATTGTAGTTCTCCTAGTAGAAAAACATTTAATAATGAATTAATGATAAATGAATTAAATTCACAAAGAATTTTAAAGGGATGGGAAGTTGAAAGGTATTCCAACATCCTACTGGTACCTTTTCCCCGCCAATTGACCTGATTTTACCATCAACGGCAGGGCTATTTATCCTGAGAAATTCAGCTGACAACTTGAACGCACTACCATCGGCAAATTCCACCTCTACCTGAAACACAGAAATTCAGGAAGGAAACCAGGATATGGTATGTAAGATAATAAAACAATCGACAAAAAATAAGATCATGCATTATGTTTCTGATAATAATAGTTCCATCAATTCTAAATTCTAATGAAGGATAATTTTAAAAAACAAAAAACATTCACACCATACTAGTAATTCAAAAGAGGGAAATCAAAACAGCAAACTGTGGAATAGAAACTATACTAATTGCAGTATCAAAGGGATACCCTTTTGACAAGTTAGCAGCTTAGTGAGGATTTTTCTGAGTATTCAATTATAATTCTTGTCCACTTAATTTTATATTGATTAGCCATAATCTTTTCATGAGGAAAATAAAATAGTGAAAGACGGCAGGGGCATTATCACTGAGGAGGTACACAAGAAGCCTCTGAAAGAAGTGCACAACAAACAGCTAATATATACTTGGCTTTACAATGTCCTAAGAACTTAATAAGTAGCTAATATATCAGATACCCCATACTACAATCTACTAGTCTATTGTTAAAACATACCAAGCAGATGACGAATCTAAATCAGACCTTTCCAATTACATAATAGACTTAACACATCTTTTTCTACCCCTTTTCCCAAGTTTCCAACCACAGATTATAACAAAATCCCCACGAGCTAAACTATTACGCAATAAGACATGCATCTAGAGAGAGCTGTCCTTCGAATTTCCTCACCCCTTAAAGCCGGAAAATGGTGTAAAGCTTTCTATCTCAACTGGCATGAGATAGATGGGTTAGGTTTGTGTGTACCAAGGAAGTGGCCCAGAAATAAAAAACTCTCTATAACAGCGTAAGCTTAATAAGCGAGCATATCAGAATCCCAGCAAAAATGCTACCATTTCCATTCCATTCGCATATACGAAAACCTACTCGTGAGCTTCTGAGATTCAAAATAAAATAAATTTTCAATTCCAAATTCCAAAATAAGCCTTGCCCAAGCCAAGAAAGAAGGGGAGAGGAGGGAAATTTTACGCATTTTGGAGGTTTAAGGGAGAATCTGGTAAGCCGTGGAGCTTCAACGAATGTGTTGAATCTTCGAATCGCTCCAATTACACCCAACATCGTCCGGATGCTCCTATTATCGAAGGACAGCCTGTTGTTCCTCTGAAGATGAGCCCAGCACCACAGAGTACAAAATTGCCGTCGGGGCCGGTCAGGTTTGCGGTTCGGTCCCAACAGCCAAGAACTCAAGACTCCAAGTACCCACGAAAAGGATTGGGAATTTGGGATCCGCTTAATTTTTTAGTTGCCACTTTGATTATTTTGTGATATAATATATAATTTTATTGTAATTTTATAATTTTTCTAAATTATATACTATATTTATAGTAATCTTATTATAATTTTATTTTGATAAATTAAATATTATATTTACAGTAATTTTATTGTTATTTTATATTTTCTAAATTAAATATTATATTTACTGTATATCTTAGCATATGTATTTTAATAAAATAAATCCTTTTCTTTTTAATTAATTATCAAAACTATCAAAGAAAATTCGATCCTTCTGAAGAGCATTGATATTTGATAGTGAAATTAATTTTATAAGTCTTAGATTAATTTATAAAATAACATACTTGATTAAATTCTATAAAAACATTTAACCTGAATAACGTTTGAAGATAATCCTATACAATTGTAAGCAATTAAGAGTTGTGAAAATGTGAAGTATGAAACAAGAGGCTCGAGCACTTATTATCCCAATCCTCACCAAAATACGTGTTTGTATCTAACGGCTGTGATGCTTTTATTTATTTTTTAAAAAACATTATACTGACTATTATATCTGATTGATTAGTAATTAAATCCCACGTCCGGTATAAAATTAAAAAAAAAATACGTGAGTTGTTGAATGAACAACATCCAACGGGCTAAGAAGTGTGCTGGCACAGGAGGAAAGCCATATTCCCAAAATGCACAGTATAAAGGAGTTTTATTTTTGTTTTAGGTGTTTACGGTTTTTTTTTTTTGAAAGAAATGTCTGAATCCCCTTAAAAACAAAAGTAAAGGAAATTAAATAAAAAACAAAACAAAAATACTCAAGTGACAAATTTGAAGGGTATGCCCCCATTTTAGACCACAATATATTTGTTGGAAAAGACTATTATGTTATAACTCATAATTATGTGACGTTTGAAAGAGTAAATTTTAATAAAAATTCTCAACACGGATAAATTAGGTGTAGAAAATCTAATAGTAGCATTTATCTTAAAAAAATGACACTAATATGAGCTCTTGATATCTTATCCCAGTTGCACAGTTGTATGAAAATATGAGGTACGTACAAGGAGAAGTGGAGGCCATAAAAGAACCCATCCCCAAAGAGCAAAGAGGAGGAGATATTGGCAAAGGAAGAAAGAAAGCTAAAGTCTTCAATCCACATCATAAACCTCAATGCCCAAAATGCGGAAGAAGGCACGGCGACAAGCTATGTATGGCAGGCAGATTTGGATGTCTGTTACAAGTGTGGAGGACCTGGCAATATGACCAAGTACTGTAAGTCTCTGCCAAAAGAAATTCCCAACTGGCAAGAAGGTGAAGGAAGCACCACTTATCAGGTAACATACTTTTTAGGCATAAAGTATGCATGACATCAGGAAAAGATACTACGCACTCATGAAATAAAAAGTAAAACCACAAACAAATAAAAATAATCAAATAAAAAGAGAGAATGGCGAACAAATGTATAATTGAATACAAACAAGTCACATGCACGAAGTCATTATGGTCAATTGGTCTGTTTTACATCAAATTTTTTCCTGTATACAAAAAATATATAAGCATGTATGATTCGACAAATCATGTGATTTTTAGTAAGATTTGGTTTTAGCATGCAAAAACATAATAGAAACTAAGGCAAGAATTTTTCCTTGATTAAAATTTGAAATTTTAGGGAAACTCTCTTTCATGACATGATATAGTTACTTTCCTCAATTAGGTAAATACATGCATATGCATACTGCACAATGTGTATGACAATGGATTGATTCATTATTGAATTGATTGATTGTATGCTACTCAGTTGCTATGAATATGTCTTAGCATAGTAAATAGATTAATGTCTATGCACATGCAACATGTTGAGTTTCCATGATATTTTAATTGATGACTGATAATTCGAATTTCATATTATTCAAATCTTTTTATGAGTTTTGCTTAGCTTAGCAGACCACGAATCAGGAAATGAAAGAATAAAAACTCATAAGACTGTAATAAAGACTTAACCAAGGCTTTAATAAAATATGCACATAAGAAGAACAAATGGCTTGTTCTTGCATAAATTTTTGTTGATCCCATTGCATGTGATTAATTAATTTTGATGACAACAAACAATTTAAAATATTTCATTTGATTTAATTGATAAAACATTTCAGGAAAATTGAACCAAGTCTAAGGCATGAGCTGAAGATTGAAGGTTGAATGTTTTTAGAGCCTTAGAACCTAGTATTTATTTGTAAAAGTAATTGAATGACAAGAAAATCTTTTTGAAAATCTCTTAAGAAATGTTGGAAAGTATTTTAAGAATGCTGGATGCAACACAAATTGTCTTTACACTTTTAAAGTGATTAAAACTCTTATTTTTTACAATTAGTGAGCAAGCATTCGACCGGTTGCTCTCAGGTGAAATTTATAAAGACCATTAGTAGGCAAGCAGTCAATCGTTTGCCTGCAAATGGTTAACCAAGTGCTCTTTGTTTTAAATTCAAAAACAACTCCAGTAGCTTACCAATCAACTGCTTACTCGCAACCAATCAACCGTTTGAGTCTAGAGAGATTTTATAAAATCTGACAGAGATGAACCAATCAATCGCCAGGTAGCTTTTGGTTGACCGACACTTTATTAAAAAATACTAGTCAACTGTTGTGGGTCAATTGGTGAACCAGTAGCTTGCAAACATAAGTTATAATAATTATTTTCTTATGTAAACTAATGTAATTTTTTTCCAACGGCTCTCTTACACCTTGCGCTATAAATATGAGCTACAATAGATGTCAAATCAATAAAAGAACATTCTATTTGCCTCTGAATCTCTGAAAAACCTTTCTTGGCAATCATTTATTGATTTGAGTGCTTCATTTGTATATTTACTCTACCATTAAGAGAGTGTTTAGCCTTTATTCATTCTTCTGATTAGATTGCTCAAGGATTGGGATTCCTTGAGTAAGTGTTTGGGAAAAACATTTTGTCAAGGGGAGAGAAACTGTTGGAGAGGAAAATTTCTTTGGTTGTTGTGGCGCACATGTGCCCATCTTCATAAACTTGTGGAATTTAGTGGCAAATCTCAATAGTGTTTTTGAGGACTAGATATAAGAATGGGATTATAAGCTGAACTAATATAAATTGTTGTGTTTATCTTCTTACGCTTTCTCTATTTATTTACTTACTCTTTTTTTTATTCCTTACACTCTTATAAAGTGCATCTTGATTATGTCTTTGTTTTTTGATTTAAATTGGTTTTCAAGGTTTGGCATTTGTTTAGAAATCTCTTTAACTTCCAATAAGTGTTTGTGAAAATTTTTAATAACCCAATTCACTCCCTTCTTGGGAATAAGCATTTCTATCAATTGGTATAAGAGTTTGGGCTCTTGATAAAAGCTTAACAGTCTAAGAGTAGAAAGAATGACTTATCTTGGTGATTGTGTTTTACTGAAGAGAAGTTCTTTTACAAAACCTCTTGGTTTCAATAGACAACATTATACTTACTGGAAGTAAAAAATGAGAATGTTTTTTGATGCAGTGAACCTTGACCTATGGGATGTAATTGAGCATGGCCCTTATACTCTCACTAAAGAAGTAAAAGGCTATGTCATTCCTAAACCCAAAAGTGAATAGGATGAATGCCAAAGCTAAAATGATTATTATTAGTGTTTTAAGTCAAGATGAATACTTTAGAGTTTTTAGTCGTGAAAGTGCCAGAGATGTGGGACACTTTGGAAGTTGCACATGAAGGAACCATTGGGGTCAAAAGAATCTAAGATAAGTACTCTCACCAATAAGTATGAAGATTTTAAATGAAACTTGGTGAGAGCATTAGTGATATGCAATGAAGATTTACTCATATTATTTGTCACGACTCATTTCCTAGACACATGATTGGCACATTAACAACACTTCTCATTACTATAAGCCTAACCCATCCCCAAAATATTTCACAGTTCTCAGATATCAACGTGGAGTTTTCCACAACTTGAGACAACATATCTTAACAATAACCAAGCAATCTAGAGTCTAACATCACCTTCTATATATACATAAAACATGAGATCCCTTTTTAAATTAAAAATATTCAACGTCAATAAAATCCATGCTTATTCCTTTCGAAAATAAATATGTTTTGATGTAAGTGTTCTCTTTTTCGAAATACACGAGTATTTAATGTAAATCCGCTTTTTGAAATAAATAGGTATTCAAATCAAATTTCCTTTTCATGAAAAATAAGTATGGAAACATAAACAAGTAACCTAAACATGCTTAGAATCCAAGTGTTCCAAATCATTCAATAAAAATGAAATTTCATCATAATTCAGATAAACGGAATTTAAATAAAATCATTATTGTCCTAACCCCTCCTAAGTGACCTATAAAACTACAGAGCTACCTAACAACCTCATAAGAAAAATAAGACCCTACTCGACAACAGGTAGGGCAACAATGCATGCCTCTACTCCTTAGACGGGTGTGCCTAAGTGATAACTAGATCTGTAGAAGAAAAATAAAATGTGGAAGGCATGAGTTATGAAAACTCAATGAGCGGTATGGTCGTACCATAACCGAACCCCAAGGCATCAAGTATCATATAAAATATGCCAATAAATCTCAACACCAGGAATTCACACAATAACAAACCATACAAATAAATAAGCATAATAACACACCATTACATGCGATACTCATCAATTGGCAAAATGCCCCTATCCCTAAAAAAAGCAACGCTCCCTTATGCTTTACCCCCTAGGAGCAACGCTCCCTCAAGCTTCACCCCCCCCCAGGAATAATGCTCCCCTGGTTCCCCTACCCCCACTTGCCAATGACGCACAAGGGGTACCCAACAACACATCCAATCCATATAGATATTCATATGTAATCAGTTTAAAGTACACATGCACACATACAGTCAAAATAAGGGGAACTCGTACCTGATTTCCACGCCATCCACATAATATACATAAAATTTCATTTTTATACAAACATAATGGTATCTTGCTCTTGTCACAACCATCATTATACGAGTTCAATCATGTTCATATGTAACAATTCTAATTACTTTCACCCTAAAATCCTTGGGAGACTTTCCTATTAACATAAATTACATGATATATGAGGTTAAATTAAGGTTATAAAGAGGTCATATATTCACTTAGATTCCAACACCACTTCTACCATACCATGTTCATTATTTGAAGAAAGAGAGAAGTGTATACGGGTTCGGGATCAATTACAACATAGTATTTGTAATACGAAAGTAGCGTTTAGAGTTGTACCTGATTTAAACTTATTAATCTCCAAATCTATGATAGTTCTTACCTTATTCTCTGAGGTTCTACAAATGTGTTCCTTGAAGCTCATGTACAGAGATGTGACATGTATGTAGGCGTGGAGGCTAGCATTCCTCTTTGAGGGATGTGCATTATGTGAATGATGTTTTTTGGTTTTGAGACACTTAGGTAGAGTGTATGAGTGATGGCTTCTAGGGCTATCTATGTCTTGGAGTGGTAGGAGGCCATTTAGGGTTTTGTGTAATTGTGTGTATGTGTGTGTGTGAGAGAGAGAGAGAAGGCTAGGGTTTCTTAGGTTAGAGAGAGGTTTTTGTACATCTAGGTTTTTTCTTCTTTTCTTATGTGTATGTGTTATCTAGGGTTTTAGTGAGAGGGAGATGCCTTGTCAATACCTACTATCTGGGTCCATGACCGGCATAGTAACAATACTCTCATTACTGTATGGCTATCTATTTGTACTACCCATTTCATTTTATTTAGTTACAGCATAAGCATGTATTATAAAACTACTAAATCTATTTCATAGCAACCATACATATTCAAACATGTATGATTCATTCATATACGTACCTGGCTTTCTCGGTCATACAATACACATGTTATGAATAATCACACATACAAACACATATCAAACCCTAAGGTGAGACTCTCCTCTTTTCTTACTTAAGAAGGTATTCTCAATTATGTCTAGTTTTCTAGAAAAAAAAATAGTTTCTAAAAAATATTTCCCTTGGGGTTTAATATTTAAAGAAAAGGAAAATTGCTTTTGTTTATATAAAAATAAATCCTATAAAGTAGCATTTTTGTTTATAAAAGCAGTAACTCCCTTATGAAGTAACATTTCCCTTATTTCTTCCCCTTCTTATTTCTAATAAAATTATTTTGTAGCTTAAACAAGGTTTGAAATCAAACACTTCCTTTTGACATTTCCTATTTCTTATTATTCACTCTTCATACAAAACATTTAGTTATAACTAAAATTTTACATTAAAATACCCTTTATTAATTCTCGTTTGCAATTAACATATTCAAAAGCAATAGCTATAAGTGTCAAAAGAAGTAAACCTTATAACAAGTTCATGCTAATTTTTGGAAAATAACCAAGTGACCACATTTAATAAAAACATCTAAAACATCATTTATCTTTAACTTAAAAAGAAGAATAAGTTTGTGAAGACTTCATCTTTATTAAGTGAATAATAGGTAGTTCTAATAACGTTTTAAGAATAGTTCATACAACCAAATAAGAAGAACAACCAAACATGTTTTTAATTAAATATCAAATACTCATATACTTTTAAATTTTTTACAAAGGGCATCCAAAGTTCTAATGAATTATCAATCAATATAAAGAAGAAAGCAATCAATTCATATTTATGTGAACACCAAATAATAGCCCAAATTTATTTATAAACATTCAATTAAAAATAACTATATTAATAAAATGCCAAATCATTCAAATAAACGTCTTAATGATAAATGTCTTAAAAATTAATTCAATTAATTATAATGTCTGAAGTTTATCAAATAATCCCAAAATTCATCCCTAAGTGTCCTAACGACCACAGAGTACCTAAACCTTAACACTCAAACAAGATAATAATGAACCTACTTGACAATGGGAATGTTCTCTATCAAAAACCCCTATTATTCCTTAAGTAAGGGTTCCTTGTCTGTAATCGGATCTGAAAAGGAAGAAGATAGAGTGTGAGTTACAAGAACTCAGTAAATGTAACGACAACTCAATAATAGAACCCAAATATAAAAATCAATCATATTAATATGCCAGTAGGCCATGAATTCAACCAAGTAACACATTAAGAAAAACATACCAGATTAACAGTACCTCATGCATCACACAAGAAACATAGATTAGGGTATGGTATTCATCACAAGGCGGAGCCACCTTGGGAGCAATCACTCAACCTCTGGCCCTACTTTGCCTTTGTGACGCACTGCCTATCTGTCTCAATAGTAGGGAGCTCCATGGGTCTGGCATAGCCACTTGGGCTCCCATCACACTGTGAGGAAAGCGTCACCCCAAATTTTATCGATTCTATATTTTGATCAATCATAGCTTGCCACAGAAAGGGGGTACCAACCTACTACTACAATCAAGCCTCGTAGGCATATGAACATTACCATATATATTTCATAAAGAATAGTATATTCAACCAATGTATGCAACAATTATTTCAAAATCATAAATCACATTATCATCTTAGTTGATCAATTACTATTATTGACAATAATAAATTTCCCATCACATCTGTTATTATCTTACCCTATGCAACTAGGGATTCCACCCTGGTATACTAACATGATTAAGTTCACTAAGATTAGATTATCAAGATGCCGTCCACTCACCTAAAACCTTTATGATACCGTTTAAAGAAAATCTAAGTGAATCTAAAGGATAGCACAAGTGTGGGTTCAGAGATTCGCTTTTCTTCCAAATTTTGGTAAGATAATGCCTTAAAGATTCAAATGAGGATGAGGTGTGAAGGTTTGTGTCAGTGTATGAGTTATGATTCTGGAGTTAGGGTTGGGCATATTAATATGTGTGTATGGTGTCTTAGGGTTCTTGTAGAGAGAGGGGGATAGGTGCACGACTAGGGTTTCTTGTTGGGATACACACCTAGGGTTCTTTACTTTTGGTGAATATGCTAGCGTGGGTTTATTCTTTTTGATGGGATAAGAGAAAGTGGGAAGTGTGTTGGGTTGCTAGGTGTTAGGCTTGAGTGGTATTTATAGAGGAGGTATAGTGGCTACCCACTAGTTTAGTTTAAGTAGGACTAGAATTTGTATTTTATTTTTAGTTATCCACTTAATAATATTATTATTATATTTCTAGTTATTTATCCACTTATTTATTATATTATATTCTTATATATAGTTTATCTATTTATTTATTATATTTTATTATTTGTGTAGATTATACCTTTATTTATTATTTTATTGTTATTATTAGGTACTCTATCTTCTTTTTATTTTTATTATTATATTACTATTTATATTATTTATAAGGATATATGCCTATTGGTAGGGTTCTCTATTTATTTGTATTATTTTCCTCTTCCTAATCCTAAATGGATCTTACGTCTACCTTCTAGAATTAGGTTATATTAAATCTTATTTGATCTATCTTTATCCTATTATGATTCTAATTCCTAATTTAATTTTTCCCTATACCTACATGGCTAATATATTACGATAGTATATTATTTTGTTTTCTATTATTTTTATTTTTATTTAATTTTCCTCAATTTTATTTTCTCTAAGGGGATTCTTTTCTTCATTTTGCCTATTTTTATTTTTCTTTAATTCTAGACTATTAGTCACTTTCTAAAGCCTCATATTATCTTTACTAAGTTAATCCCTACCTATTCATCTGATTTCGTGTGATTCAATTAATCCCATAACCATGTCTTAATTTTTGTTTTAGTCCCTCTTAGTTATGACAACTTAATTTCTTTACTTGCCTAATTTAATTTATTTATTGTAATTCTCATTAATCTTTGGTTTACGCCACTACGATGCCGAATCGCCTAGAATTGAATTCATAGCAATTTTAAGATATAGTGGTCCCCAGGTCGTATTCACTCAATGAGCCTCATTTCTAATCACTAATTAGTTGTTCTAAACTCCCAAACACTAATTAAAAGCACATAAACCAGGGGTTTTGTTGGCAGTAACAGCAGAAACAACAACAAAAACTTAAAACAGTAGCAAACCAGCAGCTAATCAGCAGCAGAACAAAAATGACCGAGTATTGATAGTAAGGAGACTATGTAACCAGCCACTAGGAATTATGGGAGTGCAACTATCATTACTTAACTCATTGGCTCAGTTTTGTTCTCATTTCACCATTTGTTTTTTTTTTATGAAAATGATTCTAGAGTAACTTCCAGAATTTAATGCTTCCAACTATAGTCAAGAATAACTTCACTGACTATAACTAGATGCATTTCAAAAGAAAACCTCAATCAAATTAAGTTAAACATCATCTAACTAGTCATTTCGTTTCACTCACTTTTCTAATCAGTCAAGGAAAGTTATATCTCAAATATAAATCAATTTATGTTCCTTCTAGTTCAATCAGAATCTGACAGCAACACAAACATAAAAACAGAATAGAAATGAAATGAGATGAAATAGAGAATAAAAGCACTTATCTTGCACTTTCAGGTCAAGCTACAACATCCCAAGGTCCTAGTGACTGATTACAATGAAGATTTAGCCCTCCACGAGAGCAAAACAGTAAAACAGAAAGGAAGAGAGGTCTGTAAAATTCTAAGTTACAGAGTATGAAAAATGTCTTTCTGTGTTATAAAATTGATGCCCTAAATGTCTTGGAATATTCTACCTTAGATGCTCAGTTGACTTTCAAAAGAAGAGCTGAGGTGTGACTGTTTCCTTTTTGCAGAAGAGGGTGGCCAATAGAAAGCAGCAGCAAGCATGAAAAAGGTGTAGCAGAAGGGCTCTTTTACCATGCAGAAAGCTTATATGCTATTTTCAGTAAAGTCTGGGGAAGAGGCAAGCAAAGACCGAACTGCGTACAAAAGGTGATCTGGATTGAGAGCCCCACATGTCTCTATATCAGCAAAAATGCATAAACAAGTCCCAGTCAGCATCCTACTCATCAAAAGAGTGCCACATCAGCGCCATGTCAGTAAGAATGTCCACCTTAGTGCCACATCATCAGAAAATCTCAAAATTTAATTTCTATGAAGCACACAAATAGATTAAATTGAGTCTTTAATAATTTAAGTCCTAAAATATGAAAATAATTTATTTTTCATGCAAAATTAATTTAAACCCAATAAATCACAAAGTGTAATAAAATTAGAGAATTCTCATAGATGAAAATGAAAATAGACTAAGATAGGGGTTAAAATATATATAAAAATGCTAGATATCAATATTTATTTGTTTGCCTATTGATACCATTTGAATCCAGTTAATAGTCCTCATGCCACTTCCTTCGAATTAGGCTAACTTGTTGTCACAGCTCGAAAACTATGGGGTGTGACTAGCATAATACAAAGGGACACACCCCTCTACATTGTAAGCCTAAACCATACATACACTACCAAAACACAATTATACATCATGATTTATGAAAATATCATTTCATTTCAAACATTATAATATTTGTTACTTCATATGGTTCCAAGATATTCCATATTTTACAAATCAAAAGGTGGAATATCCAGGAACACAAAATACCATAAAGTACATCAGAGTGTATATTTATACATATCCCAGAAACAAATCCAAACATATTCCCAAAGGATAGTAGTGCACCTATGTGACTTTAGAGCGATACTAGGACTCAAAATACCAAAATAGTAACCCACCCACGAAATAGGCTAGGTCCACCGGAAGTATCTTTACTCCTCTGGGAAGTACTTCTCATTGGCAACTATATCTAAAAATATTAAAGACAAAAGGCGTGAGTTTTCCATAGCTTAGTAAGCAAACAAATGTGTAAGAAAACTCATATCAGGATATAACATCATATTAGCATACTCAAGAGATAAATCACATCACAATCAATAGTCAAACAATCATCCAAGCAATCACCAGCTACCGGTCCCAGATTACTTACCCTTCCTGGACTCTAGTGCATGCCACTCCTGGACATTTATAGGCTAGCGTCATTGGGAGTCTATCCTAGGGACCCTGGATCATACATATACCCAAAACCTAACTTTTCTGGTGAACATTTTGTTCCCTAGACCATGGTTCATGCTCGTACTTGATGATCCCTAATCCCTGGTTTCAGGAGTGTATCACCAAGCCTGATCCACAATCATTTCAGCCACAACCAATATCTCATACAATTTTCCACAATAAGAAACACAAATCCTTTAACATAGTCACATACAAATTTTCCATATCATAGATTAACACCTCATACATATACATGTTCTAATAATAGCCAAACTACTCATACTAATACGATGTTATGATTCAAGAAAGTAAGTTAGCAAGGTTACCTACTCACCTCAATTTCCAAATTAACCTTTACTATGGTTTTGTGTGATAACTCGAAGGAGATGAGATCACAAATTCTAAGGTAAATCCCCTATTGATTAAGTGAAATAAAAAGAGAGAATTAAATTAAAACTCTAAAACATTGACCAGAGGCAGCTGGTTGACTATCCCTTACTTAGTAGCCGATTGGCTTAACTTAACCAAACTAGACAGTGGGAAGCCGATCGACTGGGAACCTCATCCCAATCGACTACTACAATTTTTATTAAAATTTCAATGGAGGGTAACAAAGCGAAACTGTCGATTGTTAGTACTCCAGCAGTCGACCGACTCGTTACTATCAAAAATACCATTTCTTCCTAGAAACAACTGATAGACCGTAAGAAACCCACCAGTCAACTGATGCGCTTCTGTTAAGATTGCCACTTTTACTTAGGAACAACCAGTCAACTATTAGAGACTTACTAGTCGACTGGTGCACTTATGTCAAAACTGGGCTGATTATGAAAGGCAACTAGTCGACCGCCATTTACACGATAGTCGACCTGTAGCCATCAAATTTTTGAAAACTTAACATGTCAACACTTCTCTACTCCTACCAATACCAAAAATCCCAAATACAAATATTCCTCCAATGTTTTGGCCATCAAAGAGAGCGTTTAACCAATAGGGACACATCCATAAACTTGTTTTCATATGGGTTCCAAGAAGCAAATTCAAAGTTTCAAAACCCCCCCCCCCAACATCTCCCATTTTTCTGATATGGCTTGGAACCCACCATGAAAATCAATTTTCTTGCTCTCCTTTGGCAATCAAAACATCAAGAAGTAAGGGAAAAAGGATTTAGAAACCAAGAACATCCATTTTAACACCAATAAAATATCTAACTCACACCAAACACCTCATTTCAACACTTAGGGCTCATAAATGCGAAAAAGGAGGGAGATTTCAAAAATGTGTTCTTATCTAAGGTTTTGATGCATCCCGTCAGTGAAGTTGGACCACCGGTGACCGGAAATGCAGTAACAACCATAGAAAGAGCCAAGGTTT
Organism: Biancaea sappan; assembly: GCA_037074585.1. Taxonomy (NCBI): domain Eukaryota; kingdom Viridiplantae; phylum Streptophyta; class Magnoliopsida; order Fabales; family Fabaceae; genus Biancaea; species Biancaea sappan. The sequence continues at coordinate 41,339,613 of CM073494.1, read as the reverse complement.
GGAGGGTTTGGTGTTTGGTGGTAGAAGTAAGCAAGAAGAGAGGGAAGGAGGATGACAGATGAAAATGAAGGGAATGGAGAGGATGAAGAATATGAAATTGCTTAAGTGTTGGAGATGTTACTTTTAAAAATTGCTACCTAGTCTTTTCCTCATTTCTTTTTAAATTAAAGATAAGGACTTGGGTGCAATTTAAATAATTTACTCAAATATTAATAAAATTGTTCTTTTTTACATCATACCATACACTACTATTTCTCAGAAATTATAACTTTGCCACAAAACTTTAGATTCTTACAACTAGGTCTTTCTCATTAATCATTTAACTATAATCCAATTCTTCCGACTTGTCACACATATCCTACGAATTACTTTGCATCGTTTTAACATCATATACATACAAATGTACAAGTACTAAATCCAATTATACAATTTTGAATATATATCAACATATAGATGAATCACACAAACATAAAGTAACATGGGTGTTACACTTGTTTTATTTAAGTAGATTAATTTACCCTATATTAATTAGGGGCTATTTTATCTTATTCTCATTTGATTAATGGGCTACACGCCCTTGATTTGGGCTTTAAGGTTTTATTTCACACTTTGGGTTTCTCCATTAACCCGAACCTCAATCCCCAATAACCGCATCTCATCGCATTCTTATCACATGAATAAAACATACCGCATTCATCCGAGCTCTCGCGCTTGAAATCAATGCATATAACATAAGCATGTGAATTTAAAATAACGAATCATAGCAAAAATTTAACCATGGGGATTACAAAAACAATTGAATACGAATATCGTTCCTATGGAAAGTCCTCAAATTCCCCTCAAGTACTCATCCCATCCTCGAACAAATTTTCGTTCTTCCAAACTTTTCATTTTCTTACAACCCGTAATATCGGGGGTATTACAGGCCTAAAATGTGGTTAGGGTTTTGGCCACCACCTTCTTGGTTGAAATGGCTAGGTAGGCTCTTTTATTTTATTTTAATTTTTTGAATTCTAGTTTAAATGTTGTATTAGGACTCTTGTATTTTGTTTATTTCCTTTTATTACTTCTTATATTATTATTTATGCCACTTATATAATTTATAATGTTACATGCTTATTTAGTAGGTATCCTGGTTAATTTATATTATTTTTCTTTCCTAATCCCACTATGTTAATTCTTTTTACTTTTTTCTTTCCTAATACTACACTAACACTTTCTTATTTTATTAGTTTCATTTTTCCTTATTTTATTAGTTTCTTTTTTATCCCCTTATTTTACTCTACCTCTTCATGCCACTTCTTTCCTTAATTTACCAAATCCTATTTTAATTTTGTTTCCTAATTCCTCCATAACCCTCACATCATCTTTTTTTTTAATTAATTTTCTTCTAATCTACATGCCTCTAGTTAGGTATTTAATTTAATCAATCTTACCTTATTTTACTTATCACATTTTATTTATTTCATTTATTTATCTTCCTCCTTACATACTTAATGCATTTAATTTAATCTCCTTGAAATACCACATGTCTTCTACCACCAACCAAGGTGCATTTAACGTGGCAACCCACTCATCCCTACTTTATCAATTTAGTTCCTAACATGTCTCAAGAGAAATAAAAAACACACCACACAACATTCACATCTTAAAGACAAACAAGAAATGTTCAATGCAAACATAAGCATTACAATTGGGCACAGTAAAAATCTATATTCACAAAAAAAAATTTCCACACGTCCAGACTCACACTTTCTTACAATATCGTAATACCTGAGGTATTTCATTACTTCCACCTTAAAGAAATTCAATCCTTAAATTTTGACAACCACTAACTTCCTTGCTAGCAATTTGCCACTAAGACAATGACTTATTGTTATGCGTTGAAATGGTTCACGCAAGTCCTTATGGGGACTTCCCCCTTAAGGGGTCAACCCCTGTTACACATCATAGGTCCTCAACCCTTATTCAATAGCCTTCCGTGCTCCACTAGAGGCGACAATATCTTACATTACGAGCACAAAAATCAAGATAAATGAAAGCCTATACAATTACTATTAAGGAGTATGACATGAAAGAAAGACAGTGACAAATCAATAAGGCCTTCTACAAATCCTCGTCCTATGGTTGTGGCATAATTATGACAATAGGGGAGAGCCCAATAAAGGCGCCTCACTTTGATACTAACTTTGTCAAGACCCACTTGCTAGGCATATGACCAACATAGTAACGACACTCTTCATTACTATAAGTCTAACCCATCCCTGAAATACTCCACGGATCTCAAATATCAACATGGAGTTTTCCATAACTTCAAACAATGTGTAACACCCCGAGTTCCCTGGTGTTATTATTGATGGTCTATTAGTGTGGATGTGGAGATATGCGGGAAAAATTTTTGTTTGTATGAAAAGGAAATAGTGCATAGGAGTTTGGTACCTTGGGAAATCCAATGAGTGGAAAGGAAGAGAAAAGGTTATGGCATAGGGAGAATGATGGGGATATGGTTAATTTAAAAACTTTTATTACAAAGAATGATAAGTGAACGGTGGGATCATGTAACATTTTTTAGAATATACGAAAACATCTGAGTTTAGGATGTCACAATTTTACCATTGTTATAATTTTGACTCCACGGTCAGACCAAAGGCATTTTTGTAATCCCCACCCCTATGACTATATACATACACTCCCCTCCCTACACTTAGCTCATTCTCTCTTCACTTAAATTCTCTCCCTTTCATGGGATCCGGCACCCAAAGTCTCTGGCTGACATCCTCTAGTGTAAGAGTGGTCCATCAGACTACCAAGTGCCACTGGAGAAGAGAAAAATTGAAGGCAAATATCCCAAACCCTTTTCTTCTACTCAATTTCAGACTCAATGAAATTTGGGTAGATTTAGGGTTTAAATGGTTGGATTCAAGTATGGGTGTTGGTTTAAAACATCCCTACATGATTGATGATGATAATGGAACAATAAATTTGGATAAAACTATGAGAAATTTGTGGTTTTGGGATTAAGAAACATAGAATTTTGAAAGGATAAAAAAACTAAGTTTTGGTTGGAAAAAATGAATGAATCTTTGTTGTGATTGGATTTTATTGTTTGGAAATGATTCCTAGTGATTCGGAGTGTGGATTGGAACCAAAAACTTACGAGAAATAATCAAGATTTGGATGGATTGAGGATTGGAAGGGATTGAAAGTTTTCATTACTATATATTTTCAAATATATAGGGCGACCAATCGAATGTTGAGTGCCTAGCAGTTGATCAGCAGCCTCTAGTGCTCTCTGTCTAGACTTGACCAAGATGCATCAATCAACTGGTAGGGTATTACCATTTGATCGATAATTCCTGGGTTGGAATGACAGATATGGCAATGACGCACGAGTTTGCTAGTAAGATGTCACTGATCAATCGGTTGCTCTCGGGTTAGGATTGATAGAACTAAGCCAATTGACTGCCAGTGGTTTGGAAGTCGACCGGTTGCTATCAAACAACATTTCAAATTTTATTTACTTTCTTTTCTCATGTGTTTTCCATTCTAATTGGCTATGGTGACTCTCCAAGGAATTCAAGCAAGGTTTTCACATTCAAACACTAAGTATTGGAATGGAATGGATAGCTTAAAGTTAAGGTGAGGTGTCATGACCCAATTTGGGTTAGTGACCAGCGCGATTAGGGAACCGTTCCATTACCGTAAGCCTAAATCTTAACAATAGCAATCAACCATTAGTGATGCACAATTATACATGTAAGCATTTCATACAATAAAGATTGGTTCAAATGATACACTTGCCACAACAACCTATGTTCCCAAGCTTTCCTCCTAATCACAAAACAAGGTGAGGAAAGGGACAAAACATAGTCTAATACAATCTTTGAATACAAAAGAATAGACAATCCCAAAATAATGCTCATACAAGACCTAAGAGTCCTAAAGACTATAAAATGATGAGCCATTCCTAAAAAGACCAAAAGAAGCAGTTACTGACAATGAATTAGTCACAGTACTATGAGATCCCGCTACTCATCTCACGGAGACTCACCAACAACTATAGAATTTACAAAGGGATACACACACGGAAGTGAGTAAAATACTCAGTGAGATAATACACCAAATAAACTTACCACTTACTTCCCACCAAGGGAGGATCACCATGACCAAGTAGATATTTATCATTAAGTCCGATCATTCAAAGATGAGAGATTAGATACATACACATTAGCATACAAAATCATAACTTAGTGAAAATATTCATGAATATAGATCATTCCCATGCTTCTTCCCCATTAAGTAGAAATAAGCAACTCAATACACTTATAGTGCTAATTTAATTGTATGAACTATGTTCACCGTTCTAAGACAATAAAATAATTATATAAATGAAGTTTTGTTCATCATTCTAGGACAATGACAATAATTAGATAAATAAAGTATTGTCCACTATTCCAGGACAATGACAATAAATAGATAAATAGAGTCTTATCCACCATTCCAGGACAATGACAATAATTAAATAAATGAAGTCTTATCCATTACTCCAGGATAATGACTATAATTAAATAAATAATTGAATGGTTGCATAAAATCACATGACAAAGAGTTTATCTTAACCATCTACAAAAATTTTAATCTTTAAATAGAGGGTTCACATGTCTTTCTAATAATGCAAGCATTATACAAAACTTATGGCAACACAAATCAGTAATAGAGGTGACTCCAGATGATTTGAGAATTCAATCCTTTCAAAGGAGTAGAACCAAGATACATATGTTCCTATGCGAAAATATAAACATAAGTACAATCTTTAACACATGATTTTAGTTAGCTCCCTCACCTAAGATCAAGTGAAAAGGAAAGGAATACGAGTGCGAAGAGCTAACTGACGACAATGGGAGCACCTAAAAATAAAAGGCAAGGATCTTTGAGTTTTCAGGAGGTTGGAAAGGTTCAGGGGGTGGCGCTTAAGGTGCAATAATTTGGGTGTTGTGTGCCTGAGGCACCCTGGGTGGCACCCCCTCGGGGCCAGGCCCCTATCTCTCTACCTAAGGAGTTCACTGGGTGCCCAAGGTGCCACACCTGACGCCCAAGTGCCCCAAAGTCAGCACAGTAGAAACCTTCATGATCCTTCCCCAAAATGCACTTTTTGGGTCCAAGAGCTTCCATAGTGGATTAATAAACTTGCCTAGGTGTTTAGGATCTTATTTGAACTATGTTTAACACTATCTAGGAACAAAGAGCAAGGTTGTGTCACCTAACATCCAAATTCTTTCCATTTTTGCCAAATTCATTTCAACAATAATGGCAACAATAACTTTTCTCTTTTCAATAAATGCATCCTCAACTACCCAAGGCACACTAGAAGCATTAAACCAAAAGAAATCACTATGGAAGCCACTTGGAGACCCATTCCTACTCATAGCTCAAGAATACACACAAAACCCATCCTAGGGTTTGGAAGTTTCAAAAAAATCAGAGGAGAAAAGAAAGAGGAATGGTTACTTACTTGAATCTTCTTCCTAACTCAGCAAGAATAGATCCTACCCTCCCAAAATTATATCTTCAGCTAGCACATAGGGAAGAGCATGAAAGGGAGAGAATGAGAGATATGGGAGAGTAACACAGACACACTCACTTACGGGAAAGAAGAGAAAGAAAGAGAAAAGGTGCAAAAGTGATGGGACCCACAATACTAGCCTTCCTTAGTTTATTATTTTGTCTAGTTTGCCTACTTTAGTCCCTCTCTATAGAATTCTTTAAATTTAGCATAAAATTTCTAAGTCACACTTAAGCATAAAATTTTCCACACATGAACATGAAATTCCATAATTCATATAAATATCACAGTACCCAAAAATAAGAATGTCTATAGAATATTCACAAAATAGATCAAAAGAGGAAAATAAACAAATCATAAAATACAAAACTCAACAATTTATACACAATTAGTTCCAAGAAATAAAAGAAAAGAAAAGGGAGAAATTTATAGGTATTACATAAGGAATTTCTCTACCTTGCTCCTTTGTTCTTTCTTTCTAAGAATGTTTCTTTGCGCTTTTAGTAATGTGTATGAATTATCGTGCTATGACATGTGAATGCATGTATGTATTTACTTATGAAAACCCTTCATGCATGGGATATGTGGATGAATGTAATTGTGGGTGTGGAATTGGCTATAGTAAGGAAATGTCTTGAGAGCTATATAATGGTAGATATTATAATGGAATGATGAATGTATGTGTATTGGTTATATGGTTATTTTCTTTATAGTCTTGGTCAGTGTTTGTCACAACCCAAAAATGAGCATGTGAAAAGATACTACTCATTTGATAAAATTCTCAAACATACGTTGTTTACACATATTCTGTAAGGTTTTACATTCAACCTTAATCATTCATTCCACACTACAGAATTATATTCATCTGATAAGCAAATATAGACATACATAGTCTGATATTTCTATCTCATCGCAAGCCTAGGAGACCTATAGAAAGTACAGAGCGTTTCTAGTATTCACATTAATAAGTACTGGTATCCCACCAGACAGAAATAGAGAATAATCCCAAGGGGCTTCTAATCTTCAAACGGATTCTCTTCTTTTTTGTTTTCTGTATCTGAAAAAATAATCATAGGGAGTGTGAGTTTATTTAAAAACTCAGTAAGTAAATAACTGTACTATATAAAATATCAAAAGTACAAATACCACATTTACTCATATAATTAATTGTCTTATACATCGAGTAGTATGGGACTCTAACCCTTTCAAACTTATGAATAAGATTTCATAGATATACACCGAGTAGTATGGGACTCTAACCCTTTCAAACTCGTGAATAAGATCTCATAGGTATACACCGAGTAGTATGGGACTTTAACCCTTTCAACTCGTGTATAAGATTTCTTAGATATACACCGAGTAGTATGCGACTTTAACCCTTTCACACTCGTGTATTAGATCCCGTAGATCTTTACTCATTAATAAGATAGTGAGAATTCATCACATAGTACAATTGTCATGAAATAAATAATTTCTACATACTCTTATTTCTACTGATCATCATATACTCCCATATGAAAAATTAATTGCTTATTATCCAAATAATGTTGTAAATGGGACTTATATTGTACTTTGACTAGTAATATCAAATTAGCTGAGCAAGGTTATTCACTCACCTTGATGTTTGTCCAAGTTTACCTTGTTCCACACTAGAATTTGTGTAGGAAAATTTCCTAGTAAAATATATTACAAGGAAACATAAGAAAGGAAACAAAATCACGAAAATACGCAAAATATTCTGATTGCTACAGTCACGGTTTACTACAGTAACTGTTTGCTACAGTGCCGGTTCGCTACAGTGTCGGTTCGCTACAGTACGTTTGACTGCTACAGTACCGTTGACTGCCGACACTACAGTACTCGAAGAAAATTTTCCAAAATTTTTCCGAAATCTCTGGTCGCTACAGTAACTCGAATTTTTGCAGAAAAATCTTTCAAAAATTCATCCTTTCCTTTCTTGTTTCAAAACCAGAATTTCAACTCTTTTAACTGATTATAACTCAAATATAACTTCTAAAACTACTGAGATTCATGAATTATCATCAAAATCTTCAAGAACAAAACCTCCTCTGATCTTCTACATAAACTGAAATTTAAGAAAAATAATGAGATTAAAGCTTACCTTTAATCCTTACAAAGCTTTTGAACCGAACAGATAATCGAAATTCTGAAGATCAAGGAAAGGATTTGAGAAGAGGGTGAAGAAACGAGAGAAAGTGAATTTACTATTCACTTCAGCTGCTTCGATCGTGAGAAAAAATAATGGGGGTACTATTGAAACTTTATATTAAATATTTCTAATGGGTTATTCAATAACCCATGGGTATCCATAACCCAACATCCAAACCCATCCAGTTAATTTACAATAAATTGACTAATTGACCATTCTGAAACCACTTTTCCATGAATTTCACCATTCTTAGAATATATCCCACATTGTGCAAATATTTAGTCCAGTCATTTAACTCAATTTTCATAAATAATATTCAAAGAGAACAATTAAATATGAAAATTAAATATGACCAAAATAAATAACTAAAGTAACGTTGTAAAATTCTAAAATACTCTTAAGCGAATTATATTCTGAAATTAACGGATATTACATTCTACCCCCCTTAAAAGAATTCGGTCTTCCGAATTAAAATCTTACCTCAAGTTTCAAATAAATGTGGATAGTTTTTTCACATCTCATCTTCTGCCTCCCACGTAGCTTCCTCGCGAGAATGATTTCTCCAAAGAACCTTGACAGTAGGAATTTCTTTGGTACGCAATTTCTTGACTTTTCTATCAAGGATAGCTACTGGTACCTCTTCGTAGGTGAGAGTTTCATCAAAATGAACTTCTTGGGGTTGAATGACATGAGAAGGATCAGGAAGATACTTCCGTAGCATGGACACATGAAATATTGGATGAACTCCCTCTAGGTTGGAAGGTAGGTCTAGGCGATATGCCACATTACACACTCTGTCTACAACCTCATATGGGCCAACATACCTCGGACTAAGCTTGCCTTTCTTCCCGAATCTCATTACTCCCTTCATAGGTGAGATTCGTAAGAAAACCATATCACCTATTGCAAATTCAAGGTCACGTCGTCGGTTGTCCGCATAAGACTTCTGTCTACTCTGAGCAGTTAACAACTTTTCTCTGATCAGTTTAACTTTATTTATATCTTCCTGAATCATCTCAGGTCCAAATATTTTGGTTTCACCAAGTTCAAACCAACCTATAGGAGATCGACAACGTCTCCCATATAAAGCCTCAAAAGGTGCCATTTGAATACTGGCTTGGTAACTGTTGTTATAAGCAAATTCAATAAGAGACAAATGATCTTTCCAACTTCCACTGAAATCCATCACACAAGCTCTTAGCATATCCTCTAAAGTCTGAATTGTCCTTTCGGACTGTCCATCAGTCTGAGGATGGAATGCTGTGCTAAGATTCACTTTGGTACCCAAAGCCTCTTGAAAGACTTTCCAGAACCGAGAAGTAAACTGAGGTCCTCGGTCTGATATAATGGATATTGGTACACCATGAAGTTTCACTATTTCTTTAACATAAAGTCGAGCAAGTTTTGCTACACTGAAAGTGGTATGAACAGGAAGAAAATGTGCTGACTTAGTAAGTCGATCCACTATGACCCATATTGAGTCATTTCCTTTTGTTGACCGAGGTAAACCTACTACAAAATCCATAGTGATCCTTTCCCACTTCCACTCGGGAATATCTAATTTTTGCATCAAACCAGGTGGTCGTCGATGTTCAGCTTTAACTTGCTGACAAGTCAAACATCGAGCTACAAAGTCAGTCACATCTCGCTTCATGCCCTCCCACCAGTAAACTTGTTTCAAGTCCTGATACATTTTCACAGCACCAGGATGTACAACGTAGGGCGAACCATGAGCTTCCATTAAGATTTCATGTTTCAAAGATTCAATGTTGGGGACACAAAGTCTCCCATTAAACCATAAGACTCCTTCTTCATCTACCAAGAAACTTGGTGCTAGACCTTGCCTTGCCTTATCTCTGATTTTGACCATATCAATGTCATTTTCTAAAGTTGCTTTTACTTTTTCAACAAGGGATGATCTTACTGTTAAATGAGCCAGAAATGTACCTGACTCAGTGATCTCGAAGAATACTCCATCAGCTTCCAATTCTTGTAGTTCATGTATTAGAGACCTCCTTATAATGGCAATGTGAGCTAAACTTCCCATAGACTTTCGACTTAGAGCATCAGCCACTACATTTGCTTTACCTGGATGGTAAAGGATGGTACAATCATAATCTTTTAGAAGTTCCATCCACCTTCGTTGCCTTAGATTGAGATCTCTCTGCTCAAAAATGTACTTAAGGCTTTTGTGATCTGTAAAAATTTGACAAGTCTCCCCATACAAGTAATGTCTCCAAATCTTTAGGGCAAACACTACAGCTGCCATTTCCAAATCATGAGTGGGATAATTCAATTCATGCTTTTTAAGCTGACGTGAGCCATAAGCTATGACTTTACCATGTTGCATCAACACACATCCTAAGCCTATCTTTGAGGCATCACAGAATACAGAGTAACCCCCTGGTCCTGATGGTAGGATTAAGACTGGTGCAGAAGTTAAACACTCTTTCAATTGGGTGAAACTTTGCTCACATGAATCATCCCAAATGTATTTAACATTCTTTCAGGTTAACTTATTTAATGGGAGAGCTGTCTTAGAGAAATCTTTGACAAAGCGACAGTAATACCCTGCTAAGCCAAGAAAACTACGTACTTCAGACACAGTTGTTGGTCTAGGCCATTGTTTTACTGCTTCAATTTTACTTGGATCAACATGAATACCTTCTTGGGAAATAACATGTCCCAAAAATGTTACATGACTCATCCAGAATTCACATTTTGAGAGCTTTGCGTACAACTGATGCTCTCTCAAGGTCTGAAGCACTATTCTCAAATGTTCAGTATGTTCTTCATGACTCTTTGAATACACCAAAATATCATCAATAAATACAATTACAAACTTATCAAGGAATGATTTGAACACTCTGTTCATTAAATCCATAAATGCTGCTGGTGCATTTGTCAACCCAAAAGACATCACAAGAAACTCATAATGTCCATACCGTGTATGAAAAGCAGTCTTAGGTATATCATCACTCTTAATTCGTAACTGATGATATCCAGACCTTAGATCAATCTTTGAGAAGTATTTTGCTCCTTGAAGCTGATCAAACAAATCATCTATCCTTGGTAAAGGATACTTATTCTTCACTGTGACTTTATTCAGCTGACGATAATCTATACATAATCTCATAGAACCATCTTTCTTTTTCACAAAAAGAACGGGAGCACCCCAAGGTGAAAAACTTGGGCGAATGAACCCTTTGTTTAACAAATCTTCCAATTGTTCTTTGAGTTCTTTTAGCTCAACAGGAGCCATACGATAAGGTGGAATAGAAATTGGTCGTGTGTCTGGGACCAAATCAATACTGAACTCAATATCTCTTTCTGGCGGTAATCCAGGTAAATCTTCTGGGAACACATCTGGAAATTCATTAACCACATGTATGTCTTCTAACTTCTGTTCTTTCTTTTCTAAATCTTTGATAAAAGCTAGAAATCCCTGACATCCCTTTCGCAACATACGCCGGGCACTTAACATAGATATCATGTTGCAAGGTACATCACTTCGATCTCCTTGAAACACAAAATTACTCCTCCCTGGCATATTAAAGGAAATAACTTTATCACGACAATTTATAGTAGCATGACAAGAAGATAGCCAGTCCATTCCTAAAATCACATCAAAATCTAACATATTGAGAATCATAAGATCTATCTCAGTTTCCATGCCTCCAACGATTATTTTACAAGAACGATAACATGTTTTAACCATCAAAGTCTCTCTCATCAGTGTGGAAACCAAGAATGGTTCTTTAAGAATAATCGAATCAATTGCAAATCTCTTGGCAAATAGGGGTGACACATATGAGTGAGTAGAACCGGGGTCAAACAAAATACGTGCAGCAAAAGTATTAACAGATAATATACCTGTAACTACAGCATTGGATGTTTGAGCATCCTGTCGGGTTAGAGCATATACTCTTGCATTTCCTCTGCCAGCAGCTTGTTTTCCACGGTCACCTTGGCCTCTTCCAAAACCTCTTCCCATATTACCCCCTATTGAAGGGGTTGGTGTTCGAGTAATAGAAGCAGAAATAGACTGTGGTCGAGGTGGCAAAGTAGACCCTTGACCTGGTCTTGTCATGAGCTGAGGGCACTCCCTTATAAAATGTCCTTTTTGTCCACAGTGAAAACAGCCTATACCAACAGTGTTTAACCTGCATTCTCCGAAGTGAAACTTTCCACATTCAGGACATTGAGGTTTTTCCCTTCTACCTTGAGTACCTCCTCTACTAGAAGAGCTAAAACCACCCCTATTCTCTGAACGAGGCTTAGCCACACTGGCTGTAGAATAAGATGACTTAGTAGGAGTGGCTGGAGCATGTTGTGATGCAGTAAAAGTCCCTGAGTCTTCCCCTTGAAAAAGTAGGAGGCCTCATTTTCTGGAATTCAGACATTTTTACCTCTCTTACATTAACTCCTCCCGCTAACGGAGCTGGTGGCACAATTTCAGCTTCAACAATAGGAGGATCCACTGGCAGGTTAGCTTGTGCAGCTCGACCTCTCATTTCAGCCTCAAATCGGTCAAATCGTTCATTCATCAAATTAATCACATGTGCAATAGTTGCATTACCAACGTGAGCATCAGGTTCGACTCTTCTTGCTTGCTCACTAGTTGCGCCCTCAGTACTTTGAGCATGTAAACTATCACCACGGTTAGGATCATCTTGCACATGTACTGGTGGATTTATGGCCCTCCTTGGACCCATATGCTCATTATTATTAGAAGATCCTTCTGACATTGATCTGTCACAGATCTATACACATAACAAACAATTTTCAGACATAAACAAAATATCACTTACTAGCCCCACTGAGAAGTTATCTATAAAATGACGTTATACTCTACAAGGTCTTTTATGGAACCTAATCCTATGGTCATGCCGCGGCTCATGACAATAGGGAAGGGCCCACAAAGATCACTTTGCTCTGTACTCTATAGGGGACCTATAAAACCTATCCTCTGATACCAAATTTGTCACAACCCAAAAATGAGCATATGAAAAGATACTACTCATTTGATAAAATTCTCAAACATACGTTGTTTACACATATTCTGTAAGGTTTTACATTCAACCTTAATCATTCATTCCACACTACAGAATTATATTCATCTGATAAGCAAATATAGACATACATAGTCTGATATTTCTATCTCATCGCAAGCCTAGGAGACCTATAGAAAGTACAGAGCGTTTCTAGTATTCACATTAATAAGTACTGGTATCCCACCAGACAGAAATAGAGAATAATCCCAAGGGGCTTCTAATCTTCAAACGGATTCTCTTCTTCTTTGTTTTCTGTATCTGAAAAAATAATCATAGGGAGTGTGAGTTTATTTAAAAACTCAGTAAGTAAATAACTGTACTATATAAAATATCAAAAGTACAAATACCACATTTACTCATATAATTAATTGTCTTATACATCGAGTAGTATGGGACTCTAACCCTTTCAAACTCATGAATAAGATTTCATAGATATACACCGAGTAGTATGGGACTCTAACCCTTTCAAACTCGTGAATAAGATCTCATAGGTATACACCGAGTAGTATGGGACTTTAACCCTTTCAACTCGTGTATAAGATTTCTTAGATATACACCGAGTAGTATGCGACTTTAACCCTTTCACACTCGTGTATTAGATCCCGTAGATCTTTACTCATTAATAAGATAGTGAGAATTCATCACATAGTACAATTGTCATGAAATAAATAATTTCTACATACTCTTATTTCTACTGATCATCATATACTCCCATATGAAAAATTAATTGCTTATTATCCAAATAATGTTGTAAATGGGACTTATATTGTACTTTGACTAGTAATATCAAATTAGCTGAGCAAGGTTATTCACTCACCTTGATGTTTGTCCAAGTTTACCTTGTTCCACACTAGAATTTGTGTAGGAAAATTTCATAGTAAAATATATTACAAGGAAACATAAGAAAGGAAAAAAAATCACGAAAATACGCAAAATTTTCTGATTGCTACAGTCACGGTTTACTACAGTAACGGTTTGCTACAGTAACTGTTTGCTACAGTGTCGGTTCGCTACAGTACGTTTGACTGCTACAGTACCGTTGACTGCCGACACTACAGTACTGCTACAGTACTCGAAGAAAATTTTCCAGAATTTTTCCGAAATCTCTGGTCGCTACAGTAACTCGAATTTTTGCAGAAAAATCTTTCAAAAATTCATCCTTTCCTTTCTTGTTTCAAAACCAGAATTTCAACTCTTTTAACCGATTATAACTCAAATATAACTTCTAAAACTACTGAGATTCATGAATTATCATCAAAATCTTCAAGAACAAAATCTCCTCTGATCTTCTACATAAACTGAAATTTAAGAAAAATAATGAGATTAAAGCTTACCTTTAATCCTTACAAAGCTTTTGAACCGAACAGATAATCGAAATTCTGAAGATCAAGGAAAGGATTTGAGAAGAGGGTGAAGAAACGAGAGAAAGTGAATTTACTATTCACTTCAGCTGCTTCGATCGTGAGAAAAAAATAAGGGGGGTACTATTGAAACTTTATATTAAATATTTCTAATGGGTTATTCAATAACCCATGGGTATCCATAACCCAACATCCAAACCCATCCAGTTAATTTACAATAAATTGACTAATTGACCATTCTGAAACCACTTTTCCATGAATTTCACCATTCTTAGAATATATCCCACATTGTGCATATATTTAGTCCAGTCATTTAATTCAATTTTCATAAATAATATTCAAAGAGAATAATTAAATATGACCAAAATAAATAACTAAAGTAACGTTGTAAAATTCTAAAATACTCTTAAGCGAATTATATTCTGAAATTAACGGATATTACAGTGTTGATCACATGTGATGAGATGTATAAGTGTGTTGATTGGAAATTTGTATGAGTATACACAAAATTCACAGCTGTAGGTATGATAGGCATCCTAAGTGGGTTTTATGTGGACGTGTACCCCTATCTACTTGATTTGAATTAAAAGTTGGGAAGCGACTCCATACACCTGCCCACTTGTATGGGTACGTACAAACATATAACTTTATGTACCAAATTTTGAAACCAAGTGCTTGCTTATACATTTGGAGAGGTATAGGATTCCAAATACAATTGTTAGAGAGACAGGAGGCACACATTTGCACACCTCTAGGAGCCATACAGGATATTGTGGTGGTTACCATTGTATGTGGTATGGATGATGTGTATATATGTGTGGTTGCCATATATATTTGGCAGTGTAAATGCTCTATGACATGAGAGTGGTGATGGTTCCTATGTCTTTTGTGAGCGTTGTAAATGGTTAGATAGACGATTAGGTGAGTTACATAGTTGTTATGTAAATTACTATGATGGTGTGATACATTCTGATTATGGATTTTGGATTATTATGATGATTGTTTGTGGTTGTGATTATGTATGTGTTTGCAATTGAGGGCATGATACAATAGGACTACTACCAGTTGAGGACATGACCAAATAGATTGACAATTTTTGTGTGGTTGAGGGTTTGGTCTAAGAGAACCTATGCATTGGTTAAGGACAAGATCCAAGAGTACCTATGCATTAGTTGAAGACATGATCCAAGAGTACCTATGCATTGGTTGAGAATATGATCCAATAGACCAGAAACTTTATCTGGTTAAGGGCATGATCTATGTCACGACCCGTTTTCTAGGCACATGACCGGCACAATGATGAATCTCTCATCACTGTAAACCTTTCGATAAGTTCTACCCACGAGTTAAATTATTTAGTGATTATCTCTATGTTATCAAAATAACAATTCTTTAATAAATATGAAGAAAATATATCAAATTTTCTTATCTAAAAATTATAAAGATGATTTGCATGTAATAATATATCATCAATATAAAATACATTATTGACGTACAAGCCAAATGCCAAACCCTTGACCTAGATTCTATAACAATAGAGGGGTCTACCCGACAGCGGGAAGGTCCAAAGTGATCTACTGCTCTAGCGGATATTCTTCGCTGGTAACCTGATTTGAACAAAAAAAAATTTTATAGAGAGTGTGAGCTTTTAAACTCCGTGAGCGAATCGGCCTCGCGTTAATAAAATTCAAATACATTACCAGTGATGAAAGTATATCCGAAGGCTCATAATCAACCAATAGACATAGTTAGAAACTACATACAAGAAGATAAAAATTCATCTAATTCAACAAACATTACTAATACTCATCAATGACAATATATCCCTGAGAGCGCACACAGGCCAGCTCACCAATTTTGTATATTTCCGCCATGACGCACAACCTCATCCTCATAGCTAGGGCGCCTTACGGATTTATCACCAATGCGGGCTATATCCCTACTGAGGGAATCATTGTCTCCACACTCATTGGTCAAGACACCCTTTCAACCGGGTTTTCCGCCTTGCCGTGAGAGGGGGTACTGTCCCGCTCAATCACAATCAATAGTACAGCATTTCATATCATAATCAGAAGTAGAATGTAATATTCATTTATATAACAGGTATAATATATAACTATATTATAGATTTATAAACCACAAATCAAGATAACAATTAAACGATTTTTGAAAAGATTCAAACTCCACATCATCATGAGATACTTGTTTCGTCTTATCCATACTTCTGGATTAATTATCTCATTAGATTCGTCATTCTGAATCCAATTTCCCCCTATGAATCTTGGAAGTATCCTACGACATACTTTTTATCACCAGTAATGCTAAAACTCTATTAAAACGGGGTCGTTTCACTCACCTAGATTCCGTACGAGCATCACTTCTTTAAGTTGTTACGAACAATAGTACTCAGGTGAATTTCAATATTCCGCTACGAAGATTTTCATGAAAGATTAGAGAAAACAAGTTAAGATTGTTTTCATACAGACACTGTTCATACTTATGGTTACTATTCATACATACGATCACTATTTATACGTACGGTTACTATTCATCATATGGATACTATTTATACCAAAAATAGAGAATACAATTTGTAAAAAAGTACACCAGGTAAGTTCCCAGGAAAGAGTAAAGGGTCGCAATGAACATACTAAAAAAACAGGTCTTTACTTAGCCAGAACTTTCCTAGACATGTATTCTTCATAGTTTATATTCTATTTTGGTAATTAGGGATTCAAAATAATATATAGGCAGCTAAGGACAGTTTTTCTGATGTGGAAGATCAGCCAAAGCTGCAACCACAAAGCATACTTAGGAAAATAACTTCTAAAATTTGTAAGACATAGAAAGGGTATAGTATCCTTACCTAAGCTGAAAAGGAAAGGTCCAAAATCTCAGAGGTCTAGCGTTGGACCAAGAAATCTTAAAGAGAGAAGAAGAGAAGTTAAAGGTGTGATTTTGAAAGTGAAATGGAAGGGCCTATTTATAAGAAAATTTAAGGGTACTATTCCATCTACCCCGTCTCACCTATCCCGTCTCACCTACCAGTTTCACCTACCCCGTCTCACCTACGAATTTTACTTACTAGTCTCACCTACCAATTTCACTTACAAATCTCATCTACTAGTATAATCAATTTGCTAATTTAGTTTCCTTTCAATTTAGTCCCTTAGGGAATTCTCTCATATAAAATGTCATTTTTCTCTCAGTTTCTTTCTAGTTTTCTCTTATGATCAAACCGCATTTGGTATTTGACATTTCGATAGTATATGTGAACAGTACCGTATACATAAATAGTATTATATAGGTAAATAGTCCGTATATTGGAATAGTAACCAGCCTTACTAATTTTCTTGGATAAATTTACTCATTGTCACTCTAACTTATAAGATTTGTTTGCTTAGATCCTTGAGAATTTGTAAAAATTTCCTAAATTTAAA
The DNA here is from genome assembly GCA_037074585.1 of Biancaea sappan. NCBI lineage: Eukaryota > Viridiplantae > Streptophyta > Magnoliopsida > Fabales > Fabaceae > Biancaea > Biancaea sappan. The sequence goes on along the minus strand of CM073494.1, from coordinate 41,322,025 downwards.
ATTTAAAATTTCTATTCCCAAATTTCCTTCACTAATTCAAAAGAATATTTTTCACGTAATTAAATTTTTCAATAAACTTCAAAATAGATTTTGAATATTTATAAAAATTATTGGGGTATTACAATCTAATAGGATCGTAGCTGGTTGAGAACATGTCCCAATAGACTGGGATCAATTACTCATAGCTTAGTGCACCTTAGGTTCCAGTAAGACTCAAAATGGGGGATTGCACTAGAAAAGCCAGTCAAGAGGTATACCATATGAGCCAGAGTTTTCTTGCTTGCACGAGAGATTCCCTTAAAATAGTAAACTATGAGTGAGTCCATATTATTGGCTGTTATATTAGGGTTGACTTATTACATTATGATATACAAGCGTGCTGGATATATATATATATATATATATATATATATAATTCTTTGTTTAAACACAATTTGTGTGTAATTGAAGGAATGGGAAAAACAATCACATAAACTTCGTAATAACACCATGGGTGACCACAATTGTTAGAAGTGGTGTAATGCAGAAAAGTTATAGAGTGGTTACGATAATGATGTTGGCTACCTTGAGATTTGAATAAATGATGTGCTATACCTTTACGTTGTTATTAAGTATTATGTGATGAGTTACATAATATGGGTGAATAGCTCTTTGTCATATGGCATCTAATGTTTTGCTTTCATTGTATGAGATGAAATTTCTTGTGTATCAGAGGTGATTACTAATGAGGTAAACTAACCATAGGTGAGTTATGTAGCTTTCATCATGTTTCGTGCTAATAGTGTCTAAATGTTTTAAAGTGTGAACGTGCGTGGGCATCCCCTATGTGTTGGTTGTTCTTGTGTTCTAGCAGTGGTTTTGCCTTATGGACCATTAAGTCTTCTTATTTCAGTGAGATGGTTACTCTCTATTATGCTTATTCTATTCTTGCATTGAGGTGACATGAAGTGAATTCATTTATAATTTGATATAATTGTTTGTGAAATGTAAAAGGAGCCTATGGGGCTAATTTAGTCTAGGTGACCTAATAAAAATGGTAGGACGGTGCATTATCGAGCTGTCAATGGAACGGTCTAACAACAAGTCGCAATGTGGCTTAGCGACCTTGTTACTTAGAAATGTCACACTCAAGGATGCTGCCTTATGAATGAAAGGTGATAAAAATTATTATTATTATTATTATTATTATTATTATTATTATTATATGTGTGTGTGTGTGTGTGTGTGTGTGTGTGTGTGTGTGAAGGAAGTTCTTGATATGGATGAATCCATGAAATTTTAGGTTACCCTACGCACACCTTCTTGCATTGAATAATTCTTGTGATGGTAATATGAATGTTTATATATATATATATATATATGCGCATATATTAAAAATTTGGTATGCCTTAGATGAGAGCTTTATGCTTGTATAAGGGGTTTGTATCATATACTAAATTGGGCTACTTGTTGTTGGTTGTGTCCTTGCCTAATAATTGTTTGCTTTGGAATGTTTGTATTTAACTATGTGATTGTGCAGTGAAGGATTATGTTGGTTCGGCAATAAATTTTGGATAGGATCTTATTCAAGGTTCCATCCTTGTGAGCGATACACATGTTACATCTTACTTCTAGTTGTTATTCCTTGCTGAGTATTTTCGTACTCACCTTCTTCTGGTATACCCTTGCAGATTTTTGGTTAGTTGATGAGACTCCGCATGAGGAATAACAGGGCCTCTGAGTTCTCAATCCTTTTTGGATACGGGTTGAAGTCATGTTGGATATGTATGGGTTATTTCGAGAAGCTCTGTAGTGAATAGAAAGTATTGTGATGGAAAAACTTTATTTTATTATTATATTTATGTTCGGCGTTAAGCGTGTATAAAATGGTAGTATATATGTACCCTACTATTGTGCTGGTCATTTCCGTAAATTGAGGCGTGATATGCCATATCTAATCATAAAAAGAATGGTGAATGTGGTCAATAAGAGGCCCGCCCCACTCCGTATGCCTGTATCATTTCCATGATTATCCTTGCATGTGCTACATACTACTCTTATGACAATGAGGAAAGGTGTAAGCCTCAGGAAATCGGTTTGAATACCCTTTCTCGCTTAGGATATGAGAAAAGAAGGAACGCTTGGGTTCTGAAACAAGGAAGGATGAGACCACGACCACACAATGAGGATGAAGAAATGGAAGAGAGTGAAGAAACTCCTCCACTTAGCCCCGTTGCCCTGATACCTGATGTTCCTGAGATAGCACAAGAACCTCCACCTACATTTACTTAGATTCTTCTGGGGAAATGATTGATGTTCTCCACGGGATGAGAACATGGATGGAAGAAGAATTTAGAGGAATAAGGACGTGGATGGAGGAACACTTGCAGAATTTTGAAACTCGATTTGATGCCCTTGAAGTCATCATAGTATAGGAGCATTAAAAACGCAAGAGCCCCGTCAGCCAGGCAACAATTGATTAGAAATACTAGGAATGAGTCGAGTCAGAAACTTATGTGATCTTTAACCTTATGTATACTGATTGTATTTTTTTTTTTTTCAATGAATGGTATCGCAGAAGAGCTTTCTTATAGGGAGGCCATATTCTTACCGTGAAGCTACACTTTAGACTATGGGAATTCTGTTTTTGTCCTGAAAATGGTATTATTTTCTTAAATTTTTTTAATTTTTGGGCTCCCAATATAGAACCCTGTGAAATTGTGATAAGTAAGGGAGGGAGGAAGTAAAAACAACAAAAATAACATGATTAAATGGTATATAAGTTCAGATTCGGAGTTCAGACAGATAGAAGCTGTCTCATAGTAATAGGAAAAGTGTATTTGGAAGGACCATTGAAAATTCTATCGACAAAGTTGCGAGAAGCCGCCTGCGTAGGATGATATTGATCCCAGAAGATGTGGTCTTCTCTGTTGGAACAAAAGCTTGAAACTAACAAACAAGGAATCTTGGCTCGAAGCTCCCCCAGTCCACAACATGCTGCTTTTACCTCTGCAAATCCTGTAGCGAATATAATACATATTCCTTTCACAACCTCATCTCTTTGACGTATACATACATATATATATATATATATATATATATATATATATGGAGTTGCATTGAAGAAAATAAAAAACATAAAAATACCATAGGAAGAAGGATTGTGAATGAGGTCGTTGAAGGCAGCGAAGGTATCGAAGAAGGAGTAGGTGATGCCTGGGTTCTGGGATTGCCATTCCTCCAACATGGACTTGAGCTTTTCGTTATATGTGAATGCCCAGTCATTGACTTCACTCACGCATTCGGTGTTGTTCTTCACTCTGTAGGCCGGGCAGCACCCGATTGCCCCCACTCCCGCTATCTCAAACTTACGTCCTCCATTCTCGTATATTCTCTGCCCACATTTTTCATTCGTGTCGTTCTCACCAAACAAGAAATTAAAAAGCACAAATTTGTAACGCAAAATTATATATGACTTACGGTCTTATTACTTTTAATATCATGTGATAGTCGTAGATTTACAAACTAAAGTACAAAATAACAAAAATAAAATATATGCGGGAGTGGAAAAGTGGTTAAATAATTTTTTTAACTATTTTTTGTTATCTTAAAAAATATATTAAAGTTACTAGAATTTGATGTTATATATGAAAAATTATTTCAAATATTTTTTATAAAATTGATGTGTACTCTAATATATGTCTAAGCACTATCATTATTATTATTATTATTATTATTATTATTATTATTATTATTATTATCATGTCAAGTCACTAATAGTAACTTCGTATATAGAAAAGTAAGTGTTAATTCTAACCTTTTTTAAATATTTCTTTTAATTTTAAATTAAATTACAGTAAATTTATTATGTTTTAGATACAATGAAAAGAAGCAGCAGTGAAATATTACTTAACTCCCTGGTTTTCGTGTACATTTTATTTTTTATATTATGTTATATATTTGATTTTTTTTATCTGTTATGATGAAGTATTGAGATCATTAAATAAAAAGTAAAAAGTCATATATCGTACAACAGTATAAATTATTTTTACTCTGACGCCAACAATAAAAAATTATCTGATGAAAAGGAAAAGGGGAGGGTGAATTATTAAGTGATGATGAATGATGATTTTAGTACGGTCAACGATTTGAATTATGAGTGATGGTAGTGTAATATGGCCAATAAGGTTCATCACTAAACTAAAAGTTTAAATTATTAATTAAAGCGTAATTATTGAAATATATGGTAGGTTCTTTTATATTTAAGTTATTGTATGTGGGCTATCAAATCTAACCAGCTTACATAACGAATATGTATTTATTCGTAATTTTTGAGTATATCATTTTTTTCTCTTAAAGAAGATTTATCTCAAAGTTTAAAATAATTGAAGACACGTGGATTTGACTCTAATTAAATAATATGACATATATAACATGTATGTGACATAGACCTTTTTCTAATTAAGTAATCACGTATGGACCACCAACTCAAATCTAATTCACAAAACAAACATGCAACCTTTCGCGACTCTTACATATCATAGAATTTACCTGTAATTGCGTTTTGAGTGAGAAAACCATGGAATCTAAGTACTGCTGAGGGGTGCTTTTGTGACGAAGGGTGGAAGAGTCAAAGTAGCCAAAGAGGTCGTTGCTGCCAATCACAACAGCGAAGATGGACCTTGAAAGATGGTTCTGTAAGGCAGCTGCTCCTATTTGTTTTGCCCTCTCTTCGTGTGCTTCCAAATAGTAATCCACCTGCTTTTTCAACGGTATTGATTGCCTCTGTATTATAATTATAAAACAAACTATTAACCTCCAGCGTCAGACTGAAGATCGCGCGTTTCATCCACGCTCCTCCCACAAGGATTTCATTTTCTACAGGGTTGTTTGTCAGTGGCTATTTTGAAAAAAAAAATCTTTATATAAAATTTCTTATATATTTATTATTAAATTTCTATTAAAAATAAAATATGTGTAAAAAATTTTTTACAAAACTTATCATGTAATTATAAGTTATAAAAATATAAAATTATTTTTTAAAGAATATGTACTTGTCATTTTTTAGTTGATTGAAAAATTATACAAGTATCATCTTTCATATTAGAAATTATACTTAATTTTTTTTTTCTTTTGAGGTGGACACTATTATTATCAGTTCTGTTGTATTAAGTATTAACTGGTGAATCTCCTATCTAATTTATATATATATATATATATATATATATATATATATATATATGATAACTGATCAGTTTGGAAAAAAGCTACTTTTATCCCAACTTTGGTTTCACCCAAAAATAAGTAGAATTTACTTTTATCCGAATTTGGGTTTCACCCAAAATCAATACCATATAATTATCTTCAATACAAAAATCTACAAGAAAAAAAATTACAAAATCACATTTACAAATTCTAAATCACAATTTGATCAGAATCAACGCTTTTCCAAACATGCACTCAAGGCACCCTGTTTGAGTGACATGTATCCCAGACAAGAGGAACAAGAGGAGAGAAGATGTGACCCAAAAAAGAATTTTTTTAACTTACTTCTTGCACTTATTCGTAAAAAAAATGTTTAAAATTGTCAAATTTATTAATTTATTTAGTTTAACGAGCACCTTTGTACTCAAAGTTTGAGAATAAAATATAAGAAAAAAAAATACGATTCATAAATTTTGTGTTTGCTTCACTTTTTTTCCAAAAAAAAAATTAATTCTAAAAATTAAGGTCATTGAATTTTTAAATTTTAAAAAATAAATAATTTGTCTAAATTCTTTCTAATAACTTATAAATTTCCAGATGTTCAATCTGATGGTTGAGGAATACGAAGTGACAAAAAAATTTGAGCATATAAGAAATCTAGTATGACAAAAGAATTATTAATACATAATTACTTCGAAAGTTTAAAGTTCTAACTTCTGAAACCAAAATTAAATAATCTATTTCCAAGTGACAAACTCTCGGGGACCTTTTTCCCCTATCATCTAATTAAAGTAGGCATTCCTATTAATAAAATTTATTAATTAATACATTTACTTTGATGAATTTAATTTTAATTTATTCATTATAATGAGTTTCTTTAATGCTGAATTTTACTTGCACATTTTAATGAGTTTGTGTTGATTTATGTGAATTTATATTTTGAAACAAACAAGAAAAAATGTATCTGTAAAAATCTGTGACAAAATAAGAGTGCGCACTTACAAAACGTTCATCTGTGCCGTCGAATATTCCAGCGCCTGCAGAGGCAAAGCTAACACCGTCCATGAAGGATACATTTTTGTTGCTGTTGGCCTTCGACACGACGGAGAGGTAAGGTGGTGAAGTTGCTAAACCCAATTCCTCAGCTGCCATCCAATCATAAAATCCGTATCATAAAACAAATTCATTGTACATATATTTTTTTTGAAAATAAGTAAATGATATTTATTGTTTTTAATATTAAACAATATCTATTATATTGACTAATTAAATAAAATTTAATACAAGTCACTTGTATTTATAATTCATTGTATTAAAACTAAATATACATTCATCATATGATGATGAACCAAACAAAAATCTTAAAATTAATCATACCCAACAATGGTTCCTCATTTAAAAGTGGTCTAGAAATAATCAACAATGACCGATCAAATACATAAAGCATTATGTGAGTATAAAAAAGATCATCCACATGCATTCAAAAAGATTTACAATAGCAACTGGATGAAAAATATCATTTGAAAGCTAGTCAAAGTATAATATCAAACACTCTCAAGTAATTATCAAAGTACCCTTCAACTAACTTAAAAAAATGAGAGAATACCAAGCGACACAATTGATTTTGAATATAATGAAAAAAGTTAGAGATGAAATCCTCCTAGATTTAAATTTCTGAAAAAATAAACAACAATAAATTTATTTACTAAATTGTCCTAGTTATATTTATAATTTTAAAAAATTATTAATTTATGATATTAACGAAAATCTAAATTTATACAAGGGTCTTCTAAAAAATTATTATTTTATTAATTTATCAAAATTATTAATTTTGTAGGCTGACCCAGACCAAAAAAATATTATTTTATAAAAATTATTAATTTATCGAGTATTAATTTACAAAAATTTAACTGTATAATATATTCAGATAAATATAATATTATTTGTTAATATAAAAAATTAATAAATGATCAGATTCTTTTCTTTCTCCCTCTTTAAGTAATCAAAAGGGCCTTCCAGTTTTCCTTTTGCCCATAACCGTACATAAAGCTTACAGTTTAATTGGCGTTATATATTATCTTTTCTGAAGTTAGTGCATGATTTAGCATCTGCAACTAACTCCTATGTTGGTGCGTGTCTATATGATTTTTAGTGTCATCATCAAGCAATTGGGTTTCTTATTCCATAAAAAGAACTTCAAATTAGAAAGATAATATTCAATTGGAAACCATACTTATTATGCAGTAGAAGATTCAAAGGCAGGTGATGAAATTATACAAGACTCTGTTCTCAAAGCTACTGAGCAAATACACTGTTATATCTGGTGTAGGATACCAATACATTTGAGATGTCCATATGTTTGGGATACAAAATAGATCAAAGTAGTATTTCGCAATGTTATCAAAACAGGTCTAGTTATTGACTTGGACTGATTTTTAGATTATTAGGTTAATTGTTGAACTAGATAAATAAATAAAAAATTAAAAATTATATCTATACTTATATTTGTTTACAAATAATTTTAAAACTAAGTAAAATAAATTATTTTATATATAAATTTCACATTTTAAAGTCTTAAAATCATAGTCATTAGTCATAAATAATTAAAATATAAATATTCATAAATAATTTTTTGTCATAAAATTACAAATAATTTTTTAAATATTTGATTCTTATTTTTTAAATTAGATGATTATATAAAATTTTTTGTTTATACTCTTCAATTTTTCTTGATTTAATTTTTTTTACATCAAATAATTATATAAATATAATTTTTTTATTTCTTTTTTTATCTCCTAATACATTAGTAATAATATACTTATTTTTTATTAAATTAAATATTTTTTTCATTTTAGATTTTACCATCTTGCCACATGCACATTTTAATTTTTGGGTTAGAATAATTTTAGCATCTTATAAATATAATATTTCACCTATATAAATTAAGAAGAAGTTGATAATAAAATAGTAAAATACACAATCTATAGATAGGGAATAGAGTTTGATTCTAGGTAAGTACATATTTTTCTAAATTTTTAATTTTTCATTAAAAGAAAGCCCGAGTCAAATCTCAGGTCAGCTTTAACTGACTGGGTCACTCAAGTCAAACTTGAATCACTAGCAGCCAAACTAAAAAAAATATGATTCAAATCAATTTCAATCTTGAGTCACTGAATCCTAGATAGACCCACCAAGTTGATTCGAGTTTGATAATTAAGATATTTTGTATGACTTAGCAAGATTTTCATTTTGTGGATAAACATGGATACCGTTGAAATGACCTCATTTAATAACATCCATCAATTTAGATATTAATTAACCAAATTCAGACGCGTGGTCGCCATTGACATCAATGACACAAGAGTTAGGATGACAGTGTACTAGAATAAACAAATTACATTGTTTATTTCAATTTGATTCGAAAGATTAAACTTTTAATTTAATTTTTTAAAAAATTATATATGTCTCAATTTGATCCTGTTTATTACAAAATTGTAAAAATCTAACATTGTCAAATCCCTCTTCTTCTTTTTTTATTGTCAAAAATTATTTAAATAAACAGAAGGATGAAATTATGAATAATTTTTTATAGATTAAATTAAGATATTTAATGTTTTAAAAATCAAATTATGACAACTACAATTTTTCAATGAGCAAATCAGTAATTGAGTCTTAGCTAGAATGACTCACCAATAAAATCTGCAGCATTCTTGCCATTGCTGAACCTGCCAGTGGCTTTCTTGGTAGGAAAATCAATGCCGTAGGGGAAATGGTTAGCCTTTGCAATGGATAGCTTGAGGTAGTTGTTGTTGCCCACATCTACGAGCGAGTCTCCAAATACATACAGGGCTGAAGGCTTTTGAGCCTGAGAATAACAGCTCCTGAAGCTGATGAGGACGAAGAAAGTGAAGATAAAGAGAAAAAAACCCATGTTCTTTGGAGCTAATAAGCTGAAGTTGGTATATGTGGAGGGGAGAAAAGGGGGAGGGGTTGCGTTTTAAAGGTGCAAAAAGTGGATGAGGTGTACACGTTTACGTGTGAAAATGATGAATAATTTGAGTGAAGAAGGCTACGCACTGTGAGTAGTGAGAGATGTAGTGGAGCTAAGCAGGACTCTCCAGATACTCAACCCCACTTTGGTAGATTGATATATCTTTTGCTGTTATGAATGATACATATGACAATTACTGACTTATCTAAAAGAGAAAATTGTGTTAATGGTGATGTCTCAAAGTCATTTAAGCCAATAAGATAAAAGTTGTATTTATTTTTTTTTTTTGGTGTTATAGTGACTTGATGGGTCCAGATTTGCTGCTGTTTAATGTTGCTTGTTGCTTTTCACTTTTAGCAACAGTTTTTACCGTTGCTAAAAGTTATGGCAGCAGTTCTTTTGTTGTCCAAACTTTCAGCAACGGTAAAAACTGTTGTTGAAAGTGAAAAGCAGCAAAAGCAGGGACTTCGAACAGCAGCAAATCCGAATTCTGACTTGATGGGGTCCGAATTTTTTGCCTATAGGTAGCATGTTTTTTTTTTAACAACGATTTTTATTATTATTAAAATTTTTGGCAGCAAAAAAAATTGTTATTGACTAAAGGGAAAGGCATTTTGCCTTTAAAGGCAACAAATCCCGACCCGACTTGATGATCAGATTTTATTTCCAGCACATGCTTTCTGTTTTCTTTTACTTTTTTATTTAATTGAAGAGATATCGTGAACCCTGACAACACCATATCAAAATAATGCAAAATCCCAACTACAAAAAAGCTTCATTATCAGGGATAGATTAAAAATTTTGGTTAGTAAGAACAAAAAACAGTCTATAAATATTTTTATTAAAAAATATTATAAATATGCTTAAGTGCTAAAAAAAGATATAAAATACACAAGATATAAATTCATTAAGTGATTCTGTGGTGGTGGGTAAAGTTAATTTTTAAATTCAATTTAAAAAAATACTTATTAGGTGGAATATTCTTACTAACATGAGTGGTTATAATTTACCATGTGGAAACAACATCTAAATTTTTGTGAAGATAAAAAAAATTACCACATATATTAATTAAAAAAATTCTGCAATTATCCCCAAGCTCTTCAACATAGATCCTCCTCTGTTCATTATTATATATGAGCACAAAAAGAAAGAGGTTCAGCCTTGTGTGTAATATTCTGAACCCAAGCTCTCAAAAGACTTATAGGCCAATTAATCTTTCATTTTCATTTTCATATCCATGTAGAAAGACTACAGCAGTAGTTGTTGAATTAGAGTCCGTAGTGGATTAAGAGAGATTTCAAATTTCAGAGAAAAAGAATCCCACTTTTATGACACCATATGCACTATGGGAATTAGTGCGCAGCTAGCAATAGGTAGCGTGCATGTTTCACCCCACTCATACCATACATATTCAAAATCCATTTTGGCATTTATATTTTGGAAAGCCAAAAGGAGGGTTCTGACTCTCACCACTATCGTTCACCGACCCATATTCACCCCACAACATATAATTTCCCTTTATACATGTGTTTGGTTGCTTCTTTTCACACCATTAATCTATTTAACCTTTTATGATATAGTTCTTATATTATATTCAAATAATTTAAATTTCGCACAAAATGTACTTTTTATCACTTAATTAACTTTATCTTACTTTATTTCTTTTTTAATCCCTGAACTTCTGAAAATTATTTTTAAAAAAATTCTCACTCACCCTTAATAATTTAGTAGTTTATTCCACAAATAAAATACTACCTTATGAAATCTCATGTTAAATAACTTCCAACATATACTAACTTTTAAAGATCATATAGCATTCTAAATATAACAAAAACATAAAAATTGCACCTAAATTTTCTGTTGTATTAAAATCTCTTGTATGATTCTAGAATGCTATAATTTCGAAGGCCCCATCTTAGGAGATTAGAGAACATCGTCATATATCTTCTTCTACTAGTGAGCAAAGTAGTCAAACTTTCGAGTAAACTCTTAAACTCTTACGAGTTTATGATCTCAAGTCCCCAAATCGAGTCAATTTGGTCATAAACTCAAAATTTTCTCAAACTCAATCAAAATTGTTCAAAATCACCAAGTTTGACCAAGTCAACCGAGTTAGAATAGTGACCCCAATTTAAACTCTCATAAATTTTTCATTTGAAATCTGTTTTAAGCAAATGACATATCGTTGGAAAGATTTTTAACTCTAGTTTCAAATAAAACAAGTTTTGTTAAAAAAAACTTTGTGGTTTGGGATATATTATCAAAAGGGTGACCAAAGTTCAGAAATAGTTAATTTTTTACAATTTTCAATTTTACTTTAAACAATCATAACTTTCTCATTTGAACTCAATTTTAAACAAATGATATATCGTTATAAAGATCTTTGAGTCTAATTTCAATTAAGATAAATTTCATTAAAAAAAATCTTTATCATTTAGGAGATATGATCAAAACAATGACTAAAGATCAAAAGTAGTAGACTGATGGGTGCTACCGGTTGACTTGCAATTTTCAAGTTTAATTTAAATATTCATAACTATAATTTAAACTCTATTTTAAGTAAATTTAATTTTACATGTACAAGGACCGAAGTACTAATTGATCATCGATGACTCATAATGTCTAATTATATGGGTTTTCTTGTTTATATATATACTGAATCAGTAGTTGTTTTCAATTATTTCATTTTTAAGAAAAATGAACATGTTGATACCTAATGGATATAGTATGTTGTAACTACCTTATAGTTGTTCTTATGTTAGTTTAAGTATTTCTAATTATTTATGACTTTATATGTTATAGTGTTATAAGTACATTTTTTTTGAAGGGGACGATATTATGAGTTTACGATCTAAGTTTACCCCCTCTCTCCGAGTCGAGGTAAACTCTCGAGTTTGACTGTCTTGTTTATGAGTATTGAAAGGTTCAAATAAATTAGGACACTAGAATGGTAGCGGCAAATCAAATGATTGACGGAAATAACTAGGTAATTTTATTCAATTTGTAATGTACCCAACTCAATACAAAGGAGTAGAAAATTCAACAGCAAAGGAAAATGTTGAAGAAGAAACACAGGTAAGAGAGAGGAATAACAAAAGGATAGAGAGGTAAAGAGAGAGCAATTTTCACAACCTTCGCATATCCCTTCTGACAAAACTGTTATGCTATCCTCCAACCTCTCGCTTTCCACGTCATTTTTCTTATTCTATTGCTTCTACTAACATGTGTCCCTCTTGGCCCAAACTTTAGTACCAATACTCTTTTCAGCACCCTAACTCTCTTGGGCATTTGCATGAATCATAACATTCCTCCCTCCATTGACAGTGACCTGTAAGCATGTTATAACATTATTATAACCACAAAATAACCAAAACTCATGATCTCACTCAAATGTGAAACTTAGTCAAAAACATAAATTATTTCTTATAATCATGATGTCACGACCCCCAAACCGAGATTGTGACCGGTGTGGACACTGTCATGACCACACCACCACAAACCTAACCCTCCACTACATAACCTCGAAGAAACTTAGCATTTCATTACATAAACTCATAAATACATCTTCATTTCTAATATTAAACAAATTCATTCATAAACGTTTCTCAAAAATGCCTTTACACAACGTAGCTTAATCTACTAGATTATAAAAATTTTTCTAGAATTTCCCATTTCATCATAAATAAATAAATCTACCTAAGATGACATCGTACCCCAAATAAAGGGGAGATCTTCAAGCACATGTGCTTCCAAATAGCGAAAACTACTATACTTGAAACTGTAATGGGGGTGAGTCCAAACCATGAAACTTATCATAAACCCTACTTAACTACAAACACAAGACATGTATGCTGCAATATTTTTGAGCCTCTTTTTCTTCTCCAAGGTTCCTCTTTACCTCAATTAAATCTTGGCTAATGGATTTCTTATCTTTCAACAACATTCTCTTAGCTGAAATACCAAAAATTAGGTGTTAAAACCCTAATGAAAGCCAAAAGTATGCCAATATGATAAAAATCTCCATAGAATATATATATGAATGCTGAGGATTCATCAATCCCCCAAACTTGAACTTTTACTCATCCTCGAGTCAAGCAATTAAAACATGTTGTAATCAATAAATCAAGACAAGCAAAGCTTCAACTCTCTTTTAAACCCTCAAGCGCTAATTTTCAAAAATTGCAAAGAGATGAAATTTACGTCAGCCTATAGATGCCTTCAGGTTCTAAAATAAACAATGCTTCCTCACAAGTTCTTGAAGTGTGTGTGTGCCTTAGCCAAGATTCAATTTCATGCACGTGTTTAGCTGAAACTTCAAATAGTTTAAGAAGCATGGAAACAATCAATATTGACAACTCCATAAGCCTATCCTTATCCTCTTTCTCCACTAAGCTAAACTTTGCACCATTCTTTGATCAAAAGGACTTAAAGCTTGTAATGTGGCTTTGGACAATGGCTACCAAATGAAGGGTAAAGGGAAAAATACAAAAATCAAGAGAATTATGATTTAGCATCAATAAATATGAGACTTTTTCCTTCCTTCCTCTTTTTTTTTTTCGTTTATCCCATGCTTTTCTTTTTCTTTCTCTATTCCTTCAAAATGCATTTTTCATCAACATATTTTTCATGTCTCACAAAATGAAAATATGCAATCATCATAAAAATTTGTTGCCATACTCAATCTTCATAGATTTGCATGTCTCTTGAAAGTGACAACTCCAATGTGCTCTTCAAATATTTTTTTTTTAAAACAATCTTTTACTTCATTTCTTCTTCCACTCTTTGATTTGCTTGTCTCGTACACCTCCATAACAACATCACTTTTTCAAACTTCATAGATGCTATTATTCTCTTGAAAAAGGGGTTAGACATTATTTTTCAGGCTTGAAAGGTGGGGCTAAAGTGGGTAAAAGAAAGAATTAACAAATATATATATATATATATATATATATTTAAAATTAAAAGCTCAAAATCGGGATCAATGGGTAGCATAATAAAAAGGATGGCTTGAAAGGCTCAATCGCACAAAGGAAGTGCCTAAATCATTTCTCCAAACAATGCACAATTTAGAAATTTCGTTTCAAAAGAGTTTAAACATAGGTTCTAGAATTCTTAAAATTGATAAATAACCATACTAATTAAACTACAAGAATTTTCTATGAACAAATGCACTTAAGTTGAATTCTGGCTAATTTGTGCTTAAAAATTTTCAACAACTCCAAGGAAGCAAAGTTTATTGGACAACCTGAACACAAATATAGACTCCACAAAAGACTTTCATCCTATGCAACAAGTAATTAGCAGATTCATCATAAGGCTTTTTACAAGAGACAAATTCCAGCCAGCCAATCTCAACAAAATGAAATACTAGATAAGGCTAGAGAAAAAAAAATTCAATGCATTCACATAATTCCACAGATTACCAAAATCCTCCCCCAAACTTGAGGCGAATATTGTCCTCAATGGTCGAATAAACAAGTATAAATCATATGAACCCAAAAGGGATTTGGGGGCAAGAAGAAGCTAACTAAAATAACCGAAAATACTGGAAATTAACAATAAAGAGATCAACAGCCAAAATACAACGTCTTAACCAAAAAGAGACGCTGATCCAATAAGTCCAAAAGAACTAGTCAATCAACAAAATGTTCAAAAACACAAGTCTGAAATAAAGTTCAATTACAATAATTCAAAAACAGAAACATAAATCCTAGCTATCATCCTCCTCATCAGCTCCCGTTGCTTCTTCTGTATCTTCTCTTTCTGCTGCATCTCCTCCTTCTTTTACATCTCCTCCTTCTTCTTCATCTTCAGCTCCTCCACTTTGGGATAAATCCCAACCTTCAGTGCTAACCCCATTCTGTAAAGCCCATACATTGCCAAAACTCCGCTGATAATGCCACATATTCTTCATCATTACCTCAAGATCAGAGATGCGCTGATTAACAGACAAAAGTGTGACAATGGGAGCCTGGGTAGAAACCTGAGAGGGCTGAAGGGCAATAGGAGGTCTAGGAGCACTGCTAGTGGTGGCATCTTCTGCAGTAAACTTATCCAAGAGCTCCTTTGTGATGGACTTGGGAGGAGAAAGCAGTGTTTCCCCCTCCATGGGCACTTTCTGGGCGGCACACAGTTTAGTTATCAGGTAAGGATAACCCAGAATTCCCACCTTTGCATGTGCCAAGGCTTCAATGTTCTTCGCGATTAACAAGCCCAAGTCCACAAATTTTCCCTCCATAATACAGTAAATGAGAGTGGCTCTTTTCACATTGACATCCGAGGTATTGGTGGTCGGGAG
The DNA here is from genome assembly GCA_037074585.1 of Biancaea sappan. Lineage (NCBI taxonomy): Eukaryota > Viridiplantae > Streptophyta > Magnoliopsida > Fabales > Fabaceae > Biancaea > Biancaea sappan. Next base: position 41,306,552 of record CM073494.1, on the reverse strand, counting down.
GAGGTTGGATTGAGATAAAACACACCATGCTTTGGCCACTGGAAGGAGGTCAGCTCTCTGTAGCTTGAGAGGTGCATTCTTTTTACTAAAATCCATTGTGCACCAGGTTTGCACAATGTGTCAAGCACCCTCTCAAGATTTGCAGGGATATCATCAATGTGATGCTGGTAGAGGAAAATAGCTGCTCTAATTCCAAAATGTCTGTTAATAGTAGCAGCAGAAAAATCAACCTCTACGCCTCTAACCATGGTCTTATATTCCCCCAAACCGTCATCTTTGACCCTCCTCGCATTGGCATAAAATTCTTGTACCACTGATAAGCAACTGGTGGGTTTTTCCATGAACACATACGGATCCCAACCTCTTTTGGCAATTTGTTCGAGAACCTCAGGATAATCACCGGGGCTAAGAGCAATTGCTCTCTCCCTGACATATTTTTTTATGCTCACTTTGTCCTTAAACCAATTTTGGTGCTCTAGGGTTCTAAATTTCAAATTATCAAAAGGGAGGGAACCACTAGACCCAACTTTTTCCTTACCCCTTGACCTTTTCTTGGATGCCATATGTTTCCTGTGAGAAATTCAGCAAAGTATCCCAAGAACAACAAAATATATCAATACTAAATAAGCCCTATGTTCTTATAATTCCAAAAATTTGCCTAAGTTTCAGAAATTAAGCCACTAAGCCTACCAAAATCACAAATAAGAGATGAGAGACATTACCTATAGAGCAAAATGGGAGGAAATACAGAGAAAACATAAGGAGCACGGAGGAATGACACCCCAATCGGCGTATCCAACCCAAAAGATGGAGGAGCCCATGGTGGAGAGACTTCAAGGCGCCAAAAATGGAAGGGGATTGACGGAAAGTGGCCGGAAAGTGATGAAGAAGGGATGGATGGAGGGTTTTATGGAGGAAGTTGGCCGGAAAGTGGCCAGAGAGGGAAGGGGGGCTTGGGTCGCGGCTGGGGAGGGGCTTAGAAGAAGAAGCTTCAGAAAATTTTACGTAAAAAGCCCTAATTTGGCTTTTAAAGATGCTACCGCACGCTTAAGCGTGTGGAAACCGCGCTTAAGCGCGATACCTTCAGCCCCTTTTTTTTTTTAAATGGTTCAGGGTCCCAGCACCGGGCGCTGAGGGACCAACGCCGGACGATGGGGCATCCAATGCCGGGCGCTGAGGTGCCAATGCCGGGCATTGGCTTGAAGATGCTGAAGTGTGGCTCACCCGCTTAAGCGGGTATTTACGCGCTTAAGCGCATTTTGACCCGAGAGCACCCTAATTTTTTTTTCTTAACCCGCTTAAGCGTGACCAATATGCGTTTAAGCGTGTTTCAACCCGACAGCATCTTCAAAATCAGCCTTTACACGCTTAAGCGTGTTAAATATGCGCTTAAGCATGAATCCATCAGAATGACAGCAAAGTTTTTAGCAGAAACAAGTCCAAATTTTCCCTGATTAAGCCACACTGACATTTTAATCACCAGCCAAAAGGTCCATACCCTTCACACAACAGACTCAACTCCTCAAAAGGATTACATGGGGATTCATCCAAACATTACTGCAATGACATTTATGTAAACATCTCCAAAAACTCCAAATAGGCTACTACATCAAATGTCATCCCCCAAACTTATTTGAGTCAAGGTTTCCAAACATCAACAAAATTTCCATCTCCTCAAAACAGCAATGAACTTAATAAACATACCACAAAGAGAGATCAGCTACAGAAAACATGCAACTAAGCTACAAAGCTAAGCAACTACACTACAACAAACTATTAACTAAATTAACTTCACACAGCAACTTATGCAGCACAACAAAAGATCACACAGTCGTATATACACACAATAGCATACAACCAACTAACTATTGCTGAAAATAAAAAGGAAGAGTGTAAGAAAGCTTGGGGTGCCTCCCAAGAGCGCTTTATTTATAGTCCTTAGCTGGACTTTACCGGAGCTCCTATGCCATGGGTTGGATGAGTGGTAGAGAAGTCTTCTCCCGCTCAATTTTGCCACCAAGATAGTGCTTCAATCGATGGCCATTCACTTTGAAGCTTCTCGCACCCTCCAAATCTGAAATCTCCACAGCTCCATGTGGGAAGGCTTCTTTGACAATAAAAGGCCCTGACCATCTAGACTTCAGCTTCCCAGGAAAGAGTTTGAGTCTAGAGTTGAAAAGAAGAACTTGTTGGCCTGATTCAAAGGATCGGGGGACTATTTTGCGATCATGCCACCTTTTCACCTTCTCTTTGTACAATTTAGAGCTTTCATAAGCTTGAAGACGGAAGTCTTCAAGTTCATTTAATTGCAAGAGCCTCTTTTCTCCAGCTTTCTTGATATCAAAATTCAAGAACTTTGTGGCATAAAATGCCTTGTGCTCTAGCTCTACGGGCAGATGACATCTTTTCCATAGACTAGCTTGAAAGGGGATGTTCCAATTGGAGTCTTATATGCAGTTCTATAAGCCCACAAAGCATCATCTATCCTCTTTGCCCAATCTTTTCTTAAAGCATTGACTGTCTTCTCCAATATCCTCTTCAATTCTCGGTTAGAGACCTCAACCTGACTGCTTGTTTGAGGGTGATAGGGGGTGGCTACTCGGTGCTTGACACCATATTTAGTCAGAAGACTATCCAAATACTTGTTACAGAAATGAGTCCCACCATCGCTAATTAAAGCTCGTGGCACCCCAAACCGAGAAAAGATGTTTTTCTTCAAGAAATTTACTACCACTTTTGAATCATTTACTGTGGTAGGAATGGCTTCCACCTATTTAGAGACGTAGTCGACGGCCACCAGTATGTATTGGCATGAGAAGGAAGAGGGAAATGGCCCCATGAAATCAATCCCCCACACATAAAAAATCTCCACTTCAAGAACACTATTGAGTGGCATTTCATGTTTTCTTGAGATGTTGCCACTTCTTTGACATCGATCACAATTTTCTACAAACTTTCTCGCATCCTTAAACAAGGATGGCCAATACAGTCCACTTTCCAACACCTTAGCTGCTGTTCAAACACTGCTATAATGACCTGCATAGTCTGAATTGTGACAATGCCATAGCACACTTGTCATCTCTTCTTCTGGAATGCAGCGACGAACTATCTGATCGGCACAAACTCGAAAGAGAAATGGCTCATCCCAAAAGTAATTTCTCACATCATGGATGAACCTCTTCTTTTGATGGGTGTTTATGTCTGGTGGTAACCTACCACACACAAGGAAATTCACGTAGTCTACATACCATGGCAGTTGCTTGTCTCCTACTAGAAATAGCCGCTCATTAGGAAAATTCTCATTAATTTGCGGCTCCATTTCAGCTTGAGCATCATTGCTTAGGCGCGAGAGGTGGTTAGCAACTTGATTCTCACTCCCTTTTCTATCTTTAATTTGCAAGTCGAATTCTTGCAGTAGTAGAATCCATCTGATTAACCGAGGCTTCGAGTCCTTTTTCTCAATGAGATATTTGATTGTTGAATGGTCAGTATGCACGGTGACTTTTGTTCCCACTAGATATGCTCGAAATTTATCAAATGCAAATACCACCGCTAATAACTCTTTTTCCGTGGTGGTATAATTCAATTGAGCATCGGCTAGTGTTCTGCTAGCATAATAAATGGGATGAAAGATCTTTTCACACCGTTGACCCAACACCACCCCCACTGCATAGTCACTTGCATCGCACATCAATTCAAAGGGTTTCTTCCAATCCGGTGCAACAATAATAGGTGCAACAACAAGCCTCTTCTTCAACTCAATAAATGATGCCAAACACTCCTCATTAAAGTAAAACGGAGCATCTTTTTCTAGCAAATGGCACAATGGCTTAACAATCTTGGAGAAATCTTTTATGAATCTCCTATAGAAGCCAGCATGACCAAGGAAGCTCCTGACTCCTTTTACAGACACGGGAGGGGGAAGTTGCTCAATGGTCGAAACTTTGGCTTGATCAACTTCGAAGCCCTTCTTGGAGACTTTATGGCCAAGTACACTGCCTTCTTGCACCATAAAATGGCATTTTTCCTAGTTAAGCCCCAAATTTGTTTCTTCACATCGCTCTAGAACTTGTTTCAAGTTGCCAAGACAACTATCAAATGAAGCCCCAAAGACTGAGAAATCATCCATAAAAACTTCAAGGCATTTTTCCACCATATCTGAGAATATTGCCATCATGCATCTCTGGAATGTTGCCGGTGCGTTACACAACCCAAATGGCATTCTCCTGAAAGCAAATGTACCATATGGACATGTGAACGTTGTCTTTTCTTAATCGTCTGGTGTAATGGCAATCTGGTTATAGCCTGAATAGCCATCAAGAAAACAGAAGAATTCTTGGCCAGCCAACCTGTCTAGCATCTGATCAATGAATGATAGCGGGAAGTTATCCTTCCTTGTAGCCTTGTTCAATTTCTGATAGTCCATACATATTCTCCACCCTGTGACTGTGCGAGTCGGTATTAATTCATTACGAGCGTTAGCCACTACAGTCATGCCTCCTTTCTTGGGGACACATTGAACTGGGCTCACCCATGAACTATCAGAAATAGGGTAAATTATTCTAGCATCTAGCCACTTTACAATTTCTTTCTTCACTACATCTTTCATTACTGGGTTTAATCTTCGCTGGTGCTCAATAGTGGGAGAATATCCTTCTTCGAGCTTTATTTTGTGCATACAAATCGAAGGACTAATGCCTCTTATGTCAGCGATCGTCCATCCCAAGGCTTTTTTATGTTCCCGTAGGATTCTCAATAGTTTTTCTTCTTGCTCCAAACTAAACAGAGAAGACATAATGATTGGCAAGGTTGACGATTCCCCCAAATATGCATACTTTAAATGGGGAGGCAATGGCTTGAGCTCAAGTACAGGTGGCTCTTCAATAGATGGCTTAGTGCCATGTCCCATCTCGGTAGTCAAATCCAATGACTCCACTTGTTTGTGGTATATAGGAGTGGCATTCAACAGGTTCACACACTCAACCACTTCTTCATCATCTTCATCCACTTCCATAGCTACGAGAGATGATTCAAGCGCATCTTCATAATGCACCTTCTCAAAAGTGGTTTGTACCACTCTATCCACCATAGCATCCACTACAGAAATTCTGTAGCACTCCTCTGGATCATCAGGATATTTTATTTCTTTAAAAACATTAAACTTCACCTCTTGGTCTTGCACCCTCATAGTGAGCTCTCCTTTTTGCACATCAATGATAGTTCTCCCGGTAGCTAAAAATGGTCGTCCCAAAATGATAGGGACATCATGATCTTCTTCATAATCCAAGACAATGAAGTCAGCCGGGAAGATGAACTTATCCACCTTAACTAACACATCCTCCACAACTCCTCTAGGATACGCAAGAGTGCGATCCACTAGTTGCAAGGTGACTGTGGTCGGTCGAGCTTCACCCAATCCTAGCCTCTTGTATATGGATAGAGGCATTAAGTTTATGCTTGCCCCCAAGTCACAGAGAGTCTTTCCACTGAATTTATCCCCAATTGTACAAGGTATATTGAAGCTTCCCGGATCTTTGAGCTTTGGTGGGAGCTTGTTTTGCAAATGGCACTACATTCTTCAGTGAGTGCTACAGTTTCATATTCACAAAGCCTTCTCTTCTTGGACAAAATATCTTTCATGAATTTCACATAACTTGGCATTTGTTCAAGTGCTTCTGCAAAGGGGATATTGATGTGGAGTCTTTTAAATACCTCCAAGAATTTCTTGAATTGATGATCCAATTTCTGCTTCTCGAATCTTTGTGGAAATGGAGGTTGTGGTTGCATTTTAGGTTTCGGGTGCTCAATAAGGGGCTCAACTTCATTTTGCTTCGGAGTGACTTCTTCTTGGTCTTTCTTTTTTTTAACTTCGGCTGTCTTTGGATTACCCTCAATTTCTTTCCCACTTCTCAAAGCAATAGCTTTACAGTGCTCATTTCCTTCTCTTCTAGGATTGGTCTCAGTGTCACTAGGGAGAGCACCTTGAGGTCTACTATTAAGAGCGTTGGCCAATTGTCCCATTTGGGTCTCCAAGTTTCTAATAGCCACATTTTGGCCAATTGTCCCATTTGGGTCTCCAAGTTTCTAATAGCCACATTTTGGCTTTGAATTAAAGATGATTGACTCTGGATCACAGCATCATTCTTGGCCATGTATTACATGAACATATCTTCCAAAGTGGGTTTCTTTTCCACCTGAGGTGGTGGGGCTCTATTCTGAGGAATGTGATGGTTTTGGTTATTGAAGCCGGGCGGTTGAGAAGGCCTACTAGATGATGACGAGGCCATGGGGTTGAGACAACGATCGTTTCTCCATGAAAAGTTCGGATGATTTCTATTTCCCGGATTATAAGAATTTGAGTAGAAGGTATTCTGGTTCCTCTGGTAATTGCCCATATAATTTAACTGTTCCATGGTAGAATTCTCCTCACAACAACCATTAATGTGAGCACCCCCACAGAAGTCACAGCTTGGTGTCGGATTACTCACCTCATTTACTTTCACCGGCTCTTGTTGTCTAACACACAACATCTCAACCTTTTTAGTCAGGGCTTCATTCTGGGCCAAAATAGCGTGAAGAGTGTCCGACTCCAACATCCCTTTCTTTGAGTTGCTCTTGGCTCTGATGGAAGCGTTCTGACTAGCCCTCATGGTCTCAATAATGTCCTTGGCTTGCTCAATTGACTTGCCCAACAATGCACCGCTAGCTGTAGTATCCAGTTTATCCCTGGTTTCATAATTCAATCCGCTGAAGAAGATTGAGATTTGTTGCCACTCTTGAATGCCATGATTTGGGCATTTCCTCAACATCTCCTTGAATCGTTCCCAAGCATTGTATAATGTCTCTCCCTCTTGTTGAAGGAATGCTGTAATCTCATTTCTCAATTTTACTGATTTAGAGGGAGGGAAGAATTTATCCAAGAATTTCCTTCGCAGTTCATCCCAAGTAGTTATACTCCCCGGTGGTAGAGTCATCAACCAATTCTTTGCACCATCCCTTAAGGAGAAAGGGAATAATCGAAGGCGGATGGCATCATCTGTAACTCCATTCAGCTTGACCATATCGCAAATATCCAGGAAGTTCACAATATGATTGTTCGGATCCTCCATAAGACTTCCCCCAAACTGGTTCTGCTGCACCAGATTTAACATCATAGCCTTCATCTCAAAATTGTTGGCTCCAATCGTTGGCTTCACTATGCTTGAAGCATTCCCAGCATTAACAGGCAAAGCATAATCCCATATTGCTCTGAATCCCACTTGAGGCTCATCAACAACCCCATTTCCAGTATTGATCTCATCACCTTGGTGATTCAAGTTGTCTTCAGCCATTTCTTTTTGTATAACTTGGCTTACTTGAGCTTTTCTGGCTTTAGCTTCCTTCCTAGCTCTTCTTGCTAGTCTTTCAATCTCAGGTTCGTAAAGAAGGTCAGAAGGATTGAGGGTACCTCGCATACGCAATGAAAGGCACTAATTAGCAAAGAACGATAGGAACAACAGAATTAACATAAAAACTAAGATGACTAACCAAGACAAAAGAATAAACAAAGAAAAACAGCTATAGACAAAGGTCTAATCTAGCACTTCTTAATTCCTATGAATATTAGCAACAATCGTTAATCCCCGGCAACGGCGCCAAAAACTTGTTGACGACTTGGCAAGCGTACCAATCGTGCAAGTAGTATAGTGAAAATTAAGTAAAAGAATCGTTCCCACGAGGATTAACTTGCTAACTACCCGAGAAATTAAGTTATATTAGTTTGACAATGCAAATTTCTATGGTTCTTAACAGAAGGAAAGTAAAAATGTAGAGTTGAGTTAGGAGTGAGTTGTATGTTGTATGGACTCTAAACAAGCACAATGGAAATCACAAGACAAATGCAATTCAATTCACAAGATGAACACAACCTAGGATTGCTAATCCCCCGTCGTTCTTCACAAGCTTTAATCCCTCTCCCTCTTGTTTTCACCGGCCATACATGCTAATCTAGGATACGAATATACTTAGAAGTATTCTCCCGAATGCCAACTAAGACTAAACCCAAAATCTCATAATTCCTTATGTAGTCTTAGGTTTCAGAAATGCACAAACCCTAATCTGACTATATGAGGTTAACATCTATATTCCTATGATATTAACGAATCCATCCCCTCTCCTTTGAGGTTCAAGAACTCATACTATCCATTCTATGGTCTAGGTTTTACATTCCTCTCCCAAGTACAGCAAAACCACCAAACAATCCATCAAATTGATCAAGTTTAATGAAAGCAAGAAGATAAGAATGAATAAACATGTATCAATGGCCAAGTAATCACAAGAGTCAAGAGATTTGCAAAACCTAATCCAAACTAGGGTTCATAGCAATCCTAGTACAGAAATTTAGCTACACATCATTACAAAATACAGAAAATGAGAGAAGAGAAGAGAAAACTCCATGATTCCAAGTTGGGTGGAAGAAAAATTGCTTCAATCTTCTCCAAAAGTTGGTTGCCCTAGCCTCCAGAGGTGAAATCGTCGCTCCTCCTTCGGTTCCAACCCAGAATATCCTAAAAATTCAGTCCAAATTGCCTTTTAAAGCCTGCTGCACGTGACAGTAAAATGATCTGTGCGCTTAAGCGCGATTTGGGCAGAAACGACTCTTCATCAGCAAAGTGTTACACGCTTAAGCGCACAGTATTCACGCTTAAGCGTATTTTGGACAGAATGAAGCCTCCAATGTTGCAAGTATCCGCTTAAGCGTGAATATGTCCTGCTTAAGCGTGAAAGTGGCAGAGAGGGATCCCTTGTTGAGCTTTATGCGCTTAGGCGCATGAAAATCCCGCTTAGGCGTGAGAGTGACAGCAAAATCTTCATTTTGAACCTCTTTTTCTTCTCCAAGGTTCCTCTTTACCTCAATTAAATCTTGGCTAATGGATTTCTCATCTTTCAACAACATTCTCCTAGCTGAAATACCAAAAATTATGTGTTAAAACCCTAATGAAAGCCAAAAGTATGCCAATATGATAAAAATCTCCATATAATATATATGAATGCTGAGGATTCATCAAATATCAAGGAAAAACATTAAGTATAAAATGTGATCTCAAGCAAACAATTCAACATATATTCCAACTGACTCTTACTATGCTACATATATTTATTCCATCTTTATTCTATCCATTTAAAGCATTTAACTTTTTCCATATCCTGTCATTTAACAATCGAGAATAATCCTCAAACATTAGCGTACAGTTATATAATCAATTAAAATCATGGTCACACACGGGTCAATAGCCAATCAACTCCTCAACAAATTAATGACCACATTGCACTGGCCATGTGCGTACAGCAACGTGAGACCAAGGATTTTAAAGCCCAATCATATGACAATCATACAGAGGTCAGAAGCCAATCAATTCCTCAACAACTCGACGACCACAACACACTAGCCCTGTGTGTGCAGCAACGTGAGACTAAAGATATTGAATCCCATCCATATCACATTCAACAGTACACATAATGTACAACACATGTTCTTATATGACATAACAAACATAGCCATAATTCGCAACACTGTTACTTCCAGCTATCATACAATACCAAAAATGCAATGAACATAAACAACATTAATTAACATGTTAAACAAGTCAACAATATTCATCAACTAATCATAAGAAATAGAGTCATGGAGATTCATATACTTTCACATCCTTGTAATTACACTCACTTCAATCACATTTTAAATAACCAAAGTATTCCCTTCATGTTCGTGGCACACTTCAATGTCAAACAACATAAAAACTATACACAACATCATTACTCACGATGCTTTAATTAAATGCATCGCCCTTCTTACAAGTTTGCATTACATTTTCACATGTCATTGAAATCTAATACATATGCTTGATGAGAATGGTTAAAAAGAATTTCTCTAACAAGAATAATTTACTCCTTTATAAGAAAATAGCCAATTAGTCCTTTTCTACTTAACCAAGCACATTCTAGCCGAAACAGAAGTGAATACATCCATAGGCCACAATTGAGTACATATGGCGCATTCATCATTATTATTTCATTCATCAAATTCATACATAGGTTCTAAAATCTCATCTTTGATTTAATGGCGACATGATACCCATTAATTTGCAACCATACACAAGAAGGATTTCACATTCACCACGCATTGGAGGATTTTGCTTTACCTATGCTATGCTTCACAATATTCATGCCCTTCATATAAAACTATTTACTTTACCTGTACAACATCCATGGTTCCTATTCTTACTTGTATTCATTATTCTCAAGCAATTGTGAGAATGGAAACAAGTAAACTTTTAACATCCCAGACATTATTATAATGCTCATGTAGTCATAATAATTACATTCTAAGAATGGAAGTATAGCAATGAGACATTAAAAGGTAAAGTTCCATCACCTTTGTTCAAGCTTCTCAGATGATTCCACCTTCGTAAAAGCGGCTTGCAAGCTCCAAAGAGGTCAAAGGAGTCCCCAAAATATCATCCAAAGCCTACAGACCAAGGAACATGTAAGAAGGATCAAAACCATCAGAAAGAAAGAAAATTGTAAAGTGCACAGATGGTGGCGCCCCCTTAACTCTCTGTGGGTTGGCACCTCGGGCACTTGTGCTGGCGCCCATAGCGCCACCCATTTTCTTCAACCCAAGGCTGCCTGGAGCAAGGTACCCGCTACTGGGTAGCCATGGATGCTCAGCCAAGAGCTCCAAAAATTCCTTTTTTTGGCTCTAAGGATTCAAGGGTTTAACAATGGGTGTTTGGGGGTGGTTAAGGTGCATAAAACTAGTCCAAATGCATGAATAACTTCTATACATCATCAATTTTATCATCACTAGAATTTCTTTCAATTATTCATCAAGAATATCTTTCTTCCAGACCTATCTTTCTCCATTCAAGAACATCATCCCACTAGGTTTTTGTAAAACACATTATCTCATAAGAAAACCACAAAAATTTCATCCCCAATGGTCAATAGCAACATAATATAGATTTTTTTTTCAATTTCTCTTGCCTAGGGTTTATCTTGCATAAGGGATGAAGGAAGAAGAAGAAGAAGAAGAAGAAGAAGAAAGGAGAAAGGAGATGGGAAGCTTCTGAACAAGAGAGAGAGAGTCATGCAAGAGAGATTAAAAAATGAGGGGGTGAGGCATATAAACTTTGTGTGAGTAGGGTCTAGAAAATTCTTTCCAATTTGGTCCCTTTCAAAAAAAAATTTAATTAGGACCCTTCAAGAATATTAAAATAACCTTTAGCTCATAATTTGGGTATCGAACTACACTTCCTTAATGGTACCCATCATTATATTGAATTTTCATTAAAATTCTAAATTTCACATTTATTCACTTTAGTCCCTTTTTCCTTAACGGGTTTTAGGACCCTTTGTCCCTCTTGCTCGAGCTCTTAATTCGCACAAAAATTTCCATCCTCACAAATTTACTTATTTGTAATATCAGGGGTATTACACATGAATTGATTGTTTATATGATCTTGATAGACAAATTAATAATAATAACAATTATAATCTAAAGAATTATAGAGAAAAGCGTACATTGATCCATAGCAATTAATCTCCAAAGAAGTTAAGCTCTTCAAGGTTAGTAAGGGTGATTTTTCACAAATTAGGTTTTGTATGATAGATATTAGATTACACACTCGTATATTTATAGGATTTCTCAAAACCTAAAAACCAAATTCTTATAACCCTAAGAATTATAACCAACTTATTAAGTCCAATGGAATGACCTCATTTATTAATAATATCTCATTACTATTATAAATTTAGGTCAGGTATCTACAAATATTATAATATTAATTTCACAAATACCCCAAACAAACTTTAAAATATCAAATAAGTCCAGTCCAAAATATAATTTATAAAGATCATTAATTTAGACCTAATTATAGATGTAACAATGTCACAATATATGTATATATATACAAAAATTAATATGTAAGTTATCATGCCCCAAAATCCAGGTACGTGATCGGCACGACATAGGGTTATCTTCCTAAGTCATAAGCCTAAAACTCCTAGCTGCTGATCCCTATGCAAACATATGACATGCATATATAAACAATTAAATCAAATCTGATGGGCAAAGGATCGAATGGCATAGTCATATAAAGGATTACGACTATGCCACACCAAAATTCCTTACATGCAACCCTTCTTTTTTCTAAGTGTCCTATCTGATTATAGAGCTTACATAACAAACATAACGAATAAAGATTGATAAACTCCTACCTTTTAGGCAAGAAAGCTCGGAAACCTCAAACTTTCATTATTCCTCAGCTGGATATCTCACAACACAAGCAAGACCTGCAAAATGCAAAAATAATGCAATGAGATAACAATCTTAGTGAGTAGATATTCCCTCCATTATCATTTCATGTAAAACCATCAAATGTCAACCATCATAGACCACATTTTGAAACCTCTACCATTTAGGTGGTCTCACACTTTTACCCCAAGGAAGACACTGGCCATTTATATGATATAGCTCAATTACAACTCGGTACAAATATACAAAGCACTCTAGATTGCTCAACACAATCTCGACCTCCAATGTAGGGAACCCGCAATACTCATCCATACACACAGTCATTAAAGTCGATGTCCCCAAGTCTAAAACAATTTACCAACTCCTAGCCCGTAGGCCAATAGTACCTCCAAGCCCTTGGGTTACACACTTTAAAACCAAAATCAATCATCGTCACATCTCCAATCTAGCACACACAAGTGCATCTTTCAACATAATAATGCATACATCAAGCATGCACTCCAACGTGGCACAATAACAATCAAATCTCCACTCCAAACTGTTTGACTTGAAACACCGTACAGGACAGACACGAGTACCCAATAACTCCAAGCACAAAAGCTAGTCAATACATCTTGGTCCATAGGCCATGATATCAATTGGTCCGTAGGCCATATTGTCTCTCGACTCACAAACTAGCTTACCCCTAGCCCTAGGGCTAGTCTATAACTTAACATAGCAAAATACAATACTTGTACACAACACTATTCAAACATAAGCACAATATCATAGATTCTTGGAGGATATACATGTATAACTCTCCTTGCCTTAAGGCATAATGTCTCCTGCTCGAAGGCATGTATCTCCCTTTGCCTGAAGGCAAAATATCTCCCTTGTTATCATAACCCCAAAAAAGGGCACATGACCAGCATGGTAACTAAAGACAAGATATCCCTATATCGTAAGCCTACTATACTATTACTACAACTTCCCTAAATTTCCAGCACAAACGTTATAAATATTGCAAACAAACATAATTATTTCAGGACCTAGGTGACCTATGTAGCTACAGAGCACACTAGACTTGCTTACCTAAAGGCTAAGAACTCAGCAAAGACTGGGGTCACACCAAACCTGTCGTCTCCTGAACGGATACTCCTATGCTAGGCTACATCTGAAAGGAGAAAACTACAAAAGTGAGTCGGGATAACTCAATAAGTAGATCATTCTACTATAAAAACATACCTTCATGAGCTTATACGCCCATATATGCTTATTAGCTCACATTAGTAATTTTCATACAAATGCTTTACACTAGACTCATGCACAGACGTGATAAGCCTCATAATCGTCTAGCTCATTTACAGGAACCCTTAGGTACTCAAATTGTCTCTTAATTAACTCTGCTTTTCCTTTAGTAACCTGTTATCTATCTAGGCCTCCGCGAGCCCTCACTCGCAGTGACAAGTCCCAAGGAACCTCTTTTATTGTATGACATAGTCATTTAAGTCGTGTGTGACGTATAATGTCTCGATGTAAGACATACGCATACTATACATTGCTTGGGCTCGAATACTAGAATAACATGATTCCATGCAACATTTAGAAGTGCATACTTATATCCTCATACGCACGTAGGCAAGTGTGTATAATTCCTCCACATAACTATTAATAATATATTTCAGAAATATTTATATATATTTAGAAGCGCATACTTAATAATATATGTCATAAATATTTATATATAATTAATGATGAAAAATCTGTGTGGGCTTTTTATAGTGTTTATATTATATTATTTAATTATGTCTGCATATATTGTCCCATATTAATAATTAATAATTAATAATCTATATATAAAGTTGGTCTATGGAGAGGTGACCTCTCATCCAGCGTCTGTATTTTTGTATTTTATCCTTTTATCGCATTTACATGATTTTAATAATATATTTTATATGCATTTATAAATAATTGATGATAGAGTGGGCTTTTATTGTGTTTATATTATATTATTTAATTATGTGAAGCATATTTAGTCCCATATTAATAATTAATAATTAATAATAATGAGTGTGGTAACTAAATGGTATATCTCATTATTAACGTAATTTTAATTCCATTAAAAAACCAACATGAATTTTTCTTTTTTCTCTTGTAAAAGATTTTTTTCATTTAGATATTTCAAATTACAAATAAAGACTAAATTATAGCTAAAGCACAAAGTTTTCTTCAAACAAGTTATCGAATCAAAATTATAATGCAAGTAATGAGTAAACAAATAAAAATGAAATGATAGAAATATGACTTGAGCCATGTGATCAAAATTAGAAACTTACAACTAAGTATACTATATTTTTAAATTAATTTCACTAACTTTTAATCAATTCCAATAACACATTCTAAGACACTTTGATAATTGCACTAAGCACTGAAAAGTTCTCTAATTATAGTATACTACTTGAAAAACTCTTCTTTATATTCTTAACCACAAGTGTAATGTGATGATTTTCAACAAAATAAGATATATGAATAGATTTGTCCCAAAAGTGATATATTATAAAATTGGAACATTATATTACCTTATCTGGAGAAACCATTCTCTAGCCGGAATAGCCAAGTTGGTTATTGTGCTTTGAAAAATATTTTTAAGATTCGTGTGAGAGATACATTTAGGAAAGACAATATAGACATTTGAGAGAAATTTTCATAATGCTTGAGGGGGAAAAAAAAAGAAAGAAAATAATAGCGATGTGTGTGCGCACTGCGCTTCGATTTGTAATTACATAAAATTTAAGACTGAAAACAACATTTATGTAAAACTCAAATTTGGGTGCTGAAACAGAAATCCAAATTATTGAGACTCTCAATTAATCAATTTGTGGGGCCAAAAAACTTTGCAACGTGTTTCAATGAGGTTCAATCCAGAGAGGTGGTGACATGCATGCAACTTATTATGCACATTGCATCCCAGAATGACGAATATATTTTATGGGTTGGATTACTTGTTGGATAAAATATGTATATGGTATATCTTTATTATTAAAATTTTTCTTAAAAATTAAAAAATATATAAAATTTTTTTCAAAAATTATGCTGTAAAAGATATACAGTTATTTTTTTAAATATATATATATATATATATATATTTAATTTAATTAAAAAACTATATACTTATTATATTTAATCAAAGAAGCTGATGACAAAAATATAATTCACTAAAGCTTTTTTCTTTGTCTTTAATGCAGAGACCAGAGCATTAACACAAGTGGACTGGACCCTATATAAACACGCCCGATTGCGCTAAACTTGAAGCCCAACCCGAGTGTTCAAGTAACCCGACTTTTGTCACCATGTTTTGCTGCAAGAATACACTGCTAGTCCTCTCAACAAACTCTGTTTCGAACTGCCTCCTGTGACCCCTCTCTTGCTTGTGCTGACTACTGCTGAGAGACTGCCCGGCATCCCTGAGGTTTTTTTTTTTAATTTTTTTAAATTTATGGATATATTATTCCATAGTAACAGGAATAAGCAGGAAACGTTTTGGAATTTGTAGAAAAACAGGGGATATATATTTCTTCGATCTGATGTCGCTCATGTAATGTTGGATTGTTGATTTTATGTGCATCCTTGCTTCATTCACCTGAGCTTCTGGAATCCGAACAAATTTATTTTATTTTTGTATTCTTTTATGTATGATGATGTGATTTTGGCTATGGGTTTTTCTGCTTTTATATCTTGATGATGATAAACCAATCTGAAGGTGTATCTGCCTTTTGATTCTGATGAACTGAAATTTTATCGGAAAAATTTGCTGCCAAATGAGTGAGTAAACCTGGGGAACAGTAATATTAGCTTACAACTGTAAACTTAAAAAACAACTAGAAGCTTGAAATGATTATGTTTAGTGGATTAATTTAGCCTGATCTGATATTCCTATTTCGGCAAATGCTTCTGCTACTATACATTGCTGTCACCTACTTGCTGATACATCAAAGATAAGATGGGATATATATATATATTTAATGGATATGTTGGATAGGGTTTACATGTTCCTGGATTGGTGTGTGCTAAGTGAACCTAGGTTACAGTGAAAGAACTGTCAGAGAAAAAATATGAAAGGAATGTGATTGTATATATTTCAACTGATAGCTTATACAGATATTTATAACACAAGAATTGAGAATTAGATCTGTAAGAACCAATTTGTAGCCTACACGTCATCAACCAGATCTAACTGACTCTAACTGATTAAATAAGACAAATCAATTACTAACTAACTGATAATAGCTTCCAGACTACCAACAGTTAAGACCCACATTCACTGAATTACATAATTTACAGTCTCCTTTACATACAGAAGTGACAATTTTGAAATCCTGAATCCCGTTTAAACTACCATTTTGTTTATTTATTTTTTCAAAAAAACTGTCCATTGTGCTTTTTGGCAATATAACCTATGGTACAAGATATAGCCATATTATGTATAAATATCCTCATCAAAGAAAGATATTTCCATTAATTTCAACTTATAAGGGAGTCTTAGTCTGAAGTAATATGAAAGTTCTAATTTCACATAACAGAGTTCAAAGATGTATTACACGAACCAGGTACGTTATATTTGAATAAACACCATCAACCCCAGGGTAGCCTCAGCTCTCTGCATTTCTAGGATTTTTGTAGTTTTTGAGTTTCCAGCATATGCTTTTATTATAGTTTAACTTGTTTATTTTAGTTTATCCCTCCCTATGATTACTCTGCACCTGCTAGGTTTCACCTTTCCTTGTAATTGCTGTTTTATTTAATAAAAAAGAAAATGTAACTTGTTTAGTTTTAGGCCACGGTAATACTATGGCTGAAGGACAAATTAACATGCCAAATTGCAGTGCCCATTTTAAATATTTTATGGTATACGTGGAAATTCCAATTGAACATACACATAGCTTTATATAGTTTTTGCTTATTTTCTTTCTCAGTTAACAGCCTCCTCCCCTTCCCCAATTATTGCTTATTATTGTTTTTGTTTTTTCTTCTTCCTTCCATCTCCCTCAATACTTTACTAATTTAACACCCTACCAAGCATATCTGTAGGTTGAAATGAGTGCTTTTAAAGCTTTCAAAGCCTGTGTCCCAATTGCATGGAGCCCAAACCTATATATAACACTTGTAAGGGGAATTCCCGGTACTAGGAGGCTCCACAGGCGTACTTTAGAGGCATTACGTCTTCGCAAATGTAACCGTACTGTTATGCGTTGGAACACGCCTACTGTCAGAGGAATGCTACAGCAGGTTTCTACTTTCTGTATAATAGTATGTTTGCTGTGGTGGCTAAATTTTCAATCGGTCTTCATTTGTTTTCACTTGTGGAAACTTTCTGGTTTGTAATAGGTGAAAAGGTTGGTTGTCATTGAAACAGAAGAGATGTATAAAGCTCGTAAGCAGAAAGAGGCAAACCACAGAGCTGTGCGTCCACCTTTGGTTATAAATCATCTCTCAGGCCCTCCTGCAATTGGATCTGCATAGGACACATCATGTTTCTTCACAGGTTATCCCTTGTACTAGTGTTTTTATTTAAGTTTTGCTGTCCTAACTGGTAAAGCAGTGACATATAAGAGTGAAACCATCCATGCTATTTTCTTCATCTTATTGGAGTCTTCTGTTGAATATGATAAATATATTGAGTGATGAATGGAGAGAATAAATAATTTTAAATTCCTGGAGTTGCATATTATAACCCATTCATAAGGAATTTGCATACACTAATTCACATTAGATACGACTGGGCATGTGTGTATCTGAGAGTTTCTAGTCTCTTGATTATTAGTTAGGCTTCAATGAGATTGATCTCTTTTCTGTTTACCAATGGGCAGTCCTGCGCCTGTTTACCAATGGGCAGTCCTGCCTCTGTTTACCAATGGGCAGTCCTGCCCATGATGGACAAGCGAGTCCGTCCATCCACAAGGCCGACATACTGAACCATAGTCCACTAATGATTTTAAGTGCAAAATGGGTCCCCAATAAGATGGTTACATGTCCCTATATGGGGTAAAACAATCCCACAAATAATTTGACATTCACATTAACGCAAATTTTAGTTAATAAATAAATTTGATTTTGTATGTCAATATATATGGATTTATTAAATTTCCAACAATGAATACTAGGGAGGGGGCGCTGGGGGCAGAGGAATATGGTTGAGAAGCAAGAGGAATAGGAACTTTCTTCAGCAGAATTCTTAGGATTTGTGAACCATACACTGAATGAATGATCATGTTTATGAGAGAAGACATTAGGCAATCCATGCCATAAAGCTAGCATATCGGTACAACTTTTTCGTTCGGTGAATTTACATATCCTAAGCTAACATATGATGTGCAGCTTGCCCCTATCTTTGGATTTGACACTCAATGATAAGCTAAGATAAAAATCAAGAACAGAAACAATTTGTAAAGGCAGAACATTCTTTGATAGGCAATCTTGTGATCCCCAAATTGAGGAAGTTTGATTCAAATCTAAAAATAGCCTTTTAAAACCAGCTAAAAGTAGCTGTGCTCATGCAATGAACGCTGTTTAGCAATGACGCTGAAATACGGATGGTTATAATCAATCCTCGAGATAAATCAATTTAATCCATTTTTTATATTTTTATTTGGTTTGGTTTGACGTTTGTTGTTTACTTCCTTTTATAGTGTTAATGTTGCATTGTGTTCAGCAACTACTCAAAACCATGTCTTAGGTTTCAAATTGGCCAAGTATGGTGCTGTCCAAGCAAGGGATCCAGAGGCTCCAACTCTTGACCTGTCCATTAAACATGTAGGTTTATCAAATCTCATTATGTTTGATTTGCCGACCAAATAAAAAGCAGAATCTTGTTGCTCTGTATCAGGACAACTTGAAGGATAGAGAGAGAGATTGAAAAGCTCATACCATGCAAAAAAAAGCAGAATCTTGTTGCTGACCAAATAAAAAGACATATTGCTGTTCTTGGAATAATTATTTATGTGTGGGGACTGTTAGGGTTTGTATGGGATTGTCATTTTGTCTAACAATGTTATTTTTAATGTTTGAGCTACTAATTAATTAGGATATTTATCTACTGATCAAGGAAACTGGAAATTAGATACATGACTTATAATACTATTGAAACATCATATTGTAATATTCCAGTCAGTATATAACCGTACAGGTTGTTAAAAACTTATAATGTAAGCCCAAAAAGGGGAGAAATTATCAAATAAATCCATGAATGGCTAAACTAGAGTTAAAATAATAAAAACAATTTTTAGGAACTTATGTTTTAACGGTTATAACTTCCTCATCCGAACTTCAGTTTTAACAAGATATTACTGGAAAGACTTATCAGTCTACTTTCCAATGCAACAAAATTCATTCAAAAATTCTTTACTGTTTGAAAGTTATGACCAATATAGTGAGGATAGGTAGTGTGCATTTTTTCTAGTTTCGAAATTTTGACCCTCCCTTGCTGCACTTTGCATTGTAGTGGTAAATTAGCCATTTTACATCTCATACCTCTCTGCGTTGCGCTTAATACATGGTAGAAAGATTAACATCGAAATCCAGGTAAGTAAATGACCTCTCTTTAATTTGGTTCTAGGACCAATCATCATATTATGTAATGTAGGATAGTTTTTGCAATTTCTGTGAGATTACATGGTGTGCTAAGTAAATTGAAAAATGTAATCCAAATAATGCTTATTATATTCTAATTCAGATAATTTGTTACTACGAAGTTAATATGTCATGATAAGGACATCATAAAACCTGAATCCGAGGAAGTTTAGAAAAGGAAATAAATAAACAAATATAGACAAATTTAAGTAGTTTGATGATAACGAAACTATATGGCTAATTGATAATCTGGTAAAAATGGTATAATTTAGCTTTGATGAATTGCGACAAAAAATCCAACAGTGGACAATAATAATTCTACCATGTGTGTTATGTTGAAGGATAAATTAGCCAGACGTAATTGTAGAAATCTAGTATATACTTAAGTAATAATCATGAAGTTGAGAAGTTTGCATTTTCGCAGCTATTCATTATCCTGGATATTTTGTTAAGTGGTTATAAATTGGATGGTATTGAAAATTGGTTAAAACCTTTAGCCTAACATTATGAGTGTATAATGGCTATACCGTACATGTAAGAATTGGAAATAATATTATGATGTGATTTCATACTGTGGATTAGAATGTTTGTGGTCCCTTTACTATCACTATATTACGGATGATAGGATGCATGGGATAATTGGATGTGGATGTGGTTGTTACTAGTGGTACCCCTCATGGCAAGGTCAAGGTAGGGACCCGAGTGGAGACTCCCATTGGGCACCTTGATTGGTGAGTGGTGGGCGACTCTCATGGCAAGGTCAAGGTAGGGACCTAGGTTGAGTGGAGACTCCCATTAAGCGCCTTGGCCTGTGAGACATTCGCACGTTATGGTAAGGTAGCAACCTAGGTTGAGTGGAGGCTCCTATTAGGCAATTGGCCACTGACATGTACCATTGGTTGGTTGCTATAACCTGTTGCCTATCTGATACATATTTTCATTCACTAATGTTGGTTGAGACTATGTCCCATTGCTTACTCGTATGATATTTGTTTTATTTGAGTTTAGTTACAGTAGAGTCATACTACTAACTGAGTTTTATAGCTCACGTTGTTTTTCTCATGTTTTTCAGTTCCATTTGTTGTTATGGAGTGCCCATTGAGGAGTAGTGGGCCTTCTTAGGGACATTCTCTTTGTTGGGTAAGCCCACTCAGATTTATTTTATGTTTTAGGATTTCTCTGTAGCTCCTTAGGATGCTTAGAAGGGATCTTGGGGAGGTTAATATTTAATTTCACTTAATTCCAGACATTTATTATGAGTAACGTTAATTGGACTTGAATCAAAATGCCTTGATGTACATATGATGTATGTGAAAATCTATGATAAATTAAATTAAAACTAAAGGATAGTACATAACGGTAAGGTTTGCAGTGATGGTGCTAGTCAATCACGGGCTTGGATAGCAGGTCGTGACATACACCAAAGCATAACCCATGGATAACCAATCATATACATCATGAATCTACCATTAATCTCTAGTAAACAAGCAAGGCGAGGTGGGGTAAGAGCTCTCTCACGAGCATGTCCTTGCTTGCCAACACACCAATATCTTCATCATCATATCCACTCTTCCAAATTATTATCGCCATTCATGCATACCTTCGCTATACCAACATGTTTTTCTCCTTTCCAAATATTATTAAACCAAGTCATCTATGGGTCGAGATGTTCACGGGATCTTATATTAATCCCTCCTTACACGACGCATCTGAACACTTGTGTCCATTAAAAAGTAAACTTTACCCATCACATCCTCCTTAATTCAAGAAGTCGCACCTCAAACCTTCCAACAATAGGCCTAATGTCATCGATTTTCGTCGCACCTCCAAGGTGTGCATACAATAATGTATTCTTGGTGTAGGTGGCCAATACTTCCAACTCACACTTACCTCAAGATTACATCTACCACTACAAGGCCCAACCAAAACATTTCCACATATGGGGTTTATCCCAAAAGTATTACATCACTCAAGGATTTAAAGTCAACTTACAAAAAGGGTTTACTTGGTGTACTCCCACCCACTAGGGACACGTTCAACTTAAGGCATAATGACAAAGATTTGACAAACATAAGGAACACAGGAGAAGCATGACCAACATGTTCCACATAGTAAAATATTTAGCACAAGTAGTAAGTTCAGCGCACCCTACACTTTGAGGGCATGTCCTATATATTTCAACACACATTAATCATACAACTCAATACTGAATCCATTTTTAATTTAATTTACCACCCAAATGTCTTTAAGATATAATTAGCAATAATAAGCAAATAATAGTCACCATTCTCTCAAGTAAGAAGTTAGGTCACACTTTCACTTACCCACTTGTGATCTGAGAACGTAAGAGTCTAGATGTCATTACTTCACTACACATAGGCCAAGAGTAACATGGACTGGGTCCCTACACTGATCATTTGTGTAATTACTTACCCTTTCATTGGGTAGAAGCCTTATCCAATCCACAACCATGCTTTGGTTAATAAACTACTGAGGAGACATTTGGCAGACCGTGCCTCATGTTCACACAATGTAATGCACTAATCACAACAAAAAATTCATGGTTAAACAAGTATTCAAATTTTAAAGTAGCCTTAGTCTTCCACGAGTGTAACTCTTGCCCCTTACAATTTCTCCTACCATCACATACACATTACACTTCCATACATCACACAACACACATAATTACTAGTTGCCATGCTAACTACTATGCAATTCACAAATTAGGT
This sequence comes from Biancaea sappan, assembly GCA_037074585.1. Lineage (NCBI taxonomy): Eukaryota > Viridiplantae > Streptophyta > Magnoliopsida > Fabales > Fabaceae > Biancaea > Biancaea sappan. The sequence continues at coordinate 41,283,923 of CM073494.1, read as the reverse complement.
ATGCCATGATAATGCAATCCACACAAGGGACTCAAATTTAACCACCTCAATGTACAAATATAATGTCACAACCCAAAATAGACACGTGACCGGCACGATCAAAGGATCACTCCTTGACCGTAAGCTTAAACCTTAACAGCATAATCAATCAATAAATGTGGACATTATGCATGAATATACTTCATTAGAGAGGATTAATCAATGATATGCTTGTCAACATGCTATGTTTCCAAACTTTCCTCCCAATCACCAAACAAGGTGAGGAAAAGGTAAAAACATAGTCTAAACATACATGTAGTTACCAAAAGGATGAACAATCCAAAATGACATATACACAAGACCTAGGAGTCCTAACGACTTCAGAGCAACAAGCCACTTCCCAAAAGATCAAAAGAAACAATCATCGACGATAAGCTAGTCGTGGTGATGTGAGACCCTGCTACTCCTCACGCGGAGACTCGTCAGTAACTACAGAATTTGCAAAAAAGGGACATACGAACACGAGAGTGAGTAAAATTACTCAGTGAACTTAAACTCAATTAAACTTACCCCTCATTCCTATAAACAAATTCACCTCAGCCATGTAGATGTTTACCACTGATTCCAATCATTTAAATATAAAGGTTAAATATATACACACATTAACATTCATAATAACAACCAGCAAAATAGTCATGAACGTCAACCAGTCTCATGTGATGTCCCCAATGCAGAATGAACAATGTGATGCCTTTATGGTGCTAAATTTTCACTCACATGTACTACGCCCACAATTCCAGGACAAGGAATCTAAGTGATAATAATAGTGGAGTCCCTCCCACCGTTCTAAGACAATGACTAGAAATGAAAATAATGGAGTCTCGTCCACCGTTCCATGACAAGGACCATTAATGGTAAAGTAGAGTCTCGTCTACTGTTTCAAGACAAGGACTATTGACGATAAAATAGAGTCTTGTCCACTGTTCCAGGACAATGACCATTGATGATAAAATAGAGTCCCGTCTACCATTCCAGGACAATTGGATAAATGCATGAAATCCTATGGCAAGGAAACTATACCAACGATCTATAGAAATGTGATCCTTTGAATAGAGAGTTCCAATACCTTTCCCTAAGAGCTAGTATCATACGAGGTTTATGTAATACAATTCAACAACATTGTGACTACGAATGATTCGCGAGGTCAATCCTCTTGAAAGAGTAAATTCAGGGTACATCCATCCATATACAAAATTTACATACATAATTACTAAATTTAAGAATATGAATTTAATTTGCTCCCTCACCTAAGACCAAAAGAAAGGAAAAAGGAATGCAAGTGTGAGGAACAATTAGGTAACAGTGGAAACACCTAGTGAAAAAGGCAAAGATTGAAGTTCAAAATAATAAGAGAAAGTCCAAAAGGTGGCGCCTGGGTGCCACAACATACTTGGGGTCACTCCGACCTCCAGGCACATCTGGTGCCATGTCCTAAGCTTTTTGTCTAACCAATTGACTGGCGCCACCAGGCGCTAGACTCTTAACTCTCGACCAGAAAAAGGCAATTCTGATGTTAGCAAACCAGAAACCTTCGACATGAATCACCAAAATCCCTTCCTTTGTGTTCCAAGATCGCCATGTTGAGATCTCATCATATTTGAGTGATTGGCCACAAGAAAACAACTTTCAAAACAAATAAATTCAAAGGTAGAGTTGTGAATCATAAATACCCCAATTTCTACTTCTTCAAGCATTTAATAGGGTCTTTATGGGCACATCTCCTTTTCTCTCAAGTCATTAATGTTAACTAACCATTCAAATGCTCAGCAAACTTATCAATTACAACAGAAATCTTGGGAATGCAAAGAGGTTTGCGCCCAATTCTCAAAGGAGAAAGTTCAAGCTAGCGTTTGCTCAAGAAGGGAAAGGAAAAGAAAAGAGAAGAGAAAAGGATTGAGAAGTAGAAGCTAGAACACTTACTTGATTTCCCTTCCTGAAATCAGATTAGAATGAGCCCCCTGTTCTCTCAACCCCACTTCAGTCAGAACACAAGGAGAGGACAAGAGAGGAACTAGCCAAGCAAGATACACACACACACACACACACAGTCGCAGGGGGAAAAGAAAAGAGAAGGGAAAAAAGGGGTTTCTATAATGTGGGACCCACCACTCACATAACAAAGGCCCAAGCTTTATCAAGATTTTCCATAAGTCACTTGTTCTCTAATATTCCAATTAAATTTCTCCACACACACAAAATAGAATGAATAAAATAACAATAATAAAAATACTCATAATTCGAGATTCAAGTAATTATCAACAAAATCAATATATGCTAATGTCTGCGAACTTGCACACGATAATTTCGAAGAAGAAATAAAGGGAAGAAGAAGAAAAAAGATATATATAGATATATTGCAGGTATTACATATAAGATTCCAAGTTTTGGCCTTGTTGGGTCAGCACCCCAAACCATTTATCACACATGTGATATAATCAAATAAACAAAACTTCTAAACCACAACAACACATAAGGTTCCCATCTTGATGGAAGTACTATAATATTATCGGGGAGTGTTCAAGATGCTCTCACCCTTTTATGCCATTTCAAACATGATGCGCTATTTCCCGACAAGTGTATCGGGTCGCACAAGTAGTAAAGTGAGAGAGAAAGAGTTATCGTCCTTAGGGATTGACTTTAACAATTACCAATTTCACTAGCGCAAATTATATTTGGACAATTGAAATGGTAGAGTGGTTGAGTCTAAATTTAAAGATTGCAATTAAAGTAAGACACTAAGTTGGCTAACACAATGAAATTTATACGAGAACAAAGCGGGCATAGGGGATTGATTTTACTTAGCTCCTAATCCGATTAATTCATAGACAAACTAATCTTTGAGTCATTAGAAAATACTTCAATACATTTGCAAATTCCTCTTTTTGTTGATTAAGTTCACACAGATAATTGAACCCAATGTCTTGGTGAAACAAATCTACCTCACTCAATTAATTTGCTAATGTCTTAGTCAAATTAATTGATTTGGCGTTTAAGCGTAAGAACTCATGAAAACCACGCAATTAAGGTTATCTATGTCTAGACTAACCCGAATTACGGTAGAAATTACAAAGGCAAGTCCATATCAAGCCATGTCTAGCACCAATATAAACCCTAGATTCATTGAAGATGGTAGCTAAGCATCCAAGAGTGATAAAAACGGTAAAGTCTACTCCAAAAATCGAAATTGCAAATACATTAAAGCATTCAACAACAAAGCTTCATAGGAGTCAATTACATCAATCCCCTAACCCTAGAAATTTAGTTACACATGGTGGAAGAAGAGAAAAACATCACAAATACATAGATAAACATGATACAAGAGGAAAGAGGGAAAGAAATAAGCATCAAACTCAATGGAGAGTAGGTTTCCCTTCTTCCTCGATTTTGCCCTAGCAGAGCTCCTTCTCCTCCAACCAAAAGATGTCCAAAAATGTTTCAGAAATCCTATTTATAGGTGCATGCCAGGACCCCGGCGCCCAGGCGCCCTGTGTGGCGCCTAGGCGCCATGCAAAAAGGAAGAGAGAAGACAATGTGTGGCGCCTAGGCGCCCTACGTGGCGCCTGGGCGCCACCTTCATTCCTCGAGGCAGAGAGTTGGGCTGCTGGTGCCTTAGGCGCCCCGTGTGGCGCCTGGGGCGCCAGCCATTCAATCTTCAAGACAGAGGGTTAAAGCATCTAGCGCCTGGACGCCAGCCTCCAAAACATGCCTCATTCAGCAATTTGCTTCAGTATCTCATCAGCACACCAGCTAGCAGCAAACCAGAAAAGAAAGCCTACAAGGAAAACACAACAAAAAGCATAAAAAGGTAAGGAAAGAGATTAAAACAAGAAAAAGCAAGGAAAGCCAAAAACACAGAACAAAGCAAGCAAAAGATAATAAAAATGGGATCAAGGAGAGGAAAAAGTCCTAAGAAAGCAACCTAATTTAACCAAAATAAAGGACTCATCAACTCCCCCAAACCAAACTATTGCTTGTCCTCAAGCAAATACTAACTGGAAACTAAAAACTAAAAACTAAACAGAGCTTAAAGATTTTTCGGAATGAAAAAGAAGTACTGAACAACATCAAATATTAAACCCATACAAGCCAATTTCATGCAGTCATCTTAATAAAACTAACTCGCAAAGGATAATTTTTGAATCTAAAGATAGAAAAAGAGAATTTTCAAAAATTTTAAAGACGAAATGCAAACACCCTTACTCTTTAAAATCACTCTTTCAAAAACTTAAAACAAAATTTCCTTTTTGCTTGACAAATTTTTGGCTCTCAAGGAAAACTTCTCAATAGACGGAACATTAAAATAAACGATTGAAATGAAGACAGTGCGCCTCATCCACACATCTCCCCCTCAATCAACGTCAAAAGAAAGGAAAGCAAGGTTCAGGAAACAACGAGTTGCCCGTGCGCCTAATCCACACAACAACACTTTGTCCGTCGCCTTTATTTGCAAGGAAAATGTGATTCATTGGTTGAAACAAGTATTGTGCGCCTAATCCACACTATACTTCATCAACTTAAACCACACCTCCATTTATTTTATTTTAATAGATGCAAATGAACATTTCTTTGTTGTTTTTTTTTTTTATAGAGAAAGAAATCCCTTATTGAGTAAGAAATTGTCAAACGTAAAAACTAAAACTTTTTCAAGGTTTTGAAGAATACATTTAAGAGAAATAAGAGGGTCAACAATTCTTAGTTAAAAATTTTGAAAATTTTCAATTTAATCTAAATATTCTGAAAAATCCAATTTAAGCTATATTTTAATTAAGATGACAATGCATAAAATTAATTGAAATAGGAATAATATAAAATCTGTAAGGTACTATCCAATTTATCAAGAAAAATCCAAAGCCAAAAAGTCACTCAACTCCCCCAAACCAAAACGGTACATTGTCCTCAATGTCAAATCAAAACAGAAATAAGGCATGAAGGCTCAAAAAGGGGCAATATAAAACAGAGGGAGTGGGGAAAAAGAATGCTATAAAACAAAAAGAAACCATCCACAAAAATTCCAAAATAACGAGAAATAAACAGCAAAATAACCGAATACAGAAAGGAAAAGCAAGAGACAACATCCACCAAATCAAAAAAAAAAAGAATCCAATAGTATTAAACATTAACAGAAAAATCCACAAATTACAAAGTAAAATATGAAATACCGACAGTGTCTACAAAACATAAGTAAAAACAGAAATAGCAAAAATACAGATGCAACATGATGTGAGTCAGAAGCAAAAGTCAATCATCGTCCTCATCCTCGTTGTCGGCATCTCCTTCCATGTTGTGACTACCTTCACCTCCGACGTCTCGATTGGCGGAAGGATCAAAATTGATATCTGCAAATGGGTCATAGGTAGGATCCTCCAGCATCCAATCGTCAGTGGGGGCACCGAAATGCCGACCAAGGGAAAACATCGCATGAGCCAGTGCCCGATGCTGCTGGTTATGAGTGGCGATGAAGGTATCGAGGGTGTGCCTGATTTCCCCAATCCCAGTCTCAACACTACTCAGGCGCTCCGACATATTAGGCGGAGGAGGTGCAGCGCGGGGTCTCACAGGTACCTGAGGAGGAGGAGGAGGAACCGGTAGAGGAGCCGCGATAGCCATAAAATTGCGAAACATTGAGTCTATCACCTGTTTGGTGATAGCGCTCTCCGGGGCTCTTCGCGGTACATCCTCTAACGGAACCTCATCCTTCTCACACAAGCCTGTGATGAGGCACGGATATCCGAGGCGTTTTCCCTGTTTTTGAGATAATTTTGAAAGGTTATGAGAAATCAGGGAACCCACATTAAATACCTTCCCTGTCACGATCAAATAGATAACCACTGCTCGTTCGATGGTTACCTCTGATCGGTTCGAGGTAGGCAGCAAGTTGGACTGGACAAATGTACACCAAGCCTTGGGGATTTGTTTCATTTCTGATTTTTTAAAATTAGCAGCTTTCCCTTCGGAGTCCAGTTCCCAACTTGCCCCCTCCAGACAGAGAGTGGCAATAATGTGAGGGGCCTTCACATATCTGTGTCTCATCCAATTATCGAAAACACATTGCCCCGGTGCATAATGTAAGCCAAAATAATTGTTGAGATTGTTAATTGAGTAATGTATGTCTTTTCCTCTAACATAGGAAATACAGGGATCCCTGACACCTTGATCACTCCTGAACCGGTAAGCATTAGCATAAAATTCTTTTACAATTACCGGGCAAAAAGGGGCAGTCGGCTCACACAATTTTTCCCAACCCCACTCTCTAATCCGGTGTATAATTTCAGGGTGCTCGCCTTCTCGTAAGTGTAAACCAGACTCAACAATAAATTCTCTAGAATCTAAATCCTCAAAACGCTTGCTATGTTCTAAGGACCTAAATCTAGACGGATCAAAATTCCTACGAGAAGACGATTCTCCTTGACTTTTTCTTTGTCGCTTTCCAGACATATCGGCAGTTATAATCCTAGAAAAGCCAAAAAGAGATTCTAAAATTTAAATTAAAACCCTAAAATTCACATCAGATATTTCAATTCCCTTTTTATTCAAAAAGAGACTCTCTTTCTTTCTTTTTTTTTTTTTTGAAGAAAAATAAATAAAGACATGAAAGGGAAGAGAAATTACCGGAAATGAAAAGGCAAATCGTGAAGCACCAAAACGCCGATAATCACGGTGGAGGAGAGGTCACGATGGGAAAGGCAAAAATAGTGAAAGGTGAAGGAAGGTGTATGGAGAATGGGGGAAAATAAATGGAATGAGTATGAATGGTGAAACTTACCCAAAACTGGAGGCAAAGGGAAGCTACAAGGTGGAGATCCACTGACTTCAGAGAAAAAGGGGGTCTGCTAAGGTTAGAGGGGAAAAAAATAGGCTGAAAAACGAAGGTAGGATTTTTATAGGGACGTGGCGCCTGGGCGCCACGTTGAAACTATAACGTGTTGAAGACGGGGCGCCTCAGGCGCCCTATGTGGCGCCTGGGCGCCACGTTCAGTGAAACATTGGTGAGGACGGGGCGCCTCAGGCGCCCTGTGTGGCGCCTGGGGCGCTGGCCAACCCGAGAGTTGGCCCTCTGGCGCCTCTAGGCGCCCTGTGTGGCGCCTAGGCGCCAGCGTGTCAGTAAACCAGAAAATTGTAGAAGTCGACAGCAGACGTCCCCAAAGCATCCCAAGCAAGTTCAAGTACAAAAACATGAAGATAAAGGTCCACACAAGTTGCAACAACAACACAAAAGTGCAGCAATCAAACACAAACACTCAATTCGAGCAACATGGGCAATTTCAGCAAATCATTCCTACAAGATTGTTTCATCCAAATTGCATAAATTAAGCAGCACACACATATACAAATGGACAGCAACATCAACACAGCCTCAACAACAGCAGAAACACAAAACTGAAAAATAGTAAAAGACTGAAATTAAAAGAGAAAGGTAAGAGACTTGGGTTGCCTCCCAAGAAGCGCTAAATTTATAGTCTTTAGCTAGACTTTACCCGGTTTCCTCAGCCCGGATCAATGAGTGCTTCAGCAGTGTCTTGAAGCTCCATTGCTTCCCCACAAGCTCTCCATAACTTTGTTTTGTCTTTTTGAGTTTCAGCCCTCTTTTGTGAAGTCAAATCAGGACAATGAGATGTGGCTTGATGGTACGGTGTAGCATTGACTAGAGCCACTTGGTCAACAGCCCCCGGTTCCTCTTTCTTTTTGCCCAAAGCTTTCTCAATAACTAAAGTTTTTTCATTGTCAAAAACTTTAAAAATTTCTTGCTCCTCTTGGACCGTTAGAGTTAATGTTCCTTGTGCCACATGAATGATCGCCCCAGAAGTGGCCAAGAATGGCCTGCCCAAAATAAGAGGCATTTCTTCATCCTCTGCTATATCCAGAATAACAAAATCCACTGGGAAGAAGAACTTCTCGACTTTTATTAGCACGTCCTCCACCACCCCATATGGAATTCTTAGTGATCGATCAGCAAGTTGGAGGGTCATCATAGTCGGTTTCACTTTGCCAATCCCCAACTTCTCAAGGATGGATAGGGGCATTAAATTTATACTGGCTCCTAGATCACATAGAGCTTTGTCAAAAGTAACCTCTCTAATGGAACATGGAATAGAGAAGCTTCCCGGGTCTTTGAGCTTAGGAGGTAATTTCCTTTGGATTATGGCACTACACTCCTCCGTTAGCATAGTTGTTTCATCATCCAGAATCCTTCTCTTCTTGGATAGAAGTTCCTTCATGAACTTCACGTAAGACGGCATTTGCTCTAGGGCTTCAGCAAAAGGTATGTTGATGTGAAGTTTCTTAAAAACCTCCAAGAATTTCCTAAACTGTTTCTCATCCTTTTGCTTGTGGAGGCGTTGAGGGAATGGCACTTTGAGTGGTGGTAATGGAGGTTTTGCCACACCTATCTTCTCTTTTTGTTCATCCTCTTTACTCCTTGAAGGAGTATCTTTGCTTCTTGAGCTTTCATCTACCGCTAGCTCTTCGTTCTCTTCAACCACTACCTCTTCTCTAATTATTGGTCCTAGCACTCTTCCACTCCTAGTGGTTATGGCATTTACATGCTCCCTCGGATTTACGATTGTGTCGCTAGGTAACGAACCTGGAGGTCTCTCAGAGAGTTGTCTTGCAATTTGGCCCATTTGAGTCTCCAAATTGCGAATAGAAGCTTCTTGATTTCGAAAGCTACTTCTTGTTTCCTCCATGAACGTAGAAGTGTGTTGCATGAAAGAGGTAGTATGCAAAGTCAACTTCTCTAGAGCACTTTCCAATGAAGAGATTTTCTCATTAGACTGAGGTTGAGAGGAGGAGCTCTGATATGACTGTTGTGGCTTATGAAACGTGTTCTGATTTTGATTCTGATTCCCCCAGGAAAAGTTTGGATGATTCCTCCATCCTGGATTGTAAGTTTGCGAATAAGGATTGTTTTGCCCCTTGTGTTGATTTCCCATATAGTTTACTTGCTCTGAAGAAGGGTTAAACATATTGCCAGGGCACTCTTCATTCGCATGGCTACCAGAACAAAAATCACAGGTTATAGTAGGATGGTTGATGGAATTCACCTTTGCTCCATCAAGTCTCTTGTTTAATTCGGCCATCTGTTGAGAGATCAACTTGTTTTGGGCCAAAAGAGCATCCAAGGTGCTTACTTCCAACATTCCCGCAGTTTTCTTCATTGATGTTCTTTTCCCATGGTATTGATAATCATTACAAGCCATGGTAGCATACAAATCCATTGCTTGCTCAGGAGTCTTGCGATTTAGAGCTCCACCAGCCGCTGCATCAACCACTGTTCTTGTTGGAGGGAGAAGTCCATCATAGAAACTCTGAGCTTGAATCCAAAGCTCAAATGAATGGTGGGGGCATTTTCTCAGAATTGCATTATACCTCTCCCAGGCTTCGCTTAAGGACTCGTTCTCTTGTTGCCTGAAAGTGGTGATCTCTTCTCGGATCTTTGAAGATCTAGATGGGGGAAAATACCTTGTCAGAAATTTTTGGACCAAATCCACCCATGTTGTAACACTTCCCTTTGGTAAGGACTCCAACCAAATAAGTGCTTTATCCTTCAAGGAAAAAGGAAAGCATCGGAGTCTGATCGCTTCTTCAGGTACCCCATTTAACTTAATAGTATCACAGATTTGCAGAAAGCGTGAGATGTGTGAATTGGGGTCTTCAAAGGGATGCCCGCCAAACTGGTTGCTCTGAATTAATTGAAGAAGGGCTGGGTTTAGTTGGAAATTATTAGCTTCCACCGGTGGTTGTGCAATGCTAGCACCACACCCCTCCACAGTTGGAATGTTATAATCCATGAGGGTTCTTGCTGGAGGGGGAACTGGAGCATTCTGTTGAGGATTAGGATTATGTTCAGCCATCAATGCGGTTTGAGCTTGCTGAGCTCGTTTAGCTTCTCTGGTTTGCCGTCGGCGTGTGCGAGCCGACCTTTCAATTTCCGGGTCAAATTCTAACGAACTTGGGTCGGTGGTACCTCTCATAAACCAAAGATTTGTGTAAGATAAAGAATATAAACAAAAACAACAGTATAAACAAGTATAAAAGTATGATTTGAAGTATAACTATGAAAAGAAAAAGTAAGGTCCAAACTACAACCCTACTAGCTACTCTTAATATTGTTAACACCGTCAATCCCCGGCAACGGCGCCAAAAACTTGATGCGCTCTTTCCCGACAAGTGTATCGGGTCGCACAAGTAGTAAAGTGAGAGAGAAAGAGTTATCGTCCTCAGGGATTGACTTTAACAATTACCAATTTCACTAGCGCAAATTATATTTGGACAATTGAAATGGTAGAGTGGTTGAATCTAAATTTAACGATTGCAATTAAAGTAAGACACTAAGTTGGCTAACACAACGAAATTTATACGAGAACAAAGCGGGCATAGGGGATTGATTTTACTTAGCTCCTAATCCGATTAATTCATAGACAAACTAATCTTTGAGTCATTAGAAAATACTTCAATACATTTGCAAATTCCTCTTTTTGTTGATTAAGTTCACACAGATAATTGAACCCAATGTCTTGGTGAAACAAATCTACCTCACTCAATTAATTTGCTAATGTCTTAGTCAAATTAATTGATTTGGCGTTTAAGCGTAAGAACTCATGAAAACCACGCAATTAAGGTTATCTATGTCTAGACTAACCCGAATTACGGTAGAAATTACAAAGGCAAGTCCATATCAAGCTATGTCTAGCACCAATATAAACCCTAGATTCATTGAAGATGGTAGCTAAGCATCCAAGAGTGATAAAAACGGTAAAGTCTACTCCAAAAATCGAAATTGCAAATACATTAAAGCATTCAACAACAAAGCTTCATAGGAGTCAATTACATCAATCCCCTAACCCTAGAAATTTAGTTACACATGGTGGAAGAAGAGAAAAACATCACAAATACATAGATAAACATGATACAAGAGGAAAGAGGGAAAGAAATAAGCATCAAACTCAATGGAGAGTAGGTTTCCCTTCTTCCTCGATTTTGCCCTAGCAGAGCTCCTTCTCCTCCAACCAAAAGATGTCCAAAAATGCTTCAGAAATCCTATTTATAGGTGCATGCCAGGACCCTAGGCGCCACCTTCATTCCTCGAGGCAGAGAGTTGGGCTGCTGGCGCCTTAGGCGCCCCGTGTGGCGCCTGGGGCGCCAGCCATTCAATCTTCAAGACAGAGGGTTAAAGCATCTGGCGCCTGAGGCGCCATGCGTGGCGCCTGGGCGCCAGCCTCCAAAACATGCCTCATTCAGCAATTTGCTTCAGTATCTCATCAGCACACCAGCTAGCAGCAAACCAGAAAAGAAAGCCTACAAGGAAAACACAACAAAAAGCATAAAAAGGTAAGGAAAGAGATTAAAACAAGAAAAAGCAAGGAAAGCCAAAAACACAGAACAAAGCAAGCAAAAGATAACAAAAATGGGATCAAGGAGAGGAAAAAGTCCTAAGAAAGCAACCTAATTTAACCAAAATAAAGGACTCATCAAAACACTTTCGCCTTATTTCACAAATTACACAATTAGCTAATAGTCAATCTCATTAAAAGGCATGCATCATGTATATATGTAATTTATCACAGTGTCTCCATATACATATAAAAACATAATGAATATACCAAGCATTATATTATACATGACATAGAAGGAACGGGGGTATCCAACCCACTCCAAAGTGCCCATGCACCGATATGATGGGTGACAGTGTACATGCTTACTCACAGTTTACATGCTCACCCAAGAATAACTACCCTCAGTGTTCTGTCGGAAATGCCAATATTTTACACACTGAGCTCACAGCTCAAAGTAAGGAAAAGCCTACACAATCACTATTGAGGAATATGATGCATCATCCGATGGTTGTACCTCGATTCACAACAATAGGACAGGATCTACTAAGGTTACCTTGCTCTGTAATAAATAGAAGACCTAAATTTTAAGCTCTTATACGGATGAATTGCATTTCAAATGCAACATTATCTACTAGATCATCAATAAATAATGATGAAAAGTTATACCGAGGCTGTGTTGGCATCAGACTGTAGAAGTCTGTTGGTGACATGACAAGTATATCAGTTGTTCAAATAATAAAGAGTAAGTGAAGTTTCGTCTCCATAGGGATTGAAAGGTCAATTACTCGAAAAGCTAAACCAAAATACTATTTAGGAGATTAATAAAGTCACCCTGTGTTGGGAACATAAGCACATATGGTGAAAACCTAAATACATCAACTCCTATATATAAGGGACTGGCAAGTAGGTATTGCATATTGATGACCTATTGATGGAAGCAAATGACAACATTCTAGATCCAGATAGGGCCCTTAGGTAAATTAGGAAATGCACCCTTAATCCAATTCATGGTGTATCAAGATTGTAGGTACAAAAGTATTATCAAAGTAAGGGTTTATCATGTGTCTGATATCCTCCATTATAGATAAAGCTATCACGTTGTTTATTTATTTCGTATACATTAAATGTAAATTAAATAATTATTTGTCAGTATTATATTATTTGTTATTATATAATACTAACTAACTCTAATTATATTGTTTATTTATATATTAGATATATATATATATATATTAATTCATCAATTATTTATAATTATATAGTAATTACTTATGATTAATTATTTAAAAAATTCAAATACTTTTTTTTATTTTAGAAAATTATTTCTTCTACCTTAAAATAACACAATCTAATTTACAATTATTTTTTTAATTATTTTAAAAACAGTTTTTAAGAAATTTTTCAATAAAAAACTATATTTTTCAATTTTATAGACAAACCATGTTTAAATTGTCATGTCCTATTCTAAAATAAAATACAACAATATACACAAATAAAGTATTACTTATGATTAATTATTTTTAAAAATTTTTCAAATACATTTTTTTATTTTACAAAATTATTTCTTCTACCTTAAAATAACACAATCTAATTTACAATTATTTTTTTAATTTTTTTCAAAAACAGTTTTTAAGAAAAAATTTTTAATAAAAAATTATATTTTTCAATTTTATAGACAAACCATGTTTAAATTGTCATGTCCTATTCTAAAATAAAATATAACAATATATATACAAATAAGGTATTACTTTTACCTTATGAAATTATCTTAAGAAAATATTATCTTAAAAAAATTATTTCTCCTACCTTATGAAATTTCCTATCTTAAAATAAATCTCATGATTATACAACATTATATACTTATATATGCAAAGTCCATATAAACACACTATATACCAAACAAATATTCAAAAATTTTATTTTAAATAGAAAAATATTAAACATACATTTCACTTACCCATGAGGAGAAGATAATGTTGGCGATAAAGAAAAAGATAGGAAAAATAGGGAGAAGAAGAAGAACTACATTTCACTTACCAGGAGGAGAAGATAATGTTGGCGGTAAAGAAAAAGATAGGAAAAATAGGGAGAAGAAGAAGAACTGAGACATTGACAGTTGTAACGAGCAATTACACAATCGCATTGTGGGACTGGTATTCATTTCTTTTAGGTTGTATCCTACATCAACTGTATATTGAAATATTGTTCGGTTTAATTTACATTCTATCATTCAAATATTTTTATTAACATATCGATTATGCTTTAATTTATTTATGCCAGATTAAATATTTATTGATAGAAAATTTCATTTAAATTCCAACTAACAATTAAAATTGATACAATTGTATAATTTAATAATTATGATTATATAATTATAATTTTATATTTAGTTATACAATTATATCAAAATATTTAATTATTAGAATTGATATTGTTTATTTATTTTTTATATATTAAATGTAAATTAATTATTTTTTATTATATAATCAAATATATTAATTCATCAATTAAATATATTAAAGTTAACAATAAATTATTTTTAAATAGGTTATTTTAATTTTTTAATAACTAACAAAAATTAAAAATTTTAAAAGATATTTTATATTAAAAAATTTAAAGAATATTATATATATATATATATATATTAAAAATATATATATTTAAAAATTATTATATATTTGAAAATTCAATAAAAATCTGACATATATATTTTATATATGTCACACACACACACACACACACACACACCTCTAACACATTTATTTTTTTAAAAAAAATCTTTGACTAGAATTCAATGTGTCATACGTTGAGTTTCAATTAAATTAAAAAAAAAGAAGGGAGAAGGATTGAAATCATAACGTTTGGCTAAATATTTTTTAAAAAATAATATTTGACTAAATATTTTAAAAACAAAGTAGTCTTGAACCAAAAGAGTCGGTTAGGACGATGCATACTCTTTCCGAGTTCAAAAGGCAAACAATAGTTCACCCACCATTTTGGTCTAATATGCCATAAGCCACTTGAGCAATCGTCAATGTTATTAAGTAATAACACCTTCGCATTTCAGAGGCAGCCCAAACTCGATCTTGGCCTAAGTATTCTGTCACAGCTTCGCTTTTATTATTGTTGTTTTTTCTTCTACTATTAATGGCAAAAGGAACTAATCCTGCGCTGTCTAGTGTCTACTACCATTCTTGAACTCCGTCCCAGCCTTCCCTCCCAGCACCTAAAGAACCCCTGACAAATCTTTCTGAACCATGGATCACATCTTACATAGGGCTGAACACGGATCGGGTTAGTTCGGATTAAGTGTAAATCTCAACCCGAATCAATCAACAGTCAGCGGATTGTGTCAGATCGGGTTCAACTTTTTTTACTGCTAAATCCGAACCAACCCAACTAGCCCTTCAGCGGGTTGGGCGGGTTGAGGTTTTCTTTTTTTTTTCCTCTTCTTTTTTCTTTTATTTTCTTTTTTTCTTTAATTTCTCTTTAGTCTCAAAAATGAAGTTAGCAATGAGAAAGACGAATTTCTGCTTGGGCTGTAACTAAGGACAATGACAAGGAAGAGGGACGATTTGCTTGGATGAACGATGACAACCTAAGTTACCCAACTGTCACAGTGAAGAACACAGAAGTCCCAAACAGATATGCTCGGTCTGAGTCTCTGAGTATGAATAGTGCTTCGGTCTTCTTTTTTTTCACTTCGATCTTCCTCAGTTCAATCCTCAATCCTCGACTTTGAATTTAAAAATTAAATTGAAAGGAAGGCCGTTGTATTTCCAGTTTGTTAAAGGTTGCATAGAAATTTGGAAATATTGAATCAGATATGGTGTATGACTGGAAAATGACAAAACCATGTTCATGGTTGTACTGTTGCCACATAGAAAGGTTGAGAGCGCCAAAGCATGGCCTGTAGAAGTGGACTAAAAGTGAAGAATGCATAAGTGAAGATGAGGTGAATTAATGAAGAATGCAGAAGGGAGAAAGTGACTCTGGTCTATGGTCTTCAGAAGAAAGTGAAACCTGATCAATGAATTACAGCACTACTAACAAAAAAATAAAAAAAAATATGTAATTATCTATTGGGTTGACGGGTTGGGTTAGGTTGAGAATTCTCAACCCGCCATCCGACCCGCAGCTTGGCGGGTTGAGAATTCTCTACCTAACCCAACCCGCCAACCCAATCCAACCCAACCAAAACATGCGGGTTGGGTCAGATTAAGCAGGTTGGGCGGATTAGGTTGGATTTTGCTCACCCCTAATCTTGCATGTAAGACAACCTTCACTTCAAAAACCATCCATCCAAAATGTAATTTCCTATACAATTCTAAATTTCCTTAACATATATTTCAAAAAAAATACAAAAGAGGAAGACAACAAGGTTCAAACAGCTTCAGGAACAACACGCTGGTACGGAACACGATCATCTGGAACTCCATCCTCAACTCGTTTGTCTTCAAACCATTTAACAACTCTTCTACGACGAAGGTTCGTCACATGCACGATGCTACTGATCATTGCATTCTGCACGGTCATTCAATGCACAGACAGTCACAAATAATACTAAAGTTAATTGACAGTGTTTTAAGGAAAAGTGTAAAATGATTCTATTGAAGTCAAGGCTCGTGTTTACCACTGCCATACGTAGGAGATCATATTATTTAGCAGCACAAAGCCATAACCTGTGGTTATCCTCTGAACAGTTTTATCCTCGATCTCTCTATCTTATTCATACACAAAGTATGAGAACCATTGACCTTCATTTTGTTAATTATAGTTGATATTGGACTTCCAAACCAAAAGTAAGACAAAGGGCCTTTGTGCTGAAAGCTTCTATCTTTTTTTAAAATAACTTTTTCTTAAAATACTGCAAGAAAAAAGCAGTCTAGGATTTGGTCAAATCGTTTCTTTTCATTTGGAAATGTTACACATATGATACAAGTTGGGTGGTCGAAATGGAAAAATTATCAGGAGTTGTTTGTCATCGGAAAGTACCTAACAAATTTAAAGGGAAGTTTTATCACACTGCTATAAGACCGGCAATATTAAATAGGAGTGAATGTTGGGCGTTGAAAGGACAACATGAATAAAAATTGCGATAGCAAAGATGAGAATGTTGAGATGGATGTATGGTCATATAAGAAAAGATATGATTTGTAATGAGTATATACGAGGTAGGATTAAAGTGACACTGAGAAAAAAATGGTAGAAAATCGTTTAAGATAGTTTGGACATGTTCAAAGAAGACAATTGAAAGCGCTAGTAAGGAGAGTTGAGCAGATGGTATAGAGTCTTGTGAAAAAAAGACTGAGAAAGATTAAGAAAGACTCTTAGAGAAGTCATTGAACGTGATCTTTTGATTAATAAAATACCTAAAGAGTTGGTTATTGATAGAACTCAATGGTGTCATACGATCCATGTAGCCGACTCCATCTAGTGGGATAAGGCTTGTGTTGTTCTTGTTGTAATTGTAAAAAATTTGGGTGAAGACATTTGACCAAATCTTTCGACAAACATTTCCAACAACATTAATTAAGCATGCATGTTTTGATGTTTCTGGCAAAAACCATATTATTCAAGAGGGAATTTCTCTTTAAAGAGTGGAGTAAATTATCAAGTAAAACGTCAATGGACATTTTAATAGTTAGTTATAGATGCCTTTCTATCTTGCAACTTGTAATATTGTTGCATGCTAAATTCTACTTACAGTGGGCTGGTTTGTTCTCTTATAAACTCTTTCCAGAGTGTCAACGTGTACCCTCTTCAATCTCTTTTGAGCAGACCATCTACGTTGCATTACATAAACAGGTACTTTAGTCTTCGATCTAGGCTCTGCATGATCCACGCTTATTTCTTCATGAACAGTCTCCCTGGGTTTGGTTTCAGGCTCCACAACTGTTGCTGCGGGCTCATCAGGTAATGAAAGACTCATCATTAAGAGATATGGAGGAGGTTCACGAAGCAACTCAAGAACAACAGCCCTTTCAAGACAAAGCTCAGCAGCAAGACTTTTGATCTGCAGTGCAAAACGAGATAAATTTTGAGAACAGAGTGCAGAAGGTTAACATTAGGATCTCCCTGTCAATGCTGTCACAAGACTTACTAATTATGTATGTAAAACAAAGGCATTCCTTCCTTTTCCTTCTGTTTCTATGTCATTTGAAACCCAATTACCACCCTCCAATTCACGACCTTGAATAAAATTTAAGTTCCAGTTCCAGTATTTGCAAATTAATCAGACATCCTCAGCAATTACTAAACATGAATGACCTCTAATCAGGACACCAGTTCAAGCCAAAAGCTAGAAACCCAACCAGGCCGCTACATCCATACTTCCATCTATTTAAAAACCATCACTAGTGCTCTTGCCATAGGGTCCTCTTGTTTATAAATTATCATCAAACAGCAGGCTTAAGAGGAAAAAATTAGGTGCATCATAGGGTTACCAACAATATTGGCGTAAACAGCTTATATGAATGGTTGGCATTTTTCTGGACGGATTTCAATTTCTCAAAGTTCCAAATGAAGACAATGCCAGGCACTTTTAGCTGGGCAGATATCAGAATCACTCAACTATTGGAAGTGCAACAAGACATGAGAATCCCAAAATTCTTGTAGTTATTCAATCAGAATATAAATAATCAGAGAAGCAAACAAAACTGGATCATACATTAAGACGGGACAACTGGGACAACAAACCTTTACCTGACTGTCCCCATGTTTCGAACAATCACACAATTTATACTAAAAATCATAGATGAAATGTATAGACATTTACACTTGTTTTGCAACGACCAGCTTTTAGTGCTTTTGCTAATTTCCTTAGCTGCCAATTTCCAAGGTTCACTAACCTTCCATCTCCATCATCATCACTTTCTTTTTTGTCTTCTTTATTATTAATATTACTATCAGTTTCTGTATCATTGAAGATTGAGCACATTTCTGCATCATTTTCTCCCAGCACCTCCTCTAATTCACGTTCGAACATCGCTAGGTCTTCCTCAGTTATCTCATCATCGCTATTATCCATGAACATATCATCATTTTTGAGATCTTCTTCCAGTTGCTTGAAGAGAAGCTCGAAAGCATCCTCCTCCACATCCCCCTCCTTAACATGATTATGAGACAAATGTTGCTGAAAAACAGAAGTAATATGTCAGGAATGTAAAGGACCTTACCATATTTGTCCTATTTCTGATGCAACTATCATTGTTATCGATAAATTTAGTTACATTAAATATTACTAGTGCTCAAAGAAAAACTCAAGTCCAGCATGAAAGAAATATCATAGACCAACCAATATACAGTATTCTCTTGCCATTAACTTGCTTGTAAACAGGTCACTCAGTTCGAAGACTAAAATTTAATCAACTAGGTTCATCTATTCAAGCAAGTAGTATTAGCAGCCTGCAGATTTGAAGCTCAAACATTGATAAACTAGAAATTAGAAGCTTACCAAAGAGAAGAAAAAAAAAATCTCCTACTTTTTAATTTTTGAACTCGATAGAATTAAAATAAGATAAGGTCAAGGCCTGAACGGTATATAAAACTTAAAAACATTATAAGAGGAAAATCTAGAGGGAGCATCTGAACATATAAATTTCGACCTTTCTTGCATTGTGTGCTTCGAAATTTTGAAAATTGAAAAAATTATTTCATGAAGTTTTAGTGCAGCAAATGGAAGACTCTTAATGTTATTATTATTTCAAACAGTATTATCTCGTTCATCAAGCTAATCAGACAAAGGCACAAAAAAATTCAGGAAGTTAATGTTCTCCATCAAAATGGCAACCAATTTGGTTCAACCAAGCACAGTTGTCTAGTTCGGGAGCTCATAATACTAGAAAACCTTTTGCCTATTCTAGGTTACGAGTTTTCTAGGCAAAACAGAAGTAATTGTTAGCATTCAAACCACCCTGACATTTCCGAGACCACAAATTTAAAAAATATATATATAGATGGCTCACCTTCTTTTTCTTTTTGCGAGATGAAGATGCGGAGGCAATTGCAGAACTGGAATTTCGACCGCGAGAGGATAAGAGGACGGAGAAGGATAGAGGTTTACGCGGCCAAGTTAGACTACCCAAAATGAAACGCTCATTCTGAGCAGATGATAAACATTGAACGGCCATGGATTTTGTGCATAACGAAGGGGAAACCACAAAAGCCATCGTCTCTACGGTTTATCTAACAAGAGGAAAGCTGCAAATCGTTTTCCAGCTGAGTGCCTGTAACTCGCGTCCGGATTTGCTCCTACGCGCTGCTCACCCTCGGTGCGTAATTTTCATGTTCTGATCCATGGCCGCAAAGTGTTACAAACAACATTTTTTTTTAAAAAAAATTAATATGTAATAATTTAAATTAAATATTATTATAAATTTTAAATTCTAAACTCTAAATCATATTTTAAATCTTAAATCATAATATTTAATTAAATAAATTATAATTAATTAAATTAAATATTATTGTAAATTGTAAATTTTAAATCTTAAATTAATTAATTTAATTATAAACTTTAAATTTTAAATTTTAAATTTTAAATTTTAAATTATATATATATTTAACGAGAAATTCAACCTGGGCTACAAAGGCCTATAGCTATCAAAACAGGCTGACAGGCCAAGTTCAGGCTGGCAGGTCAGGTTCGAGCTGGCCCACGGCAGGCTCAATGTTATGCGGGCCGGGCCAGGCCAGCCCGTTTATAAACGGATTGACAAATTGGCAACCAGGCCCACCTAGGTGCGGGCTGATGGGCTAAACGGGCTAGCCCACCAGCCCGTACTAAATTTTTTTTTTTGTAAAATTAGTTAGAAATTCCTTTTTTTTTTTACTTTTTTTTATTCAAATTTCAATATTCATTTGCTCATTTGTTATAACCAAAATACCAATCACTAGAAATTTTGATAATCAATATATAATTAGATATCATTTTATGAAGAATAGCAATTATCAAATAAAAAATATAAAACACCTGCAATTTCCCTATCTTAAACTATTATGTTACAAAATAACCTTTGGAAGATAGGAATGAAAATGGCATTAAAGCACCAATTTATTTTAACATTTGACAAGTTTTTAAGGCTCTAATCTTCCTATATTATAAAAAATGATAACACATTTTCATCGTTATAACAGAAAAATAGTAAATATATAAAGTAAGACAATAAGTAATGTAATAATAGTATAGAATATAGATTATAGAATATTTGAAATTCTAAATAAGTGAATATGTAATATGTATTAAAAATATTTATTTAAAAAAATTTTAAATTGGTTAAACGGGTAACCCGCGGGTTATCCGGGTTGAACCCGTATAACCCGCGGGTTGGCGGGCCGGGCCGCCTAGGCCCGGATTTAAACGGGCCAAAAATTTATAAACCTAACCCTCTCTTTTAGTGGGTTAAACGGGCTCGACCCGGCGGGTCGAGCCCGTTTTGACAGCTCTACAAAGGCCCATACAAACCAGCATAAAGAACCAGACTAGATATATCATATATGACAATACTTTCAGAGCTTGCAAGCTGGTAAAAAAAAATGAGTCATTTGGTGATATACTATTGTTTAAGAAAAAATTGGCTAAATACTATCTTTTGAAAATATTTAGCTATATACTACAGATTCTATCACATTAATTGAATTTTTATTTTATATTTTTAAAAACTCATGAAACTTGGCTTCCTGGACTGCGAGTTTCATTGGAAAATGATACTCTGACATAACTCGTGCTCACAGATGCCAAGTTACATTATAATTTTTTTTAAAAATATTTTAATCAAACTCAACATCAATGGTGTTGATTTTCATCTAATATATATATATATATATATATATATATATATATATATTGTATAATGGGTGATACTCACCAATGGACAAGAGGGAGGCATTGTTCCTACAATGACAAGAAATTGTTGTGATACATATGACATTGTTAACAAATTTAGCTTTTTATTAATTTTAATTTTTAATTGTTATATATTTTTTAATTCATGAATAATTAATAAAATATTTTAATTAATTATGTATGATAATTTCTTTTAAATAATTTAATATATAATATTTTTTGACTCTTTTGGTTATTTAAAATAATTAAAATAAACTATTTAAAAATAATTAATCATTACTTTTAATCAAAAGTAGTTAATGTCATATAATTAGGAAAAAATTAATTATATAATTATAAATAATCAATGAATTAGAACATCTATAGTGGTGAATTTTACTTGATTTTTTATTGTGGGTTCCATAGTGCCACATAAGCTAACAATTCCCCACCACTTTAGGTAACTATTAACTATATTGGTGAACTTTTTAAAAACTCATAAATAGGTCATATAAATAACTCTCTACTACTTTAACATTTATTGCTCTCTACTAACATTTATTATAAGTTGATTATTTTATTGTTATTTGTTATATAAGAACCGTTCTTACGCGTGACAACCAACATGGTGAGCTACAGTGATAAACCGAAATAAGAACTGATTCTTAAATTTAAGAATCTCTTATAACATCTACAGTGATAGTTTTTAAAGGGTTCTTAAATTTAAGAACCAATTCTTTTTTCGGTTCACCATTGTAGTTTGCCATATTAGTTGTCACGCGTAAGAACGATTTTTATATAAGAATAAGTTCTTATACAAAAAGTAATAATAAAATAATTAATTCATAATAATAAATGTTAGTGGAATTAGTAGAGAGTAATAAATGTTAAAATAGTGGAGAGTTAATTGTGGGATCTATTTGTGGGTTCTTAAGAGGTTTACGACTGGAGTGGAGAGTTGCTTAAAGTCATGGAGAGTTGTTTATGCTGATGTGATACTGTGGGATCCATAATAAGAACGTAATTGAAGTTCACCACTGTATATGCTTTTAAAAACTACTACTATAAATGCTCTTAATATTTTTTATAAACAATATAATTACAGTTAGTTAACCTTTATATAATAACAAATGATTATTTAATTTATAGTTAATATATAAGAAATAAATAAGCAATATCAATTCTAATAATTAAATTTTTAAAATAATTATATAAATAAATATAAAATGCTAATTACATTTTCATAATTATTAATTTTATACAACTAGGTTAAAATATAACTCAAGTCCCTATAGTTTCACTCAACGACAGATTTGGTCTTTGTACTTTAAAAATGGATGATTTGGTCCCTATAGTTTTCAAAACTCCAAAAAAATTGTCCTTAATGTTAGTCAACCGTCAATCAAAGATTAGTTCGAAACACGAGACACTGACTAAGATGCTTACATCAGTATTAAGCACTATGGACACAGGGACTAGTGAAAACTATAGGAAATCCTCCATTTTTTAAGTGTAGAGACCAATTCTTTTGTTGAGTGAAACTATAGGGATTTAAGTTATATTTTAACCATACAACTATATCAATTATAATAGCTAGTTGAAATTTTGTATGTAATAATCTATCAGTATAGTTAATTTAGCATAAATAAATAAATTAATGCATGATCGATTTGTTAATAAAAATGTCACGACAAAAATTTCAGGCATGTGACTGGTATGCTGACACAAATCTCGTGTCACCATAAGACTAATTGAGATTCCAAATTTCATTTCCGCCATGATGCACAACCTCACAACTTAAATAATCCCTATCGATACTAACTTATTAAACTAACTGACACCTCTTTTTGGTCATTGATGAGTTTAGCGTAAATCTTAGCTCTACGTGCGCTCCCACAGTAAATGGTTATTGATGAGTACTAGTTCTGTTGGTTTAAATTGGATGAAATTTGTTGTTTTGCGATATGTGTTATTGACTATGTTCTGAGTAGTATTTTAGCCCGTGTGTTCGTTTAATAATTTACTTCATATTTTATTCTGATTAATGAGTGTTCGTACACTCATTGAGTTACACTATAAACAGTTGAGATTATTTAGACTATTTAAAATAAGGCTATCTTGTTTGCTTGATTTTGGTTCACCTGTTTGTTGAATTTTAAATAATTATAAAAACTATGTTATTCAATAAATAAAAAGGGAACAATACATGTTATAAATATTCATAAATAAACAAAAGAGATAGAAAATGGAGATGTCTGTTAGTCTTATGGTGACACGAGATTTGTGTCAGCGTGCCAGTCACATTATAATTGATATAGTTGTATGGTTAAAATATAATTCATGTCCCTATAGTTTCACTCAACGAAGAAATTAGTCCCTACACTTTAAAAATAGAAGATTTGGTCCATATAGTTTCCAATACCCCAAAAAATGGTCTTCGTGTTTATAGTGCTTAATGCTGATATACGCATCTTAGTCAGTGCCCCGTATCCTAGACTAATTGTTGACTAACTCTGTGGACCATTTTTTTTTTTGGAGTTTTCGAAATTATAGGGACCAAATCCTTAATTTTTAAAGTGTAGGGACCAAATCTTTCGTTGAGTGAAACTATAGGGACTTGAGTTATATTTTAACCTAGTTGTATAAAATTAATAATTATGAATATGTAATTAGCATTTTATATTTATTTATACAATTATTTAAAAATTTAATTATTAGAATTGATATTGCTTATTTATTGCTTATATATTAATTATAAATTAAATAATCATTTGTTATTATATAAGGTTAACTAACTCTAATTATATTGTTTATAAAAAATATTAAGAGTATCTATAGTGGTAGTTGTTAAAGGATTCGTAAATTTAAGAACTAGTTGTTATTTCGGTTCATCACTATAGCTCGCCATGTTGGCTGTCACGCGTAAGAACGGTTCTTATACAATAAATAACAATAAAATAATCAACTCACAATAAATGTTAGCGGAGAGCAATAAATATTAAAGTAATAGAGAGTTATTTGTGTGACCTATTTATGAGTTTTTAAAAGGTTCATTACTGTAGTTAATAGTTGCCTAAAGTGGTAGGAAATTGTTTAAGCTTATGTGGTACTATGGGACCCACAATAAGAACTCAAGTAGGTTCACCATTGTAGATGCTCTAATTCATTAATTACTTATAATTATATAATTAATTTTTTCCTAATTATATGACATTAACTACTTTTGATTAAAAGTAATGATTAATTATTTTTAAATAGTTTATTTTAATTATTTTAAATAACCAAAAAAGTCAAAAAATATTATATATTAAATTTTTTTAAAGAAATTATCATACATAATTAATTAAAATATTTTATTAATTATTAATGAATTAAAAATATATAACAATTAAAAATTAAAATTAATGAAAAAGCTAAAATTGTTAACAATGTCATATGTATCACAACAATTTCTTCCTTCTCTTCTGTGCATGTCAGTATGGGAACAATGCCTCCCTCCTCTCCATTGGTGAGTATCACCCATTATATAATTAGCCACCCTCACCTTCCCGCGCTGTCAATATATATATATATTATACGTGAAACTCGGCACCATTGACACCGAGTTTGATTAAAATATTTTAAAAAAATTATAATGTAACTCGGCATCTATGAGCACGAGTTTTGTATTGCTTTCCAATTAAACTCGCAATCCAACAAGCCGAGTTTCATGAGTTTTTAAAAATAAAAAATAAAACCTCAGTTGATGTGATAGAATCTGTAGTATATGGCTAAATATTTTTCAAAAGATAGTATTTGGCCAATTTTCTTCTTCAACAATAGCATATCACCAAATGACTCAAAAAAAATAGAGAAATGACCCTGGGGAAAGATGTTAGGCAGCACACCTAACTCTACCTTAAGCAAAGACAAAAATGTGGCCTTTAATGAAAATGCAGAAGGGGACTTGCAATTTTCTATTGCATCAAGGGAGGTAGTAGATAAGGAGTCTAGTGTCCCTGCTTTTCGACTAAGAAAAGTAGGGTGCTTTTCTTATTAGCCATGGTTAAAATCGTGGCTAATATTTTTAGTCACAGTTAAAATTGTGGCTAAAATTGAAAGTCGTGACTAAAAAAACTGCGACAAAGTATAAAAAATGTTGCAAAAATTAGCCATGGTTTTATTTTTAGCAACGCTTTTCAATTTTAGCCATAGTTTTAACCTTAGCTAACAAGAAAAGCATCATGCTTTTCTTGGCCGAAAAGCAGGGACACCACACACGTAGAAGAGGCCCAGTAATAGGGAAGGCTGAACTTCTTGCAGAGCATTTCAATTTCATCCGTTGTTTCATTGGCTTCTCTCCTACACTAGGAATAAATCACGATATACATACGTTTCTAGTATTTCTCCATTTCTTACAGCAAAGGAGAGATTTGCCTGTTTTTTCTTGATCCTTTGCAGCTTGTGATAAGACCTTAGTTGTCTGATTCAAAGATGATATTTTTTTATGCCCAGACTAGAGATCAGTGAGTGGGCTTCTCTCATGGCTAGAGCTTCAGCGTGGAGAGGAGAAGTTGCAGGGAGAATCTTTGCAATTCCTGATGTGATCACGAAGGCTGTCCTTGAAGAACAAGAGGCTGAATCTATACTTGGGCCAATAACACGTTCAAGGGCCAAGAAGCATCAAATGAGATTGACTTGGGTTTCTTTACTTGTGTGCAATGATGGGCTGGGCCAAATTAGAAGCTTGGACTTTGAAGAATAAAAGAACTACAGATTTTTCTTATTGTTTTAATAATTTTCGTGCATGACCTTTTGGGATATAAAATCTGATGTAATTTAATGTTTTTAGAGTTGCTATATTGTCATTTAGCTTTCCAAGTGGTTGTAGTTGTTGTTGTTGCATTAATGAGGTAGCTATAGGGTGGCTGTAGTTGTTGTAGGCTAGGCTTATTAATGAGGTGGCTGTAGGTTGACTATAGTTGTTGTAGGCTCATTAATGAGGTGGCTGTAGGGAGGCTATAGTTGTTGTAGGCTCATTAATGAGGTGGCTGTAGGTTGACTATAGTTGTTGTAGGCTCATTAATGAGGTGGCTGTGGATGCATTAATGAGGTAGCTAGCTGGCTTTTGTTATCTATAAAAGGGAACTCGCCCCCTTGTGGCAAGATAATCAGATTTGAGTGAATTATATTTCAGATTGCTTTGTGCACATCTATCTTCTCTTATCTAACAATTGTGTTAGTGTGACGAGAAAATCTCAGAATTCTTATCACTCCCATTTTGTTCTCTAATCTAGGGTGTGGCGAATTCCAGCCATCTTAGCTTGATTGTGGCACCATAGGCTTATAAATTTAGTTGAGTTGGTTTCTTCTCTTTATTTTCCTTGTGGTACAGATAGTGTCCTCTTTTAGGCACATCAATTCCAATGAGCACAATGCCTTGGTCATCTTTGATAATCACTCCAATTGAACAAAGACTTCGATTGCCTTCAAAGCTCGCATCATAGTTGCTCTTTAAGAAGCCTTCAGGAGGAAGAGACCATGAGGTCCTTAGGTTGGCAAATTTTGCAAGTTCTTTGGAGTCGTTCAAATTTTTATTTTGTATTTCAACATAAGCTTTCCTTGCTGATTGCATTGCTATTGTAAGTGTATGCTCCGGGTTGGGATTTCTATCTTCAAAAATATTTTGATTTCTGCCTTTCCAGATGAATCAACATAAATTTAAAAGAAGTGCTAAATTTTTCTCATAAGTTTCCTTGTTGGATGATAGGTGTTGGATTCTGTTTTGAAGCCAAAGATCGAATCTTGTGATTGTCTGACCTGTTGGATTCCACTGAAGATAAGATCCAAACCATATTGGCCTAGTCTAGGGACAGATGAGAAGTAAGGGCTTTGTATCTTCTGCTGCTTCATTACATACTGGGTAAATCTGGCTATCTGACATTTTTCTCTTACTAAGATCGCACGTTAGAGTTGCATTCTTGCAAGCTTTCCAGATAAAAAGTTTTAATTTTGGGAGTAGCTTTTGCATTCCAAATCTATTTCCAAAAATTGTTGTCAACTGTATTTGAAGTAGTGCCAGCACTATTTTCTTGGTTTTTTCTTCTCTTCTTCTTTGAATGATATCCAGATTTGACATCATAAGTGCCTGTCACGTCCCACCTAGAATACGTGACCGGTACAAAAGTGAGTTTGACCTCACCTCAGAACCTAATTCATTTTAACAATTCGATATGCATAATATTTCAAAATAGATAGATAAAAATAAACTTCATCTAAGAAAAATTTTCTTTTATTTATCCATGAATAATTATATATAAATAATAATAATACCATGAATATATTTTATACATTCCATCATAACAAATTAATTCAATAAAATATTTAGAACCAAATCTTTAATACAGTTGAGTCATTTATATACAAAATTCCTCAACTTACAACGATAGACATTCAAATCATAGGTTACCTATACAATCACAGAGTAACTCTAGAGTAGCAAAACAATAGGAGTACATGTATCAAAATTTTAAATCACCCCCGGATTCAAGTGGGTTCTTGAACTAAGAATCTCTTACTTCTTGTACGAATACTCGTCTTCAATTGCCAACTCTGAAAAATATTAATATGAAGGGTATGAGCGAACCACATGCTTAGTAAGGGAACAACACTATGCTACGACAAAAAACAATTATAATGTATCATAATAATAACATATACCAAATAGTCATTAACCAATTATGTCACAATTCAAAACAATTCAGTATAGCTCATAACAACAAACAAATAACTCAATCACATAATTTTTCATACCAACCGAGTCATCTAAGGTATCTTTGGAATGTTGCTCGCGGTCTTGCCGCATCTACTTGTATCGCTTCATATGTATATATCTCCATGCTTATGGCTCTAAAAAGATTTTTCCCATGGAATACACCACTATGACTTTCTTCTCTTTCTCAAACAGCAGCACAATCGCAATCAATATCTCATATCATAAAACAAATATTCATCCATAATATCATAAATAAATAAATTCAATAATCAAAATAATCATATCTCAACTCAATTCACACTAGGGCTGAGCAATCAACCTGCCAACATATCCAACTTGACCCAACCCGCCTAGTTTGGTTGGTGGGTTGGGTTCAAAATATTCAACTTGACCAATGGCAAAAATTTTCTTCTCACTTTAGTCTTCTTAGTCGGCATCTCTCTTTGTTTCTCATCTTCTTTAGCTCAATCGCCATTGGCTCTCATCTTCTTGAGTTCCTTCTCCAACCTCGGCTGCCATCTCTTTCTGCCTCTCCCACTGCAGTGATTCCTTCTCCTTTCTTCTCCCACTCTAGTCAAGCAATCGTGAGTCTTCCCTATCCCCACTTCTCCTTCTTTCTCCATCTCCTTATCCTAGTACCAGATCTAGTTCAGAACTATAACTAAAAAAGCTTTCCATTCAGATTTATAAGAAAGAAGAAAAAGAGAAGAGCCATATGTGGGACCTATAGTCGAAAAGCTTGGACTGATCCCGCCATAGCTTGCAAACCCTCAAGTGGAATGGAATTAGGGGTGCTTGCTTTTTGGTTTTCAACTAGAGTATTGGCTTCCTGGCTATGGAATAGAATCGGGGGAAGGTCGGCACAATAGATGAGATCTAACTAGAACATGTGACTATGTGAGAGATGGTGAGATCAGATGAAAGTGCAGAAAGAAGAAGATAGAAGAGAGTCAGACAGAGAGGGAGATGGCTATGCAACGGAGAAGGAAGAGAGAGAGAGAGAGAGAGAAAGAGAGAACAAAACAAAACAAACCAAAACAAAAACCTACCTACTAAACTAGCTAGAGTGCAGGTTGGGTTGATTTGAATCTACGCTTAAAAAAAATAAATAAACAACCCAACCCGACGACCTGCTCACACTTGAATAGGTCAGGTTTGAGGAATAACCCGACCTAGTCCAACCCGTACTTATCCCAAATCCTATGCCATTTTATTATTTTTACTTTTTTTTTAAATTACAAAGATTTTTTTTAAATTTAACAGCTAATAAATTAAATTAAATATTATTATAGACTCTAAACTATAAACTCTAAATCTAATAAATTAAATTAAATATTATAGTAGATCCTAAACCTGAAACCCTAAGTCATAATATTTAATTAAATAAATTACAATCAATTAAGATAAATATTATTGTAAATCCTAAACTTTAAACCCTAAACCTTAAATTAAATATTATTCTAAACCCTAAACCCTAAACCCTAAATTAAATATTGTTGTAAGCCTTAAACACTAAACCATTAATTACAATCAATTAAATTAAATAGTATTGTAAAGCCTAAATCCTACTCTTACAATAATATTTAATTTAATTGATTGTAATTTATTTAATTAAATATTATGATTTAAGGTTTAAGGTTTAGGGTCTATTATTAATATTTAATTTAATTTATTGAATTTAAAATTTATGGTTTAGAGTCTACAATAATATTTAATTTAATTTATTAGCTGTTAAATTTTAAAAAAAATTCTTTGTAATTTTAAAAAAATAATAAATCCCCTAAAAAAAGCAATAAAATGGTGTAGGATCCTCCTCTGCATAGGAGGAGATCTATTCGCCATTCATACTCAATAACTCGTGGCCCCATATAAGCAATACCCAAAGCCCCCATATCAGGTGTAGCAACGAAGGAAAATAAACACCCCCACCTCAGTTTATGTATTAGATTGATTTATAAGGAAATTAAGAAAATGAGTATGTACATATACATTCTATTATTCTTGTGAAAGGTAAAAAGGAATATATATATATATATATATACACACACATATGCTTTCTTAAAATAAGACATCAAATTTCATGTGTTACATGTGTACATATATATATATATATAGATACACACAAAGTAATATTTATGCTTTTTTAGTCACAAAGTATTTGCACACACATATATGCATATACCTACTTAGAAGAATACTTGTTGGGAAGGTATGCACGCATATGTTTAGTTTAATTTCAAATAAATTTGAATATTGCACAAAAAAAAATCGAGTCATCTCGGCGCAACGAGTTATTGGATCGGCCAAAATCCGCACAAGTAGAATGGGTCTCGAGTTAATCCGTCAGGTCAATCTAGATCTAAAAAGATGGTGAGTGACTTTTAGTTACCACCGTCGCCATCAAAAAATAATCAGGTACGGACTTATGCCAACAATTTTAATCACCACTAAAAATCACCACCAAAAGTCTTTTTTTTTTGTAGTGAACCCAACCCAAACTATCCAACTAAACATACTGATTGCTGACCAGCCCTACGTAGGATCCTCCTCGGCTTAGGAGGAGATCCTCACCCATATGAATGAGTGAACTAAATTGGGTTGTGTGATATGCTGAGCACGTGGAGAGGCTGTGTGTGTCTATGTTGGGTTAAATGGGCGTGTTCGTGGAAACTCGAAAGTGGCTTTTTAGGCTTGGAAAAAGTATGAGGTGTCCCAAGTGCGTAATACCATTTGGGAGATGTGCTTGGCTAAGCATGAGGTGGCCTTTAAATATGAAGAGGTGATGTGTGCGAGTTTTCTAATGTCTAAGCATGAGGTGCTAACATGATTATTTATTTTCAAATGTTTATTTTGATTTCAAATTTTTTTTTTAGAAATCTAAATTTGACTTTTTTGGATTTTTATTCGCTTTATTTACTTTGGATTTATTTTTTATTTTTCATTTTTACTTCCTCATTTTTATATGCTAATTTTTTATTTTTTGTTTTGGAATTTAATATTTAGATTTTAATTACATTATTTATTTTGAGGATTGTTGGCAGCTTTTATATTTTTTCTGATTTTAATTTTTTTAGAATTTAATTTTTGGTTTTTTTTCGTTAGGGGATTTAATTTGAAAATTTAATTTCAGTAACAAAATACAGAGCTTATACTTATGTAATAATTAATAGCTCTTAATTAATAGGATTGATTGGATTTGTGTTATTATTGAATATAATAATAATAAAATCTGATCAATTAAATAAAATATTGTTATATATCTTATTTCTATTGCATCATAATTAATCAAAATCCAACCACTAAAAAAGAAAAAAGACTTTTCTTTATGGTATACCACTATTATGATCCCTCTTTTATTTGCCGATAGTGTCGACATTCTTTAGTCATTGTGACTCTCTATATCTGAAGGCATGTCCTCATCCTTCTGGAACGAGTATTCCTCAACTAACTTTCAGGGTTCCCACACCTCTTCCTTCTTTCTTTCTTTTGCTAATTCTGTTGCTTCCTTTTCCTTTCTACATTATCTACTTCTCTTTGTAGTCTTCCTTTCAATGCAATGATTCAAGAGGTTGAGTTTAAGTATGGTTCATGGGAAGCAGGCAAACCACTTGTAATTGAAGAAGTTGAGGTAATAGTACCCTCCTCAGGCTAGTGAAGTGCGTCTGAAGATCCTCTTTGCCTCTCTTTGTCACACAAATGTTTACTTCAGTCTTCAGGGAAGTCAAGGTAACAGATTTACTTCACATCACATGTCTTTAATTCTTTCCACAAGGCAGCATCTTCAAACGCACTTCACCAGCCTACGATGACACTATACCTCTACTTCTTCCATCACAAGGGGCTTGCCTGTTCCACCAAAATGAGGTCATTTTCTCGCCTTTTTATTTCAAGTTCACCTTCTTGGACTTAATGAAGTTTTTATGTCTAATGGAAATGGCTTGGCTGCATTGGTAATGATCTCTGGTAAAGGTTGTTAAAATAGAATGGTTGCTTATGTAATTAGGCTGTTAAAAAACAAGAGAGCTACTGGAAACTCTTTTTTCTGATATGATATCCTAGAAACTGAATTCAACTTCTATGACAATTTTAGGTTTTGTTTCACCCAACATGCCTTTCTACAGATGTCTATACAGTTCATTTCCCATGTTTCTTGCTATTTTTATCTACAGTTAGTGCAGTTATCGTAAGAATGAGCTCTTAACAGGTCTGCCCTTGTGTGTTAGATGAATGTCTAGGAACCATCTGTCTTTTAAAATGAAATCTACTGCTTGGAGGAGTCATGCTTTCGTCTAATCTCTAAATTAACGAGTCATTGTTTATATGTCTTAATATTTACATTAGCTTATTTATCTTCACTTATATATATATGCAGATCTTATCATTCATTATCTTGCTAAAGATTACTAAAGCAATACTTTTGACAGTTGATGAAATGCTTTTGGTGATTCAGAAAAAAAGTATCTATCCATTTTGTGGATGATAGTCATGCAAGGATGATAATTAGTTCGCCAAATATGTGTTTAATTTAATTCTGTTGATTTTTTTATTGGTCAATAATATTTTGTTGCCAAACCAAAGATATATCAAAATCCAGAACAACTGAGCAGCGATAGCTCTAAACAAAGCTAACCTCTATACATCTCAATCACAAAAAAGCCAACTACCTATATATTGTTCTGCATATTTTTATAACTATACATCAGGTTATAAAAAATACTATCTTTTATCATTCTAATCACCCTGTCACTATCACAGTTGTTATAAAGGAAAACTATCATTTCTTTCTAGCCAAATGAAATAAACCATAGCCAGAAAAGCATTTTTTCTAACTTTAAATATTTAAATAAGGAACTCTTGCCTGTAGCCTTCTTGGAAAACCAACTAACTTCTCTCCGCCACCCAAAGGGCTTCTATATATGTAGCAGCAAGGCATGACAACACTACAAACATTAGCAGAAAATTCACAATCAAAAGATAAATAATCAATAGTTTCGGTATTATTCCTACATAAGCAACAGATATCATCAGCAACAAGCCCCCATTTATAAATTCTAAACTTAAGAGCCAACCTATACTTCTTCAAAGCAAGCCACATAATAAATCCGTGCCTAGTGATATGCTTTTTACCCCAAACAAGCCTATGCCAAGATACAAGCCGCCCGTTTTTCCTAATTGCGTTCCACTCGACTTCACAGAATAAATTCTGGAAGGATCAGGAATCCAGATAATTTTCTCCCCGCTGTACAAGTTCACATCAATCTTTCTTACCTCCTCCCAAGCCCTTGGAGTAGTTTCATTCAAAGGATCGGTAGAATCCAAGCACCATTCCTCCAAACATCATTGGTCACGGCTCCTAATGATATTTTTCTTTCTTTTTCAAATTAATTTAGTCATCTACAGATTTTAATAGGATCATGGAAAGAATGGTTAGTTTAATGAATTTTGATGAGACAAATATTGAGATCATGTTGCTAGCTAGGTTACCATATAGATGATGGCTTCTGGCTCACCCAATTGGCTTTCGCCTCCAGTTGCATTGTGGTTTTTCTATTTGCTTTCTTCCATTGCTTTCTGCATCCATTTAAACTATTGTGGTTATATACCATATCTAAGAGGTGTAATTCATGAAATACATCCCACTGCACAGTGAGCATAGCTAGTTAGTCCTTCAATTTAGTTGTTCTTCAAACATGACTAACCCAAACATTCAATCACTGCACAACCTACACAATCAAGTAAGGAGATCCTACCACAACACAAACACCACAGAATTCATACCCCACAATTAATTTACATAGTTCAATCTATCACATAGTCCACTAACACAAGTTCAGCGCACACATCCAATGAATGCACAATTTGAAATTTGCATAACAAACACAAGATTCAAAATGTTGCTGCATGGGTATCCTCATATTGCCATTTATCAGCTCAAGGGTCACCAAGGCACCATTCACATAAGTTTTTTATTTCATAAGTTCCTTTGCTTTTTCATCATATAGGTGGTATCCTCGAGTGTGACATACTTGAAGGGTAAGGTCATTCTGCCACGTCACGACTAAGCCTCTTATCACATAAGCTTCTTTACCTTTCCAACACATTGGCGGCATCCTCGAGTGTGGCATACTCAAAATGTAAGGTCGCCTTACCACACAACGACTATTTGTCGTGCTAAAGCATCAACATTCCAAACATTGCACCATCCACACAATGTTGGTCACTTAAGCCATATTAGCTACACAGGCTTCCCATTGACCCTAGGTTATGAGGTAATCAAATGAGTTTATTTTTGTGTGGGTGAAAATTTTTCTCGAATAAATAAATACTTGAGAGGGAATAGGAGGTTTCAAAAGCTAAGTAAGTGTTTAAAAAACATATGCGTCCAAGTGAAATCATGCCGGGTAAAGGCATGCAAGGCTACAAGTGGTGAATAACCAACGAAGGACTAAAGTGAAAGGGGAG
Source organism: Biancaea sappan (assembly GCA_037074585.1). Classification (NCBI taxonomy): domain Eukaryota; kingdom Viridiplantae; phylum Streptophyta; class Magnoliopsida; order Fabales; family Fabaceae; genus Biancaea; species Biancaea sappan. Next base: position 41,249,512 of record CM073494.1, on the reverse strand, counting down.
GAAAATGTTAAGTTATTCCATGATATAGGGATAATTAAGAATCCTTGAGAAGGATTGGGCTTGGTGAGGTTATGGGGTGTGGTTCGTGCCATGAAATTGGTGGAAGGGGTCTTTCGTTGAGTATAGGTTCGTGAGAAGGACTAAAATGAAAAGATTTTTGGGACCACGTTTTAAATGAGGAAAAATAAGAAAAATGGGAATTGTAAAGAAAACTTGAAGAGATAAGTTATGTGGGGGAAAAGGTAACTCAAATGTGAGAAAAAATATGTTCATAAAATCTCTTGAACTTAGATGCCATAAGCTTAAAGTGCAAGGGAAAAATGGTCAAAAGATGTTTCAAATACTCCCTACCCTCACTCTCTCTCATTTTTCATATCTCTTCCTCTCCATTTCGTCCCTTCGTTGTGCTCACACCCCTTTCTCTTTTCCTCTTAGTAAGGGCTTTAAGGGTTCCTCCATCACCATTTCCAGTGAACACCATCACCAGCCACCTCCTCCCTTCACCGGAATCTCTTATTCGAGGTAACTAAGCTAGGGTTTCATAGTTTTCTTTCCATATTTGGTTTCCCTTGTGGTTGGTGGCTGAAGTATCAGTTTTAAATGCTAGCATGGATAAGAATTTGGTCTCAAACGGCTCCAATCCTTGATTGTTGCTTTTGAAAGTTTGGAAAGAATGTTGGAGTGGGAAATTTGAGTTTTGAAGCAAAGCACCAGAATAAGGTTTTATTTTTAAATATAATATGGAGATTAAAACACTTCAAACCATCCCTGGGCCCAAATCTATCTAAACAAGTATGGAGTGATCTTTCAAAAAAGAAAACAACATGTTCACATACCTTTAGAAGTATACAACAAATCCTCCCCCTCTACCATTCTTGTGTCAAATCAATCATAGAAGATGGAAGGAATACAAACTTTAATTTTTGGTATGACACTAGGCTTCAAAAATAATTAGATAACAAATTTAGGATCCTCCCCCTAAATGAAGAGAACAGAAAAGTTAACTCCATTAATAAAAAAACAATAGAAATTATAATTTTGGTCCCCAGAGAACCTTCCCTTTCATCTCGCACAAAATATTTCTCTTGAAATCCTATCTCAACCCATCCCATAATATATCACCCTTCCAAAAGATAAACAAATTATGAAATAACAAAAAATGTAATCTTCTCTTCTAATTTAGCATATCTACACATTATAAATCAGGCCAATGAAATTGATATAAATCAAAATCTAAGTAATGAAGCAAATTTGTCTTGGATTCAGAAGTCCCCTTGTCACCTATGAGAAATATTCTTTCTTTGGCAATCCTATGTTAAGGGCTTCCTAACTGACCTTAATGTCACGCCCTAAAACCCAAGTACGTGACTGGCATAGTACATAGGGACATCCACCCCAAATACTATAAGCATAACACACAGCAAACATACATCCAGCATACATCTCAAATCAAAATGTGCTGATGATAGTCAATTGTATTGCAAAAGAGGTTAAAATATCCATACATCATCAATAAACTATCATATTCCAAACTATTCCTCTGAACGCAAAAAAGGGATGAAATATCGGGGAATATGGGTTTTACAACAAAAGAAATGTAAACAGTCAGCAAAATATCCTTTACATTACTCATTATCCATCCTTAGGTGACCTATGAGACCACAGAGCACATTAAGACACCATTACCCAAAAAAACCAATAAGACCCACCCAAACAAATGGGAAGGTCGACCACGAAGTACTGTTGCTCCTCGAGTGGGTACTCCTCTTCAACAACTTATTCTGAGGGTGAGTTCATCTAAAGTCAGTGAACAAATAACTGTGTTATTAAATAAATCAAGTGTAAACAACATCATGAATATATGCCATTAGGGCCACAGAAATTAATCAAAACTAGTATGGGATATTGCAATTCCCATGAGATAATACTACCAATCATCATTCAACCATCTCATCCACACATTCTGTGCAATACAAAACAAAGTCCAAAAGTGCAATAATACAATATCCACAAGTGAGAGATTTTTCAAGACTCAATCAAAACAATATCCACATTTCCACATGAGTCTATATTCCCATAGGTCAATCAATATGGCGATTCACCCATATGGGTCTACATTCCTATGTGTTCATTCTTCAAGAGTTTCATCCATGAGGGTCTACGTTCCCACGGGTTATTCGAGTAAGCATTTCATCTATGTGGGTTTATGTTCCCATCACAAGATAATAAATCAAGGGTTTCACTCATATGGGTCTATGTTCCCATAGGATAACCACTCAAGAAATCCATCCACATGAGTCTACATTACTATGGGTTAATGTAAGAGCATGTATCCATGATGTTAGTTCAAGCAAAGAATAAATTGAGTAAGGTTATCCACTCACCTCAATCCAAGATAAGATTATACCGTGTTTCTATGTGATGGTTGAGGGAAAAGAAGTTTCAAAATGATCTGGGGGCAATCCCTAATGATTCCATCAAGAAAAAGAGACAAAAAGTGAATTAAAATCATGGAAAAAAGATGGGACCCATCGTTGAAACAACAAACCTGTCACTGTAGTGACCAGAATTGTGTTGCCTCTATCAATCACCGATGCAATAATGGTTTCTATCGCTATAGTGATGAATGTCAACAGCAAAATACGAAACTTGAGATTTTCTTTATTTTTGCTTCCAAATTTTTTCCATTCAACTCCAAACCATTCCAACCCTTATTCCCAACATCCTTGGTCATTAAACACATGTTTCTAACAATTAAAAACCTTCTAAAAACCCAAGCACAAGATGGCATCAAGATTTAACTCATTTTTCCCAAAATTTTTTTGGTTTTGTTCATACACATTCAAATGCAAATTTCATCCTCATGTCCAAGTTTCTCACCCAAATCCATGTCTCTTAAAGTTGGAATCAAGGGGAAGAATGTTTGGAAGCATAAACAACAAATTTGAAAGCACAAAACTTCCTCAAATCATCAAAATCTCTTAGATTTCAAGTTAAAGCTCTCATTTTCGAAAATACGAAAATATTGGAAAAATTTGCCCTTACCTTGAATCCTTGAGCTTCCCAACATAATGGATAACCATCGGAGACCAGAAATATGCCGGAGATTAAAAAGGAAGCAAATATTATATAGGATTTGGTGATTAGGGTTTTAGAGTTAAGAGGGAGGCATGAGATAGAGGAATGGACTTTTTTTGTATATGTGTGTGTATGTGTGGCTGAAGAAGGGACTGATTTGTCTAAATGCGGAGGGTTATTTGCTCATATTACCAATTTGCCTCTCATCCTCTTCTACAAGAGACCTAGGACCATGGGCAAAATAGGAATTCCTTTAAAAACAAAGTTTTCATTTTGTACACACTCCACACTTAGCCAATTTTTCCACAAACACATAAATCACACACCCAACCTATCATCACATTTTCACAAAAGCATCTCACTTTCGACATCATATCAATTAGGCCCCTCACATAACTTATTCATGTTGTTTTAATTTCCCTCAATGCATATCACACAACTACTGGTAAATTTTCATAGAAATAGACATTATGCTTTAACACGCAACATTACTCATGCACTTTTAAAGATTATTGAATATGTACAATTCATTCATATTGGTTCTTAACTTGGACCTAGATCTCATAATAATATCTGTCATACCGCAATTTGGGAACATGGCCAGTACAGAGGTGGACTCCATCCATCGCTATATGCCTAACACCACTCACATTCAACACACAGAAAGAGTATAATAAGATGAATTTGATAGGACTTACAATGAAATTCCTTTTCATTATTGTCACGATCCAAAACTAGGGCTAGAAATTTTACCACTCCTGGAACCGAAATCATGATTGGCGCGGGCAAATATAGAATGCACATCGCCACAAGCCTAAGTTCTATCCAATTAACCCTAACCATACATGCACTATTTCCTAGGTGGCCTATCTGATTGCAGAGCATGCTAGAGAAATAATATAAATATAAATTACCTCAACCCGAACCATAGGGAGGCATCCTTAATTTGCGAGCCCTCGATCCAATCTTTCTTCTATATCTGCAACTATGATGGGGTAAGTCTAAACCACAGACTCATCTATATTAGTCATATTCTACATAGATATGCAATATATATTAAAAACACACACGAGAATTCATCCCACGAAACACCAAGCTGCATAAAGACATGCATATGTTATCATAACCCAGGCTCTAAAAAAGCATGCCTCAGATGCCACAGCGCATCACATCTCATCTTATACTTCCCCAATCATGTGTACACACATCACTAATTTGTTAAGATCAGGATCTTATACAAAATCGTAAGAGGTCACAGGAAATATTGATCGTAGGATCAAATCGAAGATTACAAGATTTTATCAAAATACTGTTAAAAAATGTATAAAAATATAATATATATCTATATATATATATATAATAACATAAATTTTGTATATAATACAAAACCATCATATTATGTCTAAAAATAAAATTATGAACTCATTTGGAGAATTAAACCATGAGAAAAAAGTATAAAAGTGAAAAATATGGACTAAAGTGAATAAATAGAAAAGTTTGCAAGGGATGGTTTTGACCAATAAAAAAACACATTCTTAAACTAGGGACCTAGAAGAAGTAGAATACTAGTTTACATCAAAAATTGGACAAAAATCAAAAGGAAAATTTTGACCAAGGATCTAAGTGAATAAAAGGTACGCTTTGAAACTTGAATTTTAATTTATTTCTTCTATTTTTTGATAGAAATGATAGATTTAATCATATCATGACTAAAGCTGAAATTATATACTGATTTGGAGGACTAAACCATAAGAAAAGAATATGAAAGTGAATAATAGGGGTTAAAGTGAACAAACTGAAAATTTTGTAGGAGAAGATTTTGGCAAACAAAAAAATATATTCTTAAACTAGGGACCTATACAAAGTCGAAGACTAATTTCTATTAAAAATTGGATAAAAAGAAAATTTTAACCAAAGACCTAAGTGAAAAAAAAAATAAATATCAAGATCGATCCTACGTGCAAGATCTAAATCATGCACTGTGTTATTACAAAATCGATCCTGAGTGAGATCGTGATCGATTTTCTTTCACAGGATCGTAGGACCATAAGATCCTATGATCTAACAATAGATCTTGACAACAATGCACATCACACATATGCCATCACACATTAAATGCATAAATCCCTTCTCCTAGGTCTATATTCCCTAAGAGCTCCCATCTCAAGGGCTTCATCAATGTAGGTCTACATTCCCACAGATTATCACTTAAGAAATCTTGTTACATAGGTCTATGTTCCCACTAACTAAATATCCCCATAAAGGCTTTATATATAGGTATACATCCCCATATTTCAATTATTTAGGCTTCATTGACATGGATCTATGTTCCCACAAATTCGTTGTCGAGATATTTCCCCTCATGGATCTACATCTCCATGAACTATTTCATGAGTCTATGTTCTCACAATTTAACACCTCCATGAGTCTACATTCTCACGAATATCATATGAGTCTAAATCTCAGTACTCATCTTTCCTAGAGTATTTTTGCTCAATTGGTTTGTACTAGAGGTCTATATTCCTCTGAACTTATTATTTCTAAGGTTCCTTCATAAGGATTTGGTTGTCCTAGGACATACTACTTGATTTTCACTCCTCGTGGGTCTACATCCCTACGTAACCCCTTTTTCTGCATGCAGTGGACATATATACCATTGTTGAGTTCTCAATTTAGTGCTATTTTGATGCTAAATACCCTCTTTTTTGATCTCTTTCTTGTTGTCTTGTAATTCTTAACTCATGTTTTGAGTAGTTTAAATTAGTTTTAGTTTTCTTTGATCTTTTAATAAATGGAGTGATTTCATTATTCTTTTATGCGATTTAATGGGTTTATTTGTTTTTTATGTAGGTTAAGTTGGTAAAAAGTTCGTGTTAGAAGATGGAATGCTAGAGTTGAATTCTAAAAATGCTGATGTGATTGCTGTCTCCCACAGCTATAGCGGTAGAAAAAAACTTGTTGGGGCGTCCTGGCAAGTGCACTAGTCGTACAAGTAATAAAGTGATGAAATATGAGTTATCGTCTCCACAGGGACTAACGTGCTAAGTACTTCAGAAGTTTAAACATATTAGTTAAGCAAACCAATTTTTTATTTAAGAAAGCTCTAATTGAGAATAAAATCAAATTGCAATAGAATCGAATGGAAATAATTCAAATAAAAGGCCTAAAGTTACTAATCCCCTTCTTTCGTTTTAGGAATTGCTAATTCTCCATAACACTTATGATTCAGTTCAATTATACACAATAATCTTAGGTTTTCTAATGGCTTAAAGTGATTCTCCCGAACCTAAATTAAGCTACTCAATTCTAACATAATCTCTTATGTGAGTTTAAGCTGAGTAAATGCCAACCTAATTTGATTAAACAAGGTTAATTAATATTCCTACTAATTAACAAGTAGAACCTTTAAGTTCTATCACCCGCCCTAATCATTCAGTGTTCTACCAATATCTCACTCTCCCGAGTTCGATGAAAGCAACATACAAATCATAAAATGGCCAATTTTATAACAAGTACAGTAAATATGAATGATAGGTATGTATTAAATTAAAAAGAATCACAAGTTTCAAGAGAAAAACAAATCCTAATCTGAAATTGGGTTCATAGTAACCCTAGAACAGAAAATCAGCCACTCATGGTTCTAAAACTATAGAAAACGGTAAAAGAATGAGAAAACTCCATGAATCCAAGGTTGGGTAGACGGAATTCGGGCTTAATCGGCTTTGAGACTGGATTCCTCCTTCTCATCTAACAGAAATCGGTGCCTCTCCTCCGTCTCCAACTCAGAATACCCTAGAAAATCTGTTCTGACGCATTTAAATCAGTACAGGATCGTGAACCACCGCTATAGCGGTGGAAGGCAGAGAAGAAAGCTTAAAAATATGTTTTTCCAGGTTCTACTGCTATAGCGGTGGAGATACACCGCTATAGAGGTGGCTGGCAGAGAAGAAGGCTCCAAAATACTCTTTTCAGCAATCTACCGCTATAGTGGTAGATTCTACCGCTATAGCTATGGGAGACAGCAATCACATCAGCATTTTCAGAATTTCAGCTCTAGCATTCCATCTTCTAACACGAACTTTTTACCAACTCAACCTACACAAAAAAAACAAATAACCCATTAAATTGCATAAAAGAATCATGAAATCACTCAATTTATTAAAAGATCAAAGAAAACTAAAACTAATCTAAACTACTCAAAACATGAGTTAAGAATTACAAGACAACAAGAAAGAGATCAAAAGAGAGGGTATTTAGCATCAAAATGGCACTAAATTGAGAACTCAACACTCTCCCAAACTTGAACCTTTGCTTATCCTCAAGCAAAAACTTTCAATAAGAAAAATTTTGAGAAAAATATGTGTTACCATGAATATGTGCAACTAGGAGGAGTAAAGATCTGAAAATGTGAATTAAAACAAACTAAGCCTCATCAAACCATTACTCAAAAGATTTAATTCAAGAGTTTGCAATCTTAAGGATTCAATAAGAAGTGTTAACCAAACCACAACAAAATTCAAAATCAAAGCTTCACCTCTTGGAATAGTTTATAAAACCAAATTCACAAAAATTCCAAAACTAAATTACTTCTTTGTTCTCAAAGGCATTGTTTTATTTCGATTTTCAAGGACTTCACTGTTTTGTTCTCAAGGATATAGTTTCCTAACTTTTTTATTTCCTTTGGAAATTTTTTTGCTAATTTTCTCATTTTATTTTAATTACAGGAGCCTATCCCTTATTGAATCCTTTTTTCACTAGTCTCTTATTGAACTTTTTTTTTATATGAATAAGATCTAAAAACCATTCAAAGAGACAAAAACAAGACTCTTGTTATTTTGAAGTGATAGGGCTAACACTTACAAAATATGAAAACTTAAGATTAGCAAACTCAAGAGGTAACTCTTAAAAAGAATTTCATTTGACATGATTTGACTTGCCAAATAATTTCAAACTTTCAGATTTTAAAATTTTCAAAAATTTCTTCCTATTACACATGCATATGGACAATACAAAATTAACTAAAATTTTTTCCAAGAAGAAACCCATCAACAAACTTCTCCCCCAAACTTAAATTTGACAGTGCCCTCACTGTCCTAGATCAGCACAATAAAGGAAAAGAAGAAACAACATAACAAACAAAATAAAACAAAACAAAATGCTATTACAAACATCCTAACTGCCATTCACCAAGATAATAAACATGACCATATTCAGTATTTATCAATTCAACTCCAAATAAATAATAAATAACAGTTAAAATATTACCATTAGCAGCACATCAAACCATAAAAATAGAAAAAACTATTAAAGCAATAAACTTGGGTTGCCTCCCAAGAGTGCTAAGTTTATAGTCTTCAGCCAGACTTTACCAGTTTTATCTTGGATCATAATAACCCATAGAAGAGTCTTGAAGCTTAATTGACATTGTTTCTTCCCTATTATTGCAGGCTTCCTTTTCCATCGATGATTTTGCAATATCAAACACATTGAAAGTCTCTATCTCCTTCTGAACTGTCAGAGTTAATGTCCCATGAGCCACATTAATTACAACTCCCGAAGTAGCCAAGAATAGCCTACCCAGAATGAGAGGGATTTTCTCATCTTCTGCCATGTCTAATACCACAAAATCTACAGGAAAGAAGAATTTTCCCACTTTGACTAGCACATCTTCTACTACCCCATATGGATGTCTCAAGAATCGGTCAGCGAGTTGAAGAGTCATCATAGTTGGTTTCACCTGACCAATCCCGAGTTTCTTGAAAATTGATAGTGGCATAAGATTGATGCTAGCCCCAAGATCACATAAAGTCTTCTTGAATGTGACATCCCCAATAGTACAGGGAATGGAGAAACTCCCTGGATCCTTGAGTTTTTGAGGCAACTTCTTATGTATGATTGCGCTGCACTCTTCATTCAATGTGACTTTTTCATTATTTCCCATCTTCTTCTTTTTTAGCAACATTTCCTTCATGAATTTTGCATACATAGGCATTTGTTCCAAAGCTTCAGCAAAAGGTATGCTTATTTGCAATTTACTCAATACCTCCAAGAATCTACTGAACTGCTTCTCATTGTGCTTTTTGGGCCTCTGAGCCTGAGGATACGATAGTAGTAGAACAAAACTTTCAGCCCTTCTATCTTTTACCACCCTTCCATATTTACCTTTTTTTCCTCTAAAACATCAGCTTCCTCAGTTAGAGGTTCAGCAACCTCATCTTTTCCGTCTTCAACAATCACATCTTTAGGTGGATCATGTGATGTAATAGTATCTAGAAGCTCCTTGCCACTCCTTAAGATAATAGTATTACAATGCTCTTTCCCCTCCCTTCTTGGGTTATTTTCAGTGTCACTGGGGAGATTACCTTGTGGCCTATTTTTCAAAGTAAGTGTCATCTGTCCCATTTGTTTCTCTAAATTTTTATTGCCAAATTCTGAGTTTGGAACATTGACTCGCTCCTTTTCATGAACTTCATGAACATATCGTCCATTAAAGGTTTCTTTTCCACTTGAGGTAGTGGAGCTCTATTTTGAGGAGGATAATTACTTTGATTATTAAAGCCAGGAGGGTGAGATGGCTTACCAGAGGACGTAGCTGAAAGGTTCAAGCAGTGATTATTGCTCTATGAGAAATTAAGATGATTCCTCGAACTCGGATGATATGTGTTGGAGTACTGGTTGTTCTGGTCCTTCTGCAAATTACCCATGTAGTTTAACTGTTCCACTGAAGGAAATTCCTCACAATACCCATTGACATGAGCCCCTCCACAGAAATTACAATTTACTTCCAGCATTGCTATTGCATTTACCTTTTCCTGTTCATTTTGTCTAGAGTAAAGCATGTCAACTTTCTTTGTTAATGCTTCGTTCTGTGCTAACAAAGTATTTAGTGTGTCTAATTCCATGACTCCCCTTCTTGCAACACTCTTAGCTCGACTAGATGCGTTTTGGCTTACCCCCATTGTTTCAATTATTTCTTTTACTTGCACGATTGATTTCACCATCAAAGCACCGCCAGCTGCGGTGTCCAATTTGTCTCGAGTATCATATGTGAGACCACTATGAAATATTGTAAGCTGCTGCCACTCTGGGAGGCCATGATTAGGACATTTCATCAGTAAGTTTTTTGAATCGTTCCCATACTTCATATAGGCTTTCACCTTCATGCTGATAAAATGTTGTGATTTCGTTCCTCAGTTTGACTGATCTTGATGGAGGAAAGAACTTACCCAAGAATCTTTTTTATAGCTCATCCCAAGTTATTATTCTTCCTCTTAGATAAGCATTCAACCAACTTTTAGCCATATCCCTCAAGGAAAAGGGAAACAAACGTAGACGGATGACATCATCACTGGCTCCATTAATCTTAACCATGTCACAAATATCCAGAAAATTTGTGATATGGTTGTTTGGGTCTTCTATCAGGCTCTTCCCAAACTGGTTTTGCTGAACCAAATTCATCAAAACTGCCTTTATTTCAAAGTTGTTTGCACCAAGCGAAGGTTTCACTATGCTGGACGCATGTCCAACCTTAGTGGGTGATACATAATCCCACAAAGCTCTATTGTCATCCTCTTGAGGCTCATTGCCAGCCCCATTACCAGCATTAACTTCAACACCCCGACGGCTCTGGTTATCCTCGGCCATTTCTTCTTGTGTAGCTTGGCTCACTTGAGTTCTCCTAGCTCTCGCTTCCCTTCTAGTTCTACTTGCTAGTCTTTCAATCTCAGGTTCAAAGAGAAGATCAGAAGTATGAGTGGCGCCTCACATACACAATAGAAAACTCCAGTTAGAATTGACAAAGAGGAAATTAGAAAAAAAATGCTAAAAGCAAAAATGACTAACTACACAAAAACAAATAAAATAAAAAAACTAAAACAAAACAAAACAAAACAAAAATGCCTAAGCTAGAACCTTTAAATTTTTTAGAATATTAGCTAAAAACCGTTAGTCCCCAGCAGCGGCGCCAAAAACTTGTTAGGGGCATCCTAGCAAGTGCACCAGTCGCACAAGTAATAAAGTGATGAAATATGAGTTATCATCTCCACAGGGACTAACGTGCTAAGTACTCCAGAAGTTTAAACGTATTAGTTAAGCAAACCAATTTTTTATTTAAGAAAGCTCTAATTGAAAATAAAATCAAATTGCAATAGAATCGAATGGAAATAATTCAAATAAAAGGTCTAGAGTTACTAATCCCCTTATTTTGTTTTAGGAATTGCTAATTCTCCATAACACTTATGATTCAGTTCAATTATACACAATAATCTTAGGTTTTCTAATAGCTTAAAGTGATTCTTCCGAACCTAAATTAAGCTACTCAACTCTAACATAATCCCTTATGTGAGTTTAAGCCGAATAAACGCCAACCTAATTTAATTAAATGAGGTTAATTGATATTCTTATTAATTAACAAGTATAACCCTTAAGTTCTATCACCCGCCCTAATCATTCAATGTTCTACTAATATCTCCTTCTCCCGAGTTCGATGAAAGCAACATACAAATCATAAAATGGCCAATTTTATAACAAGTACAGTAAATATGAATAATAGGTATGTATTAAATTGAAAAGAATCACAAGTTTTAAGAGAAAAACAAATCCTAATTTGAAATTGGGTTCATAGTAACCCTAGAACAGAAAATCAGCCACTCATGGCTCTAAAACTACAGAAAACGGTAAAAGAATGATCAAACTCCATGAATCCAAGGTTGGGTTGATGGAATTCGGGCTTGATCGGCTTCGGGATTGGATTCCTCCTTCTTATCTAGCAGAAATCGGTGCCTCTCCTCCATCTCCAACTGAGATTTCCCTAGAAAATCTATTCTGACACATTTAAATCAGTGCAGGATTGCGAACTACCGCTATAGCGGTGGGAGGCAGAGAAGAAAGCTTAAAAATGTGTTTTTCCAAGTTCCACCGCTATAGCGGTGAAGATATACCGCTATAGCGGTGGCTGGCAGAGAAGAAGGCTCCAAAATCCTCTTTTCAGCAATCCACTGCTATAGCGGTGGATTCTACAACTATAGCTGTGGGAGACAGCAATCACATCAGCATTTTCAAAATTTCAGCTCTAGCATTCCATCTTCTAACACGAACTTTTTACCAACTCAACCTACAACAAAAATTACAAATAAACCCATTAAATCACATAAAAAAATCATGAAATCACTCCATTTATTAAAGATCAAAGAAAACTAAAACTAATCTAAACTATTCGAAACATAAGTTAAGAATTACAAGACAACAAGAAAAAGATCAAAAGAGAGGGTATTTAGTATCAAAATGGCACTAAATTGAGAACTCAACAACCATACATACATTCACATTACAACACATACAATAGTCAATATACCATTCTCAAATACATCTCATGACATTATTCCGCAATTTCATAAGAAATTGGATATTCCCTATTCAATAAGAAATTCCATATTCTAGTTAAAGCCATTAACTATGGAATTTAGAATCACTCGTACCATTTCTACTTGCACCTTAGGATTCCCCTCCGTTTATATTATGTACGCTAGACATATTATAAACCAAAGATGTGGATGTATACATAAAAATAAATAGAATTACTAGATGTATACATTCCTTGAAATTTATAGTTGGCATACAAGTAAAGTAGTAATGCTCATACCATCCACAATCATACCAACTAGACCCCAAATTACCTCCCACCATGCACAACATGCATAATACATTTAATAATTAAATATATATATATAACTATTTAGGAAAATAAATCTTAAAATATAAATATACATGCATACATGTATATACTCAAATAGAGAAGAGCTAAATCATTCACCTAGATTCCACACTCGCCATTGCATCCCAAAGGCATGAAAGATGCATTAAAGAAGCCAACCTTATCAAGTAATCATGTAAAAACACCTCAAGGTTACAAATAGAAAAATTTCCTACCACTAATCTCGACCTTTATTCACTCCTTTGGTGATAACTCTTAACTAGTAAAGAATTTCCAAACGAACTTATACCATTAAAAACTAGAGTTAAAGAGCTTTCCAATGATATAAAGTTTGTTGAAAACAAAGTTAGGACAAGAGAGTTATGGTTATTTGAAAAAAAAAATTCTAAGAAAACACTACAATCTAATGTCAGCATGACATCAGTATGATGTCATTATCGCAACTAGTGCTTTGGTCCCATACACACTTGGCGCTTGGGCACCACGACCTTCTTCCCCAACTAGACCTACACTATTTTGCCTTGGTCTTGGCTCAGATTCGGCCAAATCTCCATTGTTTCTCATGATTTCTTCTATGAGTTTTTATCCTTGGTGTCTAAGGAGCATTTAGACACCAAAAACCTCAATTTTTACCAAAAATCCAACCTTCAATCATCAAATCTATCCTAAAAGTCCTAAAACTCAAAAATAAGGAAAAGTTGGGGAAATCAGAATTCCTACATCGATTCTTTACTTTCCCTATATTAGTTGGTTGTCGGAGACTCGCCCTGTCACCAGAGAACCACTCTTCAAAACATGGGTCGTGGTTTTGGGTGGAGAAGGTGGAGAGAAAGAGAGAAGAGAAAGTGAGGAAAGAAAGGAAATGAGAAAAAAAGGGTGGGGCCACTCATATATATATATATATGTGTGTGTGTGTGTATAGTGAAATTACTACTTTGCTCCTGGGTCAATCCTAGTCAACCTCGGTAGTGGAAATCTGTAATTTTTCTAATATGAGTATTTCTCATACTCTAGGTGCCACCCTAGTTCCTTATTTTATTTTAGTCACTCTCTGAACTCTGTAGATATCTGGTTCCTCAGCGCCTCATGACTACTCTCTCTCAATTCCTTGTCCCCTAACACTATCTCTACTTCTTGAAGTGCTTCCTCTAGCCTCACTTTCCTACCAATAAATTAACTAGCCTCACTGGCTCCTCATTTTATTCAAATTCTCTATAATTGAAAGGATCTCACAGGCTTCTCACTATAAATCATTAGTCATAGTGCAAAAGGGCCACTTGGCTCTTCGCATTACTACTAATCCATTATCATTTGAAGAATTACATAGGCTTCTCACATAATATTATTAGTCATAGTGCGAGAGGGTACATGGCCTTTGTACTACCGTTAATCCATCATCATCTGGAGAACCACATAGGATTTTCACATAATATTATTAGTTATAGTGTGAGAGGGCTACACGGCTCTTTGTACTACCACTAATCCATCATCATTTGGGGAACCACATAGGCGCTCCTCACATAATATACAACATTCATCAATAACATACACAACTATAAGCAATGTCAGTACAAGAAAGAATTAAACCTTATGAACTATATGTATATCACCTGTTGGCCATACAGTCAATAATATGCTTATCCTAACATGTAATACACTACACATCACATATTGTCAAACATAAGGTGAATCATATAGCTACTTCTAGGGCTCTTTCCACAATGCACCACTTTCAGCAATGGGTTCACCCATATAATATACTTAGGGGAGCCACACAGGCTTCCTTCGTTTTTCATAATACACAAAATCTCTATTCAAGTAGGGGGAACATATCAAATCATGAGAAAAGAATTCCAATTCAAGAAGACTAGATGTTTCACCCATACTCAATCATGGTAAGTAAATTTCACAAGAATGAGACATATATCACAATATAGTAATACATGACAATTAATCCCAACACAATTTCATCATGCCAAATTAGCCTTAATGAAGCTACCAAGTATATGACTAGGTACAACAATAGAATGAATCCCACACAATTAAGTATTAGCCTTAATAATCCCATCACTAAGTTATATATACATATATGGATCCATCCAATTGAATTTTCCAAAACATATCATGAGGGTTTCATTATTACTAAAATTGATAAGGCTACACAAGCAACATAAAATAGGTGTTTAATTACCTTTGTTCCAAGCTATGATTATCTACCTTGGCTAGTCCCAATTGATGTGTAAGATATGTTAAGGAGTCTATCCCTATGAGAAAACCATGTAAAAGATGTCAAAATCATAAGATAAAGAAATGCTTGCCATAGTTTCTGACCATTGGTCACTTTTTTAGTCATATCTATTAAAGAGTAAAGAATTTTAGAATGAAATTTATTTCATTTGAAACTAGACTCAAAGAGCTTTCCAATCTCTCATTTGCTAAAAATAGAGTTCAAACGAAAAAAGTTACGACAATTTGAATTCCTTAAAATTACATGCTAGTGCCCCATTGTTCAGCACCCAATAGCTGGTGCTGAGTGCTGGGTTATATAACTCAAAACCCTTTATTGGCATGTCAAAGCTAAGCGCTGGCTTCGCATCGCTTGGCATTGGTGTTTGGGCAGAACACAAAAATGCTCTGTTCTTACTTCCAAATCTCCTCTTATCCATCCCAAATCATCCAAGCTCATTCCCAGAGATTAAGGTCATCAAAAACAAGTTTTACATCAACTAAAAACACTTAAAACATCAATTACAAGTTGGGTTCAAGATCAAATCCATTTTCCCCCCAATTTTTCTATTTTTTGTTTTAAACCAAACAAGTGTAGATTTCATCTTGAAAAATTAAGTTTTTTGCCCAATCTAACCTCCTAAATCATAGTGAATGAGAGAAAAGTAATTTAGGAGCTTAGAACATGGGTTTTGAAGCATCAAACATCCTTAATTCCAAGGATTTCACCAATAATTTGCCCTAGGGTTTGTATATGCGAAAATAAAGAAGAAGAAGATGGATTTTGACGTACTTCAAATCCTAGGGCTTCTCGACATGAATGGAGATTGTGGGTGGCCAGAGTTTTGCTAGAGATGGTGGTGGAACCACCCTTGAAGCCTCCCTTTGGCCGTGGATCGTAGAGAGGTACAATGAGAAATGAGAGAGACAATGACTAGATAGGTGGGTCTGTGTGTTAAGCATGAATAAGAGAGACTTAGTATGAGGAAGGTTTTAAATTTCATTTGAATCATTTTGGACTTCTTAACTTTAGAGAGCATCTAATGAGTCCTTAGGCAAGATGAAGATTCATTAAAAATTTGTCCGCGCTCCTCAACCTGATATGCTTTGGCCTCTTCATTTTTGCACAACTCAATACTTCAAATCAACCTTAACACTTTCAGTTTTTCTCTTTTTCATTTCAAACATTGTTTCTTAATGTAATTCATTCTAGTCCCTCTCAAGGACCCATTTGTAATAATAGTTCTTGGTTCACGCCACTACGATGCCAAATTGTCCAGAATTGAATTCGTGGCAATTTTATGGTATAGTGGTTCCTAAGTCATATTCACTCAAGGAGCCTCACTTCTAATCACTAATTAGTTGTTCTAAACACCCAAACACTAATTAAAAGCACATAAACGAGGGGTTTTGTTGGCAGTAACAACAAAAACTTAAAACAACAGCAAACCAGCAACTAATCAGTAGTAGAACAAAACTAACAAAGTATTGACAATAAGGAGACTATGTAACCAGCCACTAGGTTTTATGGGAGTGCAATTATCATTACTTAACTCATTGATTCAGTTTTGTTCTCATTTCACCATTTGGTTTTTTTTACGAAAATGATTCTAGAGTAACTTCTAGAATTTAATGCTTCCAACTATAGTCAAGAATAACTTCACTAACTATAACTAGATGCATTTCAAACGAAAACATCAACCAAATCAAGTTAAACATCATCTAACTAGTCATTTCGTTTCACTCACTTTTCTAATCAGTCAAGTAAGGTTATATATCAAATATAAATCAGTTTATGTTCCTTCAAGTTCAATCAGAATCTGATAGCAACATAAACATAAAAATAGAACAGAAACGAAATGAGAAATAGAGAATAAAAACACTTATCTTGTACTTTTAGTTCAAGCTACAACATCCCAAGGTCCTAGTGACTGATTACAATGGAGATTTAGCCCTCCATGAAAGCAAAACAACAAAACAAAAGAGGGGAAACATAGGGGAAGAGAAATCTGCGAAATTATAAGTTACAAAATAAGAAAATTGTGTTCTGTGTTACAAAACTGATGCCCTAAATGCCTTGAAATATTCTATCTTAGATGCTCAGTTGACTTTCAAAAGGAGAGCTGAGGTGTGGTTATTTCCTTTTTGCAGAAGGGGTGGCCAATAGATAGCAGCAAGCATGAAAAAGGTGTAGCAGAAGGGCTCTTTTGCCATGCAGAAAGCTGATATGCTATTTTTAGCAAAGTTTGGGAAAGAGGCAAGCAAAGGCTAGACTGCATGCAAAAGGTGATCTGGATTGAGGGCCCTACATGTCTTCATATCAGCAAAAATGCATAAACAAGTCCCAGTCAACATTCTACTCATCAGAAGAGTGCCATATCAGCGCCACATCATCAAAAAATCTCCAAATTTAATTTCTGCAAAGCACACAAATGAATTAAATTGAGTCTTTAATAATTTAAGTCCTAAAATATGAAAATAATTCATTTTCCATCAAAATTAATTTAGATCCAATAAATCACAAACTGTAATAAAATTAGAGAATTCCCATAGATGAAAAAGCAAATAGACTAAGATAGGGGTTAAAATGTATATAAAAATGCTAGATATCAGTTCTTCTTCCACCAATCTCATGGCACCAACCACACAACCTACCTTCACTAAGCCCAACTCTCACACAAGAATTCTTACTTATCCCTTTTCTTGAGATTATTTAGCACTTTCTTTCATTTCATTTTAGTCCTTCACTTGATTCTTTTATCTCATCAAGCTTCCCTAAATTATTTCAAGGCAACAGCCCGCACATTCACAAACCAAAGATAAATATACAAGCAAGCACATGCCTCAATTCCACAAATACCCATCATGCACATATTCATTGATTCAAACAAAGCTCGTGTCCACAAATACGTTTAAACTCATAGAAAAATAATCCACCAACTCATATGCAATAATAGAAAAAAAAATTATGGGTATTACACAATCATGAAAATTTTTCCATACATGCAAAAATGCCTTCTCTATCTTCTACATAATACCTTGGGTATTACAATATCCATCAAGCATGCTACATCAAAGTCAATGTTACCATACATACACACAACACAGACACATACACAAGCTAGTACCGGATACATCATAAGGGAAAATAAACCATACACACATAGGCTAAAACCACGAATATCACACTTAGACTTAACAAAGCAAATTGTACAAATAGGATTTGTGTCCTCTTTGTCATTTGGAACCAAAAACTCATTTGCATATTCTTAGGGATTGTAATCAATCAAAAACCATTCGGCTTTCTTTGCACAAAAAATGATTGGCTTCACACAAATAGCATCATATGCCACATCCCAAATTCACAATTATTTACATAACCATCAACTCATTGCATGAAAGAGGAAAACAACACACACATTCAAGTGCCACATCACGACACAAAGTGATTATATCAAGTGTCACAGTACAGCATGGTTTAGTCATGACATGTACCACACCTCAGTACAATGCAACAAGGTAAGTGTCATACCTCAGCAAAATACAACTCAATAATCTAAATAATTATAATACAACCACATCACTATAATTACTAGAATACATAGCCACGTTTAATCCCATGTTTCCATTGAAAACCACAATCTTAGTAAATCAATTAGCGAACATACCAGCTTATTGATTAGTTAGCACTCTTGAATTTCATTAGGATAATATACATAACTCCTTGATTTAAAGAAGTAAAATTGTTTCACTCACATTGTTTCCAAGCTAGACTTTATCAGATGTGTGATAACTCAGAAGGAATAAAGCCCTAAGATTTTAGAGTTGATCCCATATTAATTAACACATGAAAGAAGAAGAAATTAATTAGAACTCTAGAATGTTGTCAGGGGATAACAGGTCAACTGCCCTCTACCTAGTAGTTGACTGGCTCAACACAACCAATTTTGATCGAGAACATCCAGTCGACTGGTGATGCCTTACCACTTGACCAGTATGATTCTACCAAAAATTTGGTAGCCAAACCCGAGAGCAACCGGTTGGTTAGTGAGTCTAGCAAGAATATTGTTGACCCTAAGGCTTTATGCCATAAGTTTTGATGATGATAAATGTATTTGAATTGTAGCATTGACATATATAGAGGTTAATTATCATATATATGCTACAAGTACTTAAGCATGATTATGTTATTTAATATGTATGTTTCATATATTAAATCATGCTATTATCATGAATTGAACTTACCATTGGGTTTGCAAGTAAGATATATTTCATAGGTTGGTTCAAAAACAAGAAGAGTGAACATTGGATTGAAGAACAAGGAAAAACAATATCATGCTTCACTCAAGAAAACAACAAAGCTCCAAGAAATGAAGAATTAGAAGATTTGAAGTCTTGGAAGCTTGGATGCATCAAGATAGCCTATATGTTTACATTAGGTATATTTTATATAGGCTAGTATACTTGTGCAACTCAATGATTTAGATTTGCATACATTGGCTCAAGCATTTTAAACAAAAAAAGATAGTGAGATATGAAGTTTTACAAAAGTTAGTTTTTGACCTTTAGTCACTCCTTATATCATATCTCATAAATGAAAAATCAGTTTTTCAAGTATCTTAATCTCATTTGATAGTAGTCTCAAAGTTATTTCCAACGGTATATTATTTATTCAAAACGGAGTGCAAATGAGAAATATATGACTATTTAAAATATAGTTTGAAAAACTGAAAGTTGATTTTACTGTACTAAAAAATTATTCTGTTCTGACCTATAGTCAGTGTTTTGATTATATCTTTTAAACGAAAAATAATTTTTGAGTAAAACTTGGCTCATTTGAAACTAGACTCCAAGAGCTTTCCAATGATATATTATTTGTTTAAAACGGAGTTCAAATGAGGGAGTTATGAATTTTTAAAGAAAGCTTAAAATCTGTATTTCGCTACTGCCAGCCGGTGGTCGACCAGGCAGCTTCAGACTGGTCGACCAGTTGTCCTGAAAATGCTATATTTTGCTACTGTCAGTGGGTGGTTGACCAGGTGACCCCCACTGGTCGACCAATGGACATCTGGACTGCATTATAAGTGCTGTAACGGCTATATAACGGCTAGTTTTTTAAAATCTTATATATATGACCTTAGATACACGATTTTGAGTAAGAACCAAGTACTAAAATGACATATTAACATGTTCTATCATCTTTGAGAGAAATCCAAATGTTCTTGAGCCAAATCTTGCATATTCTCTATCATTAGAGTTATTATAGCTTCATTTGTATTCATCTACTCTTTAGAGAGAGTTTCTTTATATTGTTGATTTTGATCAACACATATATTATTCCAAGTTGAGGTTCGCAAGTACCGGTGTTGGAAGAACTTGCTTTGGGTTGAGGAGGAGCCCAGATTCATAAATTCTCCATTGTGGTTTCGTAAATACCCGGATCAAATTTGCATGGTTGTAGTGGTTTGCAAGTACCCGGATTAAACTTGCAATTATAGTGGAAATACTCAAGTGGTCTCTTAAGGACTGAATGTAGGCTTGGATTAGCCGAACCAGTATAAATCTCCGAGTTTTCTTTCTCTATCCCTTACTCTTTAATTTGTGCATATTGATATCTACTCTTTAATTCCTTGATCTTTATAATTATTTATCTTGACAACACATTAATTTTCTGTATTGTATTTATTATCTTAAGTATTACACTTCTACAGAAAAATCATTTCAACTTCCAATTAAAACTTGTGAAAAATTTATAAAACCCAATTCACCCCCCTCTTGGGTTCCAACCATTACTTTCAATTGGTATCAGAGCTTGGGCTCTTGATTTAAGACTTAACCGTCTAAGAGTAAATATGATTGGATCTAGTGAGTGGTTTATGTCTGAAAATTGTTCTTTCACAGGACCTCTAGTTTTTTATGCTAATCATTTTCAATATTGGAAGTATGAAATGAAAATGTTTTTAATTTCAGTAGGCCATAAACTCTGGGAAGTTATAGAAAATGGTTTTGATATGCCTGTCAAGGAAGAACAAGGAAAATGCATTCCAAAACCCAAGAGTGAATGGAATGATACTGAAAGAAGTTTAATACAACTCAATACTAAAGTAAAATTGATTATTTCTTGTGCATTGAGTCAAGATGAATTTTTCAAAATCTCCAACTGTGCAACTGCAAAAGAAATGTGGGAAATTCTTGAAGTTGCACATGAGGAAGATCTTATTGCTGAGGAATTCAGGTATAGAAGTTTCATTAATGAACTTGAAATTGCTCAAATGAACAATTGCAAAACCATTAATGAGATACAACTTGTGCTTAATCAATTGCAAGCTCTTGGTGTTGAACTTACAGGAAAATCTCAAATCACCAAGGAGATAGAAGAAAAAGAAAAAGGAGAAAAAGAGAAACCACAACCAAAAGCTGAATCATCAAAGAAAGCTTACCTATCTTCCATTTGGGGAAATAGCAATTCTGATGAGGAGAACACAAATGAAGAAGCCAACATTTGTCTTGTGGCCAGAGATAAAGATGAGGTAAATTCATTTGACTACTCTTTTGAAGAATTACAAGATGCCTTTGATGATTTACATGAAGAATCTCTTATACTTGCAAAGAAACTAAATGTTTCAAAACAGAAAAACTCTTCTCTTGAAAATGAGTTGGAAACATTGAAAAACGAATTTTCTATTTCCAAGGATGAGAATTTTGTTTTTGAAAATCAAAACAAAAACTTTGCAAGAAGAGAATTTGATTTTAAAAGCAAATATCTCTACCAAAAAAAATTGCTTTTGTACCAAGTGTGATTCTTTGAAAAAGGAAAATAATAATCTTAAAAACACTCTTGCAAAACTTTCTCAAGGAAGAGAAATTCTGAACTCTTCTGTCAAGAAACAAAGAAGAAGAGTTAACAAAGATGGTCTTGTTTCTAAAAAGAAATCAAACCAGAAATATTTCAAAAACTTCTTTGTTTCTGCAAAGATGTCCAATAGTCCAACTTGCACTTGTTTCTATTGTGGACTGAAAGGATACAAATCTTACTCCTGCTTTTATAAGAAAAATCTTGTTCATGGAGTAAAAATGAAATGGGTTCAAAAAGGAACTCATGACCTAGGCAAACCTAAAGAAATTTGGGTACCAAAGACAAAGGATTAATTTGCATATTTGCCTCGAAGCAAGGAGCGAGAATGACTTTTCAGTGGCTACATCATTCAAACTCCACTCTCTTACATCAAAAGGAGGCAATGAACAAGTAAACATATAAGCTAGAATGTATTGTAAGAAATTTGATTGATATGTTTACTGTATCAAATGATTATGCTTGTTTTCTAGCATGCCTTTTATCTATCTTTGATATTCATGCATGCTATATCTAAAAACAATTCTTATGTATGTGACCTATTGATTCAAATCTTGTTTTGAGCCAAAATCTTTCTTGTAAATACTGCTCAAAGTCTACTTTTTACCGCATGATGAAAACTTGCTTCCATTACATGCATACTTCTCTTGCTTTCACAACAATAAGATTACTCCTGCCTATAGTGTTTATCCTTGTTGTAATCTTATTTAAATACTTTCAATGAAATCAAATTTCTTGCAAAGTTGCATTTCATGAAAGCATAGCATTTTTATTAATATAGCATATCTTAAACACAATGTTGCTCTTAATTCTCGAGATTTATTTGGACATTGCTAATTTGAGCATCAAAGTGCTCCACCAAAAGTGTTTTGCAGGAGTTAATCCTCAAATTTATCCTCTAAGGCACACTCTTTCCTCTGCTCTCCGAAATCAGTAAGATTTATAGTTTTGAAATTGGTTGGTCGACCAATGCTCCTATTAGTGGTCGACCAACGAAGCCTACATTGAACCAACGCCCAACGCCAAGAGAAGAATGTTGAACGCTGAGACAAGTGGTCGACTAAGGTTCTCAGATTGGTCAACCAACTCGAGGCAGTGAGTAAATAAGACTATTATGGTAAGAAGTGGTCGACCAGTTCATTCACAATGGTCGACCAATGCTTGACAGTAAGCTTCTCGCACTTTCGCATCCCTATGATGGTCGACCAGTGTGGACACGTTGGTCGACCAGCGGATGGCAGAAAATGAAGGATTTAAATTTTACTGATATGTACTTAATTATCTCTTCAAAGCTTCATAGATGATCTTATAAGAGATTATTTTTGAGAGGATCTGGCAAATAATCAATCAATGAAGATCATTACAATTGCAAGAAGATAGGATCAAAAGAAGGGCAATGAGGAAAACAAGGATATCAAAATCTTAAGGAGGAACTTCAAGAAACAACAAAAGTTTGTCAAAATTGATGAGTATCTCTATCTTTTACTTCTTTATTATTTAATTGAATGATACTCCTTGATCTCAATTGAACATTTTGGCAAATCTTTTTACTGACATACTTTCATTGCAATGGCACATTGTTCTCTGATATCTTACATACTTGATCACATCATTGCATATAAAGATGTGTTAAATGCTTAAACTGTCTTTATACCATTCATCATGGTTTGAGCATTATACATATCATATATTTTGTATAAGCTGTAACTTATGAACCATTGTTTATGGATTATAGTTTATATCTGATTATATCTGATTAATCCATACTACCTCAATTATGTTACTACATACTCTGGTTATAATATTTTATATCTTGTATGAGTATATCATTTGCATTTGTTGTGATATATATCCTGTTATAATATCATCTGTTATTATCTTTAAAAGGATATATATGTTGCTTTTGCTATGCTGCATCTCTTTTCAAATCCTTTTTGAGCAAAATTTGTTTTTCAAAATAAATGGACTTGGAAACTCTTATTGCCATAGTTTTTCTGATAAGCTTTTCAAAGAATCACTCTTTTAAGGGAAGAGATTGTTTCAAAAAAAAAATCTTTTTGAAAAGAAAAGGATTTGGAAATCCTTATTTCAAAAGTTTTTTTTTCCCTCTCTTGTGCTTTTTATGGTATCAATTTTTAAAGAAGAATGATTTTTCTATAAATAGTATATTTCATGGAGGCATAGCATTCTTATTGATATAATATATGTTGTCTCCATTGGTTGAGATTTCTGAACTAACCCATCAAGGACCCAATTTAGTTGGGTACCTAAAATTAAGAGTCACGTTATTTTGTGAGGGAAAATACTCTCAAGCCTACGTTTGCAATGACAACCAATCAATCTTGAGGATGATGGATTCAACAATAAAGATGGTGATTATAATCAAGCATGCATACTTAAAACATTGGTAATATCTATCCTTGCTTGAAATAGATCTTTATTCCTCAAAGCATTATGAGCTTTATGTAATGATTAGATGAATGGCAAGAAAGAGTTTTTGAGCTGATTAAAAACTATTTTGAAAACTCTTTAAAAGTTGAAACAGAAAAAGTGCAAATAGAGACACAAGGGATAAAAAAAAAAGGGTCATATATTATTTTCAATGTCTCTTTTACACTTCAAGCTAAATATGAACTACAGTGGCTCATCTTTCAAAGGAGAAAAATGTTTCTTTTGCCACTAAAATTCTTTGAAGTAACTTTCCTTGCCTATCATCTATCAAGTGATTATATGATTTTTGGATCTACTAATCACATCTTGTGCAAGAATACTTCTTTAGTGATGAAGAAGATTAAAGATACAAAAATGACTTTCTCAAAAGGATAGTCAAGGTATACAAGTTTAAAATCTTCATCAAGGGTCAAGCAGTCAAGAGTTACAAAATAAATTGTCTCTACGCCAAGACAATTCTTGGATGAACAAGCTCTTGCAAAAGAAAGGTAAAAAAGCTTAGTCGATTTGATAAAAGAATTTTGAGAGGTATGACTACTCATATCAAAATGGATATTATACATGCTTGACTAATCTTCTTCAAATATATATCCTTCACTCTTTGCACTTAATGGTTTATGGATTATAGATTCTCATGTTTATATTCTCTAATCAATCCTTTGTCAATTGCTTCTGCTGTGATTCAAAAAACTACCCAAAACCTATCTTGGTTCCTCCTATGCAAAAAATGAAGGCAAGATGGGGAAGAGCACTTACTTGTTCTTGAAAGACTACCAAGGGAGAGGGAAGATGTTGCCACAAGCAAGCCTTGAAGAGGAGAAATGAAGATGGGTTGGAAGAGAGAGTGCTAGTGACGAGAGGAATGAAGAGAATGGAGAAGAGAGTTTGAGTGTGTGAATGTGTGAGGCATCAAGAAGGGAGCCTCTTAAGGAGTAACAATAATAAAATTCCCCTCCATGTCCCCTTGACTCTCATCCCAAAAGTCAACAATCTCAACACTTAGCCACATTTGGATTAAAACACCACATATCCA
The DNA here is from genome assembly GCA_037074585.1 of Biancaea sappan. Classification (NCBI taxonomy): domain Eukaryota; kingdom Viridiplantae; phylum Streptophyta; class Magnoliopsida; order Fabales; family Fabaceae; genus Biancaea; species Biancaea sappan. Next base: position 41,224,159 of record CM073494.1, on the reverse strand, counting down.
AATATTTTCATATACCAGATATTCAGGTACACATCAAATTTTAAAAATTGTAATTCATTAATTTAAATACCACAAATATCACGCAAGGGTACACACAAAAATTATACACCCGTAGAACCCGGATGTTACTTCATCATTATCCCATGACCTTTAAACATCCCATGGAATATCGTCTTCCTATACACAATAAGAGCTTTATGGCTTTTCAGAAACAACAAAGTTTTTCATTCCTTAAGTTTTCCAACACCTACTTCCATACAACAAATTCTCTTTAAAGCAGCTGTATATTGGACTACCATCCCTCTTAGACACATTTCAAAATGTTTCTCTGAGTTCATATTCTCAAAATAGCATTACATCATGGGACAAACATCCTCTGGGGTGGAGTAAACTTAATGTAGATGGGTCAGTTAAGTAAAATATGCTTGGGACCAGGGGAGTCATTAGATCAGATTAAGGTGAGTGGGTGATCGGTTTCACAAAATTCACAGGCTCAGGAATGGTGAACTCAATAGAAGCACGGTCTCCATTTATAGGGTTTGAAATTGCAGTCTATTTAAAGATTAAAAAGTTACAAATCGAAATTGATAGTCAAGAATTCTACAACCTCGTTAAAAACAACAACAAAAAATTATTTCAACCTCTTGTTGTATTGATATCAAATTGCTGACACGTCCTTTGCTCTTTCAAAGATCACAAGCTGCTAAAAATTACAAGGAAAAAAAATCGATGTGCAGATAGCAAAGAATGCAAGGAAATGCAAATCCCCCTAAGGACTTACAGCACAGCTCTTGACTATGTTTTGTCTACCCATTTGCAAGAACTCAATTCAATCCTTGTCTAAGTTGCCTTTAGTTTCGGTTTTCTATAATCTTCCTAAGAACATTTCGGTACTGTACATGTTTCGCCCTTAGCTCTTGGAACCATGGTTGTATGTTCTTTTGACTTTTAATGTTATTTTCCATTTCACCAAAAAAATTATTTTTTGTTGAATGAAAAATAAGTTTAGCCCATCTGCAATATGGAAGGAGTGTAATTTTTCGAAATAGAAGACGAGGCCATATTAAACATTCCTTAAAAAGAAAAGAGAGAGAAAGTAATTTGTTTTGTATTTTACATCTTCCATCAATTCAGATGGTAATTTCTTTTTTCCTTTGCAGGGTGAAAAAGGGGTTTTACTTATATTTATTTATTTATTTATTTGAAGTTGGTTCCAAATACATATTTTGGCCACCTAATGTAAGAATCTAGCATTATCTGATACATGTCTCCTCTTCGAATGAATGTCCAGCTTGTTGCATATTCCATTTTTCTAATATTTATGAATTTTTCTTTTTTAATGTTTGCAAAGAATCCACGTTTTCCTGTAGGAGGAACATTAAAAACTTGTAATACACGTTATTTCCAATCGCAAGAACAAGGGATAAATACAAAATTTATAAACAAAAACAGTGGAAGCAGAACGAAGAAAAGGAGAATATTACTGCATCTGTCGGGTTTCCGAGGATACATGCTTTTCCGGTTCCCTCAACGGCACTATCCCATTCCAAGCCAGACTTCTTTATTAAGAATGTTCTTTATGTTTTCTTTAATTTTTTTTATTAAAAAAATTAATTTGTAATAATTTTTATTTTATTATAATTTTATTTTTGTAATAATTTTTCTTAAATAATTTTAGTTTTGTAAAATTATCATATTATAATTTTATTTTATATCAATATTAATATATAATTTATGACTAATGACTAAAAAGATTGAAATAACATATATGTGTGTGTGTGTGTGTATTGATTTAGACTATACTTAAGATATTAACAAATAATTATATTTAAATAATTATATTCAAAATGGAGGATTATGTAAGACATTCAACGATGGAGTGATTTGAAAACTTACAGAAATGTTATCATTCTGAACTTTAACTTCAATTATAAATTATCGATGACAAAAACTTATTTTAGATTTATATAATATCTTTTTGAAAAATCATATAGTTCCTGTTTGGGTAAATAATTTATTTAAGTACTTATAGAATAAATGTTTATCATATAAGTGCTTAATTATATATAAGTTATTTTTATAATTGAAGAGTTTATAAAGACAAATTTCACATAAGCTGTTGTCTGGTTATTTTGTAAGCTATTAAAACAGCTTATTAACATGTCATAATCTATTTCTATAAGCTCTCCTAAACACATGCATAAACGCTTATGTTAGTACTTTAGCTTGCTCTATAATATATATTAACTTTTTTATTAGTTTATTTGTAAATAATTTTAAATTAAAATAAAGTATAGTAAACTTATTATATTTTGAAAATAGTAAAAGAAATGGGACAAAATGGTACTTCATGTCTCTAATATTTATTTCGATTTTCATTTATGCTTCTAATATTTTTTTTGTCAAATATGTCCCTTATGTTTTAATTTTGTTTAAATATACCTTTTTTTTAACACTGTTAAAAAACTAACGGAAGTTCACGTCACTTGCTGACTTAGATGCTTACGTGTTACATGATATGTGCCACGTGTAGGAATATGTCACGTCATCTGATGCATCCAATAGCATCGCGACACATGGCATTTGGGGGGGGGGTAAGAAATCAACAAAGTGCACAATGAAAAATTTGAACCCAACACCTCATACATAAAGGAATAGCACCCAATCATTGAACCAGTGATGTATCTTTAACGCATATATATACAATTTAATATATATATATATATATGGGAACTTTTGTTATTGTATTCAAAATTTAAAACAATATATACTAATTATTATATGTTATAAAATAATAATAAATCTTATAATATAAATTTAATTATTATTTATAGTTATTTGAAACTTACTTTATATTAAAAATAATTATAAAAATATGCTATACATATTAAAATTATTTTACAATATAAGGTTTGATATTATAATTTTTAATAATAATTTTAATTCAATTACATTAAAATTATTATCAAAAATTTAATTACATTGATTTATACATTAAAATTATTATTAAAAATTTTAATGTAATTAAATGTAATAATTTTAATGTAATTTTAAACTAATTAATGTTATAGTATTTCTATTACATTTAATTACATTAAAATTTTTAATAATAATTTTAATGTATAAATCAATGTAATTAAATTTTTGATAATAATTTTAATGTAATTAAATTAAAATTATTATTAAAAATTATAATATCAAATCTTATATTAAAAAATAATTTTATAACATATAATAATTGATGTATATTATTTAAAATTTTAGATACAATAATAAAAATTTTTATATATATATATATAATTTTAGATACAATAATAAAAATTTATATATATATATATATATATATTAAAGATGTATCGATGACTAAATAATTAAAATCTTCCTTCGTACTCTTTATTGATTTTTCTCCAAATGTCATGTCTCGCGATGACATTAAGGACACGAAGGTTTTAATTTGTTCCAGAAATGTACAAATTGCTGAACTATACAATGTCCTCAGCACGGATAACGACAGAAACTTATGACATGGAATCTAATCAAACGAAAACATTAAGTAAATCCTATCAGAAATAAAACAAAAATGAGGCTGATGCGGATATATCAAGAATATGTGGATTCCATTACTGGCTTGCTAATTCAAATTTTGTACCCAATCATATAAAAAAGGGGTCTCATCAAATCCACCGTACCTCATCGGGAAAATTTCTTGACCAGACAGAGATTGTGAATCAAACTATTAATAATTGCTACGCGAATTAACTTTTCTTTTTTTTTTTCAAATGTTAAAAGCTTTCTTATGGTAAAACCCAACGTTCATTTAAGAGCAAAATGATTGGATCTTGACCCTAATTTAATTCAAAATCATCATTAAGCTTAGAAATTACACCTCATCCTCCTCTCTATCCACCGCCCTCTCCAGTCTGAGGCTCTGAGCTGCAACGTGTACTTGAGGTCCAAGGAAGTATTTGTTAGCATTTAATAGGGTCTCAATTTGCTTAGTTTAGATTTGAAGTCTGTTAAGTCTGTTAGTTTTTTTTTTCATTAAATGCTATTAGCTCTAAATACATTTTATTCAATCAAATATCAAGAAATATTGAAGAGTTTTTAAACATTAATTGTTTTAGATATATCTTTTGTTAACATGTTTTTAATGTTTACATATCTTGAAAAAATAAATATTCTTAATTATTTAGAATTTGTATTTAAATTTTAAGATATTATCTCTCAATCAAAATATTAAATAATTAAAATTTTTTAAACATATGGATGCATTAAAAATATGTTAGTAAAATACATATAGAGCAATAAATGTCTAAAAATATTTTAGACTTTTCATGATGCATGATTAAATTAAATGTATTCAAATTATTAAACAATTAATAAAAATAGAAAACAAACACACTTAATAGTGTGAAATATGAATTAATAAAATTTAGACTCCATTAAGTGCAAACAATTACTCTTTAGGATACCAATTAGAGTTAGGTCTAACAAAAAGGATTAGTTTTCTACAAGGTGATAAGCTCAAATTTAAATATCTACTAAAAGAAATACTTATATTTAATAATTGACAATACTCTGAATAAAATTACCTTCATTAAAAGACATACGTGGAAAAAAAAAATACCCCATTGGATTAGATTTTGCTCCAAAGGGCAAAGGAGACAAGACACATTAGGATTTGGATCTCCTGCTTGACCTAATTTAGATCATTAAATTTTACAATTAATGACCTATATTTCATAATGCTATTTTTTTTTTCAGAAAATAACATTTTAAAATCTGAATTGTTAGATTTTAATTGGGTCAAAACCCTACTTAGCTTTGAGTCCAAGCAAAAAATCCTCTTCTGCCGCGCTGCAGGCACAAAACAACATATAACAAATTGAATAGCGAGTTCTTACAATAATCAAACCCTAATATATTTTTTTGGACAGAATGAAAAATATTTCCATTAATATGACATCAAACTAGAGATATATAAGATTTTACATGACGTGAAGATAAGCTAATATAACTCAAGCTCGAAACTTATGTGAGGAGAAAATACATATTTTAGGGCAACATACTTTGTGAGGAGAAAATACATATTTTAGGGCAACAGACTTTAAAAATAAAAACTAAACCTACACACCAACACCATATACTGGAGAGACTAAAATGTAGAGATTACACACCTTATTTCATCCACTCTTATCTAGAGAGACAATATCAGTACAAGTCTTCTTAGCACAAAATAAAAAAGAAATTTTCTTCTGGCTATTTCCTCTTGCGTGCAGTAAGAAAGACACAAGCTAAGTAGTGATTCTTTTGCAGAAGAAGCTGCGGCGGCCTCTCATGGAATATGTGGGTCTAGATCATCCTCTTACCAAAGATCCCTATCCTCTTCCCCATTGAAGAAGACACTGAAACCCCAAATGCAACCGAGGAAGTATATGGTCGAAGATTGAGGAAACTAGAAGTGGCGTTTAGAGAATAAAATATATTTGAAGTGAGTTATTAGGATTAGGATACCAAAAAAAGATTCTTTAAAGAAAAACCTTTTTATAGAGGAAAAAGATTTTCATAATAGAAAGAAAATCCTTCTATTCTAAAAAGGGGAAAACTCCCATAAAAAAGAGGAGAAAAGCAAACAAAAAAGGAAGAGAAGTTAGAGAGCCATCTCCTGCAACAGCAGTGAACTTGAGATTAAGGGAAAAGTAAATGACAGTTGAATTTATAAATTCAACGACCATCAGTTTACTAGTTTTTTATTTTTTTATTTTTTAGTATTAAATATATTTTTTTGTTTCAAAAAATTTTAAATAGATCACAATATATTCTTTTTAAATAAGCTCATAAAAATAGGCACAAAAAGAATATTAGAATCAATCTAAAATAAGTTCATTAAAATAGGCATAAAAAATATATTTAATATTAAAAAATTAAAAATTAAAAAAATTAATAGACTGATAATTGTTAAATCTATATATCCAACGATTATGCTTTTCCCGTAAAAATAACAGCTGTTTTTTTCCTAAGCGAAAAGCGGGCATTCCGGGAACTTGTTGAGGAGCCGTGGCTAATAGAAAAGGTCTTGTAGCTAATTTGAGTACCCTCAAGTTGCTAGGTCACATCAAACCCTAATATCAACAGTCCTCAAACGGTCATCACTCATTCTAGTGGGCCCCTCAATTTTCCGTCCGTTGCGTTTTGCACCGACCCTAATTCCATTTTCCAAGTTTGGATTATTACAGGCTTTTTGGTAACAACGAAATTGAGATAAAGTTTTAGTAGTTGATATGTACTAAATTTGAATGTAAAAATAAATCATAACAGCTTTATTATATTTTTTAAATAATAAAATTAAAAAAATAGTAAGAAGTTATTTATTCTACTCACATACATTTAATTTATTTTAAGTTTGTACTTATTATATATATATATATTATATAATGATATCATATAGTTTAAAGATCAATAAACAAAAGAAAAATAATATAGGAAATTCGATCTCGTTGGAGGTCTAGCTTCCTGACCATAAATTTTAAAATTATATTTAATTTTATAATTTTATTTATAAAAAACATACATCTCAAAAAAAATTTTGATCCAATAATCAAGAAATTAGACTTCAAAGAGGTCAAATTATTTGTACCATTACCCTAAGCAAAATACCTAAAAACCATATCTAATAATACATAAGTGTTTCATTATTAACCTTTTATTATAAAATTGAACTAAAAATTTGTTTTACTAAATATTTAATAAAAATTCTTTTCTTTCACCTAAGTGTTTCATTATTGACCTTTTATTATAAAATTGAAATAAAAATTTTTTTTACAAAATATTTAATAAAAATTCTTTTCTTTCACCTAATCAAATTGATAAATAAAATATTAAATTAACCATGAATAATATATATATATATATGTATGTATTTATTTATAATTAATTTATTTTACAAATTTTTTATACGTCATGCCTCTTTTAAGAACTTTGAGCAACTATTTTCTCTCTCCCTCTCTACCTTGCCACTATTCCCCCGTTTCTCATTTCATCAATTCCTACTACTCCTATAAAGCCACGTTTTCGCATCACGATCACAATAATTCAATAACTGCTCCTCCCTCCCTTCACCTCATGCTTTGCTTCTCTCTGAAACAGAGCATGGCTTCTCTTCCATTCTCATTCTTATTCTTCACCCTTCTTTCCCTATTCTCAGCTTCAACAGGTAAATAATTCTCATCAAACCCTCTGTTTTTCGAAAATGTACATGCTAATTAAGCTCGCACACTTCAAATGAAGAATTTGTTCATGTCGAATATACGTCGAATGGTTGCATTAAAATTACACGATTCGAAACTAATTTTAAATACACACTGCACACACGAGCACTTGATATTTTATCACACTGTCTCTCTCGGAAATGGATTTTTTTATAATTCCTAAAGAAGTTGAGAGTCTATTTGATGACCAATGTGTACTGTTAATTTCATGATTGACGGTCCAATATATGCCTGAGATCTTATTCAATCTTGGCATGTTTTACAGAAGCAGGTTCTTTCGGAATCAACTACGGAAGGATCGCCAATGACCTCCCTACGCCGTCCAAGGTGGTGGAGCTTCTCAAGTCTCAGGGTATAACCCGGGTGAAGCTCTACGACACTGACGCCGACGTCCTCGCCGCCCTGGCCGACTCAGGCATAAGCGTCGTGGTGGCTCTGCCCAACGAGCATCTCTTCTCCGCCGCCGCCGACCAATCATTCACCGACGCCTGGGTTCAAGCCAACATCTCCCACTACTACCCGGCCACCCAAATCGAAGCCATCGCCGTCGGAAACGAAGTCTTCGTGGACCCCAAGAACACAACTCAGTTCCTCGTACCCGCTATGAAAAACGTTCACGCTTCACTCGTTAAGCACAACCTGGACTCCAACATTAAAGTATCTTCTCCCATTGCTCTCTCCTCTCTCCAATCTTCCTACCCGACTTCATCCGGATCCTTCAAGTCCGAATTGATCGAACCAGTGATCAAGCCCATGTTGGACTTCCTCCGCAAAACGGCGTCGTATCTCATGGTTAATGCGTACCCGTTCTTCGCTTATGCTGCGAATTCGGATAAGATCTCTTTAGACTACGCGCTGTTCAAGCAGAATCCGGGTGTCGTGGATCCGGGCAACGGATTAAGATATTACAGCCTATTCGAGGCTCAGATCGACGCCGTTTTCGCGGCCATGTCGGCTCTGCAATACGACGACGTCAAGATGGTGGTCACAGAGACGGGGTGGCCCTCTAAGGGAGATGAAAACGAAGTGGGCGCGAGCGAGGAGAATGCGGCGTCGTATAACGGTAACCTGGTGCGACGTGTGCTGACGGGGAGTGGGACCCCCTTGAGGCCAAAGGACCCACTCAATGTTTTCTTATTCGCTTTGTTCAACGAGAACGAGAAACCCGGTCCCACATCGGAGAGAAATTATGGGCTCTTCTATTCCAATGAACACAAGGTATATGACATACCATTGACGCTGGGGCAAGTTAAGGAAGGTGGTGAGTCAACGTCGCCGTCTAACGTGAGCAAGAGTCAGGTTCCGGTTATAGGAGGAGGAGGGGTGTCAACGACGTCGTTCCGTGGACAGACTTGGTGTGTCGCCAATGGCCACGCTGGGGAGGAGAAGCTACAAGCTGCGCTAGATTATGCCTGTGGACAAGGAGGCGCTGATTGCCGTCCGATTCAGCCAGGTTCCACGTGCTACGATCCTAACACGTTGGAGGCACATGCTTCGTATGCTTTCAACAGTTACTACCAGAGGAAGTCACGTGGCTCTGGCAAGTGCGATTTCGGTGGTGCCGCCTATGTGGTCACTCAGCCTCCCAGTATGTGTCTCATCCTATCTATCTCTTGCATTTTTTTTTTTCAATTTTAAGAATTTATACAGGAAAGAAAATTCATTTTGATTATTCAGTTTATTTTAATTTAGTCCAGAATTAATGACAACAATATAATATCTTTATGGAGTTTAATGAAGTTTGTTTTGTAATCTGTATTGCAGGGTATGGGAACTGCGAATTCCCTACAGGATACTGAAAGTTTTGGAATGTATATTTTCTCTTGCTGCTAGAATATTGAAGGGAATTTTTACTTGTTGAATCTACAATAGGTTAAAAAAAAAAGGTCAATTTTTTTTTTTAAAACCCTTTTTGTGCCATATGTAATTTCCTCTAACACTCCAGCTGCTGAAAGAATCTTTTGGTTATGTTTGTTGGGTGAAGTAGGCATTGGATTGGTTAGGAAATTGTTGGGGTTAAGCATTATGTCTTCTCTTCAACTGGTAGCATTAGGCATTGAGAAATAGTATTATTAGTAGGCACTAGCTGCTGGTACTATGATTGTCAATGCTTATTTGTATTTATAACGTTATATTGAGGAGTTTGGTGTTAATCCTTTTCTTTGTCTATCATTCCTATTTATATTTCTTTTTTAAAAATGAATGGATACAGAGTACTTTGTGATTTTACTTTTGTTTGTATCTTTTATGCCATATTGGTTCGAGGATTAATCCTACTTGTTTAAGAAAATAATTTCTTCTTGGTTGGGCAGAAATGCAAATCCGGCAAGAATCCTTTGGAAATCAGATTATAACATTGAATTTAATTTTTTGTTAAAATTTTATTAAAAAGTTTCATTGGATTTAGCACTACCTATAACTAGGATGGGAAAGGTTAAGCATAAGTCAACTATTTGTTGTGTTTAAAAAATAGTTAGAGAAATTTAGATTTGGACAAATTATAATTTGTAAAAGTAACAATTTGAAATTTTTACTTTTTCTGAAATGTTTAAAAAATACTTTACTGAAATTTTTACTTTAATATTTATATTTCAACAATTTGTAATTAATTTCTTATAGTTTCATAATATTTAAATTTAGTAGCTACTCACTACCACTAAAATTTCGTTGCTTCATTAAACTTCGTTGCAATATCCAAATCTATAAATATTTTGATCCTTTAAATATGTATTATGTCAGTAAAAATAACTTATGAAGTAAAATTGATTAAAATTATATGACATTTGGGGATTTTATTTTGATTTGAGGGAATTAACTTGAGTCATGCGTAATTAGAGTGTTAAAATTAAACACGATTGAGCAAATAAAATAAAATACTGATAAAAGTTTAATAGTAAATACTAAATTAAAATTTTATTTAAAATTATAAACATTTAATAACAAATTTTTAGATTATAGAGACCAAACCAATAAATTGATATAACATTACTTTTTTTTTTCAAAAAATAACGTCTTCTTCCAACTTTTTTCTTTCCTCCATGTTTTTCTCTGCCAGCTCCTCTCTCTCATGCAAAGATGAACAAACAATTTGAATTTCTCTATCAATGAATTTGAACTTAGTGATACCTCAATGATTGAAATCAAATTAACCAAAAACATAAATTGTCATTCGAAAATCATTGTATCATATCTTTTTTTTTAAAAAATATTTTCATATGGCCACATTTGACTAGATTTTAAGATTTTTACAATCATCTCCCATCACTGATCATATCTAGAAACTATCTAACTTTGAAAACGTATAGATATTTCATACAAATGACTGTCTAAAAAGTATAGATAATATTTGATAGAAAAAGTAGATAAGTCTTTCTGAATTGTGCCGTTAGTGAAATCTAATGTACGCCTGTCCGAAGAAATCTAATGTAAGTCTAAAAGAAAAAAAAAAGAAATCTAATGTATGACCCAAAAAAGAATCTAATGTTGTTGTAAGACTATTCTGTTTAGGATATAATGTTTTATTGGCCAGAAAAGAAATATGAAATATCGCTTTGAGATTGAATAAAAAAGTTTATCTTTAAATAAGTAAACTAAAAAGCGATCTTATATAAAATAAATCATTAGTGTACTTTACAAATTATAAATCATGTCATGGTTTTAACTAGATACTATTCACTCACTTTAATACTTTGTCTTTAAGATTTATTTATTTATTTTATTTAGTGTAGTGAGCAGCAGAATATATATTATCCACCTGTTGGAATATTGACAGCTTTGGGAAAGAACATGGATAAAGTACGGATGCCAGTCGTCTCTGGGCTTTGAAAAAATGAGTGCCGGTCGTATCCGAGCTTTAAAAAAATGGGTGCCAATCGTTTCGGGGCTCTAAAATGATGGGTGCCGGTCGTCTCCGGCTTTGAAATTATGGGTGCCAGTCATCTCTGGGCTTTGAAAAAAATGAGTGCCAGTCGTCTCCGGGCTTTAAAATGATGGGTACCGGTCATCTCCGGGCTTTGAAATGATGGGTACCGGTTGTCTCCGGGCTTTAAAATGATAGATGCACTACAAAAAAATTGACTTTCAGTGACGACAAAAGTTGTCACTGAAAATTAAAAAGTTGTCACTGAAAGTGTTTCAGTGGCGACATCAAGTCGCCACCTAAAGTCTCGTTGCTGAAAGTTTTCAGTGGCGACACCAAAACGTTGTCATTGAAACCTACAATCAGTGACGACTTTTGTCGCCACTGAAAGTATAATTTTTGTCACCTAAAATTGATTGTTAAAAGCAAAGGTCGCCACTTAAAGCCACTTTCAGTGGCGACTTTTCTCGCCACCAATAACAGCTTTCAGTGGCGACTTTGTTGTTGTCACTGAGAGTGTCTTTTGGTGACAACAATAAGTCGCCACTAAAAGTTTCTTTTAGTGACAACTTTAATAGTCGCCACTGAAAGTGTAAATTTTTCAAAAAAAATATAAAATACAAATTCTTCATTTGTAATTTCAAATATTTTTTAATAAGTAATTAAAGTTGTAATATAAATCATCTCATCACTTAAATCCAAAATTCTATAATACAATATGTTTTCCAACAATACAAGATCTATGTATTACATTCAAAGAAATCTAAAAATATATACTCATAATTATCTACTTGGAATGTAACACCAATGCTCTCCCCTTGGTCGTTGAAGGCTGGACCTTGAAATCATGTCTCCTCCAAGAGCACAAAGTGTGATCATTAAATTTGAAGGCTACCTGATAATTACAGATTCTGTGAGATAGCTATCTTGGCATCACTAGTTCTAGGAGGCATGTCCACAAGAAGAATATCAAGGTTTCCCAATTAACTCCCTGTATCGTTTTCTCAAGTGTGTTTGCTATCTAAAACAATATAATAACAGAAAGTCAAAAATATAGTAGAAAAGGCTGAGAAGATTGCATTACATTCAAACTAAAATTGTTGAAATTTGCCAAAGCCATGAAAATAATGCAATATCAATCACTAAGGAATTACCTATATACCTTTGGTGTCTAACAACAATAACAAGAGCAATTGTCTCTGCGACCTCATACGTAGAAATAATAAATAAGTGCATGCAACAACTTCTGAATTAAGCCATACAACCCATGTATGCATGAAAAAAAACTACATTGTTGTTGATGTACATAACTTTGCTATTATCATCTTTTTGTTGACTTCAGTACAAAAATATTGACACAATTCCCACTCCCCTCATTCTCTTTCTTGAATATTGGGTATCTAATCTCCTAATTCAGTAAAGTTCCTAAGCCCTTTGTATTAACAAGATTTAAATTCATTTGTATCATGCATTTTATCAACTTAGCATGTGTTTAAGTTTTCTATTAAAAACTGGACAGCATATTAGAATAAAATGGATACTATCTTAAATAAAGCTAGTTTAAAATAGTAAACCTAATAATTTCATAATAAAAAAGTGAAAGATGTCAAAGTTGAAATAAATGGATTCTTGTATAGAAAAATGGAACAGAAAATAATTATGAACTAACTAAATAACTTATATACAACTAAAATAATGAGCAAGAAAACGACCAGACACAAGCCAAAGGCTAAAATAGGCATGAACAAAGCTTTCTCCATAATGAATCCTAAGACTGGACAACATATTAGAATAAAATGGCTACTTTCTCAAATAAAGCTAATTTAAAATGGTAAACCTAATAATTTCATAATAAAAAAGTAAAAGAATCAGACCTCGGGAGTAGACAACTAGACATCACAGAGATCACATATAATTTTTTTTATAATCTAATACTCCATTTTTCTTTTCGTTATTTTCTTTTTGAAAATTTCTTTTTATATTCTTAAACATTTGTTTGGAAGACAAGACCTGGTAATTTTGTCTAATATCTTCTTACATAACCTTTTTAGGTCCATTAGTACTGAATTAAGTTCCCTTTAAACTCGCTTTGTACACCTGAACCAGAAATTTAAATGCCCCCCAAAAGTCTCAAGAGTTAATCATGCATCATGTCCTGTTTTGAGGTTGATTTCAGCCCTATCTTTAGAAAAAAATCTGGTGTTGATCCAGAGCTCCAAAATTCATGAAATTTGACAGACATCCTTATTCATGTGTTGGTATACTAGGATAAAAATTTCAGACAAAAACTCCACCATTTGGCACCTCTAATGGTCACTTTAGTGCCTACACGTCAGGACTGTCTAAATTATCACAGGTCCGGTTCTTCTATTTATTTCATCAGTCAAAACACATCCAAATGCGACCAAATTTGGTATAATGTCAGAGTAAGGTCTTAATTTAATGTCAGAAAAATTTTGTAACAAAATAAGATCATTTGGTCCCTGAAAAGAACTAAAATGTGCAGCTGTCCAGACTGGTTTTCTGCATAAAATTCAACTTGGCCAATAACCTCCATTTATGACTATTGAATTCAGCTCAATTTATGTCCAAGGCTTTTGTTTGTGTTAAGAGGCTTTATGGTTTAATTTAGTCATGGCAGCACACATACACAGAACTTGCAGAAAACAGAACCAAAATGTCATTAATTTCACCTTCCACCACCACATTGTCAAAAGTTTTAATTTCCTCTGAGCGAAACTCTAAATTACATAGAAGTAAAGAAAAAGAAAACATAAATATAGATTTATTAAACCACTAGAAGTATGTGAAATGGATCTATTTACCCTTATTTTAGTTGTGTGCTCTCTTAATCTCTGGCATGGTACATAATAATAAACTAAACAGAAAAGAAGTTGAAAATGTAAGATTGAACTCAAGTTTTTCCCTTACCTCACTCGGATTCCCTTCTAATCCAACAACTCATAGAACCAAGAATTTCCTTAGCCTTGGTGACAGAGACACCACAAGAAAATGGAGGAAAATGGAATTAAGCAAGTGAGAGAAATACCCAGAAATTTCTTTGCTTCAAAATCTTTCTCTCTCTCGGTTGAATGGTGCTCAAGGAAGTGGAATCCACGTGTGTCCACCTAAAACAAACCCTAACAAGAAAATCGATGTGAGATTTGCATCTGGGGAAATCGAGTTTTTCGTCTCGTAGATGGTTTTTGGGGTATTTGATAGTAGAAAGGGTTTTCCCCAAAATAAACCCTAATACCCATAAACTAGAAACATTCTACCAATAAATGGAAAATAAAGGACGCAAAACAAGAAATGAGAAGAACAAATATAATGGAACATTGAAGCTTACCTTCCACGGAGATCAGAACTTAGCAAGCCATGAGAAGCAGCAAGCTACAAGGCCAACACGAATAAGCATAGAGAGAGAGAACGCTGGGTTTCAAAGAACAGAGCAGTGACTTGGAGCGCGAACTGTGACACGGAGGCGCGAAGTGATGATTAAATGTAATGAAAAATTAATACATTTGTATCTTTATATAAAAACAAGTCCATTCCAAATCACTAGGTGCAAGTAGTCTAAGTGGCAGGCCCGTGCTTTGTTTACACATAGGTCACTGGTTCGAATCCTTTCAAATGCAAATGAGCATTTCGCTTTTTTTTTAAAAAAAATTCTTCATAATATATAATAATTAGTAACTATATTCACAAGAAACTAATTGCCTTAATGGTAGGTGTGCCTTTGTTAGCTCCCAAGGGAGCACGTTCGAATCTACGCTTTTACATAGACAAAGGTAATATTTAATAAAAAAAATTGGCATACCAATAAAAAACTTTGAAGGCTTTTAGTGGCGACATTTTGTCGTCACTGAAAGTGGATCTTTAGTGACGGCTATTGTCGCCACTGAAGATCTATAAAAAATAGTAATAAATGACTTTGAAGGCTTTTAGTGGCGACATTTTTGTCGTCACTAAAAGTAAACCTTCAGTGGCGACAATCGTCGCCACTAAAAATCTCGTATGAAAAAAGTAGTAAAAAATAACTTGAATCACTTTCAGTGGCAACTTGTGTTGTCGCCACTGAAAATGGACATTTAGTGACAATCTTTTTTGTCGTCACTGAAAGTCTTTTTTTTAAGTGATATTATTTTTTTAATTTTTTTATTTAATATTTTATAAAATTAATTTTAACCTTCTCAAGGCTATAATTTTATTTTATTTATTTTATTTATTTAACTTTGTATTATATCAAGAGTCTTGACACAATTTATCTAATTTCTTACTAAATTCTTAAAATTTTTTACTTTTTCAAAATAGTCCTTAGTCTACTTAGGAAAAAAAAATTAAAATTTGACTCCCAAAATTAAAATTTCACTTCTTGAAAAGTATATTCTTATTATAGCTTTTATAATATCTTTTTTTGATGCACAAAATTTTAAAGAAGCTCAACTTTAAAGAATATGTTATATAGGAAATATAGTCTCTTTGAAAATATAAGCCATGTTTGATTTTTGTTTTTAAAATAATTATTTGTTTTATAAAAATAATAAAATGTATTTGATGCTTTATTTTGAAATATTATGCTTTTAAAATAATTTTTTTACTTTATAAAGTATCAATATTTTGTTATTTAAAAAATATTCACTTTTAGTGGCGACATATGAAGTCACCACTAAATATTAGACTTTTAGTGGCGACCTTTTGAAATTGTCACTGATAGTCTCACTTATAGTGGCGAGGTTTAAAGTCGTCACTGAAAGTCAGACTTTCAGTGACGATTTAAAAAGGTCGCCACTAAAAGTCTAACTTTCAATGGCGACCTCAAATGTCGCCACTGAAAGTATGACTTTTAGTGACGACTTTTAGTGTCGTCACTGAAAATAAGCTTTCAGTGACAAATTCTTTTGTCGCCACTGAAAAGTCGTCACTGAAAGTCATTTTTTTTGTAGTGATGCTAGTCGTCTCTGGACTTTTAAAAGATGGGTGTCGGTCGTCTCCGGGTTTTAAAAGGATGGGTGTCGGTCGTCTCCGGACTTTAAAAGGATGGGTGTCGGTCGTCTCCGGGCTTTTAATGAATTGGCGCACAAAAGACTTTGGCGCACCTAAGCTTGAGGCATCGGGGTTAAATTGAAAAACGCATGACATGCAAGAATTAAGTTAAGAGACCCAAAAAAGAATCTAATGTTGTTGTAAGACTATTCTGTTTAGGATATAATGTTTTATTGGCCAGAAAAGAAATATGAAATATCGCTTTGAGATTGAATAAAAAAGTTTATCTTTAAATAAGTAAACTAAAAAGCGATCTTATATAAAATAAATCATTAGTGTACTTTACAAATTATAAATCATGTCATGGTTTTAACTAGATACTATTCACTCACTTTAATACTTTGTCTTTAAGATTTATTTATTTATTTTATTTAGTGTAGTGAGCAGCAGAATATATATTATCCACCTGTTGGAATATTGACAGCTTTGGGAAAGAGATGAACATGGATAAAGTACGGATGCCAGTCGTCTCTGGGCTTTGAAAAAATGAGTGCCGGTCGTATCCGAGCTTTGAAAAAAATGGGTGCCAATCGTTTCGGGGCTCTAAAATGATGGGTGCCGGTCGTCTCCGGCTTTGAAATTATGGGTGCCAGTCATCTCTGGGCTTTGAAAAAAATGAGTGCCGGTCGTCTCCGGGCTTTAAAATGATGGGTACCGGTCATCTCCGGGCTTTGAAATGATGGGTACCGGTTGTCTCCGGGCTTTAAAATGATAGATGCTAGTCGTCTCTGGACTTTTAAAAGATGGGTGCCGGTCGTCTCCGGGTTTTAAAAGGATGGGTGTCGGTCGTCTCCGGACTTTAAAAGGATGGGTGTCGGTCATCTCCGGGCTTTTAATGAATTGGCGCACAAAAGACTTTGGCGCACCTAAGCTTGAGGCATCGGGGTTAAATTGAAAAACGCATGACATGCAAGAATTAAGTTAAGAGATTTTACTTGTTTAGAAATGATTGCACTTCCTTTGGAGAATTTCGTCGAGCCAGACCAGACTCTTTTCTTGTCTTCAAATCACTTGAAAGACTTGTTGTATTATGAATTGGGACCTTGCCCCAGCTTTGACATTTGTTTCTTTGACGGAGTTGTCCGTTAACATGAGGATGGATATGCCTTTTTTGACATAATGACTTTTTTCATGCAATGTGAAATTGCCCCAATACTCTTGGATTTCATGAGATATAATGCTTGTTACTCTAAGACTTCAACCAATAGACATAACTAGATATGTTCCATAAACCATAGATGGTGGCATTGCCCCATTGTTGAGACATGTTATTTATTATTTTTGCATTCCTCAAGAAATGAGAAAAGTCTGCTTGCCAACGATTGATCTAGCTGGCAAATGATGGCACCTTGTTGAAAATGATACTTAGTGACATTTGGGTCTTTTTACCCCAGTTATGTAACTATGATGGTAGTCATCTTTATAGGATTAATCCAGATCTGTAAAACATTCCCCTTCCAACACAACTTTCACATCATGTTTACCATAGCTTCTTGTGGTCAAATCCTTTTGATGTCATTCCCCCGCTTATTAGCGCTTGTTATGTCATCAAGTAAAACACATTTATTTTGTTTAACTAAGTCAATGAACATGAAACTCCAAAGATAATGGGGTTTGAAATTCATAGAAATAAATTTTGTGAATTGAGGAAAACTAGTATAAAGACAATGTTTGATGGTTTCACAATGATAAAAAAAGTATACAGTGAGAAGATATGGGAAGATGCCCCATTTCAAAGCCTAAGACATTTCTTGCATAAATCTTTGATTAATGTGAATAAAAGAGATTTAGTCTAAGTCAATTTGTTGCCCCAATTTCAAATTTACTTTTGTTTTACATCTCCTCTTTTTTTTTTTCAAAAAAAAAAAGTATGTGTCCCAGTTTAAGCATACCAAACATTAATGAGGATTTTAAGTGCTTGTAACGTGGCCAAGGTAAATTGACTTTTGAATTAAAAAGATATTAGGTTTAAGATTAGCATGCCCCTATCCCACTTCTTCACTTCTATCTTCTTTCCTAGAATCTTATGCCAAAAATTCTTTTAACAAGAGAGAGTACATATGGGTTGTAACGTGGCTTAATAGGTGAGGAATGATGGCCTCAGAAGGAAAGGTATAAAGGCCCAAATTTCATGTTGGGTTACAATGAGAATTATGTCCTTGAAGTGTTGTGTAGTCTTGGTGACATTCACTTAGCTTTTTGTTCTTAACTAAGCTCCCACTTTGAGGGTTTATAGCTTTTTTTTTTTTTTTCTGTTAAGATGAGTACTCCTCCCTTAACAATTTTCATAGCTACAAATGAATTTTGTAGTTTTTTCTCTCTTTTTTTTTTGGATCTTCTTCAATTTTGTGCCTTTGGCTTTTTCTTTCATCTCTTCTCTTCAGAATTTTTTTCTGCTTCTTTTTTTTGGATCTTCAAGATAGATCATCTAGATGCCAAAACTACTTCTCGTTTTTTAATACTCATTGTTTCCCAGGCTTGATACATCATGGGTGATTTGAAGAGAATCATAGGCACAAGGGGGATAACAATGGTTAATTAGTGTATGGGTAGTGAAAGAATTAGATCTCTCGTGCTTTATTAATTTTTGGCATAAAAACATGTTAAAACTACCCCACCCTGGTATTTATGGTAAATAAATGAAATGAACCCTACTTCTAGCTCAAATGGGGTGACTAGGGATAATCTCCTCTTTTGTCTAGGAAAACAATGAATGCCTTATATCATTGACTCAATTTGCTCATGGGACACACCCTTAATGAACTTTGAATTAGCTTTGGGGTCTTATATTCGCATTATCCTTAGAATTTGTCTGTGTTCACATTAAGTTAAGATTTTCCAAGAAATATCACATGAAAAAAAAAATGAATAAAAATAGAGAAAGGAAACGAATAGACAGGCATAAGGGAACGAAAATGATGACTTTTTACCGATGGAATAAAAGGATTAATATAATGGAAGTGAGATAATTGCATATTGCCCTAGTTAAAAAAGACATGAAACTATAAAGTCTTTTCAAAATTTTAAATAACAAGCACTAAATAAGATGATAAATAACACCAAAGATTTAACTCTGTTGTTGTTCATAACCTATGATTAAAGATGCATCAACCACTTTCTTGTCCTTCTTTTAATTGGATATGGTTGGAGTCGATCAAATCCAGCACATTTCTTTTAAATGTAATTCAATTCTCGATCGAATGCCTAACAGCTCCCATGTGAAAACTCGCATGTAGCAGTTGGATCTTACCATGCTGGATATGGAGGGTTCATCACTTTAGCAAGTCGAGGCCCCAGGAGATGAGCGGTCAAAAGACTTTTGTATAGCTCAGCATTTGTTGTGCCAAATTTTGGCCATAGGCGATTATGTAAACCCTTTTGTTCTCGCCTTTGGGTGTGTTTATTTGGCTCTAGTTGACTTTGGCCATGACTACTAGCTCGATAAGAATATGATTGTTACTGGGGGTAGGATCTTATCGGCTGTACATAACTCACCTCTTCTTCCTTTTTCTTTACAGGTTGCCCCTTTTTTGAGCTACTTTCTTCTTGGGGACTTGAGAGTTTCCCTTCATAAATATCAGCGTCGATTCTTCCCCCAATCTCAATCAAGTCCGCAAAGTCGGTGACATACGGTCCAAGCATAGTTCTATAGAAAGGATCTGGTAGGGTGGGAATGAAGTAAGAACAGAATTTGGATTGGATCAACGGAGGTTGCACTTGTGATGCCATTACTCTCTATCTTTGGGCATATTCTTTTAATGTTTCAGAATTTTTCTTTGTCATTGCCTTCAATTGTTCTCTAGTCGGAGCTGTCTGCAGATTAAACTTATATTGCCTCATGAATAAGTCTGCGAAGTGCTTCCATTTCTGGATTTTTGAGTGGTCTAACTGCATAAACCACAACAATGCAGCTCCGGTTAAGCTTTCAGGGAAAAAATTAATTAAGAACTTCTCATTACGGGACTATACGCATATTTTGGTGCAATATGACTTCAAGTGGTAAACTGGGTTACCAGTACCATCATATTTAGAGAATTCTGGCATCTTGAACTCTTTCAGAATCGTTATCTCAGGAGTTAGACACAATTCATCCAACTCTAATGACCCCCAAGACATTGGCCCTCGCAAGGCGCGCAATTGGTCTCTGACTTCTCTAATTTTCTCTTTAAGATTTCTATCTTCTTTCTTGATCCTTGAGGCTGGAATCTGGAGTGTATAAATGAGATCGTCACCAGGATGTCCCTGCGTGGCATCTTCCCCTATGTTCTGATTAGTATCGTCGAGTGTATCCGCTATTTGGGTGTGGGGGTTCTTCCCCTTATCTGCTGTTGGAGTGACTGTTATCTCGTTTGCTTTTGCCTTAGGATTAACATATGCTGGCATGGGGTTGTTAGTCTCAGCTTGAGTTTCAATAGCGACAGGTATTGAAGAGAGAGCAAAGGCACCCGCTTGCTTTCCTCTCACTTCTTCTATTAATGCTAAGATCATTTTAGTCATTTGAGCAAATTGCATTTCCAAGGCCTCGAGGCGCATGGTGGAGTCATTTTCCATTCTTTGATTGTCTCCTGATTGGCCTTCCATTGTCTTACTTCATGAGCGAGTGTTGTATACACGAGTTGATGGTAGGGTCTGGTTGGACAATTTTCTTTTAGAAGGCGCAATGGTGAAGTTTTATTATTTCTCTTTGGATAGAAAGATCAAGGGTTAGCCTTTTGAAAATGATTTAATCAAGTTATTAAGTCTTTTCCTCTTTTTGAAAGGATCTCATGTTGGAACACGAATATTTTTAAAATATTTACTACATCTACGATGACTCTGCATAATGTGACTCTCGCGCTCTTTGTGAGCTTTCATGAGTTTTTGAGAAAAATGGTTATCGAAAAAGAAAAAAGAAAAAAAGAAGAATTCATTTTTACTCGTGTTTCAACAATAGAGGAAATAGAACTATCTTATTAAAAAGAAAAAGAAAAGATATTACATATTATTCAAAAAAAATGAGGAAAATGAGTGAAAAATTATTGAACAGAGTTAGAAAAGGAGGAAAGTTCGTTGTTTTTTGAAAACTATTTTATTGAAAAAAAAAAAGAAATAGTTGAAATAAAAGTAGAAGTTAAAAACAAAATTGAGAAATGATAAAGGGTGCTTCCCATATGTCTTACTTAAGGATTCTTAAGCATTAGTCTTCTAGGCCAATTAAGAGTGCACATGTTTCAGGGTGGATTTACAAGCCTATGGATTTAAAGGTCCCCAGATTGCCCCCATAGTCGAAACTCATGGAGATCTCCAATTGTCAGCATTGAGAACGTAAGAGTTACACTCTCTATAAATTCTATACTGACAAAAAAAGTACAGTATGAGCAGAAGCTTTCGTGATCCTCGCAAGGGATAGACCCTCTACGACATCACTAGACTTTCTTCTATCCTATGGTTGCGCTCAGCTCAAGTATAGAGCCAGTGTGTGCAACAGACGTGTTAATACATAATGTGTGAGGGGAGTGAAATATATATATATATATATAAGACAAAAATAAAATAAAATAAAATAAATGCATAATTAAAATAAAAAAAAATCGTGATTAGAATAAAGAAATTAAGTTAAATTAAAAAAATGATACAAATAAATATATACAAGGCAAATAAAAAATAAAAAAATAAAAGGGTAATTAAGGTGACTATCAAATTTAGTTGCACACTTAATAAATCAATATCAACTCTCGAATGTCCCTAGTAGAGTCGCCAAACTGTCACACTCGAAATGTGACCGGCTGACTTTTTCTAGAAAAAGAAAAATGATTATAAAATCAGCTTTCGAAATTGAAAACCAATTTGATTTGGAGCCGCCACCAAAATTTTATTTATTAGGAAAAAAACTTTGGAAAAATCTTAAAATTTGACGGTCTGCGTTTAAAAACAAACCGAGTTCAGAAATTGAACCGTATAGGAAAGGTGTTAGGCACCCCATATGTTTGATTTAGAAAGCATACAATTATTTAATAGTCACTCAAAATTACCCTTATAAATCACCAAAGAAATAGATAACAGAATATATATATAAAAAAAAGAAAGAACAAATAAATATATAAAAAATGGACTTGGCTACCCAGATGTTGGGATCAAAGTCCACGTAGTTCGTAATTTTGAAAAACATTTTTTTAAAGATATATTTTTTGAATTTTTGGGATTTATTTTAAAAGAAAGCTTTTGGGAGACTTTTTCTCACAAGCATTGTCATACAATCGCGTAGTGAGTATTTCGTCTAAATTTCAAAGGGTTAAAATATATATATATATATATATATATTTTATTTATTATTTTTTTAATAAATTCTTCCCCACTTGCATTGTTATACAATCACATTGTGAGTATTTTATTTCTTATTTTATTATTATTATTTTTTTAAAAGGGGAGATCTACTCCGATGGAGTCGGCCTCTTATCCTATTTGAAAATTATTTGATGATTTTTTTTATTTATTATCCTACGGCATTGATTAACAATGGCAATAGGATAAAATTTTGCCTAGAAATAGGGATATTATTCTATTTCAAAGAAACCAGTTGTTTCTCAACTCATCATCGACATGATAAAATAAATATTTAAAAATTTGGTATTATACAAATAAAAACAAAAAAAAACATATGAAAAGGAGAACATCTTAAGAAACATATATACATGCAAGAATATATATATATATATATTAACACAAAGCAGTTATATATATACACACCTATATATATATATATATATATATGTTATATAGACTAACACAAGTATATATATATATATATATAAACATATATTAACACAAACGGTTATATATATACACACCCATATACATATATATATATATATACACAGTATGTAAAACTGTCATATACCATTAAATACTCACAGAGATTAACGCCTACGGTGATGTCCCTTTTTTTGCGCTCCTTTTACCTTTTGTCACTGTACTCTGTTTTTCTTACTCTTTGTGCTTCTCTGCATAATATTTGTTTATGTTTCTGTGTGTTTACTGTTACTGGGTATATTCTCTTGGTTCCTATTTCTGGTTTTCCAGTCACAATTCACCAGAACTTTGAACCAATCAATATATACTTTGATCGGTACTCTGTTTCTTGCCGTGCTCTGTTTCTCGTCTCTCTACTGTTCATCGTGTTTTGCTATTTAGTGCTTGGGGTTCAGATATACTTCTCCGCTTTCTATTCTGTGTTCACCTTCTTTTTTTTGATACCCCTCCTCTCTCGGTTAAGTCTCTCCCTATTTATAATGTGCATGAGATAACTATCTCCCTCCATACACTGTGGCGAAATGTTCGGAAGTGGGGATCGTTGCCGCTTTTGACTTCCTTGATTATCTGTTCAGTTTTGGAGATATGCACGACGCCCATAATATGTGCATGATGCTGTTCACTAGTACCTTCATTAAGCTTCACGACGTCGCATGCGGTAGAAAAGGATGCAGGAGATGTGTAGTGTGAGTGTTGCTTCCATAAGCGATTCTCCTCTTTTTTTTTTCTTATTCTCAATGGGTTAAATTTAGAAATAAGAATAAAATTGTCTTTATTTATATTTATATTTTTTGCTTATTTTTATTTTTGTTTTTTTTATTTTAAGGGAAAAATTATGTGTTCACAGTGTGCATGCATATAAAGAATGAATATGTTAAACTGCTTCCACTTTCTCTGTGTTTGGATGCCCACTCCCCCCTCACTCACCAAGACACCAACCTTGCATCAACTCCGACGAGGGACCCTTCTCCAACGACCTTGGACTCATTGGAGTAGTCTTTTCAAAGTGGTAAGAGCATCGTCCTCCTTATCTTTTTCATTGATGAGTTTTGGGGAAAAACCCTAAGAGGGTTGGTGATGATATTCTCTTGGTTAATGTACAATGTTGGGTTCTTAAAACTGTTTTGGATGATTCGGGAATGGATTAGATTTGGTGGATGGAGGTGGTGTGCTTGAGTTGATTTATGTAGACTCTTCATGATTTGGGAAAGGATCCATAGATTGATGAAAACCTTGATTCTTAGTCTCTTGAAGGGATTTTTGGGTCACAAATTATGATTCTAAACTCCTAAAACCATTAGCTTGAGCTTTTGGATGAAGTAGGAAGACTTTGGAGGCAATTTGGGTGATTTTCGTATGGTGGTCGAGGAGGTCGCCTTGGTGCTGTGCCTGTCACATCCAAAGAACCAGGCCTGTGACTAACACGGAGGAGGATTCACCACCACCTCTGAAGGCCTTACCTCTACCCAAAACCCACCAATGGCATCCAACAATCTTATTATTATTAATTTCATAGCCAACTTGTCAAGTTTTCTTTTAAACATTCAACCAAGGCAACAAAACAATTGATTCCCACTTTGAGATAGACCTTAGAATCTTATATAACACTCACAACCTAGTTAACCTACTCGATTACAACACCGTCTATAAAATAGAAGAAAAGAAAGGGGTAGGACCGTACCATTACTCCAAATAAGGGGAGCTTGACATTAATGCTCGTTACCACCACTATACTTTCTTTGTGCTTGAAAATGTTGAGGCGTGAGTCATCTAACTCAGTGATAAAACTCTACCCTACCTCAGCACAAAAAGATAAAGAAAATATATATTTAGGAAAATATGCATGTAATCGAACATACGATTGGAATATACACACAAGATCACACCATAATACCATTGCCAATTCCAAAGACAATACTATATACCACTACAATGCTCAAACCAAAGTATTCTAGCACAATTACTAGTATTATCAAGCACCGAGATTTACCATATAAGTCTTACTTATAGCCTTGTTACACAACCAAGACCATACATCAGTTATTTATACACTCTGTGAGCAAATAACATTATCAAATATATAATAAACATCACCAATAATAAGAGAATATGCTATTGTTTTACATAACTTATTTTAAATTATATAAAAATTTAATAACAATTAATAACATATAATAACTAGTGTATATTGTTTTAAATTTTGAATACAATATCAAAAGTTCCTATATATATTAAATTGTGCATATATATGTCAAGTAAACATCAGTGGCTTAATGGTTGCGTGTTTCTTCTTCTTGTATAGAGGTTAAGGGTTTGAAGCATGTCCTATGCATTTTGATGATTTTTCTTCAAACCAAATGTTCCTATATATATTAAATTGTGCATGTATATGTTAAGTAATCATGAGTGGCTTAGTGGTTAAACGCTCCTTCTTCTTTCTTGGACGCCTGGGGTTTGAATCCTAGCATATACACTTTGCTATTTTTTCTTCTAAAAGATGCATGCCATGTGTCACCATATAATTAAATACGTCATGTGACGTGGCTCTTTCCTCTATGTGGCAGTGATGTGGCATGGTATGTTTGCCACGTGGGCAGCCCAATCAGTTGATAACGTGGTAATTCCATAAGTTTTTTGTTTACAATGTTAAGAAAAAGGCATATTTGAAAAATATTGAAACATATGGGACATCTTTGACACAAAAAATGTTAGGGACATGAATGAAAATCTAGGTAAACATCAAGGATATCCAGTATACTTTTGCCTATTAAAAGAGGAATCATAACAGAATCTAAATTAACCTTAAGTGCCAATAACTCTAACACAACATAAATAACACAAATGTCAATAATTCTGACACAACATAACCACAAGTGCCACAGCACAGCACAATATAACGACATGTGCAATACCACGGCACAATATAATCTACCACAATATGCCAAGGAATAATGAATGCAACCAAAATACCATGTTTAACAATGAATCAATAATCCATGAACTAACATTTCTACTGAGAACCATAATTCCTCTATTTCAGTTGAAAGAACATATCATATTTAACAAGTATTTAATATACTCTTGGATTCTAATAGAAGTAGTGTTCATCAAATATTTGAAAATAAGACTTGAATAAGAAAATCTATAAGATAATGTTGTTCCACTCACAGTCCAATACATTAGTTCAACCACAATGGTATTCATCCATACACTCTCCATGCCATTACAGGATTTCTCTTAGGGTCATCAATAACAAATTTACATAAATGAGCACTCATGAATTTCCAAAAAATATAGATATTCTACATCTCAACTCATCCCAAACAAAATCAGCAATAAATTCAAGAATTCAACATTATAAGATCTCATTAAAGCCAATTTATTGTTTTATAGACTCAAGTAATATTCATTTGAAATATCATTGGGTGAGCTTGCTTAGGATTAAAAATACTATGGGAATAATTTTTTATATGTTATATCTTATTTCCTACTGAACTTAGAGGTAAGACCCTCTTAATACCATTTAAGTTTCTCAAAAGGTTAGACATGTTTTGTTTAGAACAAAAATTTGGACTCTGAAATTTTTTTGGGCAACAATCACAACTCCAAAAATTTATGAATTTTTGTAGGTAACATCCATAACATGTCTAGGATCTTGGATAAAAAGTTTACAAAGAAATAATATAATTTACCCCTTCAAAACCTTGCTTTTACAACCATTGCCCACACTATCCTTGCAACCTCAAGGTCTTGGTTTTGCAAGCTTTTGTCCCACTATTTCAACTCCAATTCCCACGAAACTTGGTAGATTTAGTGTTATGACATCCTTTCATGAGAATTTCAAGGTAAAATATGACCATTTGGATAGTCTAACATAACATTAAATAAAACTAGTCAGATTATTCCAAATTCTGATATAGGTTTTGTTTATCTAATATTTGACCAAGCAATGATTTCCCAAACATTATGAAACTGTGCAGTTCATGTCTAGACATGTGAAGGCATACCTCATAAAAATTTCAAGCTAAAAAGACTTGATTTAGTTATGTTTTTATCTTAGAAAATATACCAACGGTAAAGCTGTCTTATTTTGGTCAACAAATCTAATTAAGTGAGATTGGGATATCTAACGAAGTTGGATTCTAATAAATTTCAATAAGTAGTTTATATGATATCAATACAAAGTATATCAAATTTCAAAATTATTTGGAACTCATTTAATGCCACAACAAACTGAAATTTCAGTAGCAATAAAGACAACAATCATACTTGAACAAAATTTAATCCCATGGTACATAATCTTTAACTAAGAGAACCTCACCAATTGGGACTTTCCAAACAGCAATTAAAACCTAGAAATAATTGTTCAATTGCTAAAATTAAAACATCAACCATTGTCCAGAACATGGCAAATTTCATTAGGGGAAATTTATGCAAACAGAAACCACACATTTCTATTGTCAACACATGACTTCATCAGCCTAGATTTTGTTGTTATTATTCTCAATCTTTAGTAGAAATTTTCTAGCTTTAGATATAATAACAAGACCTTAAATTTTTTCCTATCCAGTACTCAGCACAATTGGACAACACAACAATAATCCTACATCAAAATTTTAGCAGGAGAGGTCATGAGATTGGCCCCCTTACCTTTCGACCTTGGCCCTCTATTTCCTCTTCTTCTTCTTTATTCACTTTTGATTTTGCATAATTTCCCCATCCTTTTTAGTTAAAAAAGTTCACATAAAAAAAGGAAGACAAGTGTCATGACCCTCTCCTAGGCCCATGAACGGCATGACACGTGGGGGTATCCCACAGCCATAAGCTTGACTCCAAGACTCACCATAAAGCAAGCAATAATCATTCAAGCAAGAAATGTTATGTAATTGCACAACATCAGATGATAAAGACATAATAATTCCAAACATTTTCACAAATGAGGACCACGATATGGTCATCTCCATATGTGTTTCTAGCTATTCCATTACATATCAAACATGCAAGCAGGAATAAATAGAAACACATAAAAGAATAGAGCAATTAATCCTTTTACAAGATACTTAACCAAAACTACTTCCTATTGGGCTACAGAGCAGCTAGAAGATGTCAACAGAAGGATTCACAATATTATACCCACCCCGAACGTTCGCTACTTCTCGGGTGGATGTTCTTCCACATAAACAGGCTCTAAAACATGGAAATAAACACAATGAGATGAGATTCCCAAAGAGTAACAACTAGCAAAAACAATAGCAATTAAATAAAAGAAATGGAGCACAAAGCATCTGAATCTTTGACTTGAGGACCCAAACAATCTTTATGCTTAAAGCACAATAAAGTCCAGCCTGTAGGCTCATATGTACCAAGCCTTTGAGTCACTAGGTTCTCCAACCTGTAGGCTCATACATCTCCAGCCCTAAGGGCTTACACATCTTTGGCACTAAAGGCCTAAACAATTTCATATCAAAACTCATCATACAAACCAACCTCTATATAAAGATTCATCAACACAACTCATGGCATGCAATAAGCATAGAGATTAGTGCATGGATAACTCTATCAACACTCTTCTTACCAAATGATAAATCATACGGTGACTGAATTATTTAATCCAAACATATTGAACCTTTGACGTTCCATGTTCAACATTCATGAATAACTTGAATTTAATTACCAAGAAGGGTTAGTTACTCACCTGATATTTTACTAACAACACAAGAAGATACATATGAAACCTAGGTGGCTTACCCGATTAAAGAGCAAAATAAAGATTAACTTAAAACTCAACAACCAAATACCTTACCCCAAACAAAAGGGGAGGCTCCCATGTTATCACGCTAAATGAATTAACAACCTAAACCATCTCCATAACCTAAAACTGTGAAGGGGTGAGTCTAATCCATGTGACTTACTGATATAACTCTACCTAGCATGATCACACATTCATATGATAGATCAAGTGCATTTAATAAAATTCAATCAGGAAATTTCCACAGACACCCTACAAGGTACCCCGACAATTCTTTCTAACCCAAAAACATATATATATATATATATATATATATATATATATATATATATATAATTATCAAGCATCCATAGACAATGCGTATCACGCTAAATGAATTGACAACCCAAACCATCTCCATAACCTAAAACTGTGAAGGGGTGAGTCTAATCCATGTGACTTACTGATAAAACTCTACCTAGCATGATCACACATTCATATGACAGATCAAGTGCATTTAATAAAATTCAATCAGGAAATTTCCATAGACACCCTACAAGGTACCCCGACAATTTTTTCTAACCCAAAACATATATATATATATATATATATATATATATAATTATCAAGCTTCCATAGACAATGAAAATAGAACCATTACCACACAATGACGGTACCTTAATTTCATGCTTACCATACGTGACCCAATTTCAATGTACCACGTGTCCTTGCCTCCTAGCATGATCGCTTTCACTAAAGTCGTTTGGATACAAGTCAAGTATAGATTCACATGTATATATATATATATATATATATATATATATTATAAATTCCAATACATAAATGACTCCATACTAGGCACCCACATTACTTACCCACAACTATGGATTTACCATAATCAGAATATACCGAAAGATAATATAAATACCACCAATCAAATAGCACAGTAAATCACATCACATCGAAAGGAAACCATATTCCCATAATATATATTCACCACAACCACATTGCTATTTAAACAATCACATAAAGTCTCTGGTCTATTAGATCATGTCCTCAACAATTTCAACACAATAGAGGTAAGCATAAGTATCACACCACAACATATGACAACCACAAGTGCCTCACCATGACACAAGAAAATATCTCAAGTGTCACACTTCAACATTGAGTATGTATCTCAAGTGTCACACCTCGATGCCAGTATGTATCTCAAGTGTCACACCTTGACACCAAGTATATATCTCAAGTGTCACACCTGTACACTGAATATGTATCTCAAGTGTCACACCTCGACACCGAGTATGTATCTCATGTGTCACACCCCAACATTGAGTTTGTCTTTCAAGTATAAAATGGATTAAGGAGATAAGGTTGTTGTACTCATAGTACATTACGTTAATTTAACCACAATTACGGTATATGACACTACCATGATAGTATTACACATTGACCACATAGTTCATTTGGCCATATATTTAACCACTTACAGGGTTCACCCAAAACACGAGGACCGTCACCATTCTCACATCATAACCCATTTAACGTAATACTATGTGTATCACAACCAATGTTGCACAACCTAGACTGGCCTAGCCGAGTCGACCTGGGAATCGGTGACCCGATGCTTGGCCTATTCTGGGTTGGTGTTTTGGACTGGCCTACACATGGCCTGGCCGATGGGGTCTTGGTCGACCCGGGAGACCCGAGTGACCAGAATTCTCTCTCTCTCTCTAATGGTTATAACTCTTAAAACATGAGTGTAACATTGACTAATAATCCTCAAAAGAGGTTTGTGTTATTTACTCTAAAATTTAATGCCTTTTTTTTCTCCGTATCTGCAGCGTTCCACTACAAAAAAATTGGGACATAATATTCTCACGTTAATCCTTTAAAAATATTAGTTAAATTCCTCTTTCAATTTTATAAATTTTATTTAAAATTTAAGTTAACTCTTTAAGGTTAAAATATACCAAAGTATTACGTTAGACAATAAACGTTTTCACGGTAGTCCGTAACAAATATTGGTTTCAAATTAGTCCTTTAAATTTAAAACAAACCATTTAAGGATTAATTTGAATTATACAAGTGGTGGATTTTTTTTTTGGTAAAACTGAAAATATTATAACATAAAATATCAAAATTATTATTTTTAATTTAAAGAGGATAAATTAATTTTTTTCTTAAAAATTACTTAATTGTTCTTAATAATTAATGACTTTATAAATTATTATGGATGTTTAAGACTTTTAATGTATGAATTATTATGTTTGGATGATTTTATTTATGACTTTATGAATTATTATGAATATTTATGACTTTATGTTTGAATTATCATAGATGTTTATGAATTATTTTGGATGTTTATGACTTTAAATTGTGAAATTTGCATGTAAATTATTTATTTTACTTATTTTTGAATTTATTTGTAAAGATATATAAGTATATATATAATTTTAATTTTTTTAATGTATTCACTTGGGTCAACAATTGACCCAGTGATCCGGCAATTGAACTAGTGACCCGGTGACCCAAAGACCTATTTGGGTCAATGGCCAAGCCGATTTTAACAACATTGATCACAACTACACACACACACATACACACACACACACACACACACACACACACACATACACACATACATATCACCCATACCACATAATGTGGCAACCACCACAATATCCCCAAATGGTGCCTAGAGTGTGTAAATGTGTGCCTTCTATCTCTCTAACATCTATATTGGAATTCTATACTTCTCTAAATGTATAAGCATGCACTTGGTTACGAAAATTCAGTATGTGAGGTTATATACTTGTACATACTTACACAGATAGGTAGGAGTATAGATTCACTTCCCAATTACTAATTCAAATCAAGTAGATAGGGGTACACATCTATATACAACTCACTTAGGACGTCTATCACACCTACGGGTGCGAACCTCAAATCTACTACTCAAATTTCCAATCAACACACTTGTACATCTCATCAAATGCGATTCAACATTGATTGAGACCACAAGTCAATTAACCACATAATCAATGCATATGCAACCTCTACTTACATATAATATCCATCTACACGCATTTGCACATAGAGTATTCAAACTATTTTCAAGCTAGAATTAATTTTCTCAAGTTTGCTTAGTGTGCAAAGTTTTCAGTTCCCTCAAATTTCATAACCGCAATTAGGTTCATCCAACATACCACATTTATCATAGCAATTAAAGTCATACACCACACTAAAAGCACTAAGAAAGCCATCTTAGAACTAAAGAATAAAAGGTACTAAGTAAAGGAATCCCTTACCTCAACTCCGAGCTATCCATTCCATCCTAATGCTTGGTGTTTGGATGTGCAAACCTTCCTAGAATCCTTTAGAGAGGCATCCTAGCCAATTGGAATAGAAAACACACAACTAGGGAAGGTAGATATAATTCCAAAAGTTGTTTGATAAGGACCAGTCGACTACCTTACCTTGGTGATCCACTAATCCAATCATATCAGCCTCATTCGAGAACAATCGATTGATTGGTGCATCGCTGCTAGACCTATTTTTCCAATCCAGGAGCTACCAGTCGATCCATGATGATTTATCAGTCGACTGATATGCTATTGCGAGATTTGGTCAAGAAGCACTAGAGGAAGCTAGTTGACTGATAGGCACATATGATAGTTGACCGATTACA
Organism: Biancaea sappan; assembly: GCA_037074585.1. Taxonomy (NCBI): domain Eukaryota; kingdom Viridiplantae; phylum Streptophyta; class Magnoliopsida; order Fabales; family Fabaceae; genus Biancaea; species Biancaea sappan. The sequence continues at coordinate 41,191,778 of CM073494.1, read as the reverse complement.
GGAAGCACTAGAGGAAGATTTGGTCATTTTGCATAAACTTCCCAATCCCTTCCAATCCTAAACTCTTGATTATCTCTCTTAGTTCTTGGCTTTAATCCATCCTCCTAATCACTAGGAATCAACCCCAAACGAGAAAAATTAACAACATTCAAGATTTACAAACCTAATTTTTCTCCCAATTTCAAATTTTTTGTTTCTCAACCCCAAAATCATGAATCTTTGCTAGATTTCTCTAAATTTTTTACCCCATGGTTGTTATAAAACATGTAGGAATATTTTTAAACTTATACCCACACTCAAATATTTCCAGTTGAACCTCAAATTCCTCCAAAAATCATTGAGTCTGAAAAATGGGAAGGGAAATGGAGAGGTTGGGAGTTCTTACCTTTGATATTCTCTTCTTCAGTGATGCTTGGTTGTTAGAGGACCACGTCCATGTTGGGGAATGGCAGCAGGAGGTTAAGGGAGCATGGGTTCCATTGGGTTAGGAGAGAGGGAGAGAGAACGATGGGAGAGATAAGAGAGCAAGTTGGTGGGGAGGTAAATGAGGGTCTGAAGGGTGTGGGGGATATACACACACACATACATTAGAGTGAAAAACCACAAAAATACCCTTGGTTCGCCCACACGATCAAAATTATAACAAGGGTAAAATTGTAATTCTTAAACTCATATAGTGTGCTATATTTCCAGAAATGCAACACAACCCCAACATCCACTCCTTATTTTCTATTTAAGGTTTTTAAATTATCCAAATCTCTTCCATTCTCCATGTGCCTTGACTCTTTCTTATCCCTTCCACTCTTTAAATTTCCCAAGGTACTGGACTCCTTTACACCACTTCCTTTCTTCCAAATGAAAATTTTTTTCTTATATCTTCATATTCACACTAATAAACCCTCACAATAACACCCTGAAACCAAGGATGTTACACTTAAGATGTGATTCGGGACTATGGCCAGGGTTTGCCACTTATCAGCTTCAAGGTAAATCTTACATATGGTGGACTACATGGCAAGATTCCCAAGCTAGACATGCCCTACAAGTTACATACAATGAGTTCTAGAAGGTGTTCATAGAATGGTTTATGCCAAAAAGTCTGAGAACTTCAAGGGCGAGTGAATTTGAATACCTCAAACAAGGCAACATGACGGTGGATGAATATGATACCTGATTGATACGTCTTTTGAGGTATGCACTATACATGATTCTGAATTAAGAAGAGAAAATTCATCTGTTTATCTTGGGCCTCATTTTCACCTACGTCGATTTATGAGTATGTAAATAGAGATGTACCCTTCCTACATAGCTGTAGTGGATACGGCTAAAACCACTGAGATGAATAAGAAAGATGAGGATGAGGATTTGAAAAGGATGAGGAAGCAAAGGAATTAGGGAAAGTCTTCCAGATATGATCGTACGTCAGGGGCTCCAAGGCCTTCGGGTAGAGGCCAATCCTCTCCCATAATATCTTCCTCGTTGACTACATCTTTAGCCAGCATTTCTTGCCCTAGATCAGAGTTCACGGGTGGTTCATCTTCAACAGGACAAACATTACAACAAGGGCGTGATAGGCCTAAGTATACTGAGTATGGGCATTACCGTATTGGTGTGTCTTATGAGACTTTCACTGGGTGTTTTCAGTGTGGACAATAGGGTCAAATAAAGAGAGATTGTCCACAGCTTGTTGGTGCTTCAGGGTAGGGATCAACACACCCCTCCTATTCCTTATAAGTGTCAGCTTTAGTAAGCAGAGCTTTTTTTTGTATGGGTAGAGGTAGAGGCTGAGCATAGGGGGTAGAGGTCAGCAGGTATATGGCTACAACTAAGCCAAAGTCTATGGCCTCCCTGCCAAGAAGCGCAGGCTTCAAATGCATTTATGACAGGTATATTTTCTATATGTTCTTTTGATACTTATGTACTGTTTGATCTGGGATCTACCTACTCGTATGTATCTCCCTTGTTTACTAAACTGTTTGTTCAAGAGCTGGTAAGGATTGCTAGGCCTTTCTTTGTTTCTATACCTATGGGGGAAACTTCGATTGTAGACAAGGGATATCTTGGTTGCCATAATGTAGTTGGAGGAAGAGATACCAAAGCCAATATGATGTTGTTAAATATGATAGAATTCGATGTTATCCTTAGGATAGATTAGTTATTCTTCTATCATGCAATCTTAAATTGTCATAATAAGTATATGAAATTCAGTATACCAGGTAAATCTCCTTTCTTCTTCCAAGGGGATAGAAGTGATGTACTTAGTAACTTAATCTTCATGATTCATGCTAGGCGTATGATAAGGAAAGGATACCAGAGTTTCTGAGCCTTTGTCCATAATGTCGAGGAAGATATGGTGAGTCTTGATCACGAGTCAATTGTAGGGGAATACTTGGACGTCTTTCTGAAGGAACTACCAGGTTTACCTCCCGACTGTGATATAGAATTCAACATCAAGGTAATTCTGGGTACTCAACCCATCTTCAAACCTCCGTATCGCATGGCTCCCACGAAATTTTGAGAACTCAAAGAATAGTTACAAGACCTCCTCGATAAAGGTTTCATTCAGCCTAATTCTTCTCCTTGGGGTGCCCTGGCGTTATTTGTAAAGAAGAAAGATGGAACCTTAAGGCTGTGTATAGATTATCGACAACTAAATAAGGTGACAGTCGAGAATAAGTATCTTCCCCCTAAGATTGATGATCTATTCGATCAGTTTCAAAGGGTTCAGTGCTTCCCTAAGATAGATTTGAGGTCTGGATACCACCAATTGAAGATTAAGTCAGAGGATGTGCCTAAGACTTCTTTTCGAACACATTATGGGCATTATGAGTTCTTGATAATGTCCTTTGGATTAACCAATGCTCCGGCGGCCTTCATGGATTTGATGAACAGCGTTTTCAACCCTTTTCCAGATAAATTTGTCAAAGTCTTCATCGATGATATTCTTGTGTACTCTTAGAGTCTAGAAGCGAGAAGCTTTTGTGAATTGTATTATAGATTTTACGAGAGCACCAACTTTACACCAAATTCTTGAAATGTGAATTTTGGTTGGAGCAACTAATGTTTTTAGGACACAAGGAAGGAATTCAAGTGGACTCTAGTAAGGTGAAGGTGGTTCAAAAATGGCCTCAGCTGATCACAGTGATAGAGATCAGGAGCTTCTTGGGTTTGGTGGAGTACTATCACTGGTTTGTCATCTATTTCTCAAAATTAGCCACCCCACTTACTAGGCTAACATAGAAGAATGTTTTGTTTGTGTGGATTGATGCATGTGTAGAAAGTTTCTTGAAATTAAAGAAGTATCTAACGTCCGCTCTATGTTAGCTTTGCCCTTAGGATCGGAAGGTTTCTTTGTGTATTGTGATGTATCTCGAGTGGGTTTTGGATATGTTTCGATGCATCACGACAAGGTGATCATCGATATATCCCAGTAACTGAAGCATCATGAACAGAATTACACTACACATGATCTTGAAATAGCGGCCGTAATCTTCGCTTTGGAGATTTGGCACCATTACCTTTATAGTGAAACATGTGAGATCTATATTGATCGTAAGAGTTTCAAAAATATCTTTTAGTAGAGGATTTAAACCTGAGGCAATGAAGTTAGTTAGAGCTCCTCAAGGATTATGACTACACAATCTTTTATCACCTTAAAAAGGCTAACGTGGTAGTGGATGCCTTGAGTTGTAAGTCAATAGGGGAGTTTAGTCCACATCGCAGAGTTTAGGACACTGTTAATTCATGGGCTTCATGAGCTTGAGGTAGATGGGGTATGGTTTGAAGTCACCAAATCGGGTGCATTTTGGCTCATGTGCAAGCCAAGTTATCCTTGATCAAGATGTGAAGGCAACTCAATAAAATGATCATGACCTTTGTAAGATCTGGGATGAAGTAGAGAAGGTCAAAGAGTATAATTTCTCCTTAGATGGACAGGGAGTACTCTAGTGGAATCCCTTTGAAGAAAGGCTATGGAGGAAGCATATTGAACAACTTATACAGTACATCCAAGTATTAATAAAATATACCAAGATCTAAATCCTTGTTTTGGTGGGATGGAATGAAATAAGATGTCAGTATGATTCAATTTGGGTGATTGTGGATTGACTGACACATTTTCTGCTGGTGAAGACGACTTATAGTGCCTCCAAGTAAGTTCATCTATAATACCTAAGATATTTAAGTTACATGGAGTACCCACCTCTGTTATTTCAGACTGAGGTACTCAGTTTACATCCCGATTTTGAAAAATATTTCAGGAAGCCTTGCAAACTTGGGTTGATTTAAGTACAGCCTTTTATCCTCAAACAGATGGCCAATCAGAACACACCATTCGAACCTTCAAAGATATGTTAAGGTTATGTGTAATGGACTTTGGAGGGAGCTGGGAAACTCATTTACCTTGGTTGAGTTCATCTACAATAATAGCTTCCATGCTAGTATTAAGATCGCACCTTTCAAGGCTTTGTATGAGATGATGTAGGTCTCCTATTGGATGGTTCAAAGTTAGTGAAGCAAAGTTAATTGGGCCCAACCTTGTTCATGATGCCATGGAGAAGGTAAAACTCATTCGGGAGAGACTTCTTATGACCCAATGTAGGCAAAAGGCCTATGCAGATAACCATAGAAGGGACCTTAAATTTTTAGTAAGCGACATGATTTTCTTGAAAATATCCCCAATAAAGGGTAAGTTGAGGTTTGGAGTGAAAGGGAAGCTTAGCCTAGTTTTATTAAACCATACAAGATCTTAGAATGAGTAGGTAAGGTAATATATCGGTTAGTTCTACCGGTGGACATAGAAAGAGTACACATAGTATTTCATGTTTCAATGTTGAGAAAATACCTCCATGACCTATCGCACGTGATTTTGGCACAAGAGGTCAAATTGAGTGAAGACCTAACTTATGAAGAGTTTTCAATGGCCATCTTAGACCAAAAAGTAAAGAAGCTGAGGTCTAAGGAAATACCTTCTGTGAAGGTTTTTTGGCAGAATCACTCTTATGAAAAGGCCACGTGGGAAACTGAGGAAGCTATGAGGGTAGCGTATCCCCACCTATTTGAGTCTTAAGGTAAGAAATTCATGGACTGAATTTTCTTAAGGGGGATATGTAACATATGTGTACTAAGGTCTTTGATTTTGAGTGTTCATCCTTGCATGAACTTATGGTGCCAAATTTAGGGAATTTTGATAATTAACTTTTATACACATGTATATGTGGTCTTGGGATAATATTAATTTAGAATTCTTTGTTTTTGTTTTTAGTGAGTAAATATGATGAGTTGAACTCTTTGCTGTGATGAATGAATTTATTTTGGAACACATATGTATCTCAAAATTATGCGAAGTGTTGGATATAGTCAAAAGGGACATAGAAGTGATTTATTAAATTCCTTAGTGCTGATATATTCTTTCATCACCTTCTTACACTTTCATTCATCTTCTCTCCATCTCTCATGCACGGCCGGCACCACCCACTATCATTCCTCCTCTTCTTCATCCCTAAGGGTTCCTTGGTAGAACATCTTTTCCTTTGGTGGGCTACAATCTAGGAGTTCACTTCCAACACTTCTTGCATCTTGTTGGTGGATCCTAGGGTATTTTAGACTACTTTGAGGTGGTATGACAACAACTTCTCCCTTAATCTATTATGTGATAAAAATGTGAGAGATATGCTACCTTTCATGATTCAAGAACATGAAATTATTAGTGAACTGGTATGTTCGTTCCTTAATCCTTCTCTATTGTAAGAATGATTACTAAAAGAAATCATGAGTTTTGTGTGTGCTTGGTATATTATTGAAATTTGAATTTACTTCAATTACGTTCTTCGGCTTGTTGTGAATGCATAGTGCTGAGGCGTGGCACTAAATTACAAAAGTGCTGAGGTGTACTTGCTTAAACCACTTAGTGCTGAGGTGTGGCATTTAATATATAATTTCTTCGCATTATTATATGATATTGCTATAATTTGATTGGGTTCCCCTTAAGCAATGGTTGTGTGGGTGTTAGACCTATTGAGAGAGTGAAATTTGTGTTAGATTATTTTTTTATACTTATTTAATTATTGGTGTTGTTGTTTACTCATTGAGTATATTATTTGCTCACTCTCTCATGTTCTTGAATCTTTTAGAGTCAGTAGCCGAAGATGGTGTCCCCTTTAAAAGTAGCAGTTTCTAGTTCACCAACCCATCCTTGATCCTCGGGTTGGTCTCTTCAGTATTTTGGTCATGTTAGTCCTTTCGTATTCTAGTTGTCGCTCTGTGATTACGTAAGTCACCTAGGAGGGTTGTATGTATTTTGATTATTGATCCTGTAGTATGGATGATTCTTTTGGGAAATGTATGTAGGATTAACAAACATTATTTTTTTATGTAATGATATATATGTTCATGAAATGGAAATCTAATTACCCTTGTTTGAGTTGATCTAGAAAAGAAATTGGTATTGCATTATGGTGAATCAATTCTGGTACATGTCTTCTATTGTGATTATGCTTGCTTTTCTAATTATGTCGTCTAGGCTTATGGGTAAGGACAACATTACCACTGTGTTGGTCACATGTTGAGTTTAGGGATGTGACAGTTTTTAACCCAAAAATCAAAATTTTAATTGTTCAAATATTCTTTAATCCCATCGAACGACCAAAACCACTCACTATGAACTGGTGGTCCAGAGTAAAAAAAACAAGAAGAAGGAAGGAAAAAGTATTTCGACTCTTGCCTTATGGCATGTTGTTCTGCTTGCCATTTTGCTTCTCCTCAAATTCTTTTGGTCACCATTCTTGTCATGACCCGTTTTGTAGGCACATGACTGGCACAATGAAGAATATTCCATCACTGTAAGCCCTTCGATAAATTCTACCCACGAGTTAAATTATTTAGTTATTATCTCTATGTTATCAAAATAACCATTCCTTAATAGATACGACGAAAATATATCAAATTTTCTTATTTGAAAATCATAAAGATGATTTGCATATAATAATAGATCCTCAATATAAAATATATTATTATACAAGTCAAATGCCAAACCCCTGACCTAGATGTCCTAGATAATTACAGAGCAACATAATCTACAACAAAAGAGGGGCCTACCCGACAGCGGAAAGGTCCAAAGTGATCTACTCTTCTAGCGGATATTTTTCACCGACAACCTGATCTAAACAAAAAGATTTTCACAGAGAGTGTGAGCTTTAAAACTCAGTGAGTGAATCGGCCTCGCGTTAATTAAATTCAAAGACATCACCAGTCATGCAAATATACCCAAAGGCTCAAACTCAACCAATCGACATAGTTAGAAGTTACATACTAGAAGATAAAAATTCATCCAATTCAACAAATGTTACTAGTACTCATCAATAGCAATATATATCCCAGAGAGTACACATGGGTCGGCTCACCAAATTTGTATATTTCTGCCATGATGCACAACCTCATCCTTTTAGCTAGGGTGCCTCACGGATCTGTTACTGACCCGGGCTATCTCTCTACTGAGGAATCGTTGTCTCTACACTCGTTGGTCAAGGCACCCTTTAAACCGAGTTTTCTGCCTTGCCGTGAGAGCAGGTACTATCTCGCTCAATCACAATCAATAGTACAGTATTTCATATCATAATCAGAAGTACAATGTAATATTCATTCATATAACAAGTATATTATATAACTATATTATAGATTTATAAACCACAAATCAAGATAACAATTAAATTATTTTTGAAAAGATTCAAACTTCATATCATCATGAAATACTAGTTTCGTCTTATTCATACTTCTCGATTAATTATTTCCCTAGATTTACCACTTTGAATCCAATTTACCCCTATGAATCTTGGGAGTGTCCTACGATATATTTTTTATCACCAGTAATGCTAAAACTCTATTAAAATGGGATCGTTCCACTCACCTGAATTCTGTACAAGTATCACTTCTCTAAGTCGTTATGAACAAGAGTACACAGGTGAATTTTAGTACTCTACTACAGAGATTTTCATGAAAGATTAGAGAAAACGAGTTAGGATTATTTTCGTACAGATATTGTTCATACATATGGTTACTATTTATATGTATGGATATTATTCATACATACGGTTACTATTTATATGTACAGATACTATTTATACATACAAGTACTATTTATACCAGAAATAGAGAATACAATCTGTAAAAGAGTACACCAGGTAAGTTCCCAAGAAAGAGTGAAGGGTCGCAATAGAAGGTGTGAGTTTAGAAGTACAATAGAAGGGCCTATTTATAGGAAAAGTCAAGAGTACTATTTGATACTATGCGCTAATAAAATATTCAATTTACTATTGATAAAAATGACATTTCTAATAATTTAATTTACTGTGCACTTTAATGATTTAACTTACTGTACAAATCGTGGAAAGACAAAGACAGCTGAATTATTGGTTACTATTGGAACTTAAAGAGAAAACTATCATTTCACTTTAAACCTTTAAGTTTCTTTTCTAATAAGTCCTTTCATTTTAGTCCCTGAGGGTATTTTTACACATAAAACGTCATTTTCTCCTACGAATTTCTTTCTAGTTTTCTCTTATGATCAAATCACATCTAGTACTTGACATTTTGATTGTATAAGTGAACAGTACTGTATACGTAAATAGTATTATATAGGTGAATAGTACCATATACTAAAATAGTAACCGTAGTTCGCAAGCACGCATTTATATTTTATTTTTTTCATGGGTATTACAATTCTACCCTTCACATGTCCCACAACCCAACTGAAATTTCTTAATCAAGGACCTAAATTCACCTAGGTAGAGTAGAAATGAGGAGGAATCATGCTTAAATTATATTTTAAGGAAAGAAAATTCATGGGCACATCAGATTTTGAAGAATAAGCTGAAAATGAGAGAAAAAAGGCCACGGGGAGTCTTACCTTTGACAACTCAATCCTCTTGACCCTTCTTGCATCACTTTGTTGTGTCTTTCGTTGCAAGGAAAAACAAAGGAAAAAGAAGAAGGGAGGAGGAAGATTCTGGTAAGGGGCTCACAGTAGCAGATATTGGCAACACCTCTAGCTCGGGTTTCATGCTTACCCACTACCTTGTTCTCACTCTCCCACTTGGTTTGCTTACACACCCACGAAGTAGGCACATCGTGGCTTCCCTAAGAATCCATAAAAGACTGATAAAAAGCAAGGGACATATGTGTAGCTCCCTTTATGCTACTTGTCTAACTCTCTTAGCTTAAACTCCACAAAAGCCCTTCCTCTTAATTCCTATTTAGAATTTTTTAAAAAAATTCCCACTCACCCTCAAAATTCTAAACTATTTTATTATTTCCTTACCTTATTTTTCCCCATAAATCCAAGAGCTTCATATTGCCCAAAAGTTTTAATTTAGTCCCAAAATTTTTCATATAGGCATATAATAGGATGGACACATTAATCGAGTGAATAAAATTCGCAAGTATTACAATTAATGATTGTAACTGTGTTAAACTTGGGCGTGCATGTTTATATAATTACATGTAGAATATAACTATTGTTTTTCTTGTCTTTGATTACAATAGGATAGAACTTTTCTCATTAGGTCTATAGACTCAAGCCTTAATAGTTTTAGGTACCACCAAAGAGCGCATTAAGCTAACTCAGCACTACAATCATCTTCTCCTTGTACGAAGTTTAATCGTAAGGTATGAAGAGCATCCGTTGGAGGAGTAGTGGGTACTCTTTACACCACCCTCTTGTTCCCGGGTGGTGGTTATGTAAATGTTTAGCTTTTGTTTGTTTAGATTTTGTTTTTCTAGAAGGCTCTATAGTCGAATAGGTCACCTAGGTCTTAGTGGATGTTTAGTAAAAGTTGGTTGTTAAATAAATGATGTATTTCTTGGAAACTACAGTTTTTGTAAATATTTAATGTTTATGATGTTATATAATGTACATAAAAAGGTTATAAAATGCTCATAAGTGAATGTAGAGATGTTTATGTTTCCAGAGTTATGTGTAATTGTGAACACTTTTGTTTCTATTGCATGTTCTTAAGTAGGCTTTAAGTTAAATCTCATGAGTCAATTCAATCAGGCTAAGTTTACACTTATGGGTCTCGGAGGGTATATCCTTAGGCCCATGCCAATCATGTGCCCAGTTTGTTGGTTGTGACAGGCTATGCCAAGGTTTAACTTCCCTAAAGAGTAGGAGGCTTCATAAATGATAAAATTGATTTTGCATGATGAGTTGTGTTGCATTCATGTATGTGTCACATGTGATATTATTGTAATACTTGTGGTTTTTATGGCACCTTGGATAATAAAAATTAAAACTGTTATCATTGCGTTGGTTTTTTGAATGTATGTTAGACATGGAAAATTTTTTGCTTGCTAAAAAGGAAAATAGATGTATGTGTTTGAATTTATTTCATATACATATGTATGGATATGATGTTTAAAATTATGGACAATAACCCATAGGATATGTGTGTTGAGTCAGAGAAATTTGATTATAGTTGAAAGGTTATTGAGAGGACCAAAATGAAAGAATATAAAATTTATAATTTTTGGGAAATAGGGGTGTAAGAGAATTAAATGAAATGTTAAAGTGAATATTTGCTAAGTGTGAGGGAGTAATTTTGATAAATGAGTAATTTGATTGGTTATGTAAGTACTTTGGCTAAATTGCATTAAGAATTCCACCTAAATTGCAAGAAAGGAATTGTGGAGGGTCTAATTGGCAATATTGAAAAGAAGAACTCCTTCCCAACACTTAGAAAAAATTTCAAATTTCTTCATTCCCTTCCCATTTCATCATTTCATGAGTCTTTCTCCCTCTTCATCTCTTTTCTTGCTCAAGCCCTCAAATCTCCAAATCCTTGCTCTCTCTTTGCTGGGTGTTCATTTTCCAGTCACCGGTGGCTCACCTTCACATTGGAAAGCTTTAAGGATCAAGGCAAGAGCTAGGTTCTCCATCCATCTCTCCCATTTTTGAATGTCATAAGCCCTTGGGCTAAAAATTGGTGTTTTGAGTGCATTGAGTGTTTTTATGGTTGTAAACTAAATGATTTTAGTTCCTCCTCCCTTTCCCTTTTATTGATGTTTTGGCTATCAAAGGATGGAAGGAAACTTGATTTCCATGATAAATCTTAAGCCATATCAGAAAAATTGAAAGGGTAGGGTTTGATGGCCAAAACACTTGGAAAACTTGGGATTTTGTTTTAAGACTGAAAAGAGAAGGTTGAGGGAAGAAAGGAATCAAAAATTTGTGTTTTTTGCATTCTGGACACTGTCAGTTGCCGCTGCAGCGCCATTGTTAGAAGTTGTAGTGATGGAATTTGTCACTGCAGTACTAGTTCATAGTGTAGACTCTAGTTAGTTTCAAACAGTCATAACTCTCTTATCTGGACTCTATTTTTAGTAAATCGTAAATGTTGGAAAGATATTTAAGTCTAGTTTCCAATGATACAAGTTTCATTTGAAATTTCTTTAATATTTAGGAGTTATGACCAAAGGTCAAAGTTGATGCCAAGTATTTTCCTCTCTTATAACCTCGATACATTTTTGGTATGGTTTTGGCTTATTTGACGCATCTTCCACACCTTTTGGGATGGAATGGATAGCTTTTAGTTAAGGTGAGGGATCAAACACCATTTTCATTTAAATTGTGAGATCTTTTATTTACATCTAAAGAATAGTAATCTCCATCTTTATCTTGGTTGTGTCTTGTTTCCACTACAACTTACTGGCAAAAATTATGTTGGACTATAGTGAATTGTTTGGCATGATGGAAATCTCAGGCAACAGATTAATACAACTATGTTATATTCTTGTGGTAGTTCTAGCTTTATGCATTTGATGTTATAAGAGATAGAATATGTGGGTTACTTGAATACTTTCAATATGATTACGCTATGAGATCATTATATTATGACTCACTCATTATATGAGCCATGTTATTGTGGATTGGCATGTGAATTCAAAAAATGAGAATATTCTTATCACGGTTGGGTATATTATGTTCGTAGTATACGTTTGTGGCATGAGTAATTGTGTAGGTTCTATGATCAATTATTGTGACATACATGGATGTGAAATCTTCCCTTAAGCCTTAAGCATGCATTGTAGCGTAGGTACTATGAATGGTTGTGTAGTGATCGAATGATGATGGTGTGTAATTTAAATGAAGTTAATATACATGTTATTAGCATTCATTATAGTGAGGGACTAGCTTCATTTATTTAATACATGTGATCTTTATATTAAAAACTATGCATACTTTAAATCTTCATTTCAATGGCATGATGGAATCAATTGATGTTATTCTCTTGTGAGATATTTATATCTATATAGGCAAGTGGTTGGACGGTGCCACTTTAATCTTTCATAGGAGGACTAATGAAATATTTATATTTATATAGACAAGTGGTTGGATGGTGCCACTTGACCCTTTCATGGAAGGACTTGTGAAATATTGATATATATATTGGTAAGTGGTTAGATGGTGGCACTTAATCCTTTCATGGGAGGACCTGTGAGATATGGATATCTATATGGGCAAGTGTTTGGATAGTGCCATTTGACCTTTTCATGGGAATCTTGTAAAAGAATTTATATCACATGGCTAATTATATGTGCATTGGATAATTGGTTGGTTGATCCATTTTACTACTATATGAAATTTTTGATGGTACTGGTTGGCTTCTCCCTCATGGGAAGTATGTATTAAGTATTTGTCTCCGTGATATACATATGGACGACCATATAGTAACTAATTCTTTATTTGGTGGAAATACTAATTTCTGGTATAACTTATGCTATGTCTTGATTATGGTAATTTAGATATATGTTGTGAATTTCTGGATTGCTTGGAAGGTATTGGTTACATTGAATTATAGTGATGTTTTTGGATTGGTAATCTTATATGTATATTGAGTGTTGGTTATTTGGATAACGTATGCAGTATGAGCTGATGGTAATGGATGGAGTTTTCCATTGATTCTACCCTTGTGCGGGGTAATCGGATTATAATTCCTTTTGATTGGTTATTTCTCTCACTAAGTTTTATACTCATCATTTCTTTTGTAACCCTTGCAGGTCCTTCGAGTAGTTGGTGAGTCTCCGTATGAGGAGTAGCAATGTCTTCAAATCCCCATTCATTGATTGGGATGTTGGCTTCATCATAAAAGAGTCGGTGGGTTGAGTCGTTCTATAGTTAGATATGACACCTAGGGATCTTGTTTGGTTTTGGAATGGACTAGAAATGTGATGTGTATATATGTTTTGATTAAGTTATTTCTTGAAACTGATGATATTGTGGTCAGAAGAATATCTCAAAAATCAACATGGTTATCTAATTAAATTATTATATTATGTTGGAATCGGACCTTCGTATTATATCTTTATAGTGTGTTGGTGGTGTATTTGTTAGGCTTTTGGTGATGGAAGAAGTCCACCTCCATGCCGGTTATGTTCCTAGATTGGGGGCATGACAATTATGCATGACTATTATCCTATGTGGATGTATATGAGTTCCTTACTATGTGTGTATACATTTTCGTGCTTTTGAATAAAGATTTGTTGTTGTCTTACTCTAGTGCGCTCAAGTACCCCCTTGGCGTTATAATTTGATGGTTCACTCTTGTTGTGATGGGATTTATTTCCAAGTGTTGGATTTGTATTGCATGTACCTATATGTATACATAGATATTGTAGGATTTTAGAGATCATAGAATGAAGTGGAATTTAAAAATTATTCTTTAAAAATCATTCACCAAAGGATCAACCTATATTACCATTACATAAACCAAGTAATCAAGATGAAGAGAAATACCTCTTGTAGCATAGCAACCTTTCCAACCCAAAGCAAGTATCCAAAATGGGATACCTCTAATGGTAATCCATGCGAAATATGCTAAGGAAAAATCTTTTCAGGTAACGGGGTTCCTTCTCGTTCTTATGCTAGCAAGCATGAAGAAGCTATAGAGAAAAACCCTCTTGGATAAAGGAGAAGAAAACAAGAGTGTTTCCTAAATAAGATTCTCAACAATTGAGAAAGAGAATATTGCGTGTGGCTTTCACTATCACTCTAAAAGTGAAAGTTGCTACCTCAAATCCTAAAACCCTAATTCCATTAGTGGGTGACATTCCCTTATTAGCCTTCTTGGGTAGGAATAGGAACATAAATTCTCCAATTTTAGATCAAATCCTCAAGCCCGTTCACATTCCTAACGAATTTCTATACGTGTGACCCATTAGGTTTCTAGCTATGTTGGTTATTCACAATCAACACTTGATTATAAATAGATCACGAGCGGTATCTAGAAACATATCGTGACCCCTAATTGACCAGAAAGTCAGTTGTTTGACTCTAAACCTTTCCAAAGCTAAAGTGTGCCTATGCAATGTGTCCTTTCACCATTTTATACCCACTTAGTTTAGAGTATGGCCTATATGTCAACTACCACTATACTTGATTACGTCAAGTCCAGCCTAAGTAGTTAATTCAATATCCTGTGGGATCAATCACTTCAAACTATGTCACTGAAGACCATCTTCATGACAAGTCTGCTTTAGCCAAGGACTTCTGAGAGATTATCTTGACAAGTGGCCATGGGTATACTTCCTTCTATTAGGAGTGGTGAATCCTCTGTTGACTACTCAAATATCTTTGAATACTTCACGCTATGCCCAATCACTACCCTAAGATCGACCCCATTGTGGGTAATAAGGAATGGAGTTAAAATATATGATCAATAGCCAAGATAACTTGAGTTCTTCAAGTCTAAGGATCCTTGCACTATTAGCTACTATCAGACCTATCACTGACATTTGAATAGGTATCCATTTGATGTCTCATGTAGGTCATCCAATATACTTGTTAACTTTAACAAGTATTCACATGTGAACTCAAAACATCTCATGCTTATAGCTTATGAGGACAACTTCTTGATCAAATCAAGAAGCATAACATGTGCTAGTCTATCTAAATCCCTGATGTCCAATCTCAAGTGATCCTATGACTAGGGATAGTTTAGATACATACATAATTACACATGATAGGAATCTCACATTATGATCGCCATCATAATTTCGTTCATGCCATGTTTTGTGTCATGGACTTCATTACTTTTATTACGATATAATCTTAAGTTTATGAATATGAACATAAATAATGAAGAAAACCTTTTTGAATCAATAAATGAGTTTGTACATTTGATGCTAAAGGTGATTGCCTTTAGAGTACCTTTCTAACAATCCCCTATTTGTGCCAAAGCCAATCGCCTTTGTATCTGACACCATAGGTGTGTGTGTGTCTCAAACTTAGACTGGGGTAGTGGCTTAGTTAGTAGATCAGCTAGATTCTTATTAGTGGGAAATCTCTCTATTTTCACATAGTTTCTACTGATGATCTCCCTAATCAAGTAGTAAAGCCAGAGTACGTGTTTGGATTTCTGATGAGATCCTGGCTCATTTGCTTTTGAAATGGCTCCATTGTTCTCACAATAGACCAATACTGCATCAAAAATGCTGAGAACCACTCCTAGTTCAGTGATGAACTTCTTAATCCAAACTTCTCCTTTTGTTGCCTTAGATGCCGCAATGTACTCTTCTTCGGTGATAGAATTTGTAGTCGTTTCTTGCTTAGAACTTTTCCAACTGACTGCACCTCCATTTAATATGAATATGTAACCTGACTAGGATTTTGAATTATCCTTGTTAGTTTGGAAGCTGGCATCTGTATACTTGCTTACCTTGAGATCTCCTTCTCCATATA
The DNA here is from genome assembly GCA_037074585.1 of Biancaea sappan. Lineage (NCBI taxonomy): Eukaryota > Viridiplantae > Streptophyta > Magnoliopsida > Fabales > Fabaceae > Biancaea > Biancaea sappan. The sequence goes on along the minus strand of CM073494.1, from coordinate 41,176,048 downwards.
TTAAGAATAAATCATTTGTCCTTCTTAAGGATATTCTTAACAACCACACATGACACTCACTAGGGTCAGACTAATATTTGTTCATGATAATTAAAGCATATAATACATCTTATACATAACATAGCATACATGATTGATCCCATGGCTGAGGTGTAAAGGATCAAACTCATGCGAGTTCTTTTATCCTGTGTCTTCGGACACATAGATTTTGAGAGTGTAATCCCTTGTGTCATGGGAATGAATCCTTGCTTGGACTCTTCCATGCTAAATCTCTTTAGCATCTTATCTATGTATGTTGACTGTGAAAGATCAAATAACCTCTTAGATCCTTATCCCTAATATATAGGTTGCTTCTACAAGGTCTTCCATGGGAAAATTCTTGAAAAGCCAAATCTTCATGGACTAAAGGACAGAAACGTCATTTCCTACAAGCAGTATGTCATCTATATATAACACAAGGAATACGACTGTACTCCCATCAACTTTCTTGTACACACAAGGTCCATCTAGATTTTGTAAGAAACCAAACTTTTTGATTGTCTCATCAAATCAGATGTTCCAACTCCTCGATGCTTGCGTCAATCCATAGATGGATCTCTAAAGCTTGCATGCTTTGTTACTATCTTTAGATTTGAATCCTTTGGGTTGTATCATATATACATCTTTGGTCAGGTTTCTGTTGAGGAAAGTTGTCTTCACATTTATTTGTCATATCTCATAATTATGATGAGCTGCTATTTCTAGGAGTATCCTAATGGAATTAAGCATGGCTATAGGTGAAAAATTTTTGTCATAATCAACACCTTATTTTTTACTATATCCCTTTGCAACCAAGCTTGCTTTATCGATTTTCTTCTTGAAAACCCATTTGCATCCAATGGGCTTAATCCTTTCAGGTGGATTAACTAAAGTCCATACTAGGTTGTCGTACATGGAATCCATTTCTGATTTCATGGCGTTGACCCATTTATCAGATTCTGAACTCTTTAGAACATTTTCATAGATCGTAGGTTCCTCATCTTCTATAAGTAGTACATCACTGGGTTCACTTATGAGAAATCTATATCTCTTAAGAGCCCTAAGTACCCTACTAAATCTACAATGCATTTGTGTGTGTGTGTGGAAGATTTGGTTGTTACTCTTCTTGAATGAGTGAACAGCTCTGGCTCTTGAGCTATTAGATGTTTTGTATCTATTGCTCTTGAGCAAGCAGTTGTTCTATGTCTACTTAAGTATCTTGAACTTCGTTAAGAGAAACTCTTTCTCTAGGAAGACTACATGTGTTGAAACAAACACTTTTTATTCCAAAGTGTGGTAGAATTGATATCGTCTTGTTTCCTTAGGGTATCCCACAAATAGACTTTTGTCAAATTTTACCTCAAGTTTATCTGACATTATCCGCTCACATAAGTTGGATAACCCCATATCTTCAAGTAAGATAAGATGGGTTTCTTGTTATACCATTTCTTGGATGGAATAACACTAATTGCCTTGGTTAGGACTTTATTCAGGGTGTGAATAGGGGTCTTGAGTGCATAGCCCTAAAAGGACTTAGAGAGCTCTACATGACTCATTATGAACCTAATCATGTCTAACAAGGCTCGGTTTCTCCTTTCAGCCACACCATTATGTTATGGCATGTAAGGTGAAGTCTACTGGGATGATATCCCATTTTCCTAAAGATAATCCTTAAACTATTGCTTTAAGTATTCACCACCTCGATCAGATCTTAGTGTCTTGATACTTTTACCAAGTTGTTTCTTTACTTCATTTCCGAATTTAAACTTTTCAAAGGCCTTAGATTTGTATTTCATTAGATATACATACCTATATCTAGAATAGTCATCAATAAAGATAACGAAGTAGGCATAATCACTGCTGGCGTGCGTTGACATTTGTCCACATACATTGGTATGTATTAGACCCAATAAGTCAGTTGCACGTTCACCTTTTCATCTAAAAGTTAATTTAGTCATCTTGCCTTTTAACCAAGAGATGCATGTGTTATATAATGCATAATAAATGACCCTAAGTCACCTTCTTTATATAACTTACTCATGCATTTCTCACTTATATGACCTAGATGACAATGCCATAAATATGAGATTAGTTGTTTATCTTGTTTTAGGTGTTTAGGGTTGCCATTTTTGATATTGAGAATAGGGTTAGATGTATTTGATACATAATCCCATTGCATAATTTTCCAACGCTATAAAGAAATCCATCTAACATTATGTGACAACAGTTGTTACAAAATGTTAAATGAAAACCCTTTTTATTCAAACTCGAAATTGAAACAAAGCTTTTAATCAAGGATGGAACGAAATAACAGTTGTTTAATTCTAAAATTAAACCACTAGGTAAAGGCAATACATAAGTTCCTATAGCTAATGCAGCAACTCTTACTCTATTTCTGACTCATAGGATCACCTCTCCTTTGGTCAACTATCTACTGTTCTTTATGCCCTATATATCAGTACATATGTGTGAGCCAAAACTAGTATCTAATGCCCAAGCTTTACTAGAAATAGTATTTATCTCAATAATGAAAATACCCAAAGAAGTTTTGGCATTGGATGCCTTTGTCTTCTTCAGGGACTCCATATAGGTTTTGCAGTTCCTCTTCCAATGGCTATCTTTGCCGCAATGGAAGTAAGTACCCTTGGGTGCAGCTTTCTCAAACTTCTTAGCCTGCTTTTTCTTGATACCTGCCTTAGCCTTAATAGATTTCTTCTTCTTGGAACTTTTCCCTTTAATCTTAAAAGAATCCACCAGCATTACAGCCTTCTTCTCTTTCTTGACAGAAGGCTCAGTTGCCTTGAGTAGATTGATCAGCTTTGGTATAGCCGATGAGATCTGAGTCATCTGATAGTTCATTACAAATGGTGCATAATTATCAGGTAAACTCTAGAGAATTAAATCAACACTTGATTCATGATCCATCGTGAAACCTATCGCTGCTAACCTCTCAATGTAGCCATTCATCTTAAATGTTGCACTACATATGCCCCTTCTTACATCTTGGAACGAAAAAGTGAACATGAGACATCGAACATTTCGATTCTCACTTGCTCATAAAACAGTTCCCTTAGATGGAAGATTATGGTGCATGCGTCCATGGCCTCATGCTATTTCTAAAGCTCAGGTGTAATAGAGGCCAACATGATACATGTTGCTAGCTTATCATCACCCATGCACCTTTTATATGCCAACACTTGGTCTTCATCAGCGTCATTAGCAAGGGGTTTAGGGAGTGCCTCATCAAGAACATAGGCTATGCATTCGGCCTTGAGAACGATTCTCGAGTTTCTCAGCAGATCCAAGAAATTTGCCTTAGTTAACTTATTTGACTCGAGAATTTATTTCAAATTCACAGTGGACGTCATGATTCTATCAACCTAGATGTAAAAACATGAGCATGTTAAATTATGTATATGAATGCACGATATGTGGTTTTTTAATATAACACATTGTTACTCCCATTATTTTATTATGAACCTAAAAAACCTCCACTTTGGATCTGTGAAAACACGTTGGAAGTTCTCCTAGTGGGTTCGATGTCCAAAACTCACCTTAAATGACCTTGGGGGGAGTCCAACAAGCCATCTTGGATCAAATGGTATGTATCTCATACCAATTGTATCGTGTATGTAACCATCGAGTAGTGCTATCAATTGTTGATGTATGTACTAATGATTGGGCTTGTTAACTCTTGACTCATACACATCATATGTATATAACCCAACTTAGTCTCTGTCCACATTGACCTTAGAAAGAGTCCAACAAATCAATGCTTCTAGTTAAAGCTGGCCCATTAATCATAAGATCATATCTGAATGGTTTGAACATGTTCAACTTAAAGCCAGGCTTAGAGAGAGTCCAATAACCCAAGCTTTAAGAAGATCTTTGGTTCGCCCCATATTAATGGAAGACTTTAGCTTTAATATTATTTGAGGATTTTCTTAATTAGTCTCATATGTGTGATCTCATTATGCGTATATAGATTGTAAACTATATGGCACGGTTATGGACTTATCTATAGTCAACTCTTTGAGCCAAAAGAGATGACTAGGTCATATCTAGGTATATACATGATTTTACATTGAAGACATAAAAATTCTATTTCTACTCTTCATATGGCCTCAGCTCTATCTCCACGGCTTCTTTCTTGCATCTCATTCCTCTACTAACACTATGTAATCTAATTATATTGTTTAATGAGAAACCTCAATTTACATTTGAGGTGAGTTTGGTGAGAAGAGAAGTACAATAGAGAAATAGAGAGAGGCAGGGTACACAAACCCTATTTACTAAAACCATAATTTAAAAAACATGCATGAACAATTCATACTTGGCAAAAGTCCATAACCAACTATCATGCCATACATACATCCTATCATCCATTGTCTTTCAAAATAAATGTATAACGGAAGTCGCCAATTAAGGTCTACGTGGCATTAGAATAATTTCATCACATGAATTATTTCTACTTTCATTTTAATCTCAATTAAAAATTGATTGTTTTCTTGTTTAGAATTAATTGCCCTTTAATTCTAGTTTCCTAATCTAATTAGGCAAATCTCAATTACTTTCCTAATTTAAGATATGAAATTAATCGAGATTTAAAATAATTAATTAATTAATTTCCTAATCATATTAGGAAATCAATGAAGAGATAATCTAATCAATTAATTAAATTATTTCCTAAATCATATTACGAAACTAATCTTGATCTAACCTAATCAATTTATTTGACTATCAAATTAATTGATCATATATTGATTAAGATTCATTATTCCATTGATTTCTCATAAATCAATCAATCAATTTAATTAATTTTTTTCCTAATCAAATTAGGAAAAAAATCATAGCTTGAATCAATTAATCTAATTACTTTGTTTCCTAAATCATATTAGAAAACTAATTTGGATCTAAATCAATCAAATTAATTTATTAATTTAAGGTGCTCACAAAACAATCAATCAATTAATTAGACAATCCAACTAATTGATTTGATCTTGACCAAAATTCAAACCCTAATTTAGTCTTGAATTCGAAATTTTTTTTTAAAATATGTTCATGTTTGGCATCAAAACATGTTCTTTAACAGAGCAAAAATCAAAGCTTATTTCTCAACAAAATTCATAAGAACATCCCATGCTTTTCAGAAAAAAAAAAAAAAGCGTCACGCCATTTCATGTTTCAGAAACACAAAACCTAAAAATGCCGATTTCTATTATACTCATACATTCTTCATTTTAAAGTAATGATAACTATAGGCAGGCTTTGATACAACTGTTGGATTTTAGAGATCATAGAAAAGAAAACAATAAACATACACACAGTGGAATATAAAACTTTTTTCTAGAAGTCATTCACCAATGAATCAACCTATATTACTATTACAATAACCAAGTAATCAAGACAAGGAGAAATACCTCTTGTAGCATAATAACCTTTCTAAGCCAAAGAAAGTATCCAAAGTGGAATACCTCTAATGGTAATCCAAATGAAAATATGCTAAGGAAAAACCTCTTCAAGTAATGAGGTTCCTTCTCATTCTTATGCTAGCAAGTACGAAGAAGCTATGGAGAAATCTCCCTTGGATGAAGGAGAAGAAAACAAGAGTGTCTCCTAAACAAGATTCTCAATAATTGAGAGAGTTTATATTACATATGGCTTTCACTATCACTCTTAAAGTGATAGGTACTACAATAAACCCTAAAGCCCTAATTCCCTTAATGGGCATCATTCCCTTATTAGGCTTCTTGAGGTGACACCCCAAGAAGCATAATCTCTTTGAGAGAGAGGTGGTCAAGAGATGTTTTCATTTGGGCTTTTCTTAGGTAGGAATAGGAACATATTCCTATTCCTTTTATTCTCTTATCTCCTTTTTAATTAATTCTCCAATTGAAGATCAAATCTTTAAGCCCGTTTCACATTCCTAGTGAAATTTCTTTACGCGTGTCCCATTAGGTTTCTGCCTATGTTAGCCATTTACAATCAACAGTTCAACACTTGATTGTAAATAGATCACAAGCTGTATCTAGCAATACATCATAACCCCCAATTAACCTGGAAGCCAGTTATTTGACTTTAAACCTTTCTGTAGCTAAAGTGTGTCTATGCAATGTGTCCTTTCACCATCTTATAACCACTTGGTTCAGAGTTTGGCCTATGTGTCAATTCCCACTAGACTTGATTATGTCACATCTAGCCCAAGTAGTAAGTTCCTTGTCCTGTGGGATCAATCACTTTAAACTATGTCACTGAAGACCATCTTCATGGCAAGTGTGCTTTGGCTAAAGACTTCTTAGCGATTATCTCGACAAGTGGCCATGGATATACTTCCTTCTATCAGGAGTGGTGAATTCTCTATTGACTACTCAAAATATCTTCGAATACTTCACGTTGTGCCCAATCACCACCATAAAAGCAACCCATGGTAGGTAACAATGAAGTCAAAACACAGGATCCATATCTAAGACAACTTGAGTTCCTCAAGTCTAAGGATACTTACACTATTGGCCATTATAAGACCTATCATTGACATTTGAATAAGTATCCATGTGATGTCTCATGTAGGTCATCCAATGTAATTGTTACCCTTAATAAGCATTCAAAACATCTCATGCTTATAGCTTATGAGGGCAACTATTTGATCAAATCAAGAAGCATAACATGTACTAGTCTATCTGGATCACTGATGTCCAGTCTCAGGTGATCCCATGACTAAGGATAGTTTAGATACATACATAATTACACATGATAGAAATCTCACATTATGATTGCCATCATAATTTCCTTCATGCTATGTTTTGTATCATAGACTTCATTACTTATTTTACGATCTAATATGAATATAATCAATGAAGAAAACCTCTTTGAATTAATAATTGAGTTTGTAAGTTTGATGCTATAGATGATTGCCTTTAAAGCACCTTTCTAACATAGATGAGAAGGAAAACCTTTTAGCTAGATAAATTTTTAAAAACTTAGACTACCTTTTATACACAATCATACATAGATTAAAATATATAAGGGCATGGACGAGTGCATTATGTGCTCAATCAACCAGATCATGCATATATCATAATATACCAAAGTCCAAGGAAAATGATATATATGCTACAAAATGCACTCATTCATGCCACAATAAATAAAGTAATTGCACTTGAGGCATGCACACAATACACAAACATCATAACACTCATAGCCTCTACAACAAATCTCATATCAGCTTGGTAACTACTAGTCTATCACCCAGAGTACACTCCACCTAGGTTTTGGACCATGTCCCAAACTAACAACTACCAAATAATAGCCCTCAAAAACACAACCCCTTGGTCCTAGCCCGTGCCTCGCAAGCATTGACCCCTAGGTATACCCTCTTGTAATACACATGGTTTTGAAATGCTCATAATGGTATAAACATGTAATACCCTGAGTATTTCATGGGTAGCTAAAGGAGTTGATTTTGGCACGAGTAAAAATTTTTTCATTGTGTATGTATACCTAAGGAAAATTGGGAGTCTTTGAAACTCAAAATGTGGAGTTGGTGCAAGTAAGTCCATGGGTAAGGACTAAATTGAAATTGGTAAGGAGATGAAAATTTTGGGTTTTGGTGGACAAGGGGCGGTGTGGTGTATTGAGGTACATGGACAATAAGAGTGACTATCATAAGAAGGCTAGAGGAAACTTATTTGCGTGCATGAGCGTGAGAAGGGACTAGAGGGAAAAAAATCTACTATCATGGATTTCATCTAGTAAGGTGGGAAATTTTTAATGAATGTGAGTTGTGAGAATATGAGTAGTGATGATTTTACTGAGATGTGATTTGGGGTGCCCAGGGAAATTATCTTAAAATGAAATTCCAAGATTTGACCCCTTAGTGTTAACTAGAAGGGCAAAAGTGTAACTTGGGCCCTATATACACTCATTAAGAACATACATCAGAAAAGAAAACTCACACTCCTCATTCATGTTGCTCTTCATCTCTCACCCTAGTCTCTCTTCTCTCATGCCACATCTAGCCTTTCCAACACAAAAACCCAACCACCACCACCATCTCTGGTGAAGGATTCACTTGCCGAAAAACTCCATGGATCAAGGTGAGTTCTTAATATTTCTGCTCCTTCCATTTTTCACATTTCTTGAACCCTAGATTAGGATTTAGTTAAATTTGAGGATTTTAGGCTTGTTTTTGCTTTTAAACCTTTTTTTAAGCGTATCCAAGTGATGAAAACATTAAATGGTGAGTAAATGCTTGTGTTGTCATGAACTTGGTTTTTTTTTTTTTGCTGTCATGCTGTGAAAATTTAGAGAATATATGGACCCAATCTTGTTGTTATGTATTAAGAGGCCTTGGTGTATTTTCATTTAAGTTTTGATGCCCACTGGAGGTTAGGAATCATAAGAAGGGGTTTGGGAGGCTGGAGAATAAGTTAGAATGGATAGGAGACTATTTGGAACAAAGAACAAGGGTCCCTCTCGAGTTAGATCCCGCTCTAAGTGTGCATTTGATGTGTTCCATGCACTTAAGCGGGCAAATTCCCACCTAAGCGGGCAGATGGCTAAGAGCTACAAAAATTTTTGATCCATTTTCAAATGGTTATAACTCACTATATTATATCTTTGGAAAGCTCTTTAAGTCTAGTTTTTAATGATACAAGTTTCATTTGAAAATTCTTTACCGTTTAGGAGTTATGATCAAAAGAGTGACTAAAGGTCAAAGTTAGTACCAAGTTTTTCCCTACTTGGTGACCTTGACATGTTTTTACATGGTTATCTCATATGGATAAATTCTTTAATACATCTTCCTCATCTTTTGGGGCTAGCTAAGGTAGATAAGCATAGCTCCAAAGGTGACAGATGAACACCCCTTTTGTGTTACTTGTGTATCCTTATTATTTCCAATAATAATAAAACACGAAACACTCTTGGCATATTTGGAAAACTCAATTGGATAAATCTTTATATGTATATATAAATTAGTGAAGGAGACTATTATAGGCCAAACTTAAATATAAAGAGCTAACTCCACTATTATCTTGTGGCGTAACTAGTGGCTTTATATAATCTTCTTTCAAATTAGAAAACATGATCTTGGCACAGTGATATTGTGTTAGGAATAATTCGTTTGCATTATGGAAATGTGATGAGTACTCCCTTGCTTGTAGAATTTATTTACCATAACTGGGTGAGTTGGATAATTATTATATGTTCTCTTGAGTTAAAACCTACTTCTAATGACTAGATAATGTTGGAATATTGATATGTGTTGAACTTATTTCCCTTCTTGATTATGAGTTGTGTATATGTCTTGTGAAACACAAAGGGAGCTTGTGTGACTCTCCTAGGTATATTATTCAGGTGACCTATACGTTGTTTGTAAGTTGTAATCCTTTCTTATACTGACATTACCTCTTGTTGTGAATGTTATTGATGAATGTTGTGTATTATGTGAGAAGCTTGAATGGCTCTATTGATAAAGGTGAATTAGGAGTAGTACAAAGAGCCATGTGGCCCTCATACACTATAAATAAGGATATGACGAGAAACTTGTGTGGTTCTCCTTAAGATGATTGTTGATGATATTATGGCATACCTATGCGGTTCTCCCAAAGATGATTAATGATGATACTATGGGAAGCTTGTGTGGCCCTCCTAATGGAGAATAATGTGGACTTCTTAAGACAGCCTATGTGCTTAAATGTGAACCCTTATGTAGGCTTATAAGGAGGCTTGTGTGGCCCAATGTGAACCCTTGTGTAGGGTATGTGATGGCCTATGTTGCCTAGTATGACACCCTTGTATAGGGAAATGAAGGATGTAATCTGATGAATACTTATTGTGTCGATTATGAACTATTTTATAAAGTTTTATGTGATGGTTTGCTATTTATAGCATGTATTACAAAATTGAAACAGACCAGACCGACTGGTCAGACCAGTTGGACCAGCGATCGACTGGGGGTTCGGTCCGGTTGCATGAAAAAACCATTTAGGCATCAAACTAGTACGGAATTGGTAAAACTAGACGATTCCACCAATGTTTTTTCTTTGAACCAAGCCAAACAGCAATTGGAGAAGAACTAATGAAGAAGAAGAAGAAAGAGAAGAATGGAAGACAAATCAGTAGCTTGACCGCTAGAATTTCTTTGGCTGCTATTATATATTAATTTAAGTAGCTCCCAATTTTGAAGAGAAGAGGAGTTGAAAGAATATCCTAGTTAGAATAGGAAGAGGATTGAGGAGATACTAGGGAATCGGCTATTGAATAAACTCTCCTTCAAGCTCTTGTGTCGATTTGGAACTCTGGGGAAATTGGAAAAGAATTTATTCTTTAATCAGCAAAGTGCCAAATCAATAGCTTTTCCATCTGAGGTGGGCGTGATGGTGATAGGGCTTGAACAGCTTGATGCTATTTGGGAAAGGAGGAAGGCAATGGGAAGGGAATGTAGGAATTGGGTGTAAATGCGTGAAGGGAAAGGTGGAATTGGGAAGTGTAATAGACACGTGAATGCAGGAATTAGGAAGGGAAAGCTGGAAGTGTAATGATAGTGGAACATTAGGATGGGAAATCTCTTTCTTTCTTTTTTTTAATAATTATTAAAAAATTATATAATTTAAAAATAAAAAATGAAAGTATAATTTTAAAATATTATAAAAATATTAATTTACTCAAATATATATATATTGGTTTTTTTTTACAAATTTTTAATTATGTAAAGTATTTTAATATTTTAATTATATATTTATTTTTTAATATTTTTTAATACTACCAATTTAACCATAGTCTGACCATTAAACATTGAATTGATGCCTCCACTGGTTCAATGACCGATTCGATTTTTAAAACATTGGTTTATAGTATGTACATGCATTATATGCATTTGGTGGGATTATGTACAATTGTTTTTTGGGGGGTTCTAATCGAATTGTTGTAGTCATATTGTGTTGGCATCTTAAGTCCGTGTAGGTTTGTGATGTTCATGTGTGAGATGAGATTGTGATGGATGATAGGACTCTTCCTAAGATCCTATCCTTATAAGCGATACATGGTTTGTATTATACTTCCTATTGAATTATCCCTCACTGAGTATCTTAATACTCACTATCTCTTTGTGTACTTGTAATACCTGCCAATTTTGGATTATTTGATTGGCTGTATTACGGTTTTTACAAAAAAAAATTCATTATTTTAATAGCATTATTTTATAGCGTTACTTTGTATGACGATATTTTTAATGTATCAAAAATAATGGAATTAATTTATTATTTTAATTTCCATATTTAATTTATCTTTTGAAAATTATCTATGGAAATTGAGATAAATAACTGAACTGGGTATTTTATTTTGGGTGGTACTTTTGACATTTGAGGAAAGACAAGAGGAAGAGAAAATTTAGTGGAATTAATATAATTATCAAAAAATGGTTATATCGAGATCACTTGGATTTGGGGTATCTGGGTATAGGTATTTGTGGGTTGTCAAGTGACCCACCAACCCCTTTAAGTCTCTCTAAGCTTGAGCGTTTAGAGGATAAAATTGATTTTTCTCTCAACTCCTTCTATCCTTTCTCCTGATTTCTTCTGACGATCTTTGATTCTTTGGTTGTTCTTGGTTCCTTAGAGATGCTGGAAGTTAAGGTAAGCCCCATCTCCTTCTTCTTCTTCCTTTTTCTCCATTAATGTCCTAGATGTCGAAAATGGGTTTTGGTTGGTTTTTGCTATAAAATTAGTTTTCTTTGCTTCTTTTCTTTGCTTGGTTGAGGGTGCTGAAGATAATTGTTTTAAGGGAAGAGTTGGCTCTATGGCTTTATTTTTATGTAAAACCCATTTATGGGTAAATTTTGTAGAATTTGGAGAAATCATGAATCAACTCTCCCCTTGCTTCAAGGATCGATTTTCAACCCTCTTAAAGGTCCTAGAGACCATATTTGAAGTTTAGAACAAGTGGGAGAAGCAAAGAATGAATTCTGAGAATTTTTGGGTGGATTTCTGCCATGGGAGTAGAAGTTTCAAATCTAGGCACCCAGGGTTTAGTGCTCCTCCAGGTTCTTGGCGCCCAGGCGCCAAGTAAGCTGGTTCATGGGAGGCTTCTGGCGCCCAAGAGCCAGTTGGGCAGAGGCTAAGAGCCTCTTGGAGAGGCTTTAGGGCGCCCAGACGCCCTGTGTTGGGCAGAGAGTGGAAAAATGGAATAAAGGGAGATTTTGTTGCTCAGTAATTGGATTTGGTTTCAGGTGCTTTCGGAGGGTTTCATGGCTATGGTTTCAAAATGTCTTCCACAGTAAATTTTTATCGGCATTGAGGTAAGTAGGTGACCTTGCCATTTAAGTTTTATTTAAAATTGGCCAAGTTCAATATAAACCCCATTCACACCATAGTTAGAAATAAATCAAGAAAATTCCCTAGTTAGTGGTAATAACTAGATTAAGGAATTTCTTTGATTGGTTGTGGGATTTACTTTTTCATATTGGTAGTTTAATGCTTGTTTGAATTTAAATAGTGAGTTGATGTGGTATATATTATGTGGTGTTTGTGTGAATGCATTTAGTGTTTGTGTAATGCATTTCATAAACAAAGAAAAGAAAAGTAATATGTAGGAACGTAGATCCACGAGAGGAAATCGACTAGGAACCCAAGAATGTGGTTATTCTTAGAGAAGAACGTCAAGAAGTGGAAATAGAGGAATTGACCTCTAGAATAAACCCATTGAGCACTAAAAGTCTGAGAAAAAAATTTGGACTAGGTCTCAATGTGGTAAGAACGGGAAATACATTACATATTATGCATTGCACATGAGAGTGGGAACAGAGGGGTGGACCTCTGAAATGAGTGGGAACAAAAGGGTGGACCTCTGAAGCAAACCCATTGAGTAATGACAGTTTGAGGGGAAATTCTGGACTAAGTCTCAATGTGGTAAGTGTGGGAAGATGTGGGAATACATAACATATGTTTGTTGTATTATATATTTCAGTGTGGATATTTACTTATGCATTTATGTGTTTAAGGATTGTTTTATGAATCGTTTTGCGAGAACATAGACTCGCATGGGAGCCACAGGTTGTGGTTGTGTGATACGGTATGCTTTATTTTATTATTTCGTTCTTTTACGCACTTGTGGTGTTTGTTCTGATTATGGTAGTGAGACTAGTATTTGTACTTATACTTTATTTTATTGCACAGTCACCTACTTACTGAGTTTTGATAAACTCATGCTCTCTATTGTTATTTTCAGATTTAGCAGTTGAGGAGGATGGGAAAACTGCTAGTAGCGGCTTATGAGGATAAACTCCTTTTTTGTTAGAGGGTTTGTGGAACCAATTTTTGGGCTATATGCCTAGTAGAATGCTCTATAATCCCATAGGTCACCTAAATCCTACTGTGTATTAGAGGTTTAATTATTTGGCTACAATTTTGCTTTGCAATTTGATTGTATATATATATTTCCCGATGTTATGGGAAATAAGAGAAAGTATTTTGTAAATTTATTTTTGTTGTAAATTTACGTTTTCTTAATTATGGATATTAGGGTTGTTCAGATTGTAAGGGCTACCCTAGGTTTTATATGTTAAGTCACATGCCCAATTTTTGGGGCATTACAGTACCCTTGCAAGTCTTTGTATATCTCGCAAGTCTCTATATGAGGAGTAGCGAAGCCTCTGAGTCTCCAACCCTTCTAGCTTTGGGTTGATGGTTAAGTCACTCTGTAGATAGATAGAACACCTAGGACTTTTGGTTGTTGTGATGATTGTGGTGTGTCATGTATGCATAATTGTACAACTATATGATTTAGATTAACTCATGAATTACGGATGCTGTCATGGAAAAGAGATTTCACGTTTATAAAGAAAATGTTTATTTTAGAAATTTCCTTTTTTTTCTGTGATGGATCATTCATGACATCTTCATATTGTCGTATGGATTGTGCTAGGTATTAGGCTTATGGTGATGATGAGGGATTCACCCCATGCTATTCATGTCCCCAAATTGAGGTGTGACACCCCTGGTCTTGGCCTATGCTATATTCCGACAACTATCAATACACGACCTCAAGTGTGCACCACTAGGTTCCATCCTCTGACCTTAGGTATGCCCCCATCTATACCCCAACCGGCAACTGCCAAATAATAGCTACCAAAAGCATGCCCCTTGGTCCCTCTAAACACAATCACAATCACAATTATAAACAACACACACATCTCAATTAACCATAACTAGTACAATATCATCATCTGTGATGTCCTACAATAACATAAACTCATGACATGTTACACATGTCCATTTATATCATCATTCACAATTTACAAATTTCCTCAATCATGGTACAGCACATACACGGATACTCATGAGATTTCTACAAGATAGATGTTATACAATACAAACTATGCTCACACAAGACACATATTTGGTCATATAACATACCATTCACATACCATTTGGTTCCATAAATTATTTGCAATAGTGTCTATGCGTAACATTTCTTAATAATTACATGGTTTAGGAATATATGCATGTCTATATTGTACATATATATATACATATATTTGTACCCAAATCCTTAGATAAAAGAGTTCGAATGAGTATGAATGGGTGTATGCATATGTAAACTTCTCTAGGAGGAAACTAGAATTGGCACACTCATATACAAACACACCCTTAAGCACAACCCATGAAATCTCTTAGGTGTGTGCATGCATGTATGTGTTTGTATATGTGTATGTCCAGTACTCCTACATGCAATTTGGAGAGTAGGAAAATAAATATAAGTATCATTTAGTTCCACTATCATACACAACTCAACTCAAGGGTTGCATGTATATTTTACACACAAGTTTTGTTGGCCAAAGCCTCCAATCAACCATTCATAAATCTCATTCACATAATTACACATACATCAACAACCATCACACACTTCACACACATGCATAATTGTTCTTTAATAACATGCATAGAGAATTCCAAAACTTGAACTCATATTAATAGAATAAAAGTATATATATATATATACAATCAAGGTAAGATAAGGTCCCCTCACCTTGATTGCTCCTTAATCCACTTGTTTCACTAATTATTTAGTAATTAGTGATTAATTAGTAATTAGCTTAGTAATTTGTAATTGATTAGTAATTTTGATACCAAAGGGAACAAATTTAGTAACTTAATTAGTAATTAGTGATTAATAGTAATCTTGATACAAAAAGGAAACAAATCACAATTAAATGAGTGAAAAATGAATAATAAGGGTACATGAAATAATGAAATATAAAATTTATACTCTTTCTAGTAATTACTCATTCAAAAGTACTTATGCTTATCAACATTCAAACACAAATCACTTGTATGGTCTGTCTGAATCTAAGTTTACCAAGCTATTTTTCAAACATAAATCATGTTCAATCAAATATAACTTTATCCAAAATCAATTCTACAAACTATGATTTGCCCAAATATAAATTTTCCCAATTGTTTTACAATCACACACTAAACCTAATTTGATACAAAATTCAATTTTTTTTTGGCTTGACAACTGGTTTACTCATTGGGCCTCTCAAACTGAAGATTGTTCCACCAACCTCAAATTGTACAAAGAAGTTATTTCAGAATCTCCAATCAATAGATAAAGTATTTTCAGTTCTGGTAGATATTAGGCATGCTCTCCCACATCTACAAGAGGCAAATGTGCATGTGCCAATTGAAGACCTGAACTAGATATTTGATGTGCTGGAGGCAATGATTCCAATATCTCTTCTTAGGTTGCATAAGTTCTCATATCTCTCTGTTATTTTGTATTTGTGTCTTTGAATAATTAAAAAAATAATAGGCCCTAGTCTTTTTTTTTTCATTTGAAGGGATACAGATTGGGCCAATAAAAGATTAGGTTTAAGGTTATTAGCAACGATTTCAAAATCTGGACCATGATTATAAAACCGGACAGGACTAGCCGGTCAGATCAATTGGACCGATGACCGGTTAAAGGTTTGGTTCGGTTTGGGTAAAAAATCGATCTGGGCTCAAACTGGTTTAGAACCAATTCTCAACTGACCAAACCAGTAGAACCGACTGAGTGACCAGTAGAATCGGTTCCTTCTTTAATTAAAAAAGAAAAAAGAAAAACAACTCCAGTCACTACCATCTCCCGTCGCCGCCGGCTTGTAGCCGTTGCCATAGCTGAAATAACACAAAGAAGAAGGAGGAGGAGGAGGAAGAGACAGCCGCACTCAGTACCGAAGATCAAAAGGAAGAAAAGAGGAGACAACTGCGCATAATACTAAAGAATGGAGATCAAAAGAAAGAGAAAGTGTGAAGAACAGAGAGAGAGATAGAGTGTAATGCCCCAATAATTTGTATGAATATTTAAAATTTATTTTGAAGTTTATTGAAAAATTTAATTACGTGAAAAATGTTTTCTTTCTTTGAATTAGTAAAGAAAATTTGGGAATGGAAATTTCAATTTTTAATTTAGGAAATTTTTATAAATTCTCAAGGACCTAAGTGAACAAATCTTACAAGCTAAGGTGGCTAAGAGCAATTTTAACCAAGAAAAAAAAATGAGAAAGTGATGTGTGTGAGAGGATGAGGGAAAGAAAGATGAAGAGACAAAGACAAAAAAAAAAAGAAAGAAAGGAAAGAGAAAGTGGGAGACCGAAAAGGAAAAATGGAGAGAGAGGACAATACTTCCTTCTTTCTTCTTCCTTAAGCTTTCCTTTGATTTTCTTTGCTGCTCCACCTTATAACAGAACTACAAAGACAGAGGTATTGAGTGGTAAGAATTCGAACTCATGATCCCTTCTCATGAAACTTTTAGCTAAGATTTCTTTCGGTAATGATTTCATTGATGATGTTGGGTAATTTTCTTTTTGGTTGATTTTGAATTTTAATGGATGAATTGAAGTGTGGGTGTTAATCTGAAACATTTCTACATGTTGGATAATAATTGTGAAACAAGAAATTTGGAGAAAACTAGGAGAAATTCGTAAAATTTGGATAAAATAAAAAAGTCAGTGTTCTTGATGAAAGTTTGAGATTTGAGCTTGGATTGTTGGTAAAAATTGGGGGTTTTGGTGTCAAAACACTCCTTAGAGATTAAGAAACAAAACCCATGGAAGAAATCAAAAGAAATATTGTTTCAGATGTGATTTTAGGATTTTTGGATGAAGAACGTCACTGTTTATTCTGGAAATTTTCCAGAAAATTTGCAGAAAGTACTATTCATCGAGAAAATTTTTCCAGATTTTCTCAGAACTGTAGCATTGACTCGGTCAACGTTACTGTAGCATTGACTTAGTCAACGACACTGTATCTGTGTTGACCGTTAACCGTTACTGTAGCATCATTTTTAAAATGTTCATAATTCTTTCATCCAGACTCTATTTTTAGTAATTAAGATACCGTTAGAAAGCTCTGAGTCTAGTTTCTAATAGTACAAGTTTCACTTGAAAATTCTAATGTATTATTTATTTTTCATCTTATTTGCATTTTAGGAAATCTTTGGGAGTTATCTCTTAACACCTCTCATAATTTAGCATAAAAAATAAAGGTAGTTAGGGCCATATTTGAGGTGAGTGTGATAACCTTATCTCATCTATATTTCTTTAAAAGTATTGTCATCAAGTATCATAAAGAAAATTGAGAAGGTGGACTTAAACGGTATGTTGTGTATTCATTATCAAGGACTTGTATTCCTTGTATTTAAAAATATTATGGATTTCAAACCTCTTGTTTGATTAAATGTTAATTCTTATAAAATATGTAAAGTTAATGTTGATATTGCCGTTATCATGTTGAGGTTGTGTGAATACTTGCGTTATGGTATGACATTGTTATCATATTTTCGTGGTGGTGCACCCCACGGGAGAAGTTAGAGGAGTTATAAGGGTGGAGATATATCTTTCATGGAGAGATAAGGGTGGATGTGGCCAGGGGGCCGCGGGCAACGATCCACTGGTACCGTGGACGACCCAGTTGGTACGGGATTTGTGATTGGCACTGAATAATTTATACTGTGTATATCATTGGTAACTGATGTGAGTTTAATTCAATAATATCTTTATGATACTAATTGCTAAATTTACTTTCGATTGATAATGTTATCCATTCACTAAGTATTTCATTACTCATCCTGTTATTTTACAACATTTCAGAATCTGTGGCTGACGCTGGGGATTGTCCAAGGGAATAGCAAGTTTAGCTTAAACCGACCCTCTTGTATTTTCGGTTGGTTTCTTTGTATTATATTATCTTGTAAGCTCTAGAAGTAGCTCTATGGTCACATAAGCCTCCTAGGATTTTGTGGATAGACTATGTGTAAATATGAATATTACTTATGGTTTTATTGTAAGAAAGTTAAGACCTTGACGATATTTTTAACTTAAAGATAACTTGAATCGGACTCACTGTCGAGGATGTGACAAAATGGTATTAGAGCCAATTCTTAGGTCTCTTATGGATCACAGAGCAGGGTAACCTTGACTGGGCTTCCCTCTATCGTTATGAACCGTGGCATGACCATAGAGGTGAAGGTCAGTTAAAGGTCCTATAGGTGTTGTTTATTTTTCTTCTTACGTTCATTTCCTTGTGGTTAATATCAATCTTTTTCGGGACTAAATTGTGTGGTGTTGTTAATAGATCACGATGCAACTAGGAGGATCTCGGGAAGCAGTGGAGCGTACAGGCTCTGAAGGAGCCTCGTCGCGACCTGCCCATCCTTCCCATGAACAAGAACAGGAGGAACATAGTGAGAGTGAACAAGGACAGGATGAACGAGGTTTACCTCGAGGACATGGGGCACAACCACAAATTGATCCAACTACTTTATTAACTAGTTTGACCGCCTTGCTAGAGGGTCAGACACTGGGGAAGACCCAAACGAGGATCCACAATGTAATACCCATTAAAAATAAAATATAAATGTGTATTTGCAAACTATGGTCACTATGCTAGTATACAGTACTGTTCACCTATATAATACTATTTACGTATACGATACTGTTCACTTATACAATCGAAATGCCAAGTACTAGATGTGGTTTGATCATTAGAGAAAACTAGAAAGAAGTTCGTAGGAGAAAATGACGTTTTATGTGTAAAAATACCCTCAGGGACTAAAGTGAAAGGACTGAATTGAAAAGAAACTTAAAGGTTTAAGGTGAAAGGATAGTTTTTCCTTTAAGTTCCAATAGTAACCAATAATTCAAGCCGCCTCCGCGTTTTGCACAGTAAGCGTGAAATATTTTATTAGAAATGTCATTTTCATAAATAGTAAATTGAATATTTTATTAGCGCATAGTGACAAATAGTACCTTTGACTTTTTCTATAAATAGGCCCTTTCATTTCACTTCTAAACTCACACCTTCAATTTCTCTTCTTCTCTCCTTAAGTTTTTCTTGCTCCAATGCTAGGCTTCTGAGATTTTGGGCTTTTCCTTTTCAGCTTAGGTAAGGATACTATGCCCTTTCTATGTCTTTCAAATTTTAGAAGTTATTTTCTTAAGTATGCTCTGTGGTTGCGGCTTTGGCTGATCTTCCACATCAGAAAAACTATCCTTAGCTACTTACATATTATTTTGATTCTCTGATTACCAAAATAGAATGTAAACTGTGAAGAATACATGTCTAAGAAAGTTCTAGCTAAGGAAAGACCTGGTTTTTAAGTGAGTCCATTGCGACCCTCTACTCTTTCTTGAGAACTTACCTGGTGTACTCTTTTACAGATTGTATTCTCTATTTCTGGTATAAACAGTCTCCGTATATATGAATAGTGACTATACATATGAATAGTAACCATATGTATAAACAATGTCTATATGAAAATAATCCTAACTTGTTTTCTCTAATCTTTCATGAAAATCTCCGTAGGGGAATACTGAAATTCATCTGTGTACTCTTGTCCGTAACGACTTAGAGAAGTGATACTCGTACGCAATCTAGGTGAATGACCCCGTTTTAATAGAGTTTTAGCATTGCTGGTGATAAAAAGTATGTCGTAGGACACTCCTAAGATTCATAGGGGGAAATTAGATTCAGAATGATGAATCTAATGAGATAATTAATCCAGAAGTATGGATAAGACGAAGCAAGTATCTCATGATGTGAAGTTTGAATCTTTTCAAAAATCGTTTAATTGTTATCCTGATTTGTGGTTTATAAATCTATAATATAGTTATATGTTATACCTGTTATATAAATGAATATTACATTGTACTTCTAATTATGATATGAAATGATGTATTATTGATTGTGATTGAGCGGGACAGTACCCCCCTCTCACGGCAAGGCGGAAAACCCGGTTGAAATGGTGTTTTGACCAATGAGTGTGGAGACAATGATTCCCTCAGTAGGGATATAGCCCAGATTGATGATAAATCCGTGAGGCACCCTAGCTATGAGGATGAGGTTGTGCGTCATGGTGGAAATATAAAAAATTGGTGAGCCGGCCTGTGTGCGCTCTCCGGAATATATTGCCATTGATGAGTACTAGTAACGTTTGTTGAATTGGATGAATTTTTATCTTCTTGTATGTAATTTCTAACTATGTCTATTGGTTGAGTATGAGCCTTCTGGTATACTTGCATGACTAATGATGTATTTGAATTTTATTAACACGAGGCCGATTCGCTCACGGAGTTTAAAAGCTCACACTCTCTATAAAAAATTTTTTGTTCAGATCAGGTTGCTAGCAAAGAATATCCGCTAGAGGAGTAGATCACTTTGGACCTTCCCGCTGTCGGGTAGGCCCCTCTTTTATTGTAGACTATGTTGCTCTGTAATCGTCTAGGACATCTAGGTCAGGGGTTTGGCATTTGGCTTGTATGTCAGTATAATAATGTATTTTAAATTGATAATCCATTATTATGTGCAAATCATCTCTATGATTTTCAAATAAGAAAATTTGATATTTTTTTTTTCGTATCTATTAAGGAATGATTATTTTGATAACATAGAGATAATAACTACATAATTTAACTCGTGGGTAGAATTTTTCAAAAGGCTTACAATGATGAGAGATTCATCATTGTGCCGATCATGTGCCCAGAAAACGAGTCGTGACACACAATGATTCCTTGACGAAATAGAAAAAGCATGTAAAGCCTTGAAATGTGATCCTCGATTCTGGGTGGATTTTGCTACCTATCAGTTTCAAAGTAGGTCTCATGAATGGTGGGTTACTTGGCAGAGTAGTCGAACTCCGGACGCCTCTTCAGTTAGTTATGATGAGTTTTGTCAAGTTTTTGTTGAAAGATTTATGCCAAGGAGTGTAAGAACTGCAAGGGCTAGAGAATTTGAATTCCTTAAACAGGGTTCAATGACAGTTGATGAATATGATATAAAGTTTACACGACTTTCGAGGTATGCACCTCACATGATCCCAGACGAACAAGAGAAGATTCGTCGATTTGTTCTTGGTCTTCGCCTTTGGTTGCATCAGTTCGTAAGTATGCAGATGGACCTATATCATTCTTATGTGGCTGCGGTAGATGCAGCCAGAACAGCTGAAATGAATGAAAAGGACGAAAATGATGACTTCAAGAGAAAGAGGAAACGAGAAAATGAGGGAAGATCCTCAGGGTATGGTAGATTATCAGGGACTTTCAGGTCTCAAGGTAAAGGTCAATCCACTTCTATGGTATCGTTCCCCCCAGTAGCATCTTCAGGTAATGTCTCTAGGCCTCGACCAGACCATAAGGGAAGTTCTTTTTCGGTCAGGTGTTATCTCGACAGGGATGAGACAAGCCTAAATGTTCAGAGTGTGGGCAATTTCATACTGGTGTGTGTTATGGGATAGGTCCAAATTTGCTTTCGTTGCGGACAAATGGGTCATATAAGGAGAGATTGTCCTCAACAAGTAGAGGTCTCAAGGTAAGGATCTACATATATACCTCAAGCACAACAGATGGCAGCATCAGTTAACAGAGCTTCTTCCTCTTCTACCGGACGAAGTGGCTTAGGGAGAGGAAGGGGTAGAGGACAAGGAGGATGAAATCAACCTGCAGTTGGACGCGACCAGGCCAAAGTGTACGCTCTCACATGCCAAGATGCACAGGCTTCGAATGCAGTTGTAACAGGTATTTTTTCAGTATGTTCATTCGAAGCTCGTGCATTATTAGATCCGGATCTACCCATTCATATATATCTCTAATTTTTGCAAATCGATTTATTCAAGATCCTGTTAAAATTGATAGACCTTTTCTTGTTGCTACTTCTATGGGTGAGACTTTAGTGGTAGATTCAGGTTATTATGGTTGCCCTGTTTTAATGGGTAGCAAAAACACCGAGGTAAATTTAATGCTATTAAATATGATAGACTTTGATGTTATTCTTGGAATGGACTGGTTGGCTTCTTATCATGTTACTCTTGACTACTATAATAAAGTGGTAAAGTTTAGTATTCCAGGTGAGCCCACCTTATCTTGTCAAGGGGATAGGAATGATGTACCTAATAACATTGTCTCTATGATTCGTGCTAGGCGTATGTTAAGGAAAGGATGTCCAAGTTTCTTGGCCTTTGTTAGGAACATTGAAGAAGACAGGGTGAATCTTGATCATGTATCGGTAGTGAGAGAGTATTCGGATGTTTTTCCTGAAGAATTACCTGGATTACCTCCTGATCGTGAAATAGAATTTAATATTGAGGTAATCCCAGGCACTCAGCCTATTTCCATACCTCTTTACTGTATGGCCGCTGCAAAACTTAGAGAACTTAAGGAGCAATTACAGGACCTTTTAGATAAAGGTTTTATTCGACCCAGTTCTTCACCTTGGGGTGCACCAGTATTATTTGTAAGGAAGAAGGATAGATCTTTAAGACTATGCATTGATTATAGACAATTAAACAAGGTGACGATATGAAATAAATATCCCCTCCCCTGGATTGATGATTTATTCGACCAGTTTCAAGAAGCTCAATGCTTTTCTACGATTGATTTGAGGTCTGGATATCACCAATTAAAAATTAAAACTGAAGACGTACCTAAGACAGCCTTTCGTACGCGTTATGGACATTATGAATTCTTGGTAATGTCATTTGGATTAACAAATGCTCTAGCAGCCTTTATGGATCTTATGAATCGAGTTTTTAAACCGTTTCTGGATAAATTTGTCATTGTTTTTATTGATGATATTCTGGTATATTCGAAAAATCCTGAAGAGCATGAACAACATTTAAGAATGGTATTACAAACTTTAAGGAAGCACTACCTTTATGCAAAATTTTCAAAGTACGAATTTTGGCTGGACCAAATAGCTTTCTTGGGACATATAGTCTCAAGGGAAGGGATCCATGTCGATCCCAGCAAAATTGAAGCAATACAGAAGTGGCATCGACCCACGACGGTGATAGAAATTCAGAGTTTCTTGGGGTTAGCTGGATACTACCGTCCCTTTGTAAAGAATTTTTCAAGAATAGCTACCCCTCTTACAAGATTAACTCAAAAAAACGTTCGATTTGATTAGACTGAGGCTTGTGAGAAGAGTTTCACCAAGCTTAAGGAATGCTTAACATCAGCCCCCGTACTTGCTTTACCTTTGGGTTCAGGCGGTTTTGATGTATACTGTGATGCTTCTCGAATGGGATTAGGATGTGTTTTAATGCAGCACGGTAAGGTAATAGCTTATGCATCCCAACAGCTTAAAAGGCATGAACAGAATTATCCTACTCATGATTTAGAAATGGTGGCCGTAGTATTTGCTTTAAAAATCTGGCACCATTACCTATACGGGGAAACTTACGAAGTGTACACGGATCATAAGAGTTTGAAATACATTTTTCCACAAAGGGATTTAAATTTAAGGCAAAGAAGATGAATGGAACTTCTCAATGATTATGATTGTACAATTCTTTATCATCCTGGAAAGGCTAATATTGTTGCAGATGCTCTTAGTCGCAAGTTTGTGGGGAGTTTAGCACATATTACCTTATGTAAGAGGCCATTGATTCATGAGTTATACGAGCTAGAAGCTAGTAGAGTGTGGTATGAAATTTTGAAGTCAAGCGCATTCTTGGCATATATACCAGCCTAATCATCTTTAATTGAAGATGTGAAGTTGGCCTAGAAGGAAGATCCAATGTTTGGAAAGTTAAAGAGTGAAGTAAATGAGGGCAAAGATAAGGAGTTTTCTCTTGACCAACATGAAATAATTAGATTTGAAGGTCGATTATGTGTGCCAAATGTAGAATCTTTATAAAGACAAATCATAGAAGAAGCACATCGAACAGCTTACACTGTACACCTTGGTATTAATAAGATGTACCAGGATTTGAAATCATTGTATTGGTGGGACAGGATGAAGAGAGACATTGTTGATTATGTTTCTCATTGCTTAACTTGTCAACAAGTCAAGGCAGAACATCGTAGAACTCCTAGATTACTTCAGCAAATGGATATTCCAGAGTGGAAATGGGAAAGTATTACAATGGATTTTGTAGTGGGGCTACCTCGTTCTCAGAAAGGATATGATTCTGTGTGGGTAATAGTAGATCGTTTAACAAAAGTGGCACACTTTCTACCAATAAAGACAACATTTGGTGCTGATAAGTATGCTCAGTTGTATATTGATGAAATAGTTAAATTGCATGGAGTGCCTATCTCCATTATTTCTGATAGAGGCACACAATTTACGTCTCATTTTTGGAAGACTTTTCAAGAAGCCTTAGGCACGCAGGTAAATTTAATTACAGTCTTTCATCCTCAGACGGATGGCCAGTCTGAACGTGTTATACAAATTTTGAAAGACATGTTAAGGTCTTGTGTAATAGATTTCAGAGGTAGTTGGGATGCACATTTACCTCTAATTGAATTCGCATACAATAATAGTTATCAGGCAAGTATTAAAATGGCACCTTTTGAAGCACTTTATGGAAGATGGTGTAGATCACCTATTGGTTGGTTTGAAGCAGGAGAAAATAAATTAATTAAGCCTGATTTAGTGCAAGATGGATTGGAAAAAGTAAAACTTATTCAGGAAAGACTCTTTGCAGCTCATAGTAGGCAAAAAGCATATGCTAACCATCGGAGACGAGACCTTCAGTTTGCAGTACGTGATATGGTCTTTTTAAAGGTATCTCCCATGAAGGGTAGTTTAAGGTTTGAGCTAAAAGGAAAACTTAGTCCAAGGTATATTGGACCTTTTGAAATATTGGAGAAAATTGGCAATGTGGCTTACAAGTTAGCGTTACCCCCAGATTTGGAAGGAGTCCACCCGGTGTTTCATGTCTCTATGTTAAGAAAATATCTTTATGATCCTTCCCATGTTCTTCAAACACAGGAAGTTCAATTAAAAGAAGATTTATCTTGTGAAGAGATTCCAGTAGCAATCTTAGATAGACAAATAAAAAGTTGAGGTCTAAAGAAGTACCATCTGTGAAAGTTTCATGGCAGAATCATACCCAAGTGGAAGCGATATGGGAATTGGAAGAAAAGATAAAATCTACGTACCCACATCTCTTTATAACATGAGGTAATGAAATTTGGGGACCAAATTTCTTAAGGGGGGAAGAATGTAATGCCCCAATAATTTGTATGAATATTTAAAATTTATTTTGAAGTTTATTGAAAAATTTAATTACGTGAAAAATGTTTTCTTTCTTTGAATTAGTAAAGAAAATTTGGGAATAGAAATTTCAATTTTTAATTTAGGAAATTTTTATAAATTCTCAAGGACCTAAGTGAACAAATCTTACAAGTTAAGGTGGCTAAGAGCAATTTTAACCAAGAAAAAAATAAGAAAATGATGTGTGTGAGGTGTGCGGAGGAGGATGAGGAAAAGAAAGATGAAGAGACAAAGACAAAAAAAAAAGAAAGGAAAGAGAAAGTGGGAGACCGAAAGGGAAAAATGGAGAGAGAGAGAGAGAGAGAGAGAGAAATAGAGACAATGCTTCCTTCTTTCTTCTTCCTTATGCTTTCCTTTGATTTTCTTTGCTGCTCCACCTTATAACAGAACTACAAAGACAGAGGTATTGAGTGGTAAGAATTCAAACTCATGATCCCTTCTCATGAAACTTTTAGCTAACATTTCTTTCGGTAATGATTTCATTGATGATGTTGGGTAATTTTCTTTTAAGTTGATTTTGAATTTTAATGGATGAATTTAATTGTGGGTGTTAATATGAAATATTTCTACATGTTGGATAATAATTATGAAACAAGAAATTTGGAGAAAACTAGGAGAAATTCGTAGAATTTGGATTAAAAAAAAAGTTAATGTTCTTGATGAAAATTTGAGATTTGAGCTTGGATTGTTGGTAAAAATTGGAGGTTTTGGTGTCAAAACACTCCTTAGACATTAAGAAACAAAACCCATGGAAGAAATCAAAAGAAATGTTGTTTTAGATGTGATTTTAGGATTTTTGGATGAAGAACGTCACTGTTCATTCTGAAAATTTTCCAGAAAATTTTTTAGAAAGTACTGTTCATCGAGAAAATTTTTTCAGATTTTCTCGGTTACTGTAGCATTGATTCGGTCAACGTTACTGTAGCATTGACTCGGTCAACGTACTGTAGCATTGACTTAGTCAACGACACTGTAACTGCATTGACCGTTACTGTAGCATCAGTTTTAAAATGTTCATAACTCTTTCATCCGAACTCTATTTTTAGTAATTAAGATACTGTTAGAAAGCTCTTTAAGTCTAGTTTCTAATAATACAAGTTTCACTTGCAAATCATTGTCATCAAGATTTCCTGTTAGAAAGCTCTTTATTTTTCATCTTATTTTCATTTTAGGAAATCTTTGGGAGTTATTTCCTAACACTTCTCATAATTTAGCTGTAAAAATAAAGGTAGTTAGGGTCATATTCGAGGTGAGTGTGATAACCTTATCTCATCTATATTTCTTCAAAAGTATTGTCATCAAGTATCATAAAGAAAATTGAGAAGGTGGACTTAAACGGTATGTTGTGTATTCATTATCAAGGACTTGTATTCCTTGTATTTAAAGGTATTATGAATTTCAAACCTCTTGTTTGATTAAATGTTAATTCTTATAAAATATGTAAAGTTAATGTTGATATTGCCGTTATTATGTTGAGGTTGTGTGAATACTTGTGTTATGGTATGACATTGTTATAATATTTTCGTGGTGATGCACCCCACGGGAGAAGTTAGAGGAGTTATAAGGGTGGAGATATATCTTTCATGGAGAGATAAGGGTGGATGTGGCCAGGGGGTCTCGGGAAACGATCCACTGGTACCGTAGATGACCCAGTTGGTACAGGATTTGTGTTTGGCACTGAATAATTTATACTGTGTATATCATTGGTAACTGATGTGAGTTTAATTCAATGATATCTTTATGATACTAATTGCTAAATTTACTTTCGATTGATAATGTTATCCATTCACTGAGTATTTCATTACTCATCCTGTTATTTGACAACATTTCAGAATCTGTGACTGACGCTGGGGATTGTCCAGGGAAATAGCAAGTTTATCTTAAACTGATCCTCTTGTATTTTCGGTTGGTTTCTTTGCATTCTATTATCTTGTAAGCTCTAGAAGTAGCTCTGTGGTCACATAAGCCTCATAGAATTTTGTGGATGGACTATATGTAAATATGAATATTACTTATGGTTTCATTGTAAGAAAGTTAAGACTTTGACAATTTTTTTAACTTAGAGATAACTTGAATCGGACTCACTGTTGAGGATGTGACATAGAGAGATGGAAGAATAGGTCAGTGAGGTAAGGAGGGAAGCAGAAGGTCTCTTGAATGTTGGTGTGGAGTTGGTGATTTCACTTATTTGCCAATGCTAATCTCCATTTCCTCATACTGTGAAAATTGAAAAGCTGCTACCTCAATGTTCACAACAACACGCCACCTAGGCACCTACCTTCAAAATGATTTCTTTTTCTCATGCTCTCATTCTCTCTTTTTCACTTAATAATTATTTTTTATAATTATAAAAAATTAAATATTTTAAAAATAAAAAAATGAGAACAAAACTTTAAAATATTATAAAAAATAAAAATTTATTTACTCAAAAGTATATATTAGGGAGAAGTAGAGAGTACTTTTTTTTTTACAAATTTTGTAATTATGAAAATATTTTAGTATTTTTAATTATATATTCTTTTTTTAATATTTTTTAAGTACTATCATTTCGACTATGATTCGACCACTGAACCTTGAACTGGTGCTTCCACCGGTTCAATGACCAGTCGAATTTTGAAAACAGTGATTATTAGGCATGAGATTTGAAAAAGGGTCATGCATTTGGGTTTAATTTTCTTTCTTTCCTATATTTTGATTTTGGGCGTTAGTATGATAAAACAAGGATGGGTTAGACAAAAACAAAATAAATATATTTTTGTAAAAATTTTGGCACTACAAATTTAATACCAATAAACTAATTTTTTCTATTTTTAAATTTCCGTAAGAAATACATTATTGAGTACAATTAAATTTAAAAGTTAAGAATGAAGGCATATTTTAAAAAAATGAAAAACAATAAGATGGAAAAGAAAAGATGTTTCAATAATCAATGATAAAGAGAGGGAGGAGATAAATAAGAAAAAAATTTAAAAAAAATTCGGGAAAACGGAAGAATTTTCCAACCTAAGTATATGATATTATGTATTAAATATTATATTAAAAAAATTAATATTAAAAAGTAAAAGCTTTTATAAAGACAATTTTTATAATATAATAATAGATAAACATGTCCAAAATTTTAAAAAAAATTGATTGGAATAAAAAAAATAAGAGAGGTAAAAATAACACTTAGAAGATAAAAACAAAGTTATATTTCCAATTTTTACATACATATAGATTTAACTTCTTTAGCTTATCAATTTCTTAAATTTTTCGCCTTATCCCAGAAAATAAAAACAATATTATTATATTTTAACATATATATATATATATATGTACATACATATATGCATAATCCATTGATTTTATTGTGGACCCAAGTTGTGCTGTAATAACTAACTGCAAATGAAACGAAAGATAGGAAATAAGGTGTATTTACATTTCACAAACTAAAAAGACAATGGGATTTGGCAACGTCTGGACTCTTCTCCATCTGCCAAAACGCTCCCACTTTCACAGCCTACACAGTAGCCTCTGGGCTCCGGTGGTCCTGGCTACTAGTACTTAATTCACCGTCCTTGCGGAATTCAACTTAAAGTCCCAAAAAAAAAAAAAAAGAGGTAAATTAAGTTTTTTTGTACATTTGCCTTGTCAAATCCACAATTTACATCACACGACACGTCGTTTACACCTGATCCCTGAAGATGACATCCTTCGCTATGCTCATCAGCGGTTCCAATGCTTCTGGCGCGAACTTCCTCGCGAATAGAAATGGATCCTGCCGTCCATTCATCCGCCACTCAGAGCCGTTGATTTCCTCATCGCCATACCTAGGCCTACTTTTTCGCATGGTCTGGATCAGTTCCCGTCCAGCCTCGGATTCATTGTACGTGTGAGGATGCCCATCAAAACTGCCCCTCCAGTCCACGTGCGTCAGCGTCGCACGCACGCACCCCTTCGGGTCCCACATGCTCAGGAGGGTAGGAAAGTAACTTTCCTCCGGGTAGCACGTGTACCGACACACGCACGGCAGCCTAAATTTCGACCATAGTTTACGGTCACTCACCACCAGCCTCGCGTGCTTACGAGTCAATACCCAAAATTGGGACCCT
Organism: Biancaea sappan; assembly: GCA_037074585.1. NCBI lineage: Eukaryota > Viridiplantae > Streptophyta > Magnoliopsida > Fabales > Fabaceae > Biancaea > Biancaea sappan. The sequence goes on along the minus strand of CM073494.1, from coordinate 41,146,404 downwards.
AACCGGAAGTCCTCCAGCTTCACCTCCGGAAGCATCGCGTCAGGCCCACGCGCCGCCCATCTGTCGTACGTCCATACCTCGTTCTTCAGAATCTCGATGAAGCTCTGGTTGGACGAGATCAGGGTGTTGTAAGTGAAACTGAAGGAGTGGAGGGGGATGCAGGATGCGGAGAGGAGGGCGAACATGTAATTGGAAGGGTCTTCGATGAGAGCGCGGGCGATTAGGCGACGCGCAGCCGCAATCAGGGTCGGGGAGAACCGCTCTGTGCGTTTGGAAGGGATAATTCGGTCCGAGAAAACCCCAGAAAATGGAGGTTCATAGGTGAAACGGGGATCGGCGTGGACGTAGATATTGAACAGATTCTCAGGGGCTTGTTTAAAATAGGATTCCCAGAGGGCCGCGAATGGAAGAGGCGTAGTGGTGAGGAACAAGAAGGCTATCTTTCTGGTGGATTTGGGTTTGGCGTTCATATGAGCGGCAACACGGAACAAAACGTCGTCGTCCTGGTAGGGGGCAAAAACAGAGCTGCGTAATCTCTTGCGGCTTCGATGGCCATCGAAGAAAGCAATTGATTGTGCGACAATGGTGGAGGTGGGTATGGTGATGGGGTCGTTTTTAGAATTGAAGGAAGTGGTGAGGATAATGGCCAAAGGAAAGCATAGAAGTAGAAGGCAGAGAAAAGAGAGAGGGTTAGGCGAAAGCATGGCTAAGAAAGGTCTCGGTGGTTGAGGGGGAATCTCAGTGTGAGTGATTTTGATAAGATATTGAACAGAGAAGGAGACTAAGGAAAAAAGGCGAAGGCCGGAATAGAATCAAAGAGAATTGATAGGTTAATACTACATTGACGTCGGAGATAACTTTCGCCGTTTCACGTGACAGCTCCCAAGGCTCAAGTCATAATCACTCCTATTTATATTAGGTTTCGCTTTTCCGTTAAATGTTCCTGCATCGCTATTTAATGATCCGATACGATTTCATTAATTTTTATTCCCTTCCCAAAATCATTTCTTCCCGTGTTAATAATAATTTCATGCTTTATGTGGTAACCTAATCTCAGCCCTCTGATTTACTTGCGGCCAAATTTTAACGGACGTTGGGTCAGTTCGGTGAATAAGGAAGGCATTGTGGATTACGTGGATATACTGAGATGCTTACACCATGCCAATCTGCTGCAGATGTGATATTAATTTGCCTGCACCTGACACGTCTATTTGTGCTGTCAATCATATCGCTGCAATTTCTCGTATGTTTTCTTTATATATAAAACATATCCACTAGTATTTTTATTTAAATATTATTTTTTAAATCATTGAATTTAAATTAACCTTCTTATATTCCTGCCATTAACTTTTTAATTAAAATTTTATCATATATATAAAATTGCTTAAAATAATTATGATATGAAACAAGAAAAAATATTCATATTTTCAATGTTCATACACTTGTGGTATCTTAATAAAAAACCTAACAATTGCAATATTAATAAAAACTACACTTTCCTCTTTTTTTCTTTTCTAAATATATCGAATTTATAACACGTTTGCAAATTTTTATAAATTAAAGTCCTGGATCAATTTTAAGGTAAATATATACATATTTTTTAAAAGGATGTAAATTTTTTTTATCCTGCTTTTCTTTTATCAGTTTAAAATATATTTCATGGAAAAAAAAAGCTTAATTTAAAAAATGAATAATTGAATAAAATTTTCTCAAAATAATTGTAAAATTCAGAAAAATAAAAATGCATCGTAATGCGTAATACCTATTTCAACTTTCAATAATCAAGGAAAATTAGGACACCATGAGAAAAGGATAAAACTTCCCCTCTGTAGATGTTATATAAGGAAGGGAGAGATGTCATCATTGCTCTCAAAAAGATACTAACGTGAAAAATTACAGTAGTAAATATAATCGTTACAGAAAAAGCGGTTAATTGCATAAGAATAAGAATTTAGAGAATTATTTGTCAATTTTTCATCTGAGGAAATTAATTGTTCAACCTCATTATTGTGGGAGTCTATCCACTAAGCCTTCAAAAAAAATGGCAATGGATATCCGATAACGTAAAGGATCCTAATGTCATTGTGATGTGAAGGCTACACCGTCCACTAAGAGGGGATGTACCAAATCTCGTGTTGGTGCAAGATTTCATCATAGAGATTTTTTTTATTAATGCAATATTCCTAATGAATCAAACCATTAATGTTGAATCTGAAAGAAAAAACAAAGGATGTATCTAATTTAAAAGGAGCACTTTAGACGGAAATAATTTGCAATAAATACACAATTCAATGAGTCTGGCCTGTCTGCATTTCACGCGCCAGCTACACTGAGATTTTTTTTAATTAATGCAATATTCCTAATGAATCAAACATTTAGTGTTGAATCTAAAGGAAAAAGGAAAGAATGTATTTGATTTAAAAGAAATACCTTAGAGAAAAATAATTTGCAATACACACACAATTCAACGAGTCTGCCATGTCTGCATTTGACGTGCCAACTATACTCTGTAGTTGGCGCGTCAGCTGTTTGATTTGGGGTCATCTAATCATCCATGCGTTGTCACCTGTCATCTCATTTTACCCAACATATTTGATCCTAGCCGTCCAAAGCTTCCTTCATCGCGCCATCCAAAAGTCGCCACATGTCCCTCCCTCTTCCCCACCAGTTACACCATGGGATCTTAGTGAGTGATTCACCAAAATGAAGAAAAATCATCTACTGCGATGAATCCCAGTGAGTGCTCATCCCTCCATGCGTTGCTTCTTCCAAATATCTCCTTCAAGCCATCTACCTGCCGTGAATAAATATATAAATTAGTTTTTTTAAAATAAATCTTTTTATTTTTCAAATACCTTCACTTTCGTTGCCTAGGAGGCAGGGATGCAAAAAGGAGGAACATGGTGTACCCTTTTTTTTTAAAATTTGAAAAAGGCAACATGGTGTAGATAGAATGGGTAGAGCTGTCAAAGTGGACCAGAGACCCAGCTCACTTTTTGGGTGGGCTAAAACTTTCAAAGTCCGACCTACTCTTTTGTAGGCTAGCAAGCTAAATGGGTCAGCCCGCCAGCCCACTTTTTTTTTTACTTTTTAATTTTTTTGTTCTTTTTTATTTTATTTTATTTTTTCATTAATCCAAACCAATGAAAACATTTAAGGACAATATAACTAATTTAAAAACATCAAAAGTCTTACAATACAAAATAATTCATCAATATTCTCCAAGACGTAATATTAAAAAGAAAAAAAATTAAAGGCACATATATCACTAATCATTCAATACACATCTTTTAATTAATACTGTTATACAAATACATACACATTTATATAATGGCATATGTATGAAACAAAGTAAGAAAATATTATAAAAAAATGGGTTAGGCGGGCCAATCCGCGGGTTAGGCGGGTTAGCCCACCTAACCCGCAAGTTAGGTGAGCCGGGCCTAAAAAACTCGGCAAAAAATGAGCCTCAACTTAGAAAACCCAGCCCACCTAAAAAGTGGGCTAAGTTGGGCCCGCTTTGACAGCTTTAAGAATGAGGCACTTTGGTGTTAAATTGCTCCTGCCGCAAGGAAGCACGAACAAGACGAATACAGTGGCATCGAAGTTGAATAAGATTTCTTGAAGGAAGAAGAAAGAAGAGGAAAGGACACATGGCGGCTTTTGGATGGCACAATGGAGGAAGATTTGGACGGCTAGGATCAAATATGCTAGGTAAAATGAGACGACACGTGGTAGTATGCGGACGATTGGATGGCCCCAAAAGGAAGCACGAACAAGGACGAATACAGGGGCATCGAAGTTGAATAAGATTTAGTGAAGGAAGAACAAAGAAGAGGAAAGGACACATGGCGGCTTTTGGATGGCACAATGGAGGAAGCTTTGGACGGCTAGGATCAAATATGCTAGGTAAAATGAGACGACACGTGGTAGTATACGGACGGTTGGATGGCCCCAAATAAGATGGCCAACGCGCCAATGACAGAGTGTAGTTGGCTTGTCAAATACAGACACGCTGAACTCCAATTCAACAGTGTGAAAAAGGAAGTTAATCAAGATATTGTGAAAAAGGAAATAATTATGCAATCAGTGATCTAGAATCCAAATAAGCAAGGAAGCCATTCTCAGAGTCAAAATGCCCAAAAATGCAAAAAAGGAAATAAATCAATCAAGATTGAATAAACTTGGTAGACATTGTGTAGATGGAAATAAGCAAACTCAATAGAATATATTTCCTTTTCTGTACCAGTAAAAGTTTCCTATTCAAGGTTCCTAAATTACAGAATGTATGTAGCACATTAAAAGAATTGATCAAGTGCATTCAAGGAAGATCAAAGCATTTATTAAAGGAGCCTCTACACAACGATCATTATCGCAAGACTATATAAAGAGCACATTGCATCATTCTATAGTATGCCTTAGAAAAGAAAAAAAAACTGTGCCTTGAGCTGTGCGCCTCTTATTCTACTTACTCTTGAGAGATTGTCAATTTTTTGTAATACTCTCTGAGTGAGCTTTCTCTCTATAATTATTCTGGGTGAACCATACCCAAATCTTTAGGTATGGTTCTAAACTCTCCTTTTGTTGTTATGTGAATCTTGAGAGATGATTTTGTGGAATGACTTGTTGAAGAACTAGTTTTGGGTGAACTTTTCAAAAATTAGAAATTTTAGAAGTTGGGGAAAATCTTGGCTATTAATTTTTGTGTGGTGGTTCTTTTAGCTTTGGGTATGTATTTTCAGTAGTTTGGAGAGACTTGGGGTTGGGTATGCATTACATTTGAGTTTGGATTTGAAGCAAGAATAATATTGGATGGGATTGTGGGGTTTAAGTAAACTAATTTTCAAAATCTACTTGCAACCAGTCGACAGTCGTGGGGAGACTAGTCCACTAGCTGCCTCTGGTACTTTGCCCAGGTTTGGCAGAGATGCATATGGTCAATCGATTACTCTCTGACTAGACTGGAAATTCTTACTGGATGCATCAGTCGACCAATAGGTGACCACCAGTTGACCGGTTACTCTTTGTTTGGCTGTCTAAATTTTTAGAAAGAAACGTATAAGCCGTTGGTAAGGTACCACCAGTCGACCAGTTGCTCTCTATCAGGATTGGATGTGTTTAAGCTAGTCGAATGCCATGTAGAGGGCGGTCAACTAATTCTCCCTTGACAGCATTATGGAGTTCTAATTAATTTCTCCTTCTCTCGTGCATTAATTAATAGAGGATCAACTTTAAAACCTTGAGACTTCATTTCCTTCTGAGTTATCGTACATACAGTAAAGTATAGCTTGAAAAAAAAATGAGTGGAACAACTTTACTTCTTTAAATTAAGGAGTTATTGTGGAATCTTAGATATCATAGAATGCAGCAGAATATAAAACTTTTTCTCCAAAACACATTTGCCAATGGATCAACCTATATTACCATTACATTAACCATGAAAACAAGACGAAGAGAAATACCTCTTTGATAAACCTCCAATATTCATACCTTCTCATAGTATTTTTGGGTGAAATCATTGTAGTTTCATTGCATTTTAGACCAATTTGAAGGCTTAATGTGTAAATTGTTGCAAATTGTGTTCATAGCCCTTGCTTTGCAAATTATGATACAAAATAGTATGATTTGAAATTAAAATTGTAATTTTTGCTATTTTGTATGTCTAGCATTTTGGACAACAGGTTGGCTCCAATTTTTGGCTTCTAAATTCCCAAGCTTATTATCTTTGATATTCTCTTTAATTAGATCTGCCAAAAACATACAAAATAGTAAAAATTACAATTTTAATTTCAAATCATATTATTTTGTATCATAATTTGCAAAGCAAGGGCTATGAACACAATTTGCAACAATCTATGCATTAAGCCTTCAAATTGGTCTAAAATGCAATGACAGTGCAATGATTTCACCCAGAAATATTATGAAAAAGTATGAATATTGGTGGTTTATCACTCTTGTTGTCACATCCCAAAAATTGAACATGTGAAAAGATACTACTCATTTGATAAAATTCTCAAACATACGTTATTTATATATGTTCTGTAAGGTTTTACATTTAACCTTAATCATTCCTTCCACACGACATAATTATATGCATCTGATAAGCAAATATAAGCATACATAATCTGATGTTTTTATCTCATCGCAAGTCTAGGAGACCTATAGAAAGTACAGAGCGTTCCTAATATCCACATTAATAAGTACTGTACTGGTATCCCACCAGACAGAAACAGATAATAACTCCAAGGGGCTTCTAATCTTCAAACGGATACTCTTCTTCCTTGTTTTCTGTATCTGAAAAGATAATCATAGGGAGTGTGAGTTTATTTAAAAACTCAGTAAGTAAATAACTGTACTATATAAAATATCAAAAGTACAAATACCACATTTACTCATATATTTAATTGTCTTATACATTGAGTAGTATGGGACTCAAACCCTTTCAAACTCGTGAATAAGATTTCATAGATATACACCGAGTAGTATGGGACTCTAACCCTTTCAAACTCGTGAATAAGATCTCATCAGTATACACCGAGTAGTATGAGACTCTAACCCTTTCAACTCGTGTATAGGTTTCATAGATATGCACTGAGTAGTATGGGACTTTAACCCTTTCAAACTCGTATATAAGCTTTCTTAGATATACACCGAGTAGTATGGGACTTTAACCCTTTCAACTCGTGTATAGGTTTCATAGATATGCACTGAGTAGTATGGGACTTTAACCCTTTCAAACTCGTATATTAGATCCCGTAGATCTTTACTCATTGACAAGATAGTGAGAATTTATCACATAGTACAATTGTCATGAAATAAAATCATTTCTACATACTCTTATTTCTACCGATCATCATATACTCCCATATGAAAAATTGATTGCTTATTATCCAAATAATATTGTAAATGAGACTTATATCGTACTTTGACTAGTAATATCAAATTAGCTGAGCAAGGTTATTCACTCACCTTGATGTTTGTCCAAGTTTACCTTGTTCCACACTAGAATTTGTGTAGGAGAATTTCCTAGTAAAATATATTACAAAGAAACATAAGAAAGGAAACAAAATCACGAAAATACGCAAAATTTTCTGACTGCTACAGTAACGGTTCGCTACAGTGACGGTCCGCTACAGTACGGTTCGCTACAGTAACATTGACTGCTACAGTATCGTTGACTGCCGACACTACAGTACTGCTACAGTAACCCGAAGAAAATTTTCCAGATTTTTTTCCAAAATTTCTGGTTACTACAGTAACTCGAGTTTTTGCAGAAATTTCTAACAAATTCATCCTTTCTTTTCTTGTTTCAAAACCAGAATTTCAACTCTTTTAATCGATTATAACTCAAATATAACTTATAAAACCACTGAGATTCATGAATTATCATCAAAATCTTCAAGAACAAAACCTCCTCTAATCTTCCATATAAACTGAAATTTAAGGAAAATAATGAGATTAAAGCTTACCTTTGATCCTTACAAAGCTTTTGAACCGAACAAATAATCAAAACTCTGAAGATCAAGGAAAGGATTTGAGAAGAGGATGAAGAAATGAGAGAAAACGCTTTTCTGCCTTCCTTCGGCTGAGTGAGAAAATAAGGGGGTACTATTGAAACTTTATATTAAATATTTCTAATGGGTTATTCAATAACTCATGGGTATCCATAACCCAACATCCAAACCCATCCAGTCAATTTACAATAAATGGACTAATTTACCATTCTTAAACCACTTTTCCATGAATTTCACCATTTTTAGAATATATCCCACATGGTACAAATATTCAGTCCAGTCATTTAACTCAATTTTCATAAATAATATTCAAAGAGAACAATTAAATATGAAAATTAAAAATGACCAAAATATATAACTAAAGTAACGTTGTAAAATTCTAAAATACTCTTAAGCGAATTATATTCTGAAATTAGCGGGTATTACACTTGTAGCGTAGCAACCTCTTCAAGCAAAGGCAAGTATCCAAAGTGGGATACGTCTAACAGTAATCCATGTGAAATTATGCTAAGGAAAAACTTCCTATGATAACGAGGTTCCTTCTTGTTCTTGTGCTAGCAAGCATGAAGAAGCTATGAAGAAAACCCTCTAAGAAGAAGAAGAAGAAAACAAGAGTGTTTCCTAAACAAGATTCTCAACCATTAAGAGAATGACTATGGCGTGTGGCTTTCACTATCACTCTTTTAGTGATAGGTACTACAACAAACCCTAAGGCCTTAATTCCCTTAATTTCAGTATCACTCTTTCACTATCAAGATTTACCACCTAATGATCTACTTTCCACACCTAAAACCTATCTTTTCCCATATTTTGGATTCTATAGTGCTCAACCCCAAAACCAGAATTTTTCCATTGTTCACTTTAGATTTCAAGTATCAAAAGATTCAAACCATACATAGGAAGGTAAAGCATTAAGACTCAATCAACCATTTCATGAATTTCTCAAGAATCTAGCCTAGGGTTTGAGTTGAGTGAAAATCCAAGAAAATTTAGATAAAATTGGAATACTTACCTTAAATCCATGATTTTTGGGTGAAAAAGGATTGTTGGAGCCTCAGGGAATCAGAGGGCTTCAAGGAATTTTGGATGGAATGGTGAAGAAAGGTGAGGAAGAGAGCTTTGCATGTGGAAAAAGAGGTGTGCAGAAGAGAGAGATGGAGAATGGTGGTGGTGAGGTGTGAAGAGCATAAACATATATATACACCAAGGAAAAAATTACAAGAATGCCCTAAGTCAACCTACATGGTCAAATTTTAAGCGAGGGCTAATTCATAATTTCCCCAAACTCATATATCCTCTATATGCTTGAGACACCCCATGCCCCCATCATTGTCCCTTACCTTGATCACATAAAATTTTCCAAATTTCAAATTACCCCTTCTTTTCATGAAAGGGCACTATATTAAAAAAAATTCTATTTTAATTCATTACTTTGTGACTCAATATTCATTTAGCTCCCCTCGTGCCACATATATTCCCTCACCCGTTACCTCACATTAGATTTTTCATGGTACCACATCCCTTCATGCCAGTTTTCCTTCCACCAAAATGGAAAAATTTCTCCCATATTTTCACATACACAATACCATTTCACCATAGTAATACTCGTAAACCTCGGTTGTTACAATAGGAGTGTTCATGGGAAACCTTTGGTGGTAATTTATGGCTAGGCATGAATATCTTGTTTGGCACTTTGTAGTGCATGCTTATTATGTGTTGCATTCATGTGTGTATTTTTTTTTTTCATGCTATGGAATTGGTATGGCCTGTTGCCAAATATACCCTATGGTTTTATGATGGAGACTTTAAGACTTCATGTCGGGAGTAGAGATAACTCATTTGGCCTCTGGGCTAGGAGAACCCCTCATGGGTGTTCTTCACGATTATTGCATGATGTTAAACTTGGGTAAAATGTGAGTTGCTTAACTATATGATGTTGGGAGTGTAATTTAATTTCCCTTTCTTATGAATTTTTTAGGAAACCTTTCCTGCTTGGCTTTGTCTTTATTCAAGTCATCTATTCTTGTGTTGTAATGTATATAGGGTGAGGTCATATCCCCTGAGAGAATATCATGTCCTATGAGTTGGAAGAATATAATGGCATATGAGTTGGGAGAATATTATGGCTTATGAGTTAAGAGAATATAATGGCCTATGCAAGGTTGTCAAAATCGGGAGTTGAATCTTAAAATCATAGGATTTTAAGATTTTGTTCCTAAAAATGATTCCGATTCTACTTAGAATTGAGATTTGAGACTTAAAATCGTAGAATCGTAGGAGTTTGAAGATCCCACCATTTTTTTTAGAAGACTTTTTTTTTATGATCCCATCTTTTTTTTGGATGAAAATAATGATATGGATAGTGATTAGAATGAAGATTGATTTATATTTCATTTATATTAGGTTTTTTTAAGGTTTATGTATTTAGTATTTTAATGACTTTTGATCAATGTTTGATACTTTAATTATGAGTGTATGACTTTAATTATGGTTTATGATGTATAACTATGACATATTGATATTTGAGCTTGTTTTTATAGTTTATAAGTGTATGAATGATCAATGTTTGATAGTTTTGTTACATTTGTATTATACAAATTTTTATATAATTTTTAAATTTTTTATATATATATTTTATATTTGATATAATCTTACGATTCCGATTTGATTCTACAATTCGATTCTGTTTGTACCTTTTCCGATTCTGTGTCGAATCCTGATCTTGACAACCTTGGGCCTATGAGCCGGGAGAATATTATGGCCTATGAGCTAGGAGAATATTATGGCCTACGAATCAAGAGAATATAATGGCCTATAAGCCTGGGAGAATATTATGGCCAATGAGTTGAAAGAATATAATGATCTATGAGCTGGGAGAATATTATGGCTTGTGAGTCGGGAGAATTTTATGGCCTTTTTTTGGCCAGGAGACTATCACGACCTTCAGGCCTTGGAGATACTATCCTTGATGGATTTCTCTCAATATATTTGTACATTAACCTGTGTGGTGAGGATGAAGTTTATTTAGCATGTGTTGCTTTGAGAGAAATTTTGAAGATTTTTCTTTTTCTTTATGTTTTTGTGTTGAGACGTGTTACAACCTACGAGTCAGGAGATAGGATGGCCTATGGTCGGAATGTCTTAAGGAGCCTCAAAGTTCCAAACTTATTTAAAGTTATGGTGAACTCACATTATGAGCTCGTGACGGATACGCCACTAGTCCACTAGACACTACTTAGGTTTACACTATTCCATGTATTTTACATTGACACCTTTTGGTTTGTTACTTAGCCTTTCCTTGTCAGTCATATAGTACTTATAGTGTGCTTGAAACTTACTCTTCTAACTTCTAAAGAGCTTTTATAGAGTCACTAGAACATAACTTTGAAATTCCATTTCTTTTCAATTGCTAGAAAGTGCAAAATTTTTTTTTCCTAAAACAATCATAAAAAGTTATAATTGTTATTTAAATATAATTAACATAAAAATATAATCACTACAACAATTATAGAAAGGTAATAAATTAGTTACACAACTATTACTGTCACATCTCAAAAATTGAATATGTGAAAAAATACTATTTTTAAGGAAAATATCAATGGTATTCTGAAATCTTGGATAATTTTAATATCCATAACTACTCATTTGATAAAATTCTTAAACATGAGTTATTCACGTATATTCTGTAAGGTTTTACATTCAACCTTTATCATTCATTCCACACAACAAAATTATAATCATCTGATAAACAAATTCAAGCATACATAATCTAATGTGTTTATCTCATCGCAAACCTGGGAGACCCATACAAAGTACAGAGCATTCCTAAAATTCACATTATTTAGTACTGGTATCCCACCAGAAAAAGATGGAGAACAACTCCAAGGGACTCTTAATCCTTAGTCGGATAATCTTGCTCTTCACTTACTGTATCTGAAAAGACAATTACAAGGAGTGTAAGTTTATTTAAAATCTCAGTAAGTAAATAATTGTACTATATAAAATATTGTAAGTACAAATACCATATTTACCAATATAGTCAATCTATTATTCATTTTACACAATCGTAGTATTATATTTGTCTGAGTTTACATATGATTTCTTGGGTGATCAAACCCTCAATTACTTTACAATATGTGCCGTAGATACTTGCATCGAGTGACTTGAGAATTTAACCCTCAACCTCTTTGTGCATAAATGTGCCATAGATACTTATACCGAGTGACTTGGGAATTTAACTTTCAAACTTTTTGTGCATAAATGTATTGTAGATACTTGTATTCCCTTGAATTTCTATCATTAATCATAGCAATCATCATATAATATCAACTGGAAGGTTGATTGTTTAACATTTTAATAATATTGTAAATGGGACTTATATTGTACTTTGTCTAATGATATCAAATTAATTTAGCAAGGTTATTCACTCACTTTGATATTGTCCAAATTTACCTTGTTCCTCACTAGCATTTGCGTAGAAAAATTTTCTAGTAAAAGATATTACAAGAAAACATAAGAAAGGAAACAAAATCATAAAAATATTCAATATTTTCTGATTGCTAGAGTAACGGTCAACAGTCAACGTAGCTACAGTAACGGTCTGCTACAGTGACAGTTTGCTACAGTACGTTGACTATTGCAGTTTTATTGACTGCTGACACTACAGTAACTGCTACGGTACTTTGACCAAAGTCAATGCTATAGTAACTACGAAAATCTGAAAAAATTTTCTCGATAAATAGTGTTTTCTGAAAAATTTCAAGAATAAATAGTAACGCTCTTCATGTTCTTCACCCAAAAATCCCAAAATCATATCCAAGACACCGTTTCTTTTGATTTCTTTTATGGATTTTTATCTTTGATATTTAAGGAATCTTTTGATATCAAAATCCTCAATTTTAACCCACAAACAAAGTCTCAATCCTTAAATTTTTGTCAAAAACCCTTACTTTCCTCAAATTTCTAAATTCTTGAATTTCTCCTAGTTTTCTCCAAATTTCTTTTCTATAATTATTATCCAACATGTAGAAATGTTTTAAACCAATATCCACACTTAAATTCATCCATTAGAACCTCAAATCAACCCAAAATTCTCTAAATCTAAAAATGAAAATTAAAGAAGAGAATTAAACTTACCTCCATCCTTTCCAACTTTAAAGAAATAGATTGATAGCCAAAGAGTAGAAAATCTCTGGAAGAAATGGAAGAGAAGGTTGATGGAATTGAGAGAAAATGATATTCTTTTCCTTTGCTCCCAAAGCTCATAATCGTGAAAGAGGAAAGAGAAAGGAAAGATGAAAAGTTAAATAGCTAGGTGGGTCAATGGGTGACCCAGGGGTTCTCATACCCAATTACTCAAAACCCACTTGACCCAAATATAATTATTCCATAATAATTATATTTAACTCCATTAAATTCTTCTTTCTCACATTTTTCTTAATTCACAGAAAATACAGCACCACAATCAAATACTCAGTCTAGTCATTTATCTCAATTTCTATAAATAATATTCAAAGAGAACAATTAAATATGAAAATTAAAATGACTAAAATAAATAATTAAAATAATGTTGTAAAATTTTAAAATACTCTCAAACGTATTATACTCTGAAATTGACGGATATTACAATTACTTTCACCCATAATCATATTGATAGTGTTGTCAAACTTGGGTAAAGAAATAAGCATAAAGTCAATGTTGCATTTTAGTTTTATGTTTCTGTGTTAACTTTTAAAAGTTACCATCGAAAGTCTCAGTATCATTGGTAATTTTTTTGAGTTGTCACAAAAGTAAATTTTTAGTGATGAATTATTTTCCTCCCCACCAAAAAAGTTGTCATTTAAAGATTAATTTTTTGTAGTGCCACTGATGCACCCTGCATTACCTCATTGTTTTCTTTCTTCTACCATCTTCGCAGGTACTCGAGAAGCCTGGAGGGAGGATGTACATGTTTTGCAACTTTCCCTCTCCTCTTTATCTCACAAATTTCATTTTTTTTTCTTGAAATTAAAGTTGTCTCTTATCTCTTTATATTTTCCTAAATTTCCAGGAATTTTCTAGGTTATTTCTTTAAGAGCAAAATCTGGTGTTTATAGGCAAATTTTCTAGATTCTTTCTTTTATAATAATTTGAAGCCACAATGCCAAAGTTCCTCATAGCTATAGTGTTCAAAATTAGCCAACTCGGTCGTTGAGTTGTCCTATCATAAATGACGGATTCCAGGTTACTATGAAGTTTGAAGTGATTTTAAATGGGCTAGCTTCAGCCAACATGGCCCACTATGTGAGTTAAATGTGTTGGCTTCTTTTACACACTCAAAAAGTATAGAGAGAGAGAGAGAGATGAATTCTCCTTTTGTTTCCGCAATTCAAGTTTATCTATCAATAATAATAAGTTAATAATGCAATATCAAAATATGTTTCAATCATGAATATCAACATAAATACAGGTTTCCAAAATAAGTATACACACTAAATAAGTCACTAACATAAATTGAAATAAAGAATTTTTTCATATAATAAAATTTATTCGACAAAAGCATGAGCTATGTTTTGATTGTGGGGTATCAATATTTACAACAAAAGCTTCATCACTATTTTTTCCCACCAACCCACCAAAAATTTTAAAAAGAAAAATAAAAATACAAAATACAAAATAATATTCTGGAATAACAATACTTTAAAAAGATAATTGTTATTTTAAATAATTGAAATTAATATTAAAATAATTTTTGTTAGGAAAAATAGAAGAAAACAAGTTAACTGTTAAGTGAGTATTAAGTAGACTCGTTATACAAGCCAATCCATTGAACTCATGAGTTATAAGGACTAGGCCAATTTGGCCCAATTTTAAATAGGTTGGTATTTTATCAAGTACTCCATTATTTTAATGGGTTAAACAGATTAGACTATTGAATTGAGCCCGCTTCACAAGCTCTAATCATAACTTGATTAATTCCTAGTCAAAGTACATAAATATTAAGTCACAAGATATGTTAAACTCACTTTGACAACTCTATCCTTGACTCTTTCATTCCTAAGCCAAGTACATGAGCATCAAACCAAGAGGGTGAGCTAAGGGTGAAAACAAAAAACCTATCTACACAACTTAGCTTCTAAAGCTCCACTTGAGAAGGGGGAGGACATCGTTGAAGAAGCTGATGAAGGGAAAGATAAGGAGGTATGATGGAACTCAATCTGCAGTAGCCGGTGAAGATAGGGATGAAAAATGGACCTTTTCTTCTCCTCTTGCTCTAAATGCTTCAGAGGTAAGGCTGCTAGAAACCTCTTAATGAACTCCTTACAGCACTCTTTTCCTCTGCAAACTAACTCAAACCTTTCCTTCTCACTTTCACTACCTCTACTACTAACAACATCAAATGCTTTCTCTACTTTTCCATAGAACAAGCTTGAATCATCAAACTTCAACATGAATGCCTCTTTGCACCCTTCAAAAAGCCTCTCCCCCAAAGAATCTATAATGTAATAAGCATCTGCTTCTACCTTCAACACGAAGAAATGGTCGTTCCAACTCACAATGTAAATCCTTGGCCTGCAATCAACCACGTCTCTGCTTATGTGATCCCAAATCTCATCAAACGACATCGCTCCCTTCAAGCACTCAAACTTCTCGGGGGAGAAGAACCCTGTGTATGACTTCTCTTGAACGAGAGCCAGAGGCGTCAGATTGGCTTCTATGACTGTCTCGAGATCGAAATGCTTGTCTGGGAAGCGCTTCAAGTGGGCATCATCTCTATCACACAGCATTCTCCACTCAGAGGACCCTTTTGTGATGAGGCTATCGAACCCTGGTCTTGAGGGCATGTCTTGATTGGAATGAAGCCAATGGGCTATGATTGTGACAAGCGTTGCACAGGCACTCTCACCACATGCTTTCTCACTTCGTTGATCAAACGAGGCAAAGAACACATTGGTGTTTAGCTTTGCTTCCCCATCTCTGCTTCTCAATTCCTTCACTTCCCATTCCCCATTTGCTTTCTGCAACAATATGAAATGAAACTGACCTTATGAGTTATGCCTCCCGAAAATACTAACGAAAAAATACAAATTTAAAAAAAAAAAGAAGGTTAAATTACATTTTCCCTTCCCTTTTGCTTTTAAGATGTACAACCCCTTCCTTGTAAATATAAAATACATTATACACTTTAATCCAATTTTATATTTTCTGTAAAAAAAATTATTATATTTTTATATTCAAAAACACGTTTGAGAGTCTAAATTAATTTTTAAGAAGTCCAAACATTGTTTCATTTGGGTTTTGAATTTTTTTAAAAATCGGTTTAAATATGATTTTCAGCACAAAATATAGCAAAAAAAAATGTAATATTAAGTTACCTAATATAAATTATACAAATTATAACAAACTTACTAGAACAGAAAATATAAAATTGTAATTTAGTCTTAAAAATTTAAAAAAGTGGTGTTATATATGGTTATATCCATACCGATGATGTCTTTGGGGTCGTCGTTCGAAAACTCAATCCGTCGAAGCTTTTATTCCATGACAAATTGGTCCAATTCCTCTGGTCTGTGTTCTCTAACTTGTTTCTTGGGCTTGACCTTTCTGCGCTATGAAGGCCATTGACATGCTTACTACTTGTGAACGAGTCATTTGAGTCAAAGACGGGCAACTCGGACGAGTTGTGCCGACTCGCTTCATTAATTTTCCTCTCATTGTTTTTCTTGTCTGACTTGACCCAGTTTTCAAGTGATTTTGGCGAGTCCTGAGAACCCCTTAGCTTCACAAAGCTCACAGAAACCTGTTCAAAGTTTCAACAATGGACGGTCAAGTCAATATATATTAGTCCACGTTTTTGCTAATATTTCTACTTAACCAAAGAATTAAGAAAAAAAAAAGGACAAAAAATCAGAAAAGGAAGAAAAGGAAATTTCAAATGTGAATTCAGTTTTTTCCAATGACGCAGTCAATTATAGGACCATAAAGTAATTAATGTCATAGACAGAGTGATTGACATCATAACTAATCGACAGTTTCATATAAACCAAACATGAACCAACAAAAAATAAAATATTTTATATTCCCATACATGTAATATAATTAAACACGCATGAAAATTAACATTAAATCTGGTTTGACCCAATAAAAAGCAATTATAATGTAGTAATTGTTAAATTAATTAATTAGAAAAGGAGGGAAATGAACTTGGAGCATACCGAAAGGGAAGCTTCGATGCACAGACCATTGACCCTCAATTCAATTGGAAGCTTTCTTTGAACCTGACAATCAGACTCCATCTGCATCTCCTCCAAATCTGCCACCGTCAACTTCATCAAAACATTTCCGATCATTTCCATTTTAGCTTTGGCTTTTCCTTCACTTCTCTCTCCCTGCATTTTAATTCCCAATCAAACTTAATCAACCAAAATAATCATATGTCAAATAGTCAAAATAGTAAAGGAATAGTGAAACTTACATATAAGACATGAAACGCAATGTCGCAGGCAGCAGAGGAGTCGCCTTTGACGACGACACGGAAATCACGAAGATCGCGAGAGTCCCACGAGTAAGTCCGCGCTTTTCCGAGGGGTCTGGGGTGGGGGGTGCAAACGCATCGTCGTTTGGAAATCCAATTGAAACGTGAGGTTGGGTTCGAAGAAGCGGGATCGGCAGCAACCTCGGTGGCCAGCGTCTGATTGCCTCCAACACCAAACATGGCTCCAAATAATCCCAAATCGAGCTTCAAACGATCAAGCCTCACCTCGTACTTGTTCCTATTCCTCGACAACCTTGGTGTCCAGTTCTTCATCTTCATGATCATAATTTGTCTCTGTCTTCGTCTGTCTCCGCCTCGTTTGGTCGTTTATTTAAAATCTCCTTGGTCGTTGATCAAGTGGCGAATCCATGGCGACAGAAGAACACAACGATGAATCTTTATTTTGGGATATGACAGACATTAAGCATTCATTTTTCTTATACCTCTTATATGGACAATGCATATTTTGGGAATGAACGAGTCATAGTTCCTGACTTGCTTTCTTCGTTTCCGAGTGAAAAGGCCGCTTTGGTCTACACACGTTTATCATCGCACACGCTTGTTCTAAAATTAAATTCACGTGCACGAAACGTGATCCGTTCGGGGATTGATGAACGATGTGGCGCTTTATTATTGGTTGTAGCTGATTTGGCAGAGCACTAGCTCTGGAGATGCCACGTCATCGAGGAGCTTTAAAACACAACACGAAGTGTACACGGAAGCACATTTTGTCCGGTCTCGATTGCTTTGTGCCACTTCTAGATTTCTTTTACCCTTTTTTTTTTAATCAATTTTTGGGTCTGAGGCAAACAAAGATTTTTTAATTGGAAAGGTGTCTTTATATAATTTTTTGGTCGAAATCGGAAAGGTTTTCTTTCTTTTTTTGTCGAAATTGGAAAGGTATTCATTTGGGTTGAGTTGGACACTTTATTTGGTTGGGCCTAGTTTAGGACGCGAGTTATAAATGGATCAATTTGTACAACGAATATTTACCTCAGTTCAAAAAATTGCGACGAATATTTAACTATGATCTGGTTTGCTATATTTTAATGGATAAATATTTTCAAAAGAAAAACCAAACAAATGCCATAATATCTAAAGCGAGAAAGTTATACAAATGACACCTACAATTTTAGAGTTATTCGAGATGACCAAAAAGTAAAAGAAAAAAAAAATAGAGTTACTACTCGAGGTGTGCATAAGAAATGGAACGAAAACAAATGTATGTAGTTGGAATGTCATTCTCCTCCTTAGTTAAAGAGGATCTGTGCTTAGGTAGTCTACCCATAATTACGAGCATGTGGAGCTCACAATCATCAAGAACTGTAGGTGTCATGGACCTTCCTTGACGTACCGAACTAAGAAAAAGAGTCTAATCTATGTAGTTGTGTGAGAGTGAATTTTGCTAGGCTCCTAAAAGTTGAAAATATCAGTAATTAAAAATATTTTTGAATTGTTTCGATTCATTTAAGAAAATAAAATAAATAAATTATGAAGAAATGAAAAAATATGTTAAAAATAATATAAATTCTTCGCCATTTAAATTTGATATTAATTTCAATTTTGTCTCATTTTTTTAATGTTAACTTCATTATAGTATAAATTTTTCATTGTCTTCCTAATTATTAATATAATATAATTTGTTTAAAAACTAGTTAATTTTCCCACAATGTGGTTATTAAAGAATACAATTTTTCGTTGCCGGGGAAAAAAATGTACAACCGTGAATATTTCATTTAATATTTCATCTAATAAACCCAAATGACATCACTCTCTGTATTTACTAATCATAATATTTCCTATCTTTTTTAATATGGGTGTCAATATAGGCTTTGTTTATTAGACCAACTCATCATAATCTTGCAAATGAAGTAAATTGAACCACTGGTATAACAATCTTAATATATAGTTTTTATTATTCAAAATGACTAATTAAATGCATTTAAAAAATTCAGTTCAATGGCTGGCCTAGCCCCATGACAGTTGATGAGTTGAATTGGCTAAAATTTTCAACCTATAATCCATATATGAGTCAATCAACTCAATTCATTTTTATTATTGATTTTACGTTGTTTTGGGTCCATCTAATGGATTTAAGACCCTTGCTTATAAGTGTTTTAGTTAGATATTAGACACCCATATATATCCTTGATGGCAATTATAGTTGTCAATATATTGATTTAAATTTTAAGATTTTACGATTTTATAATTCTAAACGATTTGAACATATCGATTTTATGTAAAATTTAAATTTATTAGGATTTTAGTAGGATATAGATTTAAATTTTTAAATTTTATGATTTTATAATTTTATCAATTCTATAACTTTTATATTTTTGTCATATTTTTATTTGTTGATATGTTTTTAATTTATTAAATCAAATGAGATGAGAAAAAAGTCATTAAACTAACTTAAATCTTTACTAATATTATACAATTATAGTCTTACTACTTATAATTTGTTCAATTTTTGACTCAGTTTAATAAATGCTAACAATAATATACTGTATTATAAGTTTTAAAGAAGAAAGTGTCTATTTACTGAGAAAAAAAAATATTTCTAAATACAATAGAAAGTGAGGACTACTCTTTTTTAAACTAATTGTATAACATTTGAACTTGTTTTATTAAAATATAATAAGGCTTTAATATTTTTTATTATATACAAAATTTATGTCATTATATATATTTTTATATATTATATTATATTTTTTATAAGATTTTATGATTTTCAATTCAATGTGTTATGTGTCCCTTTCTATTTTATATAAGATTTCGATTTTAACAACCATAATAACAATATTTCCATATTTGCATCATCTAATAATTACATATTTAACAAATTAATTAATTTTATGAATAATTTAGACAACATTAACACTTAGTTATATAAACAAGACATTAAAAAAAATTATAAATACCACAAAATCAATAAAAATATATGAGATGAAATTAAAATTGTTTAAATTTTTTAAAACAAAATACTTTTATCTATCTTTTTTTTAACATATTTAATCTATTTTAAAAAAATTTTGTGATTTACTGGTTAATATTATTATTATAATAATAATAATTACAATTACATTGCGTGGGGAGGGAAGACGACGATCGTTGAATCTAGGATGCACAAGTTGCCTAACACATTAATATTTGAGTTCACACCAAAACGTGCCTAACGCCAATTGTTTTTAACTTTATGGTGTGGCAAAAGGTGATGACGGACTTCCGTTTGGGTTCGGATGCTCTGTTCAATTTGTCTACTTTGAGTTTTAGTAACGGTTTTAATTGTTGCTAAAACTTTCAGCAACAAAATAAATTGTTGCTGAAAGTTTTAGCAACAGTTAATACCGTTGCTAAAACTCAAAGCAGACTCTGCTTTTTTTTATTCTGAGCAGAGGATCCGCAGGCCGTTCCTATTGCTTCGAGCATTCACATCCAACCAATTTTTATAATAATCAAATTACGTCACACAACTTTACAATGTATCATTTAGCGGCCATTCAGAATTTTCAACGCTCTTTTTTCTTTATAATCATCCTTTTTTTCACAGAATTTTAATAACGATCTTTTATTATGTAATCTTCACATCATTCATGACTGATGGGAACGAAAATTTCCACAACTACAGAATTGCCGTTGAGTATTTTCGTACGAATTACGAATTTCACAAGTTGAGCTCTTGTGTGTCGAAAATAATTGACAATTAACGTAATTTGAATCATATTATAAAAGATAATGTATTTAAAACATTATTTTGTGAGTATAAAACTTTTTCTTAAAATAAAATATGCTCTTTTGAGATTAACTCAAGAACTAAAAATACAATAACCAAACGAAAACAGAGAGCACATAATGTCAAGAAAAAGAGGGGATAAAAAGTAGTGTTTGTAAACTTTGAAGGAATGGCTGCCTTTTATAGCTATGAGATTGCATAACTGAAACACAAGGTTTAAATAGGTTGTAACAAAAATCTTAAAATAGTATATCAAAACTGATACAGTTTTTTATTTTTTAAAATTGTCCCAATCAATTTTGTAACTGTTAAATTCTCGTATGTTTAGGTAAACATAAAAATAATAAAATCATTTTTATTTTTGAAAAAAGTAAAAATAGTTTCGATTAACATATCTTGTATGTAGGGAAAAAATCGTTGATTTACAATACACTGATTCGGGATTATGAATGCACAAACTCATCTCTTCCTTTAATTTTTTATGAACCCACTATAACATGTTAATTTATAAGACATCATTTCCTCCTTGTTTTAATTAATGTGAAACTAATTTTACTCTTATTAAAATATAAAGAAATTTTATAACATAATTTTCACAATATTATGTATTTTATAGTATATTTAAGACGCTCGCCTTTTTTTTTGAAAATTTTTTTTATATAAAAATATTATTATTATTAGTTCAAATTTTTAGTTTTAGAAAGGTATTAAGTGTAATATAACGACTTTAGATAATCTATATATATATATATATATATATATATTAAATTTAAGGTTTAATTTTTTTTTACTTCCTATTGTTTTAATGAACTCTTAACTGAGTCTCTATAATTTAAAAATTTACAATCAAATTCTTATAGTTTAATAAATTTTAATTTAATCTCTGTTATTAAAATTTTATTGATATTTTGTTAAATTTTAGTAACATAGCTAATTATGTACTATCTTGGCATTTGAAACATACATTTGTAATACCCGTTAATTTCGGAATATAATTCGCTTAAGAGTATTTTAGAATTTTATAACGTTACTTTAGTTATTTATTTTGGTCATATTTAATTTTCATATTTAATTGTTCTCTTTGAATATTATTTATGAAAATTGAGTTAAATGACTGGACTAAATATTTGCACAATGTGGGATATATTCTAAGAATGGTGAAATTCATGGAAAAGTGGTTTCAGAATGGTCAATTAGTCCATTTATTGTAAATTGACTGGATGGGTTTGGATGTTGGGTTATGGATACCCATTGGATTACCCAACTAACCCACCACATTTTAACTCTCTCTCTCCCTTCTAGCTTCATTTTTCTCCCGTATCTTCTTCATTCACTCTCTCACAAGTCTCTCAACCTTCAACCTTCCCTCTCAACTCTCCTATAGATTTGGTGTTTTTTTTTAGAATTGTTCGGTTCAAAAGCTTGGTAGAGATCAAAGGTAAGCTTTAATCTCATTATTTTCCTTAAAAATTTCAGTTTATGTAGAAGATCAGAGGAGGTTTTGTTCTTGAAGATTTTGATGATAATTCATGAATCTCAGTTGTTTTAGAAGTTATATTTGAGTTATAATCGGTTAAAAGAGTTGAAATTCTGGTTTTGAAACAAGAAAGGAAATGATGAATTTTTGAAAGATTTTTCTGCAAAAATTCGAGTTACTGTAGCGACCAAAGATTTCGAAAAAATCTGAAAAATTTTCTTTTCGAGTACTGTAGCAGTACTGTAGTGTCGATAGTCAACGGTACTGTAGCAGTCAACGTTACTATAGCGAACCGACACTGTAGCGAACCGGCACTGTAGCGAACCGTTACTATAGCAAACCGTACTGTAGCAAACCGTTACTGTAGCAATCAGGAAATTTTGCGTATTTTCGTGATTTTGTTTCCTTTCTTATGTTTCCTTGTAGTATATTTTACTAAGAAATTTTCCTACACAAATTCTAGTGTGGAACAAGGTAAACTTGGACAAACATCAAGGTGAGTGAATAACCTTGCTCAGCTAATTTGATATTACTAGTCAAAGTACAATATAAGACCCATTTACAATATTATTTGGATAATAAGCAATCAATTTTCATATGGGAGTATATGATGATCGGTAGAAATAAGAGTATGTAGAAATTATTTTATTTCATGACAATTGTGCTATGTGATAAATTCTCACTATCTTGTCAATGAGTAAAGATCTACGGGATTTAATACACGAGTTTGAAAGGGTTAAAGTCCTATACTACTCAGTGCATATCTATGAAACCTATACACGAGTTGAAAGGGTTAAAGTCCCATACTACTCGGTGTATATCTAAGAAAGCTTATACACGAGTTTGAAAGGGTTAAAGTCCCATACTACTCAGTGCATATCTATGAAACCTATACACGAGTTGAAAGGGTTAGAGTCTCATACTACTTGGTGTATACCGATGAGATCTTATTCACGAGTTTGAAAGGGTTAGAGTCCCATACTACTCGTTGTATATCTAAGAAATCTTATTCATGAGTTTGAAAGGGTTAGAGTCCCATACTACTCGATGTATAAGACAATTAATTATATGAGTAAATGTGGTATTTGTACTTTTGATATTCTATATAGTACAGTTATTTACTTACTGAGTTTTTAAACAAACTCACACTCCCTATGATTATTTTTCAGATACAGAAAACAAAGAAGAAGAGTATCCGTTGGAAGATTAGAAACCCCTTGGGATTACTCTCTATTTCTGTCTGGTGGGATACCAGTACTTATTAATGTGGATATTAGAAACGCTCTGTACTTTCTATAGGTCTCCTACGCTTGTGATGAGATAGAAATATCAGACTATGTATATCTATATTTGCTTATCAGATGAATATAATTCTGTAGTGTGGAATGAATGATTAAGGTTGAAAGTAAAACCTTACAGAATATATGTAAATAACGTATGTTTGAAAATTTTATCAAATGAGTAGTATCTTTTCACATGCTCAATTTTTGGGATGTGACAACATTATTTAAGTATCATATATCATATACATGGGAATTAATTCACTTAATTATCTACTTTTCTCCCTTTTGTTGTATAAGTCATGTATATTTAAAATGTCAACATTTTTTTTTAATGATAAGAGGGTTTGAATCCTAACTCTTAGCTAACTGACAGTACTCTAATCCCATACCACTTAAGCTATAAGTTTGGTTAGTGTCAATATGTAATAGTTAATTAGCCATGTTATTAAAAATTAATGAAATAGCGATGAAAATTTAGAAATAGGGACTAAATTAAAAATGCATAAAATTATAAGGACCAAGCTAATAATTTAACCTAAACTAAATTATTATTATCATTGAGTTTGAGAAAGAAAGAAAAAATGAAGGCATTTACTACTTGTTGTGACAAATAAATTTAATTTTGATTCCACTAATATTTAAGAAAATGTTGTTTTTGTTCATATATATTTTCACTATTTAATTTTTGAATTTTAAAATACATGATTCAATACTTAAATATATATGCTTTAACTATTTAGTCCATAATTTATTTTAAAAAATATTTTAGTCTTTAAAATTGTTTGATTTGCTATTGATGAATTTCCCATCAATATATGTTAAGAGAAGAACAAGTATTGAGTAAAAAATTTGTGGATTGAGTTATGTATTTCTTATATTTGAAACAAAACAGATCGAATATGTATCTTTCAAGAATCGAATTATATATATATATATTTTTTGAAAAATTTAAAAACTAAATAACTCAAGTATATATCTTTTAGGAACTTAAAATTATATTTCTTCACTATTTAATTCAATTTCATTTTGATTTAATCAATTATGACCCCACAAATTTCAAAAAAAAAAAAGGTTTTCAGTTAATTAATTATGAATTAGCGGTATTTATTAATTCCTAACTCTTAGGTTAAGCCTTTAATAAATTATGGACAGTCCCTACACAAATAGAAATGTGTATAAATAGTAATAAAGAAAATACAAAATTATATGACCAAATAGCAATATAGTTTTAGGAGTGTTGTTTTTATTTTTAGACATTCTCACATGATCATACCCAAAGCACTGGGAAGATGAAACTCTCAGTTGATCGTTATCAATGCGGAAAATACAAAATTAATAAGGCAAAAATACTCTTTATTCCCATAAACTTTTTTCAAGATGTAGATAATTCTCATTAATTATAAAACTAAACAAAAAATTCTTCTAAATTTTTTATTTAATACAAAAAAACTCTTTCATCTAATTAATTGTTAGTTTAATTGACAGTCAACGTTGTTAGAAAATAAAAATTGTCATATCAACTGTTGATATAAACAAAAAATATTACATCACCCTTTGACTCGAAAATTCTGACTATTCTTAGAACAACCTTTGTATCAAAACTAGTGTTAAAAATAGACTCATTATCTTCAATTTTCGCTTTTATCATTTGATAATTAAATTAACAATCAATTGAATAAAATGATTTTTCTGCACAAAATAAGAAGTTTATAAAATTTTTTGTTGAATTTTATAATTCATAAAATTTACCTACACATTAAAAAGAGTTCTTTTTCCCAATTAATGATAACGATGACGTGGGAATTGGCTTCATATTAATTATAAATTTATAGTTGTGAATCTGTGAGGTTGATGAATGGGTGATTATAATAAACATAGAACAATATTTTATGAGTAATCCCAGTACTTACTACAATACAATAAGCACTTACACAAATAATTACGCGGAATTCAAGAATCAGCTGCATCTCAAAAGAAGGAATTAAAAAAACAAAATAAACAGCCAATGATAGCCTTATAAAATGCGAGTGCACAGTCTGTATTTTTCCCACTTCTTCCCCACTTCACCAGAATCCCAACTGAACAGCAGATTCGTGCCATTAATTTGAATTATTTTGTACATTGTTGTTGATTGATTATTAAAATTTACGGCTGTACATGAATCAAACTGAATTGATCTAGTTGACTTACCAAAAATTAGACCTATGTAATTTTAATTTTTAAGTGATTTGATTCTGTTTTGGATGATTTGATTTCAATTTTCGTTGAACATTCTGGTTCAAGTTTGAACAGTTTTAAAGTTTAACGTTTAGGGTTTAGAGTTTAGATTATTCGTTGTACAAGTACTGCTACAAAAACACAATTGAGAGGATGAGAAAGACAATACCATAATGAAGAGCTAAAGATGACGACAAGACAACGATGACTAAGAAAATTACATAGCTTCACGCTTTCGAGAGATTGAGTTGTTACAAACTACAAAGGGAAGGAAGATCAAAGACCGAATGAGACTAGGAATACTAGGAATACTAGCTTCATGATTTTGAGGAAGCTTCATAGTGTCATGACAAGAAAAGAGAATACTAGGATCCAACACTTCAACTTCAATGACGAAAGGAAAAGTGCGATTGGGAAGCCTAACTGGGAGTGTGAAAAGGGAAAATATGTCAATATTCGTTTTTTTTTTGCTTTATATACATATATAAATATTTTTTTATTATAGATGGTTTGATTCAATTTGATTATAACCGAACCAAATTAAACTAGAACTAAAAATCGAACTGAACTAAAAAATAAAATAAAATTTTAAAAACCGATCTAAACTTTATTTGTTCAATTTTTGCTTAGTTTCATTTGGTTTGGTTCAGTCTGATCTATTTGAATCGATTTTGAACACTCCTATTACTATCTGTCAAAAAGGAAAAGCAGAACTAAATTTCAATTCTACTTTTATTATTTATAAGAAAAGCAAGAAACCAAAAAAGAAACTGATTATGGTCTAGGAAAAGGAGCGTGGAATTAAATTCATAATTATCAAGACTCTTGGAGCTTATATCCAATGAAAATGACACTCAAGTTGAAGCTCTTTTGCTGATTGTATAACTTTATATGAAGAAAATTAATTTTTTTGAGTTTGGTTATTAAATTGTATTGATTGATGCACATAGTTCTCATAAACTTAATTAAGGGTTATGCACTTTTCCTTCTTTTTTTAAATTAACAAATAATCTTCTCAAACTTTGAAAAATGTGCAAATCACCACTTCTGTTACTTGATCCATTTGATGATTAGTTGACACACACATCACCATATTTAGTCCATCTGTGCAAAAAATGATTTAGTTAGGAGTTAGCAACTAAATAAGATTAGTCACATGTTTTTATTTATTTTTCATGATTTAGATAGATTAATTACCAGGAAATTTTTTCAAAAAGATATTTTAAAATAATAAAAAATATATATCTTCCATAACAGTAAAAAAAAAATCAATAGGAGGACATATTGGGGATTTCGAATTTGGTTTCATTTTTTTTTAACCATCATTCTGACAATTTTTTTCAATAATTTAAAAGATTTTTTTTTTCAAAAATGAAGACATATGACCCATCGTA
Source organism: Biancaea sappan (assembly GCA_037074585.1). Taxonomy (NCBI): domain Eukaryota; kingdom Viridiplantae; phylum Streptophyta; class Magnoliopsida; order Fabales; family Fabaceae; genus Biancaea; species Biancaea sappan. Next base: position 41,119,272 of record CM073494.1, on the reverse strand, counting down.
ATCAGCAATCAATTGGATCATTTTTTTTTTTTTAACGAGCAAACAAAATTTGCTGGCATGTACTTTGGCTAATGATCAAAACCACAGATCACTAACAAAGACGAAAATTACCACAGTTTTGAAAAGCCTTAAAAGGGACTCTATTGGCTTTAGAAGTCAAAGGAGGAAAGGGCACAGGCCCTAAGTTCACAGTGTTATATATACATTTTAGCCAATTATATTTGATACCCATTTAATTTTAATTATTACACTTGATTCTCTTAACACTTTTGTTATATATTGCTGAAACATCTTCAATTTACATTTTATCAATGAATTATTTATATAATATTGTAATTTTTTAATGTAACAATAAAAAACAATCAAGTGAAAAATTAAACTTTTAACATAAAAATGTAATTTTATTTTAAATATGACAATATATATTGTTATAATTTTATTATTGGAAGCTTTTAAACATTGTACAAATACTAACTCAATAACAAACAAAAAAATTAGATCAAAGCAATATATTGAATATAATTTAACAAATCTAAGAGAAAGTAAAAAATAGTTTGAATTTAAAATTAAAAAAGAAAAAAGAAATTTGAGACCACGTGGTGTCAAAACTAAACTAATGTTTCCACTTTGTAGAATGTGAAAATTCGGATTGGTTGAGGTTGATCTGCGATTCGTTGTTTAATAGTTAATACTAAGAAGAAGGTATTGGGTTTGCAGCAAAATGAGAGATCCGAGCAAATTCATTTCCAGGAAAGTTTATTGTTAGATTATTTTATAATTTTTGTGTATAGTAATCAAAGCGTATTTTATATAAGTTTTGAGATAATTTAATTATAAAAAAATTAATTTAAAAGTCAATTATTTCATAATTTAACTCTTAATCAAACATGCGTTGGTGTTAAGTGCGTGTCTAGATTGGATTTGAATAAATTTGTTCTTAGATTAATTTGGTTTTAATTAAAAGTAAGTTAAAATTGTTTTTAACAAACTAGAATTAAAAAAATTAAAAATGCAATTTAAAAAATGAGACAAATACGAAATCAAATAATTAATTTTATGCTCCAAATCATGTTTAAAAATTTGATCTCACTTTCAGAACTCCAAACACAAAACTAAGCACACCCTGGCGCTGATTTTCATATACGAGGTGTAAAAAGATTAAATTAGTAGGAAAACTTTTTTTGTCATTAGTGGCTTTAGTGGTACGAGAAAATTGTATTGGGATTCATGATTGTGAAAGCCTTTTGACGCTATTAAGGTATGTTTATATTCTATAATAATGCACCAAATGACAGTGCCAATAACAACCAAACACAAATATTACCCCAAACAATTTAGTGCTGATTTTTTTTTATTAACTTATAAATTTAGTTTCTATAGTTTTGTCAAAATTGTAAATCAATCCCTAAACTTTATTTTGATATAAATTAGTCCTTATAGTTTTTCAATCTCTTGAAATTGGTTCTTGCTGTTAGAAAATATTAGTTTGCTGTTAATTTTTGCTAATGTGACAATTGATACAATAGACATGTCAACAAGCCAAGTAATTAATTTTGTCTATGTAAGCATATCCAATTAGTGGTGGTTCATGAACTCAACTACGCTTCTGTTCTTAGCAATAATGAACTTAACAAAATCGACGTTCCTTACAAATACCCATTTGCCAAAACATGTGTTGTTGCCCAAATTAGCTTTGGTTCTCCTCCCACCTGTTGGGAAAAAAACACCTTTCCCTCTTGTAAAATACCTTGGCACAAATAAACCAGAGAAATAACAGGAAATAATACTCACAATCATAACACTAGAAAATAATGTGGAAACTCCAAAATCGGAGAAAAACCACGACCGTTATCAACGACAACCAGAGAAAACAATATGTGTAAATTTTTACAACACACAGAAATTTCTCTTAAATACCCGGTACCCAATACCAGATACAAACTGATACCCAAATACACCTACACACTCTCAAGCATGTATTTAACTTACATCTCTCATCACTTTAGAACAAGAGTATAAAGAAAGAAAGAATTAAATACAAGCTAATGTGTCTAGTATTGGTACACATATAACCTTAACACTTAGTCTTATATATAGCAAGGAACCAAGCTTCACACATTAAACCCAGCCGATGTGGGACTTCCAAGAGCTCTATTCACATTTGTAAATTTTCTTCTTGTAGGTTCCACTACTTTCAATCAATTATTTCCAACAAATCTCCACCTTGATTGAAAGTAACCACATCTGCTGATTCATTGTCTATACCGACAATCATAGTTCCAAGAACTATCATACTCCACCATAAAAGAGTATATCCACCTAGAATTAACCAATTCTAGGAATTTTACCTCGGCACATGTCAAAAAATTTCTGCTGAAAAATTTATGGTGCAACTTCCAATGTTGGCTCTCTTTGGAAGTTCTTCAGCCATCGACATCATCCCACTACACATCTTGCATCAATGCCAACCAATGCCCATGTGCAATTGTGGACCCGCTAGTAGCAACTCATCCTCTTTCATGGCAACGCGGACATGCCATGAGGATTCAAACTTCTCACTTTTCAGAGAAATTCCTCCCCCGCAATGAGAGAGACAGAGTTTGCATCTTCCTCGGAGCCTTTTGCCGAACCTGCTCCACCTGGACAATTTCTCCTTACATGTCCAGACTTTCCACATTTCCAACAAGTCACATTCTTACCCATATTCTTCTTCCCCTTACTCCTACTTCTAGCTACTGCCATTGAGTCTAACGAAGGTATAGAGCGACCCTCACATTTTAACCTTTTCTCCTCAGAAATAATTTTACTAGCAACTTCTTCGAAGTTTAGAGTCTCCTTCCCATACATCAAAATGTGTTTCATGTTCTCATAGGAAGACAGAAGAGACCATATGAGCCTTAACGCTTTATCTTCATCATCAACTTTCACTCCGACAGCCTCTAGTTCAGATACGATACCATTGAGAGCACTGAGATGATCTGATATTTTTGTACCTTCTTCCATACGAATTGTATGAAATTGCTCCTTCAGTAACAATCGATTTGAGATACCCTTCGCCTGATATCGAGCTTCTCCCAGAGTTCTTTGGCTGTTGATATTCCTTGCACATTTGCAAGAACATTCTTGGCCAGGCACAGACGAATTGCACTTGCCGCTCTCAAATCTAGTTCTTCCCAATCTTCATCGCTCATATTAGATCCGCTCTTTTCAGAATCCTTACTGGAAACCTTCCCCTTCAACGCCTTGTATAACCCAGATTGTATCAGCACGTCCTTGACTTGTACTTGCCACAAGCCAAAATTGATCCTCCCATCAAATTTCTCTATGTCAAATCTCATCGCGCTGGAAAAATTTGACATTGCAACTGTATACTGGAATAGTGAACACAACTGTAAATAGTACACCAGGTAAGTTTCCAGGAAAGAGAGGTTGGTCAAAATGGACACCCTTAAGTACCTAGTCTTTCCTTAGCCAGAACTTTTCCTAGACATGCACTTTCACAATACCACACTTCGTTCCAGTAACCCAGCAACCAAGAACAATCTTCAAGCAACCGGGAACAATTCTTTTCTGATTGTGGAAGATCAGACAAAGCTGCAACCACAAGAGCATACTAAGAATTTAACATCCCACCGAACCATAGGCTCTGATACCACTTGTTGGGAAAAAACACCTTTCCCCCTTGTAAAATACCTTGGAACAAATAAACCAGAGAAATAACAAGAAATAATACTCACAATCATAACACTAGAAAATAACATGGAAACTCCAAAATCTGAGAAAAACCACGACTGTTGTCAACGACAACCAGAGAAAACACTATGTGTAAATTTTTACAACACAGAAACTTCTCTTAAATACCCGGTACCTAATATCATATACCAACTGATACCCAAATACACCTACACACTCTCAAGCATGTATTTAACTTACATCTCTCATCACTCTAGAACAAGAGTATAAAGAAAGAAAGAATTAAATACAAGCTAATGTGTCTAGTATTGGTACACATATAACCTTAACACTTAGTCCTATATATAGCAAGGAACCAAGCTTCACACATTAAACCCAGCCGATGTGGGACTTCCAAGAGCTCTATTCACATTTGCAAATTTTCTTCTTGTAAGTCCCACCACTTTCAATCAATTATTTCCAACACCACCATCATGCTTCGTGCTCCCATCAAGGTAATTTTTGAAGTCTATCATTTATCAAACTTCAAACATATTGTTTCAATCTAACTATAATGTCTTCAACAGTAAGCCCGCCTTTCAATTGATTACCCACTTCCTTCAGCTCATCTTCACCACTCAAAAATTCCCCTAACTCAATCTCCATCCTCCCATCCTCTCTTTTTCATGGAATCTTGTAATTTTCTTCCATTTCTCTCTCTCTCTCTCTCTCTCTCTCTCTCTCTCTCTCAACATCTCTCTCCTGTTCCCATAAAATAGGTTCTCCATCCTTTTTTTCTACTCGTCTTTATCACATAAATACGCCCACCCCTTTTTCACTCTGTTTTCCACTTCCACTAATACCTTCGATACAGTACACCATTCATTATTAGATAAACTCTATAAGTGTTAGACATTATAATCCATGCTCTGATTTTGCATTTCATCTCTAACCAACTCATTGTTCTCAACTTCGTTACTACCAAAAATCTGCATAACTATTCATTTCCCCTATTTTAGAATTACTTTGCAACAATTTTTTAGTACTTTTAAGACTTTAAAAATTACCTTGATGGGAGCACGAAGTGCAAAGATTGGAGTAGAAAAAAAGCTGATTCAGGCAACGACGTTGGTTTTGGGAAATGGGTATGTGTAAGGAAAGTCAGTTTGTTGAGTTCGTTGTGGATAAGAACACTGGTGTAGTTGAGTTTGTGAACCGCTGATTGGACATACTTGCTTAGACAAAATTAATTACTTGGCTTATTGACATATCTATAAAAAGCACACATTAGTTGCCACATTAGCAAAAAAAAAAAAAAAAATTAATGGTAGGGACCAATTTCAAGAGATTGAGAAATTATCAGAATCAATTTATATCAAAATAAAATATAGAGACTGACTTATAATTTTCGTGAAACTATAGGGACAAAATTTATAATTTAACCATTTTTCATCAAAATTTCATTAAAAAAATCATTTTTAAAATAATACCTGAATTTCTACTATAATCTTATTATTTTTGTGGTGTTTATTTTTTTAGATTAGTAAACTTTTATGTTTAATTTTTTTTAATATGATAAATCTGTTTTTTAACTAACTTCTTAAATTTTAAAATCTGGGCACTTAATGAATAATAACCCAAACCAAGTTGGAAGATACTTTAACTGTAATAATAATAAAATTAGCAACTTTATAATTCAACATAACTATAAAAATTAATTAATAATATAATCAAGTGCAAAATTTTTAATAAAAAATATTGAACTTTATATATATATATAGCAAACAATCAAATAAAATCCACATAATCTTTTTAGAGACTCATGAGTGAAATTAACACATTATAAATTTACGCTATATTTTCTATCAAAAACAATTTCTTAATCTTTTGCTTAACAATTAAATGATAGATAAGATATTTATTTTGTAGAATATAGCAAAGAAAGATAAAATGATTTAGATATTATTATATAAATTTTTAAAAATAATTATTTTAAAGACCAATTTGCCATAGATAAAGTTCATAATTAATGCTATTGAAAAAAGTAATTACAAACAATGTATACATTAGTTAAATACTTATTGCCATTTTCTTTTGTTTCTCAATGTTTTTGTTCCATTTGATAGAATAGAAAGCCAATAATCATTTTAAAGTTTATTGAGTATAATTAGTAAAATACTTCTTGGAAAGATTTCTCTAAAAGATGAATTTATTATCGTTCTCATAATTTAATTAGCCTCTTTTACAACCAATCAACTTTACGTATATTTATTATTGAATGCTGTTGAATTACTATACTGAAACCCTACTTAACAATACCCGTAAAAAAAAATGAATGAAAAATCTCATGCATCGTGCCAGACCTTAGTAAATTATCTGGGCATGGGTAAAGGATGAGGATAATATGTGGAAGCGTGAGAAGATAACAAGAAAAGAGGATCTTGTCTGAGCTGTTGAGGCCACGTGGCTATATGCCCACTTAGCATGGGTTCTATTTTCATCCTCAACAATCCCACTACTTATTCCAAACACTTCATGCCCCAACATAACCCACGTTCTCCGCCACCGTATCCCTAAAATTCAGCTTATTTTGGGATCTTTTTTATAAAGGAGAAATACTCTTTATCTCCATCAATTTTTTTTAATGTGCAGAAAAATCTTATGAATTTTGAAATTTAACAAAAAATCCCTATAAGCTTTCCCTTTTGTGTTGTTTACCCCTTTCATTACAAAAAAATGTTAAGTTGACAAATAATCAACGTCATGTCAGCTCAAGTTTGCCACGTCAGCAGCTGACATGGCAAAAATAATGCCATGTCAGCTTTAACCAAAGTCCATAACTCATAACCCATGACCCACGTCCCACAAACCTACATGCAATTTCATTCGGCTGATACAGATACAATAAACCTAAATTCAACAAAATGGGCTTTTACAGAAGTCAAATAAGTGGAGAACCACGAAGAAGCACAAGCTACTCAAGTTATAGAACACGTTCTTACTAACAAGAGAATTATGAGGATAAAAGAAGAGTTAGGGGACTTGCCTCTATTTTTTTTTTTTGCTAGAACTTGTCTTGCCATCGTTCGTGCTTTGCCCTCACCGGAGTCTCTCTCTCTCTCTCTCTCTCTCTCTCGGTGTATGTGTGTGTGCACGCACATCCCTTCTATTCTCTCACATCCCTTCTATTCTCTCTCTCTTTCTCTCGCTAGAGTCTGAGAAACATTGACTCTGAGAGAGAGAGAGAGAGAGCGTGTGTGTGTATGTGTGTGTGTGTGTGTGAGTGAGTGAGAGTGAGCGAGTGTCCAGTGAGACAGAGATGGACTAGACCATTACTTTGTGTTTCACACTCAATCTCTATTTCTCGGACTCCGGCGAGAAAGAGATGGACTTTGTGAATGTGAGAGAGAGAGAGAGTCCAGTAACATGGATTTGAGTTAAAGCTAACATGACATTATTTTTGCCATGTCAGCGACTGACGTTCATTATTTTTGCCATGTCAGCAGTTGACATGGCATTATTTTTGCCATGTCATCAACTATTGTGGCAAACTTGAGCTAATATGGTGTTGAATGTTAGTCAACTTAACATTTTTTAATGGAAAGTATAAATCGCACAAAAGAGAAAGTTTATAGGAGTTCTTTATTGAGTTTCAAAGTTCATGGAGGGGTTTTTTGCACGTTGAGAAAAATTGACAGGGTAAAATGTATCTTTCTCTTTTTATACTTACTTCCTTATAATTGTTAGATGCTAATGTGGCACATTTTGTGAGTATGCGTGAATTTTCTGCTAATCTTTTTTTTTATATTTTAAAAATAATAAAAATTAGAAGTTATTTATTATTTTTTTAATCTTTTACATGCATTTTAGTTTCTTTTTTTAAATTGTAGTTTTATATATTTTTAACTTTCCCCATGCAAAACTTGTTTATTTATTTTTAAATTGATTTTTGTTTTCAATCACTTGCGTCTCAAGTACATTAAAATTTTACAGAAATAAACTACAAGATGCCAATATACTGATAAAACAAGCCACATGCCTTTTAATTGATATTTTTTGAACTACGAAATACCAAAGTGAAATTGGCATGCATCACTACGTGCAGATCTGATGCTTGTCTTTCTTTTCAGTCATTCGATCTATTGATCGAACAGCCATGATTGAGAGACAAGTAGAAGTCACAAGCTGTTGGATCGGTCGTAGCGATCCAACGGCCAAGATCAACCTAACCTGAATGCACTGTATCACTTAATTGTTTTTTTATTTTATCTTGCAACTCTAATCACCTGAATGCACAATATCACTTAATTTTTTTTCTTTTATCTTGCACCTCCAATTAGAGCCCATGTAACATTCGGGTCTTAGGGGTCTAGTAATTCTGTGAGTGTTTTGTGTGATAATTATGGTACCAAAATTTTCGTGTTCAAATTACTAAATTGTTTGTACTTGATATGTTTGGTGTGAATGTAATCTCATTATCTGTAATATTATGAGCATGGGAGTTGCTTAGTAATTAGTATAAACTATTGGAATAATGCGTGGTGTGGTACCTTAATTAAATCTTGCTAAGTGTAGGGATTGCTGACTTGAGTTTGGTTGGTCAAAGGGACATGGAGGGTATTTTGGGTTATCTTTACTCTCTTAGATTTTCCCTCCTAAAGAACTCATGCCAAACACACACACTTATTCTCATTCACCTATCTTCTCTCTCTCTCTGGCACACTCTTCTTCCCAGCCCATCTCCATATCTTTTCTTCAAGGTTAGATTGTGGTGGCAGTCTTCCCTTCCCTTGGTAGATTTTTAAGATCAATTAAGTTTTCTTCCCATTTTTCTTCTCATTTTCGCACAATAGAAACCCTAGGTGTAGGTTGGGTTAGTTTCTAATTTTGAGGACTTGGATATGGTTTGTATTGTTCTATTGTTGTTATTTGAACCTTGGGAGATAATGTTATGGAGGGATTTGCTTATAAACTCAGGTTTTGAGTAGATTCATGATTAAATCAGAATATTTGGGAAGGTTGGAATATTCTTGACTACTAACCCTTGTGTAATACCCGTTAAATTTGAAGTTATGTGTCTTGAAGTATTTTGGTACCTTATAGCTTTATTTTAATACTTTTAATTTAGTCATTTTAATTTCTATATTTAATTTATTCTATTTGAATAATTATAAAATTAAAATAAATGACTGGACTGGGTATTTTATTGCGGCATGATATTTTCTGTGAATTGAGAAAGTTGAGGAAGATAAAATTAAATGGAATTAATATAATTACTGAGAAATAATTATAGTCGGATCACTTGAATTTGAGATATCTAGGTATAGATACCCATGGATCACCCATGACCCATCACCACACATAAGATCATTTTTTTCTATCTCTTCTCTCATTTTTTTTTTCACGTTCAACACTTTGGAGCCAAGAGAGAAAAGAGCTCATCTACCATTTTCTCCCATCTCCTTCAATCATTTCTCCAATTTTTTTTTGGTGATCTTGTATTTTATGACCATACTTCCGATTCTCAAGAGTTTTAGAGGCAAAGAGGTAAATTTTATCTACTCTATTTCATTTTTTCTCCATTTTAGGATTTAATTGTACCTATGGAAGAGAATTAGGATTTTGAGTTTTAATGGATGAATTTAAGTGTGAGTGTTAATCTAAAACATTCCTAAATGATTTATGATGTTATTGGATTTAGAAATTTGGAGAAAACTAGGAGAAATTCAAGAATTTGGAAATTTGAAGAAAGTTCGTGTTCTTGATGAAAATTTAAGGATTGAGACTTTGTTTGTAGGTTAAAATTGAGAATTTTGGTGTCAAAAGATTCCTTAAGCATCAAGGATAAAAATCCATGGAAGAAATCAAGAGAAATGTTGATTTGATCTCAAAATCATGAAAACTTAAGAGATAAATCGCGGATTTACTATAGCAGTACTGTAGCATTCATAAAATTTCCATATTTAGGTACTGTAGCAAACCGGTATTTAGCATCAATTTTAAAATGGCTATATCTCTTTTATCCAGACTCCGTTTTTAGTAAATAAAGTATCGTTGGAAAGCTCTTTGAGTCTATATTCAAATGAAATAAGTTTCATTTGAAAATTCCTTACCATTTGAGAGTTATGTCTAGAAAAGTAATTAAAGGTTAGAATTGTAGTAGGAAATTTTCCTATTTTGTGACCTTGACATAATTTTACATGATTATCTTATATGGATGGATTCTTTGATACATCTTCCACATCTTTTGAGATGTTGTGACTAGATTGGAATAAAGAAAATTACCTTTTATCATCTTACACATTTTCAAGAAAGGTTCAAGGTAAAATTGGGCAACGTAAAAGTGAGTGGGGAGCCTTGCAAAATTAATTTACTAAATTAGTCAAAGCACAATTGTCACGTCCCAAACTCTGAACACGTGACCAGCACGGAAAGTGAATTTCATTTCACCTCCGTAAGCCTATCTTTCTCTTAAGCATAATACCATTCTTTTTTTTTTCATGCAACCAAACCGAGTTCTCTATACACACTACAGTCATTCACATTACATCACTGAATGAACCTACCCGATTACAGAGATTTCTAGATTTATACAACTTAGAATAAGACTTAACTATTATACCTTTATCCTGAACAAATGAAAAGGTAATCATGGACTAAAGATCTATAATTCCTTGTTCCGATATTTACTTTCAACTGTCAACTCTGAAAAAAAATATCAATAAGAGGGGTATGAGCAAACTACGTGCCCAGTGAGTAGATAACACAACACTATGACAAAAAAAATATCATGCATCATAATGATAACATGCAGCAATCATACGTAAATCGATCATCATATGATATAATATTATTCATAATACTTCACAACAATATCCAAGTAAATCAAATACATTTCAACATAATTCAAAATTCACAACAGCAATCGGTGAAATCAATTTCACACACATTTCCCGTACCAACCGGGTCGTCCAGAATACCTCTGGATCGTTGCCCGCAGCCCCCGCCGCATCCACCCTTATCGCTCCATTTATAATCTCCACCCTTATAACTTCACATAAATTTCTCCATGGGGTGCACCACCATGCCTTTCCTTTCTAGTCAAACACAATCACAATCACATCCAAGAACATGCTCAATCATAATCTTGAGCCAAACACATAACTCAGTCATTTACAATTCAAGTGACAACATAATCAATATGGTTCCAGCAACATAGCATGTATACAACATAATCCATAATATAGAACAATTATTCAACAATATCATACTTCAACTATCCGCATATGAACGAACTCAACAATCAAAGTATGATATATTTCAACTCAGTTCACATGCCATTGACAAACCATCATATAACCTCCATTCATGAGAAAATAAGAAAATATAATTATATACATTACCAGACACGTTCCACAATTGTTTATGCCTCATCGTTCCACATACTTGGATATACAACATATTTCCACTATGATGCAAAAAGTCAATAACAGATATTTAATCATAGCAAGTATTAACCCACTCACCTGGATTTCATGCTCTCGGCACTTTCACCTTGCACCTTGACCATTCCTATTGTAACCAGACAAAAACCATCAGGGTTACGAAATAGAGAAATTTCCTACCATTATTCCTGACCTTCACTTACTTCTAGAATCATAACTCCTAACTGGTAATGAATATTCAAATGAAACTTATACCATTGGAAACTAAACTTAAAGAGCTTTCCAACGATATAAAGTTTGCCCAAAACGGAGTTCGGATGAAGAAGTTATGGCCGATTGAAAAATAAACTAAAGTTTCCCGGTACACCTGGCGCCTGGGCGCCACCTATGGCGCTTGGGCGCCAGCCCATGCCTGGCGCCTAGGCGCCACACGTGGCAGCTGGGCACCAATCCCTTCTTCTCCCCATCTAACCTTGGCGCCTAGGCGCCACACATGGCGCCTGGGCGCCACGATCGCGACCCCTTCGCGATTTCTCTCGGATTTGGCCCAAATCTGGCCAAATCTTCACCGTTTTTCATGATTTCTTCCATGGGATCTCACCCTTAATGTCTAAGGAGCATTTAGACACCAAAATCACCAATTTTAATCGAGAAACGAAGCCGCAATCTCGATTTTACCTCAAACACTCTTAAAACTAGAAAATAGGGAAAAACTTAAGAAATAGAAATTTCTACCTCGATTCCTTGCTTTCCCTACGTTGCTTGGCTCCTAGAGGCTCGCCCCGTAGCCCGAGATCCACCCTTCAAAGTCCGGTTGTGGAGTTGGAGTGTAGAGAGAGAAATTAGAGAGAAGAAAGAGAGAAAGAGAGGAGAGAAAGTGAAGAGAGAGAGAGGAAAGGAGAAAATGAGGAAAAAAGAGGTGAGGCCACCTATATACTCGCTCGAGGTGAAATTATCACTTACTCTTCAATTGACCCTCAGTCAAGACTAGCAAAAGCAAATTCATAAAATTTCACCTCAGGTGTTTCTAAATCCTAGGTGCCCCACAGATTTCCTTATTTCACTTTAGTCCCTCTCAATGTCTCAAACTCCACTTTAACCTCGAATCCATCATCTTTTCGGTACCAGACTCATAATTCATTCTCATAAGCTTTATTCTTCCTCTCATATTCCTATTTGGTCATTTCTCAAAAGTCCTCTATACTTTCTTTTCTTTTCACTTTAGTCCTTTAGAATTTGTAAAAAATTTCTCAAATTAAAATTTTGAAATTTCTATTCCAAAATTTCTTCACTAATTCAAAAAGAAAATTTTCCATGTAATTAAATTTTTCACTAAACTTCAAATTAGACTTTAAATATTCATATAAATTCTTGGGATATTACAACAATATAAATCCCATTTGCATTATTTGTGAAATTGAAGAGATTACCAGTGTATGTTCAAGTTGAGAAAAATCAAAATATCATTGAGAATTATTTTATTACTTTATGTGAATTAATTTCTCTAGTTGACTAAATAACTAGATGTGATAGTTCCTTGAATAAATTGGAACATTTTGTGAGAATATGATTATATATCATGATTGTAATTATGTTTGATGCATGAATAAGGTGAAGGATTGATCACTCAATAGACCTGAATAAGGTAAGGGATTGATCACCCAACAGACCTAAATAAGGTAAGGGATTGATCCCAACAGACCTGAATATATAATTAGTAAATTCATAGATAAATATTCCTAAGGATGAACATTGGGGAGCGTAAATCTATTGAGCACCAATAGATTTTTGGGCTTCATATGGTTGTGAAAACGTAAGCTCACAGGGTTTTCAAAAATAAAAGAGCACATGATTTTCAAAATTGACATAAAAATCTGGTGTCGATACATGTAAATACATTGAATGTATTAAATTAATGATATCTTTTGATTAAATTAGCAATGTGGTATTCCTGCCTGTGATATTTTCATGCACAGTTGTTTACTCACTGAGTTTGGATTAACTCACACTCTCTATGATTATCTTTTCAAATACACTGGTTGAGGAGGAGGATTTATAACTTTTAAGGCTATACTCCACTTTCGTCTGATGAAAAAATAGATATAGATTTGGTAAGGATTAGAAAATGCTCTGTAATCTAGTAGGTCACCTAGGCTTATGAGATTGTAATGTATGAATGTTAAATATTCATAAGTATGTATGTAAAATATCTTTCTTAAAAAAAAGTTATGTTTTACATAATTGTGAATACTATAAATGTTCAAAGAGATTTAAGGATACCACACAGGTATACCCTAGGTGATATATGTTTAATTCACATGTCCAATTTTTGGGATGTGACACCTTGAGTAAGGATTCTTTTAGCTTTAAGTATGCATTTTATGTTGTTTGGGTTGAGTATGCATCATGATTGGGTTTGGATTTGAGTTATGAATATTTTGGAAGGGATGGAGAGGTGTTAGAGTATTTTACTTTTGAATCTGTTGGCTGCCAGTCAATTGTCGTGTGGATAGTAGTTGACTAGTTACCCTTAATGTTGTGCCCAATTTTGACAAATCACATCAGTCGACTGGTAAGTCACTAACAGTCGATCGGTTGTTCCTAAGCAAAAATGGGAATCTTAACATAATTACATCGGTCAACTGGTAGATCTCTAACAGTGGACTAGTTATTTCTGGGAAGAAATGGTATTCTCAAAGTAGTGAATCAGTCGACTAATATGTTGTTGATAGTTGACTGGTTGCTCTCAAGTTTGGTTGTGTAATTTGTGTGGCTAATTTGAGCTAGTTGACTGTTAGGATAAGGGCAGTCTACTAGTTGCCTTTGATTATGGTTTTGCAGTTCTAATTAAATTCTCCTCTTCTATGCAGTGAATTCTAGGCGGTCAACTCTAGAGTCTTGAGACTTCATTGCCTTCAAATTATCATGCACGGTAAAGTATAACTTGGAGACGATGTGAGTACAATAACTTATCTTCCAAATTTCATTGGGATTCCATATACAAGGAGATTGTTAATTCCTTAACTAGATTCAAGAGATGATGGCTAATTAATTAAGTGGTATGTCCTTTAACGTATGATAGTGGCATGGTGGAATGTAAAAAAAGGGTTCTTGTGGTGTGTTATGGTATTGACATTTAACATATTAATTGTGACGTGCCAGAGTTTTTGGCACTTGTGTTTATATAGTTATGTCGAAGTTATTGGCATTGGTGATCATCTAATTCCATTTGTGCCAGAGTTATTGGCACCTTTATGTATACCATTTCGGAGTTATTGACACTTTAGCTACTTTTAAATCTTATTTTGATTTGTCTAGTCTTCGAATATGGTTTGGTTTGGCTATTCCAATATGTAAGAAATCACGTTGTTGATCTTGAATCTTTTCAGAGTTCGTAGCTAAGGCAGGTGATGAGTTTGAAGAGTCATGAGCCCTCGTGTCCACTAACCCTTCTTGAATCCCTAGGTTAGTCTCCGCTTTCTTTTTGTATTTTGGTAAGCTTTGATCTAGGTGTCATTCTGTGACTACGTAAGATTGCCTAGGGCTTTTGTATGCATTTTGAAACATGGTTCAAGGATATGGATATTCTTTTGAAAATGTTTGATGGGATGCCATCAAATCTTTTGTATGAAACTGTGAGGTTTAATAGAGGAAATGAAGCATGTTTTTACATTTCTTATGTTGTGCAATGTAACCTTTGTTTGCTTATATATCTTTAAAAGGGGTTTATAGTTATGTTGTACTTGTTGGGCTATGTTCTTAGGCTTATGGTGTGAGGGTGGCCTCATTTCCGTCCTGGTCACATGTTTTGTTTTGATGATGTGACATCCTGCCACATGAACGACCCTTCAATATACCCATATAACCTAAAACCTGCACGATTTGACTCGGCTTCCTACCTTTTCTCTTGTACATCGATGGACGATGGCTTCTTTTTCTTCTCTAATGGCTCATCGTCTTCATCTTATTCACAACTTCTCCCTACCTTGCTGGATCCTAGTCACAGCCTGAGGAAGGTGTTCCTACAACTCCAGCTTCTAAGGTTCTCTCTCTTCCATCCTTGCCATTTATAAAATCAAACATTTCTCAAGATATATTTCATCTGCCATTCCAGAAATGTGGAGTGAAAGCAAAAAAATTTTCCAACCATGATTTTACAAAAACATAATCAAGGATCAATACCCTATGAATGGTGGAACCTCGTTTTTAGAAGCACACGAACCATAGATAATTGTAACAACTGGAGAGCACGCCGATGACAGGCAGCGATGGCGGGAAAATTTTTTTCCCCACCACAATTTACAAAATATAATGGACGAGAGAGCACCTAAGAAGTTGGAGCTGTGGCATCCTTCCCTAGTGTCATCGTCCACTAGCCTTAATAGTGCAAAGGAAGGAGGCTGCAGCAAGGTTCGGTGAGGCAGGAAGCAACTATGAAGAAGATGAAGACAATGAGCCATCAGAGAAGAAGAAGAATAGCCATCATCTATTGATATGCAAGAGAAAAAGTCAGGAAGACAGGTCGGATAGGGCGAGTTTCGGGTCATGCGATGTGCTGAATGGCCATCCGCATGGCAAGATTTTATTGGAGGTGCAAGATAAACGAAAAGAAGTGATATGATGCGTTTAGGTTAGCCTAATCTTTAATTAATATAAAAAAAAAACCCAGGAATGGTTAGAGGGGACATTCATTTCTTGGGGGTTCACTGGTTTAGGGCTTAGAGTTTCACTGAACATGATTTGGTGCTTGAGGTTGGGGTTCACTAGTTTCATGGTTCAAAGACGAGAAGAACGTGAAACAGAAGACATAATTTGGGGCTTGGGGTTTTATAGCAACTAGTGGAAGGACCCAAGAAAGGCAGCCACCACACCATCATGAACACGGTTTAGGGCTTGGGGGTTCATCGGTTCAGTGTTTGTGGTTCCATGGTTCAAAGATAGTGCAGACGTTATGAGACAGTGAGAGTGAGATTTCAATTGAGTTGTGTGGCTGTGTAGAAGTAAGGCATCTTGTCATTTGTGAGGTAGCATTTCGGTTTTGCATCCTGGGCTAGATCTGAGGGGGTGCCTGAGCTTCCAATAGCAAAAAAAAAAAAACTAAAGAAAAAAAAAAGAATTTGGGTTGGCCTGCAAATCAGGCTAATCATGGGCCAATTATTGAGGGTCCAGGCCTGCCCAAATACGAGCGAGCTGAGCTTAGCTCGTATGAACAATGCTAATTCATGTTAATGCTAAGAGATTCATTAAAAAAATTATAGTTTTTTTTCTAAAATTTATTTCAGTACACCTAATGTTATATAAAATGACCAATATTAGACCAACTTGTTATCTGGCTTAAAATTGTATGATGACTTTTCAAGGTTTGTTTACTTTACACAAGCTAAAGAGAACTTTTACATGGGCTTTTTAAAAAAAAAAGTTTTTTTAGAATAAAGTATACTCTCCTAAGTTTTTAATGTACATTTCCCTCTTTTGTATTTTCAAAACACACACTTCCTTTTCTTATAAGTTATAATTAATTGTACTTTCGTCTAATTTCATATTTTCTATTCAGAGAAATTTATTACAATTTTCTTTTTATGTTCATTAACCTAATACTACTTTTTAAAAAAAAATTAAAATACCATATATTAACCTAGGAATATATTATATACTTTTTTTAAGGAAAAAAGAAAATAGAATACTTGTGTCCTCTTATTATAGATTAGCAGTAAAAAGAAGTAATCATAGTATGTATAAATTAATATTCTTATTAATTTAATAGATAATATTTTAGTCATGATATTTTAGCAATATATATATATATATATATATATATATATATATATATGACATTAACACAAAAAATGTAACAAATTTCTTTGAACAAAAAATATAAAATTAGGCTAAAGTGTTATATATTTTATATTTACAAGAAAGTTGATTGTATATTTTAAAAATAGAGAAGAAGGGAGTTGAATTTTTAAAACTTGAAAAAAAAAAAAGAAAGTATATTTTTTTTTGGTAAAACAATTGTGGGAGCAATTGTTTGACAATTTTGGGCTAATAAGATAAAACCCATCCTAAAGTGTCAACTCCAAAATTTGAACCCCTAATCTTGTAAGTAAAGTTTGCTTGAGACTTAGTCCACTTCCACTAAGCATAGGTAGAAGGTGTAATTTATTTATTTTTAATGGTTTTTGACCCAAAGAGTTACAATTTCACCACCTAAGATGTTGAACTAAAGAAGTAACTAGAGTGTGTTTGGTATCCCTTGATTCTGTCGAAGGCAAACAAAATTCCATCAAGCTTTACCCTTTCCTGTGTTTGGTTGGCCTCAGACGATGGAAAAGTGAATTCTTTCGACATAAGAGGTGCTAGTGTTTTTCCATTTTTTTTAATTTGACATTTTCCTTTGACGTGAAGATGGAAAAGCGCCCGATGGAATGGAAAGAAATTTTTTTTTTGTCTAATTAGCCCTTCCTTCACATTCAATCATTGTCGTTCAAAGAAACAAGCAAAGGTGAAACTGAGAGACAAAGGGAGACGAGAGATGAAGAAATTGAGAAGGTAGTGCCATACCCATAGCCATAGCCAAGCAAATGTAAGTGACATAACCATACCCATTGTCAGGACTCGTTACCCAGGTACATGACAAACATAGTGACGACTCTCCCCATCACCATTAACCACTATCCAATATGTATAGAATTGATAAAAACAATTATGATTCAATAAACAATTATGCATTCCAAACAAAACACATGACATATCATTATATAACATTTCAACAAACTTATGTTCAATTATACATTTCAAGCATAAAACACGATGAATCATATCTTTCCATACGTGGAAAGAATCGTACCTGGTTTCCTCGTTCTCCATATGTGATAAGTGATTCAACATAGCATGCACCACATGATATTTTACCAGCTTATTAATTCAAATTTTTATATTATTGGTTTGCAACCTAATTAGGTTGGAACTTAGTGAGGTTCCATTCGGCTAGCACTGTTAACTTATTTTCTTTTCAGATTTGTGCATTTACATAGTCACTTTAAAATTCACCTTTATCCATTCCTTAAACTGGGTGGTCACTATAACATAATAATGGTCTTTCATATTTAATCAAGTTAACATAATGATAAATTCTACTACTTGGTGCGTATAATTTATAGCACATAAAATATTCCAGCAAGTATACTGGGTCGCAACAAGTAATAAAGTAATGAGTAGAGTATCGTCCCACAGAGATTGAGGTATCAAATAAAATTCAATTAGGCTAAGTGAAATGCTATTAAGACTTATGAGGGAAATTTCAGAAATTACACAAAAAAAGGGGGGTGATGATTGAAACAACACAATATAAATAACTGAAATTTAAATAACTAGATAGAAAACAAAACAGAGAAAATATGTGGATTGGTCACAAATTTCATGGAATTGTACATCATCATCATTTCCTTTGAATATTCTTGGCTAATTCTATTATGTAATCTTCAATCTAAAATTCTCAGAAAGTCTTCTAAGACTGAATTATATTAAAATTATAGTTAGAAATATCTTCACTAATCTATAACTCAAATATAATCCGATGAAGTCCTAATCACATCAATGCCCCGCAATCGCATATGACATGTTATCTCTTGTCCTACTCGTTACAAATACATAGCAAACGCATGCATGTATAAATAACAAGCTTCATAGAACAATAAATAAAATAGAACTTTGGCCAAGAAAATACTCATTGGTCCAAATGAATTAAAGTACAATTTCCATTTCATCAAATGACCGACTACACAAGAAAATGAGATTGATTTCGTTGGTCTAATCCGATTAATTCATAGACAAATTAATCTTTGAATCATTGAAGAACAATTCAATTAAATTACAATCCATTCAATGTTGGCCAATTTTCTAAAATATGATTGAATCCAAAAGCTTTGAAATTACAATCTAACTTATCCAAAATAATTGACTAAAATCTTAGATCAACCATTCAATTAAGTCATGAAGCTCAAGAAAATTATTCAAGCCACATAAATAAAACTATCTATATCTAGATAATCTAATTTATGGAGGAAATTACAAGGTCAAGCTCAATATCTAGCTAACTCTAGCATAGACATAAAAATCCCAAACTCATTGAAGGTTCATCAAACATTCAAGAGGAAGAATAATCAGTAAAATCCATTCCATTAAACGAAAATGCATTAAAATCGAAATTGTTCAGCAATAAAACATCATAGAACCAAACTACATCAATCCTTAAACTTAGAAAATTACATGGAAGAGAAGGAAAAACATGACAGAAAACAGAAAATACAACAGAAATCTAAGAAACTATGAAGGAAAATGCAAGAAAAGGAAGGAAAATGGGAGAA
Organism: Biancaea sappan; assembly: GCA_037074585.1. Taxonomy (NCBI): domain Eukaryota; kingdom Viridiplantae; phylum Streptophyta; class Magnoliopsida; order Fabales; family Fabaceae; genus Biancaea; species Biancaea sappan. The sequence goes on along the minus strand of CM073494.1, from coordinate 41,099,789 downwards.
GGAGAGCCATTCCCAAGTGGGAAGGCTTCCTTTCCCTCTAACCAAGCTAGAGAGTTGCCTCTATGTTGCTCCCAGCCACTGCTGCCCAAGGAAGACAGAAAAATGGTGCTAGGACTTCACATCAGAAAAATGACTTAGCCTCCTTAATAAATTTCGATTTTTGCAAATATAAAACTGATCTAACACATGCCTAAAGGGATATTCTGCCCTAGATGCCTCCTTGGATGCCTCTTCCATGATATGGCAGCACTTTGACAGCAAAACAGCAGCAAAATTAATATTTCTGCAGCAGCAGAAAAGTATGGCAGCAGCAGAATGGTATGGCAGCAGCAGCAGAATTAATATTTCTGCAGCAGAAAGTGACAAACAGCAGCAGTACAGCAGCAGAATATCATGGCAAAATTAATATTTCAGCCATGCTTTTCTTGACCTACGAAAATTAATATTTCTGCCCAAAAATTCTGACTACATGGCATTGAATAAGAGTTCAAGTGGGCCCCACATCCAGCATATCCTAGTAAGCATCTACATCACCAAAAAAGTGCCACATTAGCATCCAAATCATCATCTTTGTCCATGTCAACACTTTTCTCTCCAAAATTAAAATTTGTAGGAATTAAATTGAGCATTTTACAATTCAAGTTCTAAAAATATAAAAATTGAGACACATTCAATCCATAAATAGTTTATACCCAATAAATTCCAAAACATAATAAAATTAGAGAATTGACAAAATTAAAGAGGCAAAAAGGACTAAAATAGGGACTAAAATAAATGGAAAAAGTATGTTATCAAATCCCCCACACTAGGCCTTTTGCACTCCTGGGCAAAATCAATTAAATACAACAGAGAATCCCAATAAGCACAGCAAGAAAAAGTGTAGAAAATATACAACAATGAAATAATTAAAATTTAGAAAGATTTACATTAGGAGAAATAAATCTTAAATTTCTAAAAAGTTCAAGCTCCATGGCAATTATTTCGAAAAGAATGAATTCAAGTAACAATCTCCTCACAAGGTAAGGTGTTTATCCTCTACTCTCTCAAGTGTTTAAGAGGGAATCACTCAAAGTCGTCCTATCACAAATTTCACTACCATAAGCTTGTCAAGAATCTAAATCTCCACTACTTGAATCTAATACATACTTGAATCAAAAGGACTTTACAAGGTTGTAACGTGGGTAAGAAAAATAGTGGGAGACAAAGGGAAAGATTGAACAATGAAACAAAATATGGTAACAACTCAAGAAAATGAAGAGCATTTACAAGTGAAATATAAGAGACTGAGTATAAATAAATTTGGGTCTCAATGTTCTATCTGCTCCTCTTTTTCATTATCTTTTTCTCTTCTTTTTTTTTTTATTCTTTCTTTCTTTCTCCCTTTTTTTTTTCTTCTTCTTGACTGGCCAGTCTTTTTCTTTTGCTTGAGAGGAAGTAGAAGAAATATAGTTCAAAACACCCCAAAATTCACAAAATTTTTCAGCATATCAATCCCTTAAAAGAATTTAAAATACTTCTCACATCTTAAGTTGAAAGAGAAAAATATTGTTGTAGGCAGAAAAAGTGGTGGAAGAACACAAGAAAGAAAATGGATAAGGCACAAAATGGCATACAATGGAAACAATGATAATGGATGGCTATTTGGCTAAAAGTGGTACAAGAAACAAATGCCTAAATCATTTCCAAGTATGTACAAGATATGTAGCCTTAATCAAAGATTCAAGACAAGTTCTAGAGTGACAATCCATGATAGAGAACACACAACAAGAAGAATAGCATTTTTCACTTAGGCTCAAATCCTCACAGCTAAAAGACTATTACTACAAATTCATTAAAGTCAACGTCATTGCCATTTAACTTGAATTCCTTAGAGAAATAAGACTAAATTCTCTTCATGCTAAGTCAATCTACACTTTAGCTATTTCATCATGCATAATTCCACACCAAAACTCCATCAAAAATTTAAAAAGTGAGCATCAAATTCGGACAAAACAGAGTAGCAAAATTCTGCAGTGCAAAATTTCTGGCGACACGGCTTTACCGACATAGAACGACCCCAAAACGGATGCGAATCACTCCAAATAAAATTCTCCAACTAGAAGACATATAAAGGTTTAAAAACATGTAAATAAAGTGGCAAAAACCAAAGCCAAACAGTACAGAATATTCATGCAAGATGACAAAATTTCTGCCAAAACAGAGAAAACAGAGAAAAAAAATGGGCAACAGAAAAAGACTAAAACAAAATTAAAATTACGAAAGAAATACAACAACAAAATTAAAAAGAGAAAGATTAGAAAAACTTGGGTTGCCTCCCAAAAGCGCTTGGTTTAAAGTCCTTAGCTAGACTTTATTTGGTGTCTATGCTTAGCGTCGCTTCTTCTTTGTTTTCCTTACTTTCTCTTTGATTTTTTTTTATTTCCTTCGTCAAGGAAAATGATCAAGTACCTCACATGAAACAAAGAGAAATAACATGAGAGATATATCAAATAAGCAAGGTAACAAGAAGAAATGAAACTAATAAAGACACTTGAAAAGCTAAAAACACCTGAAATTGTAAAAACTAAAACAAGAAAAGACAATGTCTAAAATAACATCACTTTGGCTTAAAAGAAAAATCAATTTGACAACCATCAATCCCCGGCAACGGCGCCAAAAACTTGGTGCGTATAATTTATAGCACATAAAATATTCCAGCAAGTATACTGGGTCGCAACAAGTAATAAAGTAATGAGTAGAGTATCGTCCCACAGAGATTGAGGTATCAAATAAAATTCAATTAGGCTAAGTGAAATGCTATTAAGACTTATGAGGGAAATTTCAGAAATTACACAAAAAAAGGGGGGTGATGATTGAAACAACACAATATAAATAACTGAAATTTAAATAACTAGATAGAAAACAAAACAGAGAAAATATGTGGATTGGTCACAAATTTCATGGAATTGTACATCATCATCATTTCCTTTGAATATTCTTGGCTAATTCTATTATGTAATCTTCAATCTAAAATTCTCAGAAAGTCTTCTAAGACTGAATTATATTAAAATTATAGTTAGAAATATCTTCACTAATCTATAACTCAAATATAATCCGATGAAGTCCTAATCACATCAATGCCCCGCAATCGCATATGACATGTTATCTCTTGTCCTACTCGTTACAAATACATAGCAAACGCATGCATGTATAAATAACAAGCTTCATAGAACAATAAATAAAATAGAACTTTGGCCAAGAAAATACTCATTGGTCCAAATGAATTAAAGTACAATTTCCATTTCATCAAATGACCGACTACACAAGAAAATGAGATTGATTTCGTTGGTCTAATCCGATTAATTCATAGACAAATTAATCTTTGAATCATTGAAGAACAATTCAATTAAATTACAATCCATTCAATGTTGGCCAATTTTCTAAAATATGATTGAATCCAAAAGCTTTGAAATTACAATCTAACTTATCCAAAATAATTGACTAAAATCTTAGATCAACCATTCAATTAAGTCATGAAGCTCAAGAAAATTATTCAAGCCACATAAATAAAACTATCTATATCTAGATAATCTAATTTATGGAGGAAATTACAAGGTCAAGCTCAATATCTAGCTAACTCTAGCATAGACATAAAAATCCCAAACTCATTGAAGGTTCATCAAACATTCAAGAGGAAGAATAATCAGTAAAATCCATTCCATTAAACGAAAATGCATTAAAATCGAAATTGTTCAGCAATAAAACATCATAGAACCAAACTACATCAATCCTTAAACTTAGAAAATTACATGGAAGAGAAGGAAAAACATGACAGAAAACAGAAAATACAACAGAAATCTAAGAAACTATGAAGGAAAATGCAAGAAAAGGAAGGAAAATGGGAGAAGGAGAGCCATTCCCAAGTGGGAAGGCTTCCTTTCCCTCTAACCAAGCTAGAGAGTTGCCTCTATGTTGCTCCCAGCCACTGCTGCCCAAGGAAGACAGAAAAATGGTGCTAGGACTTCACATCAGAAAAATGACTTAGCCTCCTTAATAAATTTCGATTTTTGCAAATATAAAACTGATCTAACACATGCCTAAAGGGATATTCTGCCCTAGATGCCTCCTTGGATGCCTCTTCCATGATATGGCAGCACTTTGACAGCAAAACAGCAGCAAAATTAATATTTCTGCAGCAGCAGAAAAGTATGGCAGCAGCAGAATGGTATGGCAGCAGCAGCAGAATTAATATTTCTGCAGCAGAAAGTGACAAACAGCAGCAGTACAGCAGCAGAATATCATGGCAAAATTAATATTTCAGCCATGCTTTTCTTGACCTACGAAAATTAATATTTCTGCCCAAAAATTCTGACTACATGGCATTGAATAAGAGTTCAAGTGGGCCCCACATCCAGCATATCCTAGTAAGCATCTACATCACCAAAAAAGTGCCACATTAGCATCCAAATCATCATCTTTGTCCATGTCAACACTTTTCTCTCCAAAATTAAAATTTGTAGGAATTAAATTGAGCATTTTACAATTCAAGTTCTAAAAATATAAAAATTGAGACACATTCAATCCATAAATAGTTTATACCCAATAAATTCCAAAACATAATAAAATTAGAGAATTGACAAAATTAAAGAGGCAAAAAGGACTAAAATAGGGACTAAAATAAATGGAAAAAGTATGTTATCACTACTTTCCATAGCATGCTAATAAACAACATGTAGTAGCAACCAAGTTTACGATCCATTTAAGCAACACTTTCCCACTTTTATTGGGAGGTAGATCACAAACCCAAGCATTCATGACTGTAATAACACAAGGGAGTTTCCAACATTGAATCCATCAACATAAATAGTACGAAAACTAACTGAAGGAAAAATACAGTGGAAACAATTTTCTTAAAGCCCAAAATCTGTCCTAAGTGTCCTAGACGACTACAGGGCAAAACCCTAACAAAACTCAAAATAGTTGACCTACTCGACAATAGGAAGGTCACAAGTAAGCTCGTTCGACAATTGGGGTCTACAAAAAAGTAAAGCAACAAGCCTGTGATAAACTCAATGAATGAAACGATCAGACATAATACAAGTAAACAATTCAACATTACACAACAGTGTAACGCCTCGAAAAATAGGCACACGACTTAACATACATATTAGGGTGTACCACAGTGGTAGCCCATAATTTTCATAAACAATCATAATATCCACAACTATGCAAATATGTAAGTTTACAAAGGAAATAAATTTATATAATACATTTTCTTATTTCCTATAACATCGGGAAATATTTAAAATGAAAATGCAAAGTAAATTGTAGCCAATTAATTAAACCCCTAAAACACAGCAGGACCTAAGTAGCTTATAGGTTTACAAAGAGTTACTATCGACATAAAGCCCAAAAATTGATTCATAAAGAACCCTTCACAAAATTAGAGTATATCTCCAAGCCGCTAAACTTCAGTAGTTTACCATCCTTCTCAGCTATTAAATCTGAAAAAGATAACAATAGAGGGTGTAAGTTTATAAAAAAACTCAATAAGTATATGATTGTGCAATAACATAAGATACAAGTACAAATACTAGAATCACAACCACAATTTTAAATAAATACAACTAGCACATATAGGCATATATAGATACATAAACACAAGCGTACCTGATTATGTGACTGTAACGTGCTATTTCTTTGTGAGTCCACATTCTTGCAATCTATATCAATCACATCCAAAGCATATGTAAGCATAAATAACCTCACACAAATTATAAATATGCAGGCAACCACATGTTATATTTCTCCTACACTTACCTCATTGAGACCCAGTTCGAAATTTTTCCTCAAACAAAAATTGCTCAATGGGCTTATCTCAGAGGTCCACCCCTGTTCCCACTCTCTAATGTTCACCAAAGGAATATCCAAATATTTGGGTTACTAGCTAGTTCCCTCTCTATGTATGAATATGCAATGCAAGATACGTAATATTTTTTTCACACTTTTCCTGCTCTTACCACTTTGAGACCCAGACCAGATTTTCCCCTCGGACTATTAGTGCTCAATGGGTTTCTGTTCCTTCTCGTGGATCCATATTTTCACATAGTTTCATTTTATCTGCATTACACACACAACAACAATACAACACATCCTACACAATTCAACCATAACATTCCAATAGGCAATTCATAAAAGAATTTCCAATATCACAAGAAAATTTCCTAATCTAGTTAATATCACTAAATAGGGAATTTAATGAATTTAAATTCAATCATGGTGTGAGTGGGATTTATATTATACTTATGTAGTTTTTAATAAAAACAAATAGGAAGGTCATCTAGTCACTTCGATGCGCATGGAAGAAGTCCTGAAAATGTAGCCACGAAATCCCTTGAAAGCACCTAAAACCAAACCGTAATAAATGAATAAATAAAATGAGAAAAATTCTCACCACTAACTCTGACCTCTAATCACTCATTTGGTCATAACTCTTAATTGGTAAGGAGTTTCTAAATAAAACTATTAGAAACTAGACTGAAAAGCTTTCCAATGATATAAAGTTTGTTAAAAATAGAGTCCGGATGAAAAAGTTATGGTCATTTAAAAATAGACCAAGAATCTCAGTATAGCGTGGCGCCCAGGCGCCACACACACACTTGGCACCTGGGGCGCCATGGCTTGCTCTTTCCCTTCAAAGTGTGGCACTTGGGCGCCACAATCTTGACCTTGCGATTTGGCCTCAGTTTTGGGTTAGATCTGTCTAGATCTTCAACATTTTTCATAATTTCTTTCATGGGTTCTCATCCTTGGTACTTAAGGAGCATTTAGACACTAAAACCTTCCAATTTTAACCAAGAAACAAAGCCACAAATGCAATTTTACCCTAAATATCCTTAAAACTAGAAAATAGGAAAAATTTTAAAAATCAGAATTCCTACCTCGATTCCTTGCTTTCCCTACATTGCTTGGCCACCGATAACTCGCCCTATAGCCGAAGAATCGATCCTCAAAACTTGTTGGAGGATTTCGGGTAGAGAGGTAGAGAGAAGGAACAGAGAGAGAGATGAGAAATAAGGAAAAAAGGGGTGGGCCGCTTATATCTACCTGCCTAGGGTGAAATTACTATTTTACCCTCAGGTAACTCTCAATTAACCTCAATAGTGGCAAATCCGTAATTTCTCTAATTTGGATATTTCTCATACTCTAGGTGCCACCCTAGTTTTTATTTTACTTCAATCCCTCTCTAAACCCCGTAAGTACCCGGCTCCCTCTATACCTCATAACTACTCTCTCTATATTCTCTGTCCCCTAACATCATTTCAATGAAATTTTCTCTTCCTTGTGTCTTTCCTCAAATCCAAAAAGTATCATCTGTAATAAAATATCCAGTCTGGTCATTAATCTCCATTTCCATAAATTATATTCACAAAGAATAAATTAAATATGGAAAGATTAAAAATGACCAAATATTTCCATGAAAATAATAGAAATTTTCATTATAAAGACCGTAACATCGTCAATCACATGATTTCAAAATTGGCGGGTATTACAGGGTCACTAGGCCAATTCCTTAAACCAGAGATAAGGTTTTAAAAAATATATCAGATTCTTACAATCCACAAAGCAATCAACCAGTGTACATAACAAAACGCCAATCAGGCCAGGCCACCTCCTTGCCACGTAGCACTACAGCATCCAACTAATGATACTTGTCAATGACAAGGTGCCAATCAGGAGCCCACCTCACCCGGGCACCTCTTTACCATGAAGCAATCACACCCCATCAGTCGGGATGCCAATCAGGAGCTATGCTTACCCAGGCCACCTCCCCACCTTGCCATGAGGGATGCTTACCATCATTCACTAGTCAAGGTGCCAATTAGGAGCCATGCTCACCTAGGCCATCCTTGACTTCGTCGTGAGGGAGAGTACCATTAGCACCAAATAATGCAAATCATGTTAATATATATAGTGATGTCGACCAACACATTACATTATACAAGCACACAATATATGTTAATCACGTTCTCATAATAACAACATGTGTCATAAAATAGAGTAATTTTACTCATAGGCAACAAAATAAAACATAACGTCTAATCCCATAATTAAATTAGGAGCTTAGTCCCACACGTATACAATGAAGTTTATTTTATTACTTGTCTCGTGTGGCATTCATACATTAAGATTCTTTACTCCAATTATTTCCTAAAGACATTACCATCATACGACTTAGGAGATATGCTCTTTTATGTTCTTAATTCCGTTAAGCAATTTTGTTACGCAATTTATGACAATTCTTGCATGGCTTCACTTAATAAACTTCTTTTCTCAAAATCCATATAAAATTATCATATTATCCATGGTTGACAAAATCAATATTGTAATGTGTGGATCCCTAAAAACATAATCTACTTTCCAATGCTAGCACATTCGAATTATGTTTTAATGAAAATACATCAACTCAATTTTTTCTTAGAAAGTGATTTTATCATATAAATTTTCTAAAGTTTCAATGTTGCCTAGTTTCATAAAATTCTCATTTTTGCAAATGAGTAGAGATTTGCCATATCTCTTGTAAACATTGAATACTCAAAAAATTAATGAAAGATTTACATGAATAAATCCTATTTTTCCATCGTTGTTAAATTTATTACATCTCATTATATTTGGTCCCCAATTTGGACCTTTCCATCAAATTTACGTTTTCCAAATGGAAAGGTTTATCCGATCCTATATCTGGAAGACTACCCACGCCTTACCATGTAATGAAAAATCTAGACTTTGATTAAAATTTATCCGTTTCACTCACCTAGATTCCCACGTCAAACTTTCTACCATGTCTTGAGAATTATTCAGAGAGGTATGGGATGTAAAGAATCCAATTTACATCTACAAAACAATATATTTCAAGGACAAGGTCAAAACTACAAAACTAGAAAACTACATGTCACTGCACATGACCTATCATTACTATTTCAGTCATAACTCTGAAATGGTAAGAAATTTTTTAATGAATTTTGTTTTGCTAGAAAATAGACTTATAAGGCTTTCAATGCGTTAAAAATGGAGTTCGTTATGACCATGTGAATCGATGTGAAAAATAGAGTATGAAAATTGGGTTGTCTAATTCTTACCTTGTTTCCTTGAAATTTTCCAACATCAGAAAGACTGTTGGTGATGTTTTCTTTGAGGTTTATGTGTGGAGATATGGTGTCTAGGGTTCTAGTGTTTTGAGAGAGAAGAAAGAGAGGAGGGAGATGAGAGAAGAGAGAAAAGAGTAGCAGTGAGGAATGTGTAGGGTGTGAGAGAGAGTAAAGTAAAGCGCCAGACTTACCAGAATAAGAAGGGGTGGCAGCCAATTGTCAAGAGAGAAAAGTTAGGGTTTGCAAAAAACAAGGGATGAAGATGGAAAGAGAGGTGGCGGCCAAAGCTTTGCAAGAAGGAGAAGATGTACAAATTAATGTTTATTAAATTTCCTTATTTTTTTGTATGACCATAATTTCCTATTAGGTTACTAAGTGAGCTTTATGGAAGTAAAAGCACAACTAAGGTTTTCCTTAAAAGGGTGGTGAGAGGTGCACAAGAAGGTGGTAGGAAAGTTGCCCAATTGAGCTACAAGACCACCCATTCTTTCCTTTTTCCCCCTTAATTGACTTTCGTAATTCCCATTCTTTTCTTAATTGTGTATGCCTCTCTTTCTCTTTCTCTTTTCTTTCTTGTCACCCAAACTTTCCATTTTGTTTATACTTAATTGATTATTATTATTATTATTATTATTATTGTTGTTGTTGTTGTTGTTGTTGTTGTTGTTGTTGTTATTATTATTATTATTATTATTATTTCTTCATTATTTCCATTTATTCAACTTTCAATAATTAATTCTAATTAATTATTATGTATATATATACTTTTTTTGCTTAGGTGGCTCCACATGGCACATATGTGTAGCTGTTGTCCTTACAAAAGCCCATGGGCCCCACATCACCTTTTTAATCCAAGGTATTTCCACGTGGCGCCTAGTCATCAGTATACACATCATCATATCATACAACAAGAATTTTACATTCATAAACCAGAAACAAGAAATGTTTCTCCAACACTGTAAATAAAATGAAAAAAGCAAACACATATGTGGAAATTTAAATTCACAGGAATTATAGTATTACCCCCCATTAAGAAAATTTAGTCTCCAAATTGAGGTTACGAGCAGACGTGGATACCTAGCGCACTTGTCCATCTTGGTGTCCCATGTGGCCTCTTAGTGGGATTGATTTCGCCATAATGCCTTGACCAAGGGGATTTCACTAGACTAGGCTTTTAACTTGACTGGCAAGGATTACAACGGGTGTCTCCCCATACAAGAGGGTTTCACCTAGTTGAACTGTGCCTTGTTGGAGTACAAGGATGGATTAGGGAGATACTTCCTCGGCATTAACACATGGAAGATAGGGTGAACCTCCCAAGTTCTGCTAGTAAGGCCAATCGATAAGCTACATTACCCACTCTCTCTCAGACCTCGTGAGGCCCGATATATCTAGGACTAAGCTTTCCATTCCTTCCTAATCTCATGATTTCCTTCATCGTCAACACCTTCAGACAAACCATGTCTCCTACAAAGAACTCAATATCACATTACCTATCATCAGCATATGCTTTCTGTCTATCTTGGGTCGTGCACATTTGGTTTGGAATGACTTCTTGAACTAGGTCAAATCCTAACACTTTTGCATCGCCCAGTTCAAACCACTAGGTTAGGGCCTTATAAGATGTCATACCAAAGGTTGCCCAATAGTCGTTCTTGTACGCAGATTTAAGTAGTTACAAATATTTTTCCAACTCTCATTGACATCCAAGATGCATGCCCTCAGCATGTCTTCAAAGTCTAATTGGTCTTCCCAAACTACCCATTTGTAATAATTGCAGTTTTCAAGTATTATTTAAATTTAATTGAAATATAGGGAAATTTTCGTCGCGTAATAAAGAAATGAGATTCAAAGATGGCAAGGTGTATGGAATAATAAATGGCAGAGGATTGAGGAGTATATTTGTGGCACCGACGGTGCCTAAAGATTATTTAAGTCCAAGAAAGGATTAAAATGTAATAACAAAAACTATGAGATACCTAGGATTTAAAAGTACTTAAGATGGAAATATTACATATTTTCCATTACCAGTGTTGACCGAGGGTCAACCAAAGGGCAAAATAGTAATTTTACTATGGGTGGATATATATATATATATATATATATATAGGTGACCTCACACTATTTCTTCATTTTTTACTTTTCTCCCTGTCTCCTCCTTTTCTTTCTCTCCTCCTTCTCTTTACCCTCTCCACCCAAATCCACCACTCAAGCTCCAGCAAGCGATTCTCTGACGATGGGACGAGTCTCCAGTAATCGACCAACATCAGGAAAGCATGGAATCGAGGTTAGTATTCCAATTTCTCAAACTTTTCCCTATTTTCATTTTTTAGGGTATTCGGGGTAGAATTGATAATTAGGGGTTGGATTGTTGGTTAAAATTAGAGAGTTTTGCTGTCAAAACACTCCTTGAACATTAAGGATGAAAACCCATTGAAGAAATCTAGAGAAACTGTTGAGATTTAGCCAGTTTTGGGCAAAAACCGAGGCCAAATCGTGAGTTTTAGGTCATGGCTCCTAGGGCGCCACACTACAAAGGGGATCAAGGAGGAAGAAGGTCGTGGTGCTCGAGGTGCCAAGTGAGCATGGCAAAAATTGCCACCCATGCTGAGGCCAATTGCAGTGCTTTTCTTTGACCTTTTTTCAAATAGTCATAACTCTTTTATTCGGACTTCATTTTTAACAAATCTTATATCGTAGGAAATTTCTTTGAGTCTAGTTTTAATAGTATAAGTTTCATTTGAATATTATTTACAGTTTAAGAGTTATAACTAAAGGAGTAAGTGAAGGTCGGTATTAGTGGTAGGAAATTTCTCTATTTTGTGACCCTGACATATTTTTGCATGGTTACTTTATAGGGATGACTTCTTTGATGCATCTTCCATACCTTTGGGAAGCAATGATGAGCGTAGAATTTAGGTGAGGAATCTAGCTCTTCTTTGTATGAGAACGTACATGTATATATGTATGTATATTTATATTTTGAGATTTACTTTCCTAAATTGTTTTATATACATTTAATTATTAAATGTATTATGCTTGATGTGCATGGTGGGGGTTGTTTGGGATCTAGTTGGCATTAATGGGATGGTATGAGGACTACCACTTCATTCAAATGCCAACTATAAATTTCAAGAAATGTATACATCTCATAATTCTATTTACCTCTATGTATACATTTATATCTTTGGTTTATAATATGTCTTGCATACGTATTATAAACAGAAAGGAGTCCTAGGGCGTAAATGGAAATGGTATAAGTGCTACCATTTTCAATGGGTCTACATTCTCATGGAAAACCAAGCCATGTGTCTGGTCTCTTGGTGAACTCTTAGGGCTAAGATGGCAGTTGTTGTGTTATGGCCTAGTCAGAGCTCGTAATGGGAGTTATACTAGAGGGACAGTGGACATGGAGTCCACGTGACGTTTCATGGAAACGTAGATCCATGAACATATACACTCTTGGAGCTAAGATGGTAGTTGTTATGTTATGGCATAGTCGGATCTCATAATAGGAGTCATACTAGAGGGACAGTGGATGTAGAGTCCACAGGACGTTTCATGGAAACGTAGATCCATGAACATATATATATATATATATAGCTGCATACCTATATAGTGGAATCCCTGTAGGGATATTTTAGTTCGTGGGAACATAAACCCACTTGACGGGGCTCTTGAGTGATAATTCGTAGGAACATAGACTCATGTTGATGAAGCTCTTAAGGGGTGGCCTTATAGGAATGTAGACTTATGATGAGGGATGTGTGTATTTAATATCTAATAGTGCATGTGTGCTGTATGTATGATTGGAGGGGTATACGACTGGATGTGATGTGTAATGACATTTGAAGAACAATTTACAAGAGCTGGGGATTTGATACCACAAGCATGCCTTCTGGCAGCTTGGTATCCCATGGAATGGGTTTCCTGAGTGTATTATATATATATATATATATATTGCATATCTATGTAGAGTATGGCTTATATAGGTGAGTCCGTAGTTTAGACTCACCCCCTTACTATTGCAAGTACGAAAGAACGAGTAGACTAAAGGTTTGCAAAATCGAGGATGCCTCCCCATTGTTCAGGGTAAGGTAATTTACATTTGTTTTAAATTATTTTTCTAGCATGCTTTGTAATTCGATAGGCTACCTAGGAGCTCGTGCGTGTGTAATTAGGGTTAATCGAAAAGAATATAGGCTTGTGACGATGTGTATTCCACATTTGTCCGTGCCGATCACAATTTCAGTTCTAGAAGTGGTAAAACTCCTAGCCCCAGTTCTGGATTGTGACACCGTCGGTATAAGGGTGAAAAGTTATACTCAAGTCTACCCTTATTCTTAAGACCTCCTGAAAGTTCCTCCCGAAACTGGAAGTGAACTGGGGATCAAAGATGATTAGAACGGAGCATGCCATGCCATTTTACAATCTCATCCAAACAGACTCGAGTAAGTCTTGCCACACTATACATGGTCTTGAATAGAAAGAGCCATCTTTGTCGGTCTGTCCACCATAACCCATATAGAATCATAGCCACTAGGAGATCAGGGTAGACCTACAATGAAATCTGTGGTCACTCACTCCTATTTCCATTCAAGGATCTCTAACTATTGTAACAAACCTCTTGACCTTAACCTGCTGGTATGTTGAGCGATGTGAGATGAAATGCGCTACAACACACTTCATCCCGTCAGAAATTTCTAGGGTATTACACCCATACCCATCATTATTCGGTAAGCAAAACAGAGGGAGAATGACAGAGAGATGTCAATGTGTTTCTCTTCTTCTTCTGTGTGTATGTGTGTTTTTCTCTGAAACAGCAGAGAGACACCGACATGTTCTTTCCACGGTGAGCTGCAACCAACTACCACTTAACATGCAGAGGAGGGAGAAGATGGAGCAGATGTAGAGGATAGTGGCTATGAGCAAAAGGAGGACAAAAATTTTAGAACGTAAGGAAGAAGGAGAAACGATGAAATTCACATTGTATAGATTCAAAACCACTAGTGATCGTACCTTCATCAGTATATGAGAGTAGACAATGCTTGCTTGAAGCATTGAAGGAGAAACTTTCTCTCACTATTCACCATCGTCCCCATCATTCTCCATTCATCAAATGCTGGGAAATTGCAGGAAACAAAGAAATTACAGATGAATAAAGAGCAAAAGTCAAAGAAATTGCGTAAAGAGATGAAAAAGGAGTTGTGACAACAAAAGAGAAAAGGCGTGATGAAAATGGAGGGAAGCTCTTGAAGAGTACGTATTGTTTGGTTGGGGGGAAAAGGGGAGAGGAGGGATTTTTTTAAATTTACCCTGTTTGTTTCAATTAGTTGGAGGGGAGGGGAGGGAAAATTGAGGTAAAAAATCCCTCCCTCCCTCTCATTTTTTTTTCTCTACAAAATTGGGGGGATTTGGAGGGGAGGAAAAATGTAACTATGTAAAAAGACATAAATAACCTTAATAGTTTTATTTAATACCAAATTTATCCTCTAACCTAATTCCTATAATCCTCTATTAAAAATTCGTTTCTTCCATCTAAAGTCTTCACACACGGCAGTTGAGGAATTTCTTCATCTTCATAGACTTAGTGCAATAATTGAGAGGTATTTTACGCAACAAAGATTTTTGTTTCCTCTTATCCTTTTGCCTTTTCTCTTTCACCGTCTACTGTCTCTATTCTTGCTTTATATATATATATATATATATATATTCCATAGACACTGAAGGAAGGTGTATATATATATATATTATATTAAATCCTTATGTCGGCACGTGTAGGAATAGGTTGAAAATATTGAAATATAATAACATAGTTCATAATTGAGAAGATAGGGATTAGGAAAGAAATTTTAAATTGTCATGTCAAGAAAGATGAAAGTAAGATTAGAACAAAATTTACTACTGGAATACTACCATTGAAACCATTCAAACATTCACTTGTACATTGGGATTTTTAAATGTATGTTGGCATTCACTTTATAAATTTAATTTTAATTTTTTTGAGTGTATGTTCTGATTTTTTTTAATATACTATGTGTCTTATGAATGATGTTAAATTTTTTTATATCATATCCTTTTGCTACTGAACCATTTTATTTAGTTGTAAGTGTTAACAACTTGTTGGTTTTGGTTTTAATTATGTCATTTTGTTTTTTTTTTTTTGCTATCTCCTGTTGATTCTAGATTGAGAAATTCTGTGAAATCATTTAATTTGGTTTTTTAATTTTTATTATGTTTACCCATTAGATGGAAATTGAAGATATATGGTTTGATTTGCGCCAAAGAGCTGTGGCTCAACTCATGTGTGCTATTGTCTATTGTTATTTCATTCGGATGTCTCGTACAAGAAAAATCAATTACACTTTAAGCTCTAAGAGAGAAAGGGTACGTGAAGAAATAATGTGTCGAATTACTAGTAGTAAAACTAGTAAAAATATTATCAGAATGGGTCCTACAGTTTTCATAAAATTATGTGATATGTTAGAAAGAGAATGTGGCTTAAAACCCACATGATGGTCAAGTGTGGAAGAACAAGTTGCAAAAACTATTTACATATTAACACAAAATGCAAAAAATCGTGAAGTGAACTTTTGGTTTCGCCGTTCTAGTGAAACAATTAGTGGTCATCTCCATCAAGTGTTAAGAGCAATCATTGAATTAGAAGGAAAATTACTTGTGCAACCTAATGATTCAACAGTGGCTCCTGAAATTCATGGTAGTAGTCGATTCTACCCATATTTTAAGGTAAAAGTTTATTATTAAATTAGCATGTGCTCAAACTTTAGCATGATGACCTTAGATTATATTAATATATATATATATATATAATGACAGGATTGTGTTGGTGCCATAGAGGGAACACATATACGTGTCAAAGTATCACCCATAGATGCTCCTCGGTATCGTGGTAGGAAGGAATACCCGACACAAAATGTGTTAGCTTGTCACACCTGAAATGTGACCGGCTGGCATTCCTTTTTAAAAAAAGAATACTTAAAATCGACTTTCAAAATTGAAAACCAATTTTATTAGGAGCCGCCACCAAAGTTTAATTTGTTGGGAAAAACTTGGAAAAACCTTTGAGTTTGATGGTCTGCATTTTGAAGAAAGTGAGTTCGGAAATTGAACCGTATAGGGAAGGTGTTAGGCACCCTATACGTCTGATTTAGAAAGTGAGCAATTATTTCGTATTTGCCTTAAATTATCCTCCTTGGTCATATAAGAACATAATAAAGAAAAGCATCAAAACAAATGGATATGTACAAGGGTGGACTTGACTAGGCAAAGCCTAGGTCCTACGTACCCGTCGATCGGGATCAAAGTCCACGTAGTTCGTCATTTGAAATGCCGCAAGGGCTAGGGGAAAAATTTTTTTGCGGGAAGAACTAAAGAGGTTCAAAATTAATTATTTCCATAAATCAAACGAGATTGAATAGTTGTGATTGTGTTTAAATTTATGATAACAAATTATCTTGATCTTTGGTTCTTCCCATTTTTTAAAGACTTTTGATTCTTTGGATTTTTCTTTTTGGAGATATCTAGAAAGAAATCGAAATGAGTATTTTTGGATTTTGAATTTTAAATATTTTTTTTGGGAGTTTGAAAGAATAATTCAATGAAAGCATATTTTTTGGATTTTTGAAATTGTCTTGAGAATGAAAATAAAGGAAGTACTTTTATTATTTTTTTTGCCTTTTTGTTTTAAGTATTTTTATTTTTTATTTTTTACAAAAAAAAAAGAAATTATAATATCATGGACAAAATTAGGTGTTACAGTTGCCCCTCTTTACTCAGTATTAAACAAGATTATGAGAAATTAAATTCGAGATATTCTTGTTTAAGAAATGAGTAAAGATAAGAAACACTTAATTTTGTCAAGATGCTAATGATGTATACAAAAATGATATGCTACATAATCATGTAATGTCTGAAAGGATGGGTGCCAGTTGTA
Source organism: Biancaea sappan (assembly GCA_037074585.1). Taxonomy (NCBI): domain Eukaryota; kingdom Viridiplantae; phylum Streptophyta; class Magnoliopsida; order Fabales; family Fabaceae; genus Biancaea; species Biancaea sappan. The sequence continues at coordinate 41,082,707 of CM073494.1, read as the reverse complement.
GCCGGGTTTTGAAAGGAAAGGGGGGGCCGGTCGTCTCCGGGCTTTGAAGGAGTAGGGGCCGGTCGTCTCCGGGCTTTGAACTGCTAGGGGGGCCGGTCATCTCCGGACTTTGAAATGCTAGGGGGCCGGTCGTATCCGGGCTTTGAAATGCTAGGGGGCCGGTCGTCTCCGGGCTTTGAAAAATGGGTGCCGGTCGTGTCCGGGCTTTGAAAAGATGGGGGTCAGTCGTCTCCGAGCTTTGAAAAATGGGTGCCGGTCGTGTCCGGGCTTTGAAAAGATGGGGGTCGGTCGTCTCCGAAGCTAAGTGTGTCACAGTTAAGTAGTGGCTGAAGATAGAGTATTCTGGGTGCTCAGCCCGAATATGTGTAATGCTGTGCATGCAAGTGGTTGCTCCGATGATCAACAACGTTTAAGGCTCACAGTCCTGGCGGGATCCACTGGTCGGAGCTGTATTCTTCACAAGCATGACAGAGACAGAAAGAGGGTAGCTTCACAAAAAGAAGAGACAACAGAGCAGAAGGGAGATTTACAGGAAAAAAAGAAAAGAAGAAAAAAAATTCAAAATGAAAACGTGTAAACTAGGAAAAATGTATAAAAACATTTAAAATAATCAATAATAGTCTCTACAAGTCAGCACGAAAGCCAAAACAAAGAGGTGCAAACCCTAAAAAAAGAATCCAAAGAAGATAAAAAAAATGTATTTCTTCGATTTCAAAACATCTTTAGAAGGCATACCAGCTCAAGTGAAGAAATATGGTGGGTAGAACAACAAGTCAGCCGCAATAAGTACAAATCTTTGACTTCCATGGTAACTTGCATTAATGACGTGCTGTTTGCATGCTCGCTTGTTCCAGCTTTGGGTTACCAATTTGCAGACTCTATAGGGTTGGCATGTAGGGGTGCGGTGGTTTGCATTATTTCTGGAAAACTCAACCCTAACGTTTCTTTATAAAACCCGATCAGAAATATGAAACCATCACTAGTTCAAACTAAGAAGTCTATACCTTTTCTCTTCTCTCTTTTTTTTTCAAGCATATACACCAGTTCAGAAGTTCACCCGATGGCTTCTAAGCAGTTTATCGATCTTACTATCCTGCCCGAGAAGGAGGAACTCGACCTGATTCTACGTTTGGGGCAGGATGACAAAGGTAAGCAACCCATGGAGGAGTCTTCAGAAAGGGATACCAAGTGAAAGAGGCTTGATGAGGAGTTGGAGGGGCACGGCGTAGGCCGTACTTCAGAAGATGAAATTGCTCTTTTGAAGAAGGAAGTGGAAGGGCTGAGGCATGAGATTAAGGGTCTGGAGCGACTGACAAGAAACCAGTATAACAGCTTGGGAGAAAAAATTGACAAATATTATTTTTGGTTGACTCAGTGTTTCTGTAGCCAAAACCAGAAAAACATTGAGTCCCATAATAGGATTTATATTTTTCTCCAAGAAATCATAAAGGCTCTCAAGAAGGGTAGTGGTCAAGAGATATCACTACAATCCACTACTCCTAAGAACGAACCCGAGGCTCCCTCTTCATCCAAGAAGCCGCCTTGTCCATAGGTTACATATGTTATGCTTTGTGATTTCTCTTCCCCCCTTTTTGCATAATGTAATCCTCAGTCTCTCTCTTTCTTTCTCCTTTTTCTTTAATGCAAGTGGTTTTTTTGGAAGATGCATTTCAAGAACACTAAAAGAAAGAAACAATCAGACAAAACCAATCTAGATTCAGCAAACAATATAACCAATAAAACCAGACTTAAGATCATAAAAGAAGCCCAAAAAAAAAAATAAATAAATAAATTAGGTTGTCTCCCAAAAGCGCCTTGTTTATAATTTTTAGCCGGACATTATTTGGTATCTTTGTTCATCATTGTCTCCTTCCTTGAGACTTTCATCTAACCAGACCCTCATGTTCTTGACTGTGTTGCTGGATATAATTTGTCGTTGTTTTGAATTTGCCCCGGTTTTGTAACGGAATTTAACCTTTGATGTTAAAGAGTTGAAATTGTTTCCTCGTGATACCATTGGATCGAAACTCAACTTAACCTGTTCTTTGAATAAAAAACTAGAGATCTCACATATTAAAGGGAGCTTAAACGAGCCGTTCGATGTGATTCTTTATTGAATGTTATTATTTTCAATTGCTTTATGTGGAACAAAAGGAATACTTGTCATGGCTATGTGGAGTTACTTTCTAGGCAAATGAGATATTATTAGAAGAATAATTCTCATCTATTAAAAAGTATGAGCGAGAAGCATATAGCTGAGGTAACAAGGATAATGAAATAATTCAAATTAATTGGAGTCTGAAAAAAACCATAACTAGATTGATTCTTCTATAGAATGTCCTTTGTTCTTGAGTTGACTCTCTGAATGAATACGTGTTACAATAGATATGTTCTCATGAATGTTAACTGATGCCATAACCCAATTTCACTTTGGCATATCCCCCTTTGTGCTTCTGTATGTTGAGGGAATCAAGCTGAAACGTCTGACTCCCCATTTCTTATATTACTTTGAGTACTCTGAGGATTTTTCATTGCTCTAGCTTTTGCCTAGGCTGCCTTTTCAGGTTTTCAGTCTAGCGAGCACCCTTTTTAAAAGATCACTTTTCATGTTTGAGCTCTAATTTTTGCCTGAGTCTTTTTTCAAGTTTCCGACTCAGCGAGCTTATTCCTTTTTTTTTTACAAAAAGAAAACCTCTTTAAGCATAATATCTCTTGACCGCATCAGAGTTGATAGGCCTTGACAACTCCTGACCATCCATATCTGTTAGGATCAATGAACCTCCTGAGAAGGTAAATTTAACCACATAAGGCCCCTCATACGAAAGCGCCCACTTGCCCCTGGGATCCTCTTGATTTGGTAATATTTTCTTAAGTACCAAATCACCGGTTTTGAACTCTTTGGGACGTAATTTTTGATTGAAAGCCTTGGCCATCCTCTTTTGGTATAACTGCCCATGACAAATAGCAGTCAGCCATTTTTCTTCAATCATATTCAGTTGCTCATATCTAGCTTTTACCCATTCATCTTCCCTTAGATTAGCTTCGATGAGCACCCTCAAAGACGGGATTTCTACTTCAACAGGTGTTACTGCCTCCATCCCGTAAACCAAAGAGTAAGGAGTTGCCCAAGTTGAAGTACGTACGGTAGTCCTGTAGCCGTGTAAAGCATAGGGGAGCATCTCATGCCAATCTTTGTATGTTACTGTCATCTTCTCAATGATTTTCTTGATGTTTTTATTTGCAACTTCGACTGCACCATTCATCTGTGGTCGATAAGGTGCTGAATTATTGATAGGAAAATCCTTAGGGTTGCCTGATCTTCACGGCGTAGGCGATAAATGAATTCAAGACTTATCAAAAGAAAAATAAGAACAACACACTCCGGAATTGAAGAAGGAATTGGAGTGGTTTAATGACCTAACAAGTGCAAATAGTCAACCAACGTTATATAGAACGTGACCTACTATTTAGAACGCTTGTTCAACCACGAACACGAATTGAACCAATCCACACAACAACGCACTTGGGTTGAAGCACAAATTGGGGGCTTTTGTGAATTTGAATCACCAATCTTATAAAGAAGATTGACAAAGCAAGGTTTCACAAGAGCAAAGAAAGAAAGATAAATTCTCACACAATGAGAAAAAACACTTGAATGCAAGTTTTCATAAACTCAAATCTGATTATTACAATAAGCTTGGGGGGTATTTATAGATAGGATGGAGAGACAAAGGTGCCCACCTATCTTGACTTGAAGATACATACATTTAATGCACATGAAAAGAAATGCCCACCTATCTTGACTTTGGATACAATGCTTTTAATACATTTTGAAAATAAATATCCACCTATCTTGACTTTGAAACATTGTGCATTTAATGCACATGATTCATAATTGACTAAAGACCATCTAGAAGTTAAAATTCATACAAAAATAAAAGAAAATTACAAAACATGAATTTCAACTCAAATGGATATAATTGAGCCCAAATTCTATTGGTCCATGTTTAGCTCTTGGACCAATCTCTTTAATTTGTAGTGTTCTGGCCCAGAATCCCTTTAGCAACTCCATTTTCAGCCCAAATGATGTTAAGCACATTTTGATCATTATTTAACATACATTCAAATGGAATTTGCTTCATCCATTCTTGAACGAGCCTATTTAATGTCTCTTTTATTGTTTTAGCCCAAGCTCGTGTAATTGGCCCACTTGTAATATACAATGGATCTACTTCTTGATCATCCAATGTAATTGTTGGGTTCACATCATCCTCCCCTTCTTGAAAAGGAGTCGTCCTCGACTCATCAATATCTGCATCAAAATAAGGAGAGAGATCAGAAACATTGAAGGTAGCATGCACACCATATTCACCTGGTAATTCAAGTTTGTAAGCATTATCATTAATCTTCTCAATGACTCGAAATGGCCCATCCCCTCTAGGCATAAGTTTTGATTTTCGTTTTTCTGGAAACCTCTCTTTTCTTAGATGTAGCCAAACCAAATCTCTAGGCTTAAAAATTACTTGCTTTCTTCGTCTATTAGCACATTTTTCATATTGTTGAGTCATCCTTTCAATGTTGTGCCGTGCCTTCTCATGAATTTGCTTGACAAATTCAGCACGCTTTTTACCATCCATATTGGCTCTTTCCTGCAAAGGTAAAGGAATCAAGTCAATAGGTGTAAGAGGATTAAATCCATAAACAATTTCAAATGGCGAAAATTTAGTAGTGGAATGAATGGCCCTATTGTAAGCAAATTCGACATGTGGAAGACACTCCTCCCAACTCTTCAAATTTTTCTTGATGATTGTTCTCAACAATGAGGAAAGTGTCCTGTTCACAACCTCGGTTTGTCCATCAGTTTGTGGATGGCATGTAGTAGAAAATAACAATTTGGTTCCAAGCTTACTCCACAATGTCTTGCAAAAATAGCTTAAAAATTTAGTATCCCGATCAGACACAATCGTTCTTGGCATCCCATGTAGTCTCACAACTTCCCTAAAGAATAAATTAGCAATGTTAGAAGCGTCATCAACTTTGTGACAAGGAATGAAATGTGCCATTTTAGAAAATCTATCAATAATAACAAAGATTGAATCTCTCCCCATCTTAGATCTAGGTAATCCCACAATAAAATCCATTGAAATATCTTCCCAAGGTACATTAGGAATTGGGAGGGGAGTATACAATCCATGGGGATTTAATTTAGATTTTGCCTTATGACATACAATGCATCTTCCAACAAATTTCTCAACATCTCTACGCATTCTAGGCCAATAAAAGTGTACATTCAAAACACTAAAGGTCTTGGCAATGCCAAAATGACCCATAAGGCCACCAGAATGCGCCTCTTTCAACAAAAGCACACGCAAAGAACAGTTAGGAATGCAAAGTTTGTCAATATAAAATAGGAATCCTTCATGCAAGAAAAATTTATTCCAACTAGTGTTTGGCTTGCAATGATGAAATGCTACTCCAAAATCAACATCATTAGCATAAAATTCTTTAATGAATTCAAAACCCAGAATTTTAGCATCTAACATGGAAAGAAGAACATACCTCCGTGATAAAGCATCAGCAACAATATTTTCTTTACCTTTCTTGTACTTAATCACATATGGAAATGATTCAATGAACTCAATCCATTTGGCATGCCTTCGATTCAACTTGCTTTGGCTCCTAATATGCTTTAAAGCCTCATGATCAGAATGAATTACAAATTCTTTAGGCCACAAATAATGTTGCCAAGTTTCCAGCACTCTAACTAATGCATATAATTCTTTATCATATGTAGGATAGTTAAGAGTTGGTCTACTTAGCTTTTCACTGAAATATGCAATGGGCTTACCTTCTTGCATGAGTACACCACCTATGCCAATTCCACTAGCATCACATTCAATCTCAAAAGTCTTACCAAAATCAGGAAGGGCTAGTAAAGGTGCATTCGTGAGCTTCTCCTTAAGGGTTTTGAAGGCTTTCTCTTGAACATCTTCCCATTTGAAGGGGACATTCTTCTTGGTCAGTTCATTTAATGGTGCTACTAGAGTGCTAAAGTTCTTCACGAACCTCTGATAAAAGCTTGCAAGTCCATGGAAACTCCTTACCTGTCCAACGGTGGTTGGAGTTGGCCATTCTTGAATTACTTGGACCTTTTCTTCATCAACCCCTATACCTTTACTACTAACAACATAGCCAAGAAAAATAATTTTGTTTGTGCAAAAATCACATTTCTTCAAATTACCAAACAATCTTTCTTTTTTAAGAACCTCTAGAACTTTTCTAATGTGATCCACATGTTCATCTAAGGTTTTGCTATACACAAGAATGTCATCAAAATAAACTACCACAAATTTCCCAATGTAAGCTCTCAAGACATGATTCATTAACCTCATGAATGTACTAGGTGCATTAGTTAAATCAAAAGGCATAACCAACCATTCATAAAGTCCATGTTTAGTCTTGAATGCTGTTTTCCATTCATCTCCTTCTTTTATTCTAATTTGATGGTAGCCACTTTTTAAGTCAATTTTAGAAAAGATAGTAGAACCAGTCAATTCATCAAGCATATCATCTAACCTAGGAATAGGATGACGATATCTTACCGTTATTTTGTTAATGGCTCTACAGTCAATACACATCCTCTATGTGCCATCCTTCTTAGGTACGAGCAACACTGGAACTGCACAAGGACTAAGGCTTTCTCTCACATATCCTTTGTCTAACAATTCTTGGACTTGTTTTTGAATCTCCTTAGTCTCTTCAGGATTGGTGCGGTATGCTGGTCGGTTAGGCAATGATGCTCCAGGAATGAAATCAATTTGATGTTCTATCCCTCTAATTGGTGGCAATCCGGGTGGTACTTCATCGAAAAAAATATCCTCATATTCCTGCAAGAGAGACAAAACAACACTAGGCAAAGTAGAGGTTAAGTCTTTATTATTCAACATAGCCTCTTTGTAAACAAGTACTAGGAGGTTTTGTTGAGAAAATAAAGCTTGTTTAAGGTCACTATTTTTTGCCATAAGTAAACCTTTTCCTCCAACATCCATGTTCTCTCTTTTTCCTTTTTGATTTTCTTTTCTATCTTTCTTCTTTTTCAACACACTCTCCTTTTCTTCAGTACTTGACTCTTTTTGAATCTTTTCACTCTCATTTTTATTCTCTTCTTTTTTGCTCACTTGGCTGCACTCACTCTCTCTTTTCTTTTCTCTCTTTATTTGATCTTCTAAGATTTGCTTTGGTGACATAGGAAGGAGGGTTACAGGGTTCCCTCTAAGTACAAAAGAATAACGATTTAAGAATCCATCATGAGTGACATGCCTATCATACTGCCAAGGCCTACCTAACAAGAGATGACATGCTTTCATGGGTACAATATCACATAAGACTTCATCTCTATATTTGCCAATAGAAAAGAGTACTTTCACCTGTTTAGTCACCTTCAGTTCCCCACATTCATTGAGCCATTGAAGTCTGTATGGACGGTTATGCTTGACTGTTGGTAAGCTCAATTTTTCAACAAGCTCAACACTTGCCACATTGCTACAACTTCCACCATCTATGATCACACTACATACCTTGTCCTGAATTAAGCAACGTGTGTGGAACAAGTTTTCTCTTTGATTATTCTCTTCCATCACCTGGATGCTAAGTGCTCTTCTAGTCACAAGAAGCTCTCCTTCCATTGTACTTTCTCCCTCATCATTTGATTCTTCTTCCTCCTCTGTGATATCTTCTTCAGTCTCTCAATCTCCATTGTTATTGACGATCATGGTGCGTTTGTTTGGGCACTCACTAGCGATGTGACCTCTTCCTTGGCACTTAAAACACCTTATGTCATGGCTCCTTGAAGAATTAGGCTCAACTTGAGTTTTCTTTGGAACAACAGCTAGCTTTTCAATTTTCTTTGAATCAACTTCCTTGGAATTTGAAGTAGAAGGGTTGTTTTTCTTCGAATTGTGCTTCCAGGAGTTAAAAGAATTTGAATTGTAGCTTTTTCTTGCAGTATTCTTCCTCTTGAGTTGTTGCTCAACTTTGATGGCTTGATGTACCATCTCTTGAAGCTCTACATAATGATACATCTCCACGATATCAGCTATGTCACGATTGAGTCCATGTAAGAAGCGAGCCATTGTTGCTTCTCTATCCTCCACAATGTTGGCTCTTATCATGGCAACCTCCATCTCCTTATGATACTCATCTACACCCTTTGTTCCTTGTATGAGACGTTGCAACTTGTTATGAAGCTCTCTATGGTAATATGATGGGATGAACCTCCTTCTCATAATTGTCTTCATTTCTTCCCAAGTGGAAATGGGATACTCTCCATAACGAGCTCTTTCTTTTTGCATCTGGTCCCACCAAACAAGAGCATAATCAGTAAATTCAATAGCAGCAAGTTTCACCTTTTTACCTTCGGAGTAGTTATGGCATGAGAAAATTTGCTCAACACGCATTTCCCATTCTAAGTACTCCTCGGGATCACTTTTGCCTTGAAAGGAAGAGACTTTTACTTTGATTCCACCAAGGTCTTCTTCTCTAACTCTAGGCCTCCTAGGTTCTTCTCGATTAAATCTCCTCCTTCTTGGTTGATATCCACCAGATTCATCATCCTTAACTGGACTCTCCGCAACTCTATAAGGCTGCTCATTTCGTCTTCGGTTGTTTGGAGAGGCTGGTAGTGTAGCGGTTTGGTTCTCCATGTTATCTAAACGCTCAAGAACTCCTTCTAGCTTTCTGTCAAACATCCTTTCAAGATGACTCATCAATGCTTGCATTTGGATAGGAGCTAGTTGTGCTTGAGAAATTTCTTCATCTTGGTTCCCTGCCATGTTAGTGTAAAAAAATAATAATAATAATAACAGAGTATAGGATCTCACAAAATGCTTAGTGTTTCACTCTTCTTCTCAACTCAGTATTTGCACTCCACTCTTAATAATCTCATTAACTCTTAAATCCCTCAATATCTTCCAAAGCTCTTATTCAATCTAAGTCCTTGTTGTGTGATTCAATAATTGCCAATTTCTCAACTTCAACCAAGCACATGAAAGTAGATTGTCAAAGTATGGGAATAGTTGAACTAGGTCACAGTTCAAGAAAGCTTTATGGATTCAATAGAAAGAAATTTTGTTACAAGTGCAAGATAAGATTTTTTTTTTGTTAAATGAAAAGGGAATCAACTACTTTGAGGGCAAGAAGATGCACTATTTGAACAATTTTTTTTTCAAATTTTTTTTCAATATGATGTGCAGAATAGATAGGAGCAACAAAACAATATATGACCTTCTCAAGGACAATGAAATCTTGCACAGTGAAAGGAAAAAAATTGATATCTAGGCAAATTGGAAATTGAAGAAAGGGGAAGGAACAACAAAGGAACAATAATATATTTTTCTCAAAAAAAGGTGAAAATAAAGAAGGCCTACCGTGTCAACCAAATTGCTCTGATACCAAATGATAGGAAAATCCTTAGGGTTGCCTGATCTTCACGGCGTAGGCGATAAATGAATTCAAGACTTATCAAAAGAAAAATAAGAACAACACACTCCGGAATTGAAGAAGGAATTGGAGTGGTTCAATGACCTAACAAGTGCAAATAGTCAACCAACGTTATATAGAACGTGACCTACTATTTAGAACGCTTGTTCAACCACGAACACGAATTGAACCAATCCACACAACAACGCACTTGGGTTGAAGCACAAATTGGGGGCTTTTGTGAATTTGAATCACCAATCTTATAAAGAAGATTGACAAAGCAAGGTTTCACAAGAGCAAAGAAAGAAAGATAAATTCTCACACAATGAGAGAAAACACTTGAATGCAAGTTTTCATAAACTCAAATCTGATTATTACAATAAGACTGGGGGGTATTTATAGATAAGATGGAGAGACAAAGGTGCCCACCTATCTTGACTTGAAGATACATACATTTAATGCACATGAAAATAAATGCCCACCTATCTTGACTTTGGATACAATGCTTTTAATGCATTTTGAAAATAAATATCCACCTATCTTGACTTTGAAATATTGTGCATTTAATGCACATGATTCATAATTGACTAAAGACCATCTAGAAGTTAAAATTCGTACAAAAATAAAAGAAAATTACAAAACATGAATTTCAACTCAAATGGATATAATTGAGCCCAAATTCTATTGGTCCATGTTTAGCTCTTGGACCAATCTCTTTAATTTGTAGTGTTCTGGCCCAAAATCCCTTTAGCAACTCCATTTTCAGCCCAAATGATGTTAAGCACATTTTGATCATTATTTAACATACATTCAAATGGAATTTGCTTCATCCATTCTTGAACGAGCCCATTTAATGTCTCTTTTATTGTTTTAGCCCGAGCTCGTGTAATTAGCCCACTTGTAATATACAATGGATCTACTTCTTGATCATCCAATGTAATTGTTGGGTTCACATCAATTATGATGTTTAATCTTGAATTGGTCACAGAACTTTTTAATTTCTGTTCCATTCAAATTTCGTGCATTATCTGTGATAATCCTCTCAGGCAAGCCATACCGACATACGACATTAGTCTTCATGAATCTGATGAAAATTTTCTGAGTCACATTAGCATATGAGTTGGCCTCTACCCATTTAGTGAAATAGTCGATGGCGACCAAGATAAATCGATGTCCATTTGATGCTTTTGGGTTAATAGGGTCGATTACATCGATGCCCCACATTGAGAATGGCCATGGTGCTGTTAAATTATGTAGCGGAAGTGGAGGTGCATTGATTTTATCAGAGTAAATCTGACACTTGTGGCACTTTCTGACATATTCTATGCAATCTTTCTCCATAGTCATCCAAAAGTACCCGCATCTTTGAATTTGTTTGGCCAAGGTGTGGCCATTGGCATGAGTCCCACATATTCCTTCATGAAGTTCTGTAATAATTCTTTGAGCTTCTTTTGAATCAACACATCGGAGAAGTGTGCCATCATGACTCCTTTTATATAAGACACCATCATTGATAAAGAAATTCATGGCCAAGCGTCGAATTGTCTTCTTATGGTTTTCCGTAGCTCCTTTTGGGTAGACCCTATCTTTCATGTAAGTCTTGATGTCATGGTACCAAGGATGTTCATCAAATTCCTCCTCTATGTTCAAGCAATGCGCTGGTGTATCACTTGATTTTATTTGATTGGTTGGACTTGCACTCCGCAATCAAGCTGAATCATCGCTGCTAAAGTGGCCAAAGCATCTGCAAACCGGTTCTTATCTCTTGTCATGTGATGAAAACTGATTTCTTCAAACTGATCGATTAGTTGGATCAGGTATTTCTAATATGGTACTAATTTTGAATCTCTAGTTTGCCATTTTCCATTTACTTGGTAAATGATTAGAGCCGAATCGCCGAATACCTCTAAGTTTTTTACTCCTAAGGTAATGGCTGCTTGTAATCCACTGACGCATGCTTCATATTCTGCCACATTGTTCGTGCAGTCAAATTCCAGTTTGATGGCTACCGGGAATTACTTTCCTTCTGGAGATACCACTACAGCTCCGACACCGTTTCCTTGTGTGTTAACAGCCCCGTCAAAATACATTTTCCATCTTTCTGCTCCATCATCAATATTATCTTCCTCTTTATAGATAGTAACGATATCCTCATCCGGGAAATGGAACTTCAAGGGTTGGTATTCATCAAGTGGGTGCTCTGCCAAATGATCTGCTATTACACTCCCTTTAATGGACTTCCTCGTCATATATACGACGTCGTACTCAGATAGTATCACTTGCCATTTCGAAACCCTTCCAGCTACATGTGGGTTTTCAAAGATAAATTTCAAAGGGTCCATTCTAGATATCAGCCAAGTAGTGTAATAGAGCATATACTGTCTCAACCTTCTCGTTGTCCACACTAATCCACAACATGTTCTTTCAATCATTGTATAGTGTGTTTCACAATCATTGAACTTCTTACTCAAGTAATAAATTGCCTGTTCTTTCCTCCCTGATTCATTGTGTTGCCCTAGCACTGCCCCCATTGATTCGGTTAAGATTGTCAAATACAAGATTAAAGGCCGGCCTGGTGTTGGAGGAACAAGGATTGGAGGGATTAGTAAATAATCTTTAATTCTATCAAAAGCTTTTTGGCAATCACCATCCCATTTCTCCGTGTGGTTCTTCCTCAACAATTTAAATATTGGCTTACAAGTTGCTGTCAAATTAGCGATGAACCTTGCAATGTAATTCAGTCGCCCCAAGAAGCCTCGAACTTCTTTTTCTATTTAGGGAGGTGGCATTTCACGAATAGCTTTTATTTTGTCAAGATCAACTTCTATCCCCTTTTGACTTACAATAAATCCTAATAGTTTCCTGGATAAGGCTCCGAAAACACATTTATTAGGATTTAATCTAAGTTTATACTCGAGTAACCTCTCAAATAATTTTCTAAGGACTGCTACATGACTTTCTCCTTCAATAGTCTTGGCCACCATGTCATCTACGTATACCACAATTTCCTTGTGCATCATATCATGGAAAAGCGCAACCATGGCTCGTTGGTAGGTTGCCCCAGCATTTTTCAACCCAAATGGCATTACTTGGTAGCAATAAGTCCCCCACTGAGTAATAAAGGTGGTTTTCTCCTTGTCCTCTTCATGCATAGGAATTTGATTATAGCCTGAGAAACCATCCATGAATGAATAACGATGGTTGCATACAGTGTTGTCCACCAGCATATCAATATGAGGGAGGGGGAAATCATCCTTTGGACTAGCCCTATTTAAGTCTCTATAGTCTATGCACATCCTGACTTTACCATCTTTCTTAGCCACAGGCACGATATTTGCCACCCATTGAGGGTATCGAGCGACTTGGAAAAAACCCGCGTCGAGTTGTTTCGTTACTTCTTCCTTAATCTTTAGGGATATCTCTGCATTTAGTCTTCTTAACTTCTGCTTTTTAGGCTTCACATCTGGGAAAAGTGGAATCCTGTGTGACGCGATTCTTGGATCAAGCCCTGGCATGTCTTGATAAGACCATGCAAATACATCAAGATATTCTTTGAACAACTTGACCATTTCTTCTTTTTCTGGGCCATCGACAACTTTTAACTCTCTTCTATCTTCTTTAGTCCCCATGTTTATTATTTCGATCACCTCTTCATGAGTACTTATCCCTTTTTCAGTAGATTCGAGGATTTTAGCGAATGTTTGGACTATTTCTTCATCATTAGATTCATGATTTTGCTTATCCATGGTAACACATAAGTCATTCAACCGAGTCTCAAGAATTCCCGTGTTGGACAAGAGTTCCGAGGAATGCAAATTCCTGGAGGGTAAAGAAATGAATTGGAAGAAAACAAGGAGAGCAAATGAAGCACAAGTACGAAGCATTTCAAATTTCCATTTATGTTCCATAAAAGCATTATTCATGAAAATAACAACATTGCAATTGAAAAACAATTACTTTAAATCAAAAACATCTTGAACATCTTCAATCTCCTAATTCTTCAATGAGTCTCCAGTATCATCGTTCATAATCTGAGGCTTGGATCCTTGCATATCATTTTTATCCTCGGCCACCATAGAACTCTCAGGCTGGTTGATCACTTCATATGGCATTGGAAACGAAGCTCTTATATGTGGGACTTCTAGCTTACCACGTTGTTTGTTTATATTGAGTTTTTCATTCATCTGATCCTCTATTGTAGGCTCATATCCTAACCCACGTCGGTCTGTATTTGATGGAAGGACAATTGGTTCTTTAATGCCTTGTAGGTTTGTACCTAAACCTCTGCCTATCTCGAACCCATTCTTTTTCATGATAGTTGTGGTCACAGAATTTATATCTTTGTTGGGTTCCTCAGTTGCCTCAACTTCCAAGCTTGGGAAAGCTATCTCGGTTACTTGCTCAGCGGCCTCAATATATGGGATAGAACTTGGCTTTGTTACCATCAACTCCTCTTCTCCTTTAACAGTGATGGTTCTCCCTCCGTCAATGAACTTCACTTTCTGGTGTAGGGTAGATGGTACAACACCTGCCTTATGGATCCATGGCCTTCCTAAGAGCATGGTATATGATGGATCTACGTCCATGACTTGAAATTTTACCATAAATGTACACGGGCCAATTTCAAGGGGTAAATCGACTGTACCTAATACCTCTCTTCGAGTTCCATCGAATGCCCTTACTGTCATATCACTATCCTCCATCCGTAATAATTCCAATTTCTCGAACGTGGACAGTGGCAAGACATTTAAAGCTGAGCCACCATCAATTAGAACTTTGGCTAGGATGAACCCATGGCATTTAAGGGTGATATGCAAAGCTTTTGGTTTGCTAGTAGCAGTTCCATCGATTTCTTCTGCTGAAAAGGAGATTGCGGTCATAGATTTGGTGATGTTCATTACATCTGCTACTCTTTCTGGGGACGCATCTGGTCTTACAAATGTTTTTCCTAAGACCTTTAGTAGAGCCTGGCGATGCGCCTCTGAATTTATGATTAGCGAAAATATTGAGATTTTGGCAGGAGTCTTGTTCAATTGTTCCACGATATCATATTCACTTTGTTTCATGATTAGCAAGAACTCTTCCTCATCATCTTCAGGTTTCTTTTCTATTACTTGTCCCTTTTTGTCTACCTTCTTTGTTTCAGTAGGAAGGTATATTCTGCCGCTTTGCGTCACCCCTCCTGTATTGGCTATGTTTGTCACGAGTTCTTCCTTAGGTATTTTAACTGTCTCCGTGCTGTTGGAAGGAAGCTCTATTCGGCTGCCATACCTCCATGGCACCGCACGATTGCTTTGGTAGGGAAATGGTGCTGGCATGTTTATAACCATAGTTGGTTGTTTCTGAATCGACATTTTAGGTTGAGGGGTATAATTAATCGTGTAGTAAGCTGACTCGATTCCTTTCTTGCTGACTGGGCTTGGTGTTTCTGTTATTGTGCAAATCACTTCACATGCTTTCACAGGGACTATTATCCCAAAAGTAATCATTTTCTTAACCAAAGAGTTGAACTCTAAGTACTCTTCAATGTCATGCCTCATTTTTGCTTGGTGATACTCACAATGTTTTAACTCTTGAGCCACCACCACTTCATCTTTTCTTATCGTCAATGGTTCTAACACGTACCCAGCTTGTTTAAGGTTCACATAGAGCCACTTCATCGACATCTTCATGTTAGTCAATTCCTCTAGAGACTTAGTCTCTTCTTCGACAGCATTCACTTGATGTTCATGACTAGGCATTGGATTCTTCGCAATGGTAGAGTTCTCTCCTGACTTTAATTGGATATGGTTTGAATCAATCAAATCTAGTACATTTCTCTTGAACGCTATACAATTTTCAATTGAATGCCCAATAGCACCCATGTGAAAATCGCATGTGGTATTTGGATCATACCATACTGGATATGGGGGATTCATTACTCTACCTGGTCGAGGCCCCAAGAGTTGGGCAGCTAATAGATTTTTGTATAATTCAGCATTTGTGGTGCCAAAATTTGGCTAAGGGCGATTATCTACGGGTCGTGGGGCTCTTTGTGTGCCCAATTGAGTACGTCTACTTGGCCCCGATTGACCTTGATTTTGATTGCTTGTTTGGTAAAAATTAGACTGCTGTTGGGGGTATGATTTTACTGGTTGAACATAATTTACATCTGATTCCTTCTTTTTTGTGAATTGTCCTTTCTTTAAGCTATTTTCTGTACGGGTTCTTGAGAGTTTTCCTTCACGAATATCAGCATCAATTCTTTCCCTGATCTCAATTAGGTCTGCAAAGTCTGTGACATGTGTCCCAAGCATAATCTTATAGAATGGGTCTGGCAGGGTGCGCACAAAGTAAGAACAATATTCGGACTGGATTAACGAAGGTTGTACTTGTGATGCAGTTACCCTCCATCTTTGGGCATATTCCTTGAAGGTTTCAAAACTCTTCTTCGTCATTGCTTTTAATTGTTCTCTAGTCGGAGCTATTTGCAAATTAAACTTGTACTGCTTCATGAATGAGTCTGCTAAGTCCCTCCATTTTTGAACCTTTGAATGGTCTAGTTGCATAAACCACAATAGTGCGGCTCCAGTTAAGCTCTCGGGGAAAAAGTTAATTAAGAACTTCTCATTACGGGACCAGACACACATCTTAGTGCAGTACGACTTCAAATGGTAAACCGGATTTCCGGTGCCATCGTACTTGGAGAATTCTGGTATCTTAAATTCTTTTGGGATCGTTATCTCAGGAGTTAGGCATAATTCATCTAATTCTAATGATCCCCAAGATACTGGCCCTCGTAAGGCGCACAGTTGGTCTTTGACTTCTCCAATTTGCTCCTTAAGACTTGTGTCCTCTTTATCGACACTTGAGGCTGGGATCTGGACTGTGTATACAGGATCGTCACCAGGGTATCCCTGCGTGGCGTTATCCCCTATGATTTGATCAGTATGGCCAAGTGCATTCGTGATTCAGGTTTGGGAACCTATCCCTTTATTGAGTGCAGGAACAACCACTGTCTCGTTCACTTTTTCTCTTGGATTGGCATGTGCTGATGTTGGGTTAATTGTCTCAGCCTGTATTTCGATAGTGCTAGGCATAACGGGTGGGTCTATTTGTTTTCCTTTCATTGCTTCTGTCAATGCTAGGATCATTTCAGTCATGTGAGCAAGTTGTCCTTCCAATGCCCCAATGCGTGCAGCGGTGTCATTTTCTATTCTTTGATTGTCTTCAGATTGGCTTTCCATTATACTACTTCGTGAGCGGGTGTTGTATACACGAGTCGATGGTAGGGTCTGATTAGACGATTTTCCTTTAGGAGGTGTAATGATGAAGTTTTTTTTTTCTGAAAAGATCAAAAAAATTTTTTTTTTAAAATCATGTTATCACTGCTTTTTTTGAAACATTTCCCTATTGAAGCACGAGTGTTTTACTTTTATTTTTATTTTTATTTTTTGAGAATAAGAGGGCGTTTTCCCAAAAACTCATGAAGGTTTGTGACTTCTGTCGAATTGTGATGAGATTGTTGATGGTTTTATATAGTTGAATGAAATTTGGATAACACCAACATTTCTTGATGAAGAAGAGTATTCAAGCGAATTCAAACGATACCAACCAGACGAAAAAGCATATTTATAAAATTCGGATGACACCGACATTCTATTTAAGAGAACAATTAATTCAAATTCGAAATACATCGACATTTGCCTCATAGACTACATTATTATTCAATTACAACTCCACATCCTTAAGAGTTCCTTTGTTTCCGTGAGCCTAAACGGCGTAGTTTGATCTTCAATTGCCTTCACTCGTGTAGCCAATTTTGTCATATTTAATTCAGCCTCATTTATTAATTCCTCATTTTTGTCTATTGCCCTTTTATGTTGTTGTATGATATGCTCTATATTGGACCTCAGGTGATTGATTCGCCTTGCCTCGGATTCTAAGCGACTATTCTTACTCTCTAGCCTTGCAATTGTCTCGTCTCTTTCTGCAACTTCGTCTAAAGCTTGACTCTTTTCTGCCCTCAAGCGTTGTGCATCCTCTTCAAGGTATGTTATTTTCTGCTGATACATATCGATATGACCTTGTTGTTCATCTATGGCTCCAGACAATTGGCGTACCTCAGACGTTAAAATGGCAATTTTGGCTTGTGAAGTACGAATGAGGTTAGCACAAAGCGCTTCCCTTTCCTCTTCTATTTTCTGGATCTTCTTTATCAACAACTCACACTCTTCTTCTTTCTTCCTTTTCTCACTAGCTATCTTCTTTAGTTCTTCGGTTACTTTTGCATGGTCGAGCTTGCTGCGCATCTTGTCTTCTTCGGTGTAGTCTCGAGGGTCTGTTGTAATGCTTGGTGGTTGATCCGCATTGATCATTCGAGTTATTACCATATCTTTCCCCCTTTCTTTAAACCATTGCGGGTATTCAGGAGTAGTCCATCTTCCGAATGGCCCTACTTCTTCGCAACTTTTCATTTCTATGTTTTCCCACGCAACTCGAATTTGTTCCCATAATTCTTTGCTATAAGAATCTTGATATTCAAATTCAACTTCTTTTAAACCTCGTGTCCTAGGGATGTATTGTATCCGACCATATTGTCTTAGAACCATG
This sequence comes from Biancaea sappan, assembly GCA_037074585.1. Classification (NCBI taxonomy): domain Eukaryota; kingdom Viridiplantae; phylum Streptophyta; class Magnoliopsida; order Fabales; family Fabaceae; genus Biancaea; species Biancaea sappan. The sequence continues at coordinate 41,064,638 of CM073494.1, read as the reverse complement.
GCCAAGTTGTATGCTATACAACCTCTGGACCCTATCAACGGCACACATTGAAAATTACTACACCATAATAAGACACCTCTTGTTGCCGCCCCAGATAAGCTCCATGTATAAGACGATGAATTTATAGATCGAAAGACTCTAACCCACTCTTGTTTATTCTTTTCCTCAATAGGAGCACGTAAGAATCTTTCTACAGGCTTTGGTATTGGTCCATAAGCTCCGTACTTTTTCCCAAAGACATGATTACACATCCAAACATACAACATGTGTATGCAACACCGAAGATTTCCCTTTCCACTTCTTCGACTATGACTTAAAGATAAGAATGTGTCTGCCAAAATCGCTGGGATGGGGTTGACTCCATTATGTAGTACTGATAAGAATACATCAATTGCTTTCTGGTCCACTATCCCCATTGCTGAAGGGAAAAGTACGGACCCATAGATTGCTAGAGAAAATAGATTAACGTATGCCTTTCTGTTATGACGCATTTTGGACTCATTCAGAATTCTTAAGATGTAGCCCAATTCCCATCCAATAGTCTCTCCTCTTTTTACCATTGACTTCTCTACCTGAACATACGACACCCCAAACAGTACAGCTATCTTATTCAAGGATGAATTGACACGTCCTGGTATGTAGATTGACTGGTGGTCGTTCAAATGCATATCAAGCATAAGTCCATATTCTTCTATTGTGGGGGTTGTGTCCATATCTTCAAATGTGAAAACTCGCAATGATGGATCCCAATAATTTATCATCACTAAAATTGCCATCTCTTGAGGCTTCACATACAGTAGATCCGCAATCCTTCCAAATTTCTTTGACAATGAATCTTTTTCGGTTGGAGACATTAACTCGTGATGGAATATGAGCTCTTGAAGACAATTGACTTTAACTGTCACTTTTTTTTCCACTGGCAATGAGCTCTGATAGCCTTTAGATAATGCACCACCGTCTCGCTCTTGGTGGGCCTTCATTTCTTTCATGAGTTTTCGGGATGAACGATTGTCGGAAAAAGCCATTTTTATTTTTTGTGTGGTTTTTTTTTTTTACTCGTGCTTCACCAATTAACTGAAAAGACAAAGGAATTATAATGATGTTTAGGAAGCAGAAAGGTTTTCTTTCATTTGGAGTGGAGAAGAATGGAATTAAGAATACAAATCATTTTTCCTTTTTTAAAAAAAAATCAAAATGGAAAGTAGAAAGAAAGAAAAGTTAAGAAATGACCAAAGCTGTTTCCCATATGACTTGCTTAAGGATCTTTGTTCTTCTAGGCCAACTAAGTGCATAGGTTTTAGGGTGGATTTACAAACCTATGGATATAAAGGTCCCTAGACTGCCCCCATAGTCGAAACTCATGGGGATCTCCGATTGGCAATATTGAAAACACAAGAGTTATACTCTCTATGAATCCCGTATTGACAAAAGAGATCAGTCTAAGCGGAACCTTTCGTGATCCCCGCAAGGGATAGACCCTCTGCGACATCACTAGACTTCCTTCTATCCTATGGTTGCGCTCTGCCCGGGTGTAGGGCTAGTGTGTGCAAGGGATGTATTGATGCATAATGTGTGAAAGGATTAACCAATCTACCAAGAGGGGAAAATAAACCATATATATACAAGTGAATATGTACAAAAGTATAATGACGAAGATCAATAAATAAATAGATAATGAAACTAAAATAAATAAAGAAACAAAATGGTAACTAAGGCAAATATAAAATTTGGTTGCACACTTAGAAAATCAATATTGTCACATCCCAAAAATTGAGCATGTGAAAAGATACTACTCATTTGATAAAATTCTCAAACATACGTTATTTACATATATTCTGTAAGGTTTTACATTCAACCTTAATCATTCATTCCACACCACAGAATTATATTCATCTGATAAGCAAATATAGACATACATAGTCTGATATTTCTATCTCATCGCAAGCCTAGGAGACCTATAGTAAGTACAGAGCGTTTCTAATATCCACTTTAATAAGTACTGGTGTCCCACCAGACAGAAATAGAGAATAATCCCAAGGGGCTTCTAATCTTCAAACGGATACTCTTGTTCTTTATTTTCTGTATCTGAAAAAAATAATCATAGGGAGTGTGGGTTTATTTAAAAACTCAGTAAGTAAATAACTGTACTATATAAAATATCAAAAGTACAAATACCACATTTACTCATATAATTAATTGCCTTATACATCGAGTAGTATGGGACTCTAACCCTTTCAAACTCATGAATAAGATTTCATAGATATACACCGAGTAGTATGGGACTCTAACCCTTTCAAACTCGTGAATAAGATCTCATAGGTATACACCGAGAAGTATGGGACTTTAACCCTTTCAACTCGTGTATAGGTTTTATAGATATGCACTGAGTAGTATGGGACTTTAACCCTTTCAAACTCGTGTATAAGATTTCTTAGACATACACCGAGTAGTATGGGACTTTAACCCTTTCACACTCGTGTATTAGATCCCGTAGATCTTTACTCATTAATAAGATAGTGAGAATTCATCACATAGTACAATTGTCATGAAATAAATAATTTCTACATACTCTTATTTCTACTGATCATCATATACTCCCATATGAAAAATTAATTGCTTATTATCCAAATAATATTGTAAATGGGATTTATATTGTACTTTGACTAGTAATATCAAATTGGCTGAGCAAGGTTATTCACTCACCTTGATGTTTGTCCAAGTTTACCTTGTTCCACACTAGAATTTGTGTAGGAAAATTTCCTAGTAAAATATATTACAAGGAAACATAAGAAAGGAAACAAAATCACGAAAATACGCAAAATTTTCTGACTGCTACAGTAACGTTCGCTACAGTACGGTTCGCTACAGTGCCGGTTCGCTATAGTGTCGGTTCGCTACAGTACCGTTGACTACTACAGTACCGTTGACTGCCGACACTACAGTACTGCTACAGTACTTGAAGAAAATTTTTCAGAATTTTTCCAAAATCTCTGGTTGCTACAGTAACTCGAATTTTTGCAGAAAAATCTTTCAAAAATTCATCCTTTCCTTTCTTGTTTCAAAACCAGAATTTCGACTCTTTTAACCGATTATAACTCAAATATAACTTCTAAAACAACTGAGATTCATGAATTATCATCAAAATCTTCAAGAACAAAACCTCCTCTAATCTTCTACATAAACTGAAATTTAAGGAAAATAATCGGATTAAAGCTTACCTTTGATCCTTACAAAGCTTTTGAACCGAACAAATAATCGAACTTCTGAAGATCAAGGAAAGGATTTGAGAAGAAACTGAAGAACTGAGAGAGAAATACTTTTCTGCCTTCCTTCGGCTGAGTGAAAAATGAGGGGTACTATTGAAACTTTATATTAAATATTTCTAATGGGTTATTCAATAACCCATGGGTATTCATAACCCAACATCCAAACCCATCCAGTCAATTTACAATAAATGGACTAATTGACCATTCTGAAACCACTTTTCCATGAATTTCACCATTCTTAGAATATATCCCTCATTGTGCAAATATTTAGTCCAGTCATTTAACTCAATTTTCATAAATAATATTCAAAGAGAACAATTAAATATGAAAATTAAAAATGACCAAAATAAATAACTAAAGTAACGTTGTAGAATTCTAAAATACTCTTAAGCGAATTATATTCTGAAATTAACGGGTATTACAAATATCAACTCTCGAAAGTCCCCAGTGGAGTCGCCAAACTGTCACACCTGAAATGTGACCGGCTGGCGTTCCTTTTTAAAAAAAGAATACTTAAAATCGACTTTCAAAATTGAAAACCAATTTTATTAGGAGCCGCCACCAAAGTTTAATTTGTTGGGAAAAACCTTTGAGTTTGATGGTCTGCATTTTGAAGAAAGTGAGTTCGGAAATTGAACCGTATAGGGAAGGTGTTAGGCACTCTATACGTCTGATTTAGAAAGTGAGCAATTATTTCGTATTTGCCTTAAATTATCCTCCTTAGTCATATAAGAACATAATAAAGAAAAGCATCAAAACAAATGGATATGTACAAGGGTGGACTTGGCTAGGCAAAGCCTAGGTCCTACGTACCCGTCGATCGGGATCAAAGTCCACGTAGTTCGTCATTTGAAATGCCGCAAGGGCCAGGGGAAAAAATTTTTTGCGGGAAGAACTAAAGAGGTTCAAAATTAATTATTTCCATAAATCAAACGAGATTGAATAGTTGTGATTGTGTTTGAATTTATGATAACAAATTATCTTGATCTTTGGTTCTTCCCATTTTTTAAAGACTTTTGATTCTTTGGATTTTTCTTTTTGGAGATATCTAGAAAGAAATCGAAATGAGTATTTTTGGATTTTGAATTTTAAATATTTTTTTTGGGAGTTTGAAAGAATAATTCAATGAAAGCATATTTTTTGGATTTTTGAAATTGTCTTGAGAATGAAAATAAAGGAAGTACTTTTCTTGCATGTTTGAAATTATTATGAAATCATTTGAAAGAAAATGTTTTTAATCTTGTGAAATTGTTTTATGAAATTATATAAAAAAATATTTTGTTTTTTTTTTTTAGAAAAAATCTCGTGAATAAAATTTAAAGGAAAAATATTTTTTTGAGTTTTGGAATTTATCTTGTAAATGGAACAAAGAAACATTTCTTTTTTTAAGACTTTTTTGAATGGAAATGAAAACAAAGGAAACATTTTTTTTGGAAATTTTGAATTAATCTTGAGGATGAAAACAAGGGAAATAATAATTTTAGTAATAAAATTTTTTTATATATTTGAAAACAAAGTTAAAGGAAAATATTTTTGGATTTCTGATGTTGAGTACAGATAAAATCTACACAAATACAATTACATATATATATATATATATATATATATATATATATATATAAAATGTGCGTACATGAGTTTATATATATATATATATATATATATATATATATATGTATATGTGCACATACGAGTTTAATTTGTTGTGCATGTTTTATGTAAATATGTATGCGAGTGTATGTATATGTGTCTTTGCATGCATATTATTTCTTTTATTTTTTTATGTATCTTACATGAATATATATATATATATATATATATATATATATATAACGCACACCTATATATATTTATGTAAAGTGCAAAAACATAAAATAAAATAAAATAAAATAAATAAAAGGAAAGAAATATGCATGCTAGTATATGCATATTTTTCTATCTTTTCATTTGGGTCCCTATGCGAAATTTTTCCTTTATTATTTTGCTTGATCTGATGTCATAGTTGTCTTCATATAGGTCCCTCGGTCCAGAAAATGTTTTAATTTTGAATTAAATTAACCCCTGCAAACTTCTGAATTTTTTCAGTTTGGTCCCTGTTTTGCATGAATCATGTCCAAGTCTCAATTTTTCTTTCCAAATCTGTCCAGAACTTCTTCTAGGATGTTTTTGGGTCATTATAGGTCCATTCCAGTCCATAGCACGGGAAAAAATGAATTAAAACCAAGTTCTTGGGAATTTCCACGTTTTCACGGTTCATCGTGTCACTTTGCTTCTTTCCATGATTTTTCTGATTTTTTTTTGTATTTTGATCTTCTTTTAAGTTCCAAAGTTTAAATTATGGCATGCAAAACTAACTCTACAAAAAAACACAAAAAAAAATAACACCAAAAAAAATAAAATAAAATAAATGCGTGAGAGAAATCAACTTTCCTTCACAGTTGCTTTTTTTTGGATTTACTGCACTCCTCTCAGTTTTGAGCTTGTTCACAGCTGAACTTCACTCTTTCAATCACCACATTTGCTCCTCCAATACCCAGAGTGTTTGTGAATAATTTATAACTGACCTTCTTCTTCCACAATACTCCAAAAGAAGGCAAATCTTTCTCAATTTCTACATAGAAAATAGAGCATGTATTTTTTTTTGCTCTTTCTTTTCTCCCCTCTCTTCTCTCTTCTCCTCCCTTTTTTTTTCTCTCTTTTTCCCCCAAGGGAAGAAGAAAGTCCTTTATTTATAGTGGGAGATGGGGGTGCAAAATGATTATGTTAGTGGAAAAAAACTTCCAAATCATGTAACTCTTACCTTGTCCTCATGTTCTTTTCTTGACTAGTAGTGTGATTGCCATTTGAAAAAAAGGAAAGGAGGGACATAATTGAAGTACCTTGGCTAGGGATTCCTAACCATGCATGTGAAGGAAGGATACCACCATGTGTGTGTGATAAAAAAACATGTGACATTTTGGACTTTTATTATTTTATCATTTTTTTAATATTTTCTTTTTGTTATTTTTATTTTTTTTTTTTTGCCTTTTTGTTTTAAGTATTTTTATTTTTTATTTTTTACAAAAAGAAAAAGAAATTATAATATCATGGACAAAATTAGGTGTTACATAGCTGCATGTACATTTGATTTAAAGTTCACTTATATGCTCCCTGGATGGGAAGGCACTGCCTCTGACTCAAGAATTATTAAAAATGCAATAAGTCGAGACGATAGTCTTAAAATTCCTGAAGGTAATTTTTTTAGCATTTAACAAAATTTTTCAAAATAATTAATAACTTGTGTCATAATGAAATAATTTATTTTGTTTATTTTCAAATTATCATATTGATTATTTACCTTGATTATAGGGAAATATTACCTTGTGGATGTTGGCTTCATGTTAACAAGTGGACTTATTACACCTTATAGAGGAGTTCGTTATCATTTGAAAGAATATTCAGCAATAAATCCACCCCAAAATCATAGAGAACTATTCAATCTTCGTCATGCATCATTACGTAATGCAATTGAAAGAGCCTTTAGTGTGTTGAAAAAAAGAGTTGAAATTGTATCTAATTCAACAGAGCCTACGTATGGAGTGAAAGCCCAAAAATTGTTCATCATTGCATGTTGCATTCTTCATAATTACCTAATGAGCATAGACCCTGATGAAGATTTTATAGCTGAAGTAGTTGCTGAACTTGCAATTCAAAATGCATTTGATGATAATAATCATACTCCAACAAATGAGAACGAGGAGGCGGCTCGGGGTGAGCTAATAAGAGATAGTTTAGCTAATCAAATGTGGCTAGATTACCAAAATGATCATTTGGGGTGAATGGGTTGCACATGAGGGTTTGTTGTTTTTAAGTTTATTTTACCTTTATTTATGTGGTATTTTATTATGAGTGTGAACTCGTATTAGCTGTAGGATTTAATATTGATTTATTGTAATATTGATTTTGTTTAAGTAAAACATGTTGTAATTCCATTATGTAATTTTGATTGATTGTAATTTTGATTTTATTTAAATGATAAACTATTAATTTGTGATATACTATTAATTTATTGTAATTTTAATTTTTAAATATCATAGTATGGCACCAAAAAAGCAAGTTGTTGGAAATACCAATAGGGAGAACTTGACTTGGACAAAAATTATGGATGATGCTCTTGTTGATGCTTTCATGAATGAATACAATGGGGGTCACAAAGTTAATGGTACTTTCACTACCACTGCATATAAAAACATAGTCCAAGAGTTGAGTGCAATGTTTGGCAAGAAAATTGATAAGGAGAAGGTGAAAAATCGTTAGAAAACATTGAAGAAACACTTCGCAGAAGTTTATGATATTTTCAAAAATGGTATGAGTGGGTTTGCTTGGAACCCAACTACTCATTTATGGGATGCTGAGCCAGAAGTTTGGGATGCTTTAATGGAGGTTAGATTTTTAAATATTTTATTTTCTAATATGTCATTATTGACTATTTAGCTAACCTTGATTATTGTTTACAACTTACCTTTTTTCAGTCAAAACCAAAAGTAGCAATTTGGAGGAATACCCCATTTCCACATTATGAGAAGATGGTCATACTTTATGGAAATGATAGAGCTACTGGAGAAGATGCTGAGACTGCTTCTGAGATGAAAAGAAAATGACCTTCAGCCACTGAAGAATACTTCACTGAAAATATTAATGATGTTGATAATCTTGTCTCTCAAAATGAGATGACTTTGGAGAATATTGATTATTTTGTTGATGTTGCTAATAATACCATCTCTAATTTCTCAGCTCAAGACCCTTCACATGGAGCAACTAGTGCAAACAATAAGAAGAAAAGAAAAGAAAAGGACAATAAATTTAGTGGAATAAAAGGGGCAATGTATGACGTAGCAAAGGCTTTAAGAGAAGGAAGTGCTATAATGAGAAACAACTTGGGTCGGGGGAAGAAACTTGGAATTTATTCCAAGAATGTGGATGTGACACATTTTTGTTGCCTAAGATATATTGCTTTCTCATGAATGATGCTAACAAGTTGAGAACAATTTCTCAATGTCCAGTTGCAGCACGCAAAGCAGTGATCATGGAAATGTTCTTTGGTTCCTCAAGTGCACCTTCCAATTGATGCATGTGGTCATGGAAATGTCATTATGATTGAACTTATTTAAAGACTTCAAGTTTTTTGTTAAGATTTTGTACTTATGTTCTACAACGTAATATGAGGGTTTGTTGTTAAGACTTTATCTACATATGTAAAAATAATTTCTAAAAACTTGTCATGTTACGTTATTATTTCATTTCTATTATTTTATCGCTTATTAACTTATTTGTTTAAAGGATTATAAATAGTTTCATAACTTACTTTATTTTGCTTCTTAAATCATAAATAATTAACATATTTGGACACTATAATAGTTATTATTATTATAATATAAATAAACCGAGTAAATTAATAAATTAGTAAAAAAAATAATATATTATATGTATAACTAAATAATAAAAGATACTAGAAAAAATAATTAAATTAAAAACAAACCGAGTAAATTAATAATTTAGTTGAATTTTAGCTTATTTTCTTATTGCGATAAGAATAAAATTAAAATTTTATATGATTTTTAAAACACATATTATATTTGATATAATTTTTATTATGTTCTGTTGGTTATACAAGTAAATGGCTATAATAGTCATTTTGTTTTATTTTCTTTCCCTTCCTCTTGCAAACCAAACAAAAGAAAGTTTATTTCCCCTTCCCTCCCCTCCTCTCAAACTAAACCAAACAAAAAAATTTTATTTTTCCTCCCCTCCCCTTCTTTCCCCTCCATTAAAATTCTTCCCCTCCTCTCCTCCGTTGATGAAGAATGAAGGGATGCTTGACTTATCTTGTCTGTCTACTTTCCACGTGCTCATTTTCTTTAGGGGCAATTTTGTAAAATCATTTATAATATTTTCTTTTTTATTTTTTTGTTCTTTTCTATTGTCATACTACACATAATTTTTTCTCTTTTTTTTAACTTTTCTTTTTCCTTTTTCTTTCCTTCAAAATTTTTTTCAGCGTACCAAACCCGCCTTGAGGGAATCACTCAGCTTGTGTTGCATCGCATTTGACTTTTAACAATGGAATGGATTATGGATGTGGACAGGATGGGATGCTTCTTTTTTTATGTGGTCAACACCAAAACCAATTAATTATTAAATGCTAGCCAACGAAATTACAGCAAGGCCAAAAGATACAGAAATCAGAATTCATCTAATTTTAAAAGCATTGAAAAATAAGGTACTTAATTGTTTCGCCCCCACGCCACATGGGAGAATTCAAATCCTAATCCTAATTAATCTATCTAATGCTTTCTTTTTGCTAGATTAGCCACCTAATTTTCTTTGGATGTATCATGTTAGGACTCTTCTCTTCTTTTTCTTCTGATTATTGGTAATCCTTCATTTTATTTATTTTTTCATAAAATTAAATTACGTTCGTTTTATTTTAAATTTGATTAAATTATATTTCATGTACTTATTCTAAATATTACCTACGATTTTTAAATTTATTTTTAAATTATTGAAGTTTACTTTCTCTCAATATACATTCTTTTCAATAACAAAATCATTTTAACATGTCATATTTGAGAGAAATTAGTCAAATATTGTACACAGTTAACTTTTCTATAAAAAGTAAAGTACAAAAATTATTATTGTAATATATATTGATGAAATGTCTTGGTTATAAAATTTAAAATAAAAAGAATAAAACCACCAAGCATGTAGATCAATTAGTAAGGAGTTGTTTTAACTTAATTAAAGGTCTTGAGTTCAATTATTTGAAAATACAGTTACGTTAAAAACTTAAAACTTGGTAGAAAGAGCTATGCTGTCTATTGTAATCCTATCTGACTAGAATCTGAATTAGTCAATACTCATAATTTAGAGTTTGGTTACCGAATAATTGTTTACCAAAAATAAATGAATATAGAGTATGAATAACTAAAATATTAAGAGAAATTAATTTAATTTACCATTTCAATAATAATAATAATAATAAGACAAAATTATTGATTTTGCTCCTAAAAAAATTATAACTGTGTTAATTTAGTTACTGAAAATTGAATTTCTCTCAATTTATGAATTTAATCACTATTTGTCAAAATGTTTTTTGATAACAAAAAAATTTAGTAATAATACGATTTAACGACAATAAAAACCAATGAATATATTATTAGTTGAACAGCTTTGGTTGGATGAGAAACTTTGACGCTGTCTCCACATTCGTCCAACTCTGATGATGTATTTAATACAAGTGGCCTTCAATTAAACACCCCCATGCCTTCCCTTCCCACCTTCCTCATGTCCCCTACTCATTAAATATGACACAACCCATTCATACCTGATCAAAATTCAAACCTACTTCATTTATCCATTATTAGTTTATTACACTAATTTAATTTTCAATATATTTCTTTCCGATTACTGTCACTTATGATATCTTTCCAAGTGAACCACAAATTCTACGTTTTGGTGAATTCTATATTTTTACAACCAAATTGTCGTTGCTATTTTCTATAGAGAAGGAGTTCTTGGATCCGCCAAATCCATCGTCAACCCGCGGGTCCAAAAAATTTCTATAGAGCTCCAGAAATTAGAACTACCTTTAGAACACAAAGAAAATCAACCCCAGATCTCTCATCCTCATGACAGCAGCAGAGATTCATAGCAAAAAGGCAGGGACCCTTGTCTGCAAATCAAATTCCACTTATTTCTGCACTATGAACCAAACTTAAAAGGTTAGTGATACCCACCTTTCTCTCTCCCCTATACTCAGTATTCGTCTTCTTCATTGATTTCCATGTTTCAACAAGATTCTCGCTTTCCTCCCTTTCCAACTTGCTTTCTCGTTATCGTGGTCAAATGAAGAGTGCCATTTAGTTTTGATCAGCGATACTCACCTTCCTGTCTTTCTTCCGAGTGGTCCTGCCTTTGTTTTTAATTCATTCATTTATTATCTCTCTCCACCTGGACCTTCGAAGGTCAGTTTATCCTTATCAATTTTTCGAGTCGATGTGCCTGAGTTTATGTCCACTGACCGTTCTTAAGGTTGTTCCGTAGGTGCGAAATCAGGAAAAAAAAAAAAAAAAAAAGGAGATTCCGGCGGATGTTGTACATTTTGCGTTAGTCAATTCTTCTGTTCTGTATACAATCTTAAAGCTACTTTTCCTTTGTTCGCATTCATATTTACCTAACTGTCCCTTTCAGTTCTCCAATTAACTTCATGTTCTATTATGCAACCAAAGTAACCAAAATTTACCTTAAAATCTCTTCTTTTTCTTCCATAATTTCCCCAAAATAGTACTAGGTTGTCTGAGACACATACATAGGAGCCATGGAAAAAGTAAAACCCTGGTCTTTCTACCACATTATGGGCTCTTTATGCTTCTCTGTACTCCTCTTGTCTGAAATCTGTCTGGCTGGAATTCAAAGAGTGGGGGAGATCCCTACAGGGTATGAAGGCTCACAAATGAACTGGATTGACAAAGACGGTATGTTTCTGGTATCAAAAAATGGAGACTTCAAGTTTGGCTTCATGACCACTCAAAACGACACCACATTGTTTCTCCTTGTAATCCTCCACGGCGACACTCCCACTGTCGTTTGGACGGCGAACAGAGGACACCCTGTGAGTAATTCCGATCGCTTTGTGTTTAATAAAGCAGGTAACGCGTTTTTACAGAAAGGAGGCTCTGTGGTTTGGTCCACAGATACAGAAGACAAAGGGGTTTCTTCAATGGAATTGCAGGACACAGGAAACTTGGTTTTGCTTAGAAATGATAGCAGTATAGTTTGGCAAAGTTTTGACCATCCAACAGATACGTTATTGCCAATGCAGGAATTCAAAGAAGGAATGAAACTCATCAGTGAAGAGAGTCGAAATAACTTGACCTATGTCCTTGAGATCAAATCTGGGGATGTAGTTCTCTCTGCTGGTTTTCAAACCCCACAGCCTTACTGGACTATCAAGAAAGATAGCCGCAAAACCATCAACAAAGACGGTGATTCTGTCGCTTTGACTTCGATAACTGCAAATTCCTGGAGATTCTATGATAAGAACAAGTCCTTGTTATGGCAGTTCATTTTTGCTCAAGATTCACCAGGCACAAATTCCTCGTGGCTTGCTGTTCTTGGAAGTAATGGTCTCATCACTTTCCCTAATCTTAATTCAAATGGTGCTTCTGCCTCACCAACTACAATTCCACAAGACTCTTGCAGTACACCAGAGCCTTGTGATCCTTACTACATATGCACAGGTGATAACAACTGTCGTTGCCCTTCTGTTCTTAGCTCTCATCCCAATTGCAAGCCAGGGTTTGCCTTTGCCTCTCCTTGTGATGATGACTCAAAGGTGTCATTAGAGCTCGTGAAAGCCGATGATGGACTCGATTACTTCGCGCTCGGATTCCTCTCGCCATCTTCCAAGACTGACTTGAATGGCTGCAAGGCTTCCTGCCAAGCAAACTGCTCTTGTCTTGCCATGTTCTTTCACAGCAATTCTGGGAACTGTTTTCATTTGGAAAGTATAGGAAGCTTCAAGAATTCTGGTACAAGTTCTGGTTTTGTTTCTTACATTAAGGTTTCAAGTAATGGAGACACTGGAACAGGAGGTGGTGGAAGCAGTAATAAACATACTGTGGTTGTTGTGGTTATTGTGATTATAACACTGCTTGTCATTTTCAGTTTGATCTACGTGGGATTTAGATGCTACAAGAGAAAGCAGAAATTGCCTGAGTCTCCAAGAGGGAGTTCAGAAGAGGACAATTTCCTGGAAAATTTAACTAGAATGCCAATACGTTTCACCTACAAAGACATGGTAACTGCAACTAATAACTTCTCAGAGAAGCTTGGACATGGAGGTTTTGGCTCAGTTTATAAGGGAACTCTACCAGATGGGACTCTTCTAGCTGTGAAGAAGCTGGAAAGCATAGGCCAAGGGAAGAAAGAGTTCAGAGCTGAAGTCAGCATCATTGGCAGCATTCATCATCTCCATTTGGTCAGACTCAAAGGGTTCTGTGCAGAAGGAACACATCGCCTTCTAGCTTATGAGTACATGGCAAATGGCTCACTCGACAAATGGATATTCAAGAAGAACAACGGAGAATTTATACTAGATTGGGACACCAGGTTTAACATAGCTTTAGGGACAGCAAAAGGGTTAGCATATTTGCATGACGATTGTGATTCAAAGATTGTTCACTGTGACATCAAACCAGAAAACGTCCTTCTTGATGATAACTTCCTAGCCAAAGTCTCAGATTTCGGTTTGGCCAAGCTCATGACTCGCGAGCAAAGCCATGTCTTCACAACACTAAGAGGAACCAGGGGATATCTCGCACCAGAGTGGATCACAAATTATGCCATATCAGAGAAAAGCGACGTGTACAGCTACGGGATGGTTTTACTTGAGATCATTGGTGGGAGAAAAAACTATGATCCTACTCGTAGTTCAGAGAAATCCCACTTTCCAACTTTTGCCTTCAAGATGATGCAAGAAGGGAAGTTGAAGGAGATTCTTGATTCCAAGTTGGGAATAGATGAGAATGACGAAAGGTTTCATGTTGCTGTCAAAGTTGCATTGTGGTGCATACAGGAAGACATGTCTCTGAGGCCATCCATGACCAAAGTTGTTCAAATGCTTGAGGGTCTCTCTACTGTTTCTAAGCCACCAGCAAGTTCTCCACTTGGTTCTCGTCTTTACTCAACTTTCTTCAAATCTGCAAGCGAAGCTGGTACATCTTCAGGACCATCAGACACTAATAGTGATGCTTATCTTTCTGCAGTTCAGCTCTCTGGACCAAGATAACAATAACTTTTACCATTTTCTTTTTGTTTAATCTTGTTAGGGAATTAGATATGGTAGCTAGAGCTATTATTGTATAGGGTTTCATACTTGTGTTTATGTATACTTTGATGAGTCATGCAAATTCTGTAATGTGAATGGCCGCCTCTATCATGTAGTCCTTTATGTGCTGCAGATTTGCAAAGAGCGGAAAGTTTACAAATTACAACCCACACTCTTAATAATCCCTACTAGTTTACACACTTTCCCAAACTTTTTAAAAATACTCTCCCCTTTTCTTTATTTTTAAACTGTACAATTTCTTCCTTGTAATTATTAGATTAAATAATAATTTTGGTCCTTATAGTTTCAACAAAACTATAAATTGATCTCTATATTTTATTTTTATGTAAAATAGTCTTTATAGTTTCTCTTAAGTTAATCTCTTTCATTATTATAGTTAACTTTGCTGTTAAAATGATTCTATAAGACAACTAATGTGTATATTTATAAATATGTGAGCATGCTCAGTTATTATTTTTTGCACAATTTTCAGCTGTTATATCAATAAAATTCTCTCTTTGCCCTTCATTCTCATATTAACGCTAGGTCAAAAAATTAGGAATTAAGGGCAAAATGAAAATTTTATTAACATGGCGGCTGAAAATTGTGCAAAAATTAATGACTGAGCATGCTCACATATTCATAAATGTACACATGAGTTGTCTTATAAAATCATTTTAACAACAAAGTTAGCCATAATGATGGCAAAGATTAACTTACATAGATAGAGAAACTATAAGGACTATTTTACATGAAAATAAAGTATAGAGATCAATTTATAATTTTGTTGAAACTACAAAGGCTACAATTATATTTTAACCTAATTATTAAATATACTTTGTTTTAGTCTAATTTTATATTCTTTGTCTAAAGAAATTTGACTTTTTTTTTAATGTCACATATCTTTTTGATTAAACTACCTTCTATTAACCTAAGGACTTTTATGTATAGTGGTACTTTCTTTTGCTCCTAATAAAAAATAATATGTGAAAAATATTCTATTTTCTTGTAAAACAAAACATCTAAAATACATAAAAATATATAATATATAATATATAATATTAAAATATTTTAATTATGTTATATATATCTATACCAATCATAAATCTCTTCCTAATTGTATAAATTTTTAAAAAAAATTTAAAAATACATAAAAATATTCATTAAAAATTCAAAAAAAATTAAAAAATTCAAAAAAAATTGAATCGATTGAAACAGTTGATTTTACTGATTCGATTCATTTTTTATCAATTCACTAGTTCAAACCGAACCAGTTTCATGACCGATTCATCAATTTTTTGAATAAACTTACAAATTAATTTGATTTTCTGGACACAGATACATACCGACTTTACATTGTCGATTGTTTATAATTAGTTCCTTGTATTGTATTGCACGCGGTGGAGGCTGCTCTATGCCTCTCTCTGTGTTTTTATATTTTATGGTATACAATTACATTTTGGACATTTCTAATTAGTCCCTTTCATTCTTATCGGGCTGCAGGGCTTGTCAAAATGAGAAAGGAATTGAAGAAAATAATAATTAAAAAAAAAAATATATATATATATATATATAAACAAAAGTGGCTTCTAGAATATCGGTTAGTTTGGACTGACAATTTCACATTGTCGTTAGTTTTTAAAGGTTTAGAAGTTTAAATTTATCCGCCAAGTATGATATCTTTGTTACTATTTTATTCATAATGGCTCACTTGTTTGTTCTCATTCCATTCTTGATTCTTTTATTTTAAGTTATCTATGTTGTGGGTTTTATTTATTTGTATAATAAGTTCAGTGTGCGATGAATCCTACAGGTGATAAAGTTATCGACAATTTTATGAGAACTAAGAAGGGAAGAGTTACTTTTTTATATCTACAGAGCTTAAAATTTTATGATTTATACTAATAAAAATATTTATAATTTAATGTGTCTGATTTTTTGAAAATTTAGTATAAATAAGCCTTCATAACAAAATTGTGAGGGGTGTTGGATGATTTGTTGCTTGCTTGGGAGATTGATGTTAGAAAACTCGTTGGTTTAAATATTTACCAATAATATATTAGAAATTCAGGTATTCAATATTAGATAGTTTAATGATAATAGTTGTTTAAATCTTGATACGGACGGAAAATTGATTCTCAAAGATAATAATTAAAAAAATTCTACCTAAAAATTTAAAGGCTTGTTTTGTATGGGAATTTTTTGTCTTTATTTTTACTGAAAATAAAAAATACGCTTGAAAATGTGTTTGATTGAATTTAATAAAAATATTTTTTAAAAAATATTTTTTAAAATGAGCCAAATCTGAAAATACTAAAAAAATATTTTTAATGTTTCCTTTTTAAATTTTAGAAATAAGAAGATGAAAAAATAAAAAAATGAAAACAAGATGACTTTTTTAAAATTATAATGAAAACAATTGAAAATAAGGTGACAAGCTTGTAATTATAATGAAAACATGTTTTTCAACTTTACAAACCAAATATATTTCTTAAAATACTAAAAGCTGAAAATGAAAATACATTTCAAAAAATAAAAATTAAAAATAAAAATAGAAAAAACCAAACATATCCTAAGTGATTTTGTATTTGCACAGTTTCAAATGACAAATTTTTGCTTAAACAATGGTTTTGGATTTCATTCCTTAAACCAAAGTATAAAGTTTAACCTTTATTAATATTGGAACCTGTAAAAAATAATGTCTACTAATTTCTTTTTTCTTTTTCTTTTTCTTTTCTGGATTTTTATTGCCATTGGGCTTAGGTTCCTTCCTTTTCTTCTTTTTTAAGCAAGCATGAAACATAGGATTTGCACAAAATTCATGTAGTAATGATTTTGGTCCAAATTAGCAAAACAAAATATTATCAATAAAAAAGTTTACGAGTCTTCGTAACCATTGTCTGTAAAACATTTATTAAGAAGTATTAAAAAAATTTTAAAATGTATAAATTGTGCGTTAGTTAATGATTAGTCTAATAGAGTATACAATATATTGTAGTTGTGAGAGTTAGAATTATAGTTATGATGGTATTAGAAACAATTTCAGTAGCAATGTGGGCTTAAGAGAAAACTCAAATTCAAACCTTCTTCAAACTAATCATTATTAATGACAAGCTTGCAATTAGAATAATAATTTCTAAAACCTTCAAATATTTTCCTGTAAATTTTTTTGTATTTGGAGTTTAAGGTTTAAATTTTTATGATTTTGATTTTTATGGTAAAGATATTATTTATTTTTTTTAATTTGATAAACATTTCAATTATATATGAACTGATTATTACATAAATATGATTATATCATTTGCGGGAAAAAATGATAAAACGGAGTAAAATTTTTATCCAGTGAAATTAGACTAAATAAGCTACTACTTAAATAGATATTTTAACAATCTTTTTCAAAAAAGGAAAAAATTAAACTGTTACGGACATAAGCTTTTATGATTACTTAAAAAAATATTCGAACTATACACCATTATTTTTATAACTTTATAAAAATTATTATTCTGGAAAATTTTTCTTAAAAATTATTGAGCAATAATAATGATTAGTTTTAAGAAGTAACTAATTATTAAATAATATACAAAATTACAAATTATACAATTTTGTTTTTAAAAAAATGTTTGATGCTAAAACTAAAAGATTGGATTCGCAAAAAAATCATGTTACTTTTATAATTACTTTTCTTAGTAAGTCTTTTGTAATTAATTTGTTTTGGAATGGATTTGGCAAAGAAAATATCAGTAAGGCGCTCACAATTCACAACGTTGGAAAGGGCAATTCATTCTCTACCAGCCGTTGGTGATATGACTTCGATTCTCTCCATCTCTAACCATTCTCTGCTTCGGTCTACTGTTTCCTGTTCCTTCTCCGAAATCAATATTCCCGCCAAATTACAATGGTCGTCTTCCTCGACAGCCAAATTTTGCTCAGACCACGCCAAAGAGTTCGTTTCAGGTGAAGTTATCTCTCTGAGCCCAGCTTAATATGGAATAGCTTTGGTAATTGTTACGTTTACATGCTTCTATCACAGGTCAAATTGGCGTATCAACTTCTACTAGCAGAAGGAGTGGGCTTATATTTATAGCCACACTACCATGTCTTCTTCCCTTAACGCAAATCATGGACAGTCATAGAGCAAATGCGATCGAGTAAGTTGAGTTACTTGTTTTTTCGGGTTTAATTTTTTGTTACTAGTTAGAAAATTATTTTACTTGTAACTAATTAGGCTAAATGGATGAGATAGATTGGAGGAAAATTATGCTTGCACCTGTTGAGTAAATGAATGCGATTTGGCCAATGGGCTGGTTATAGATGTAAAAGGAATGATAACCATAAATTATTGATACATACAACTAATTTAATGTTTTCTTGAATTTAGCTTTATTTCCAAAGCTGAAACTTTGATTAATGTTCTTTTTGGCTTTATAAGGGTAAGATGATAAACCTCATTGATGTCCGGATCTGTTGCATATGTCAATTTGGTTAAAATAATTCATAATAAGTATAATCTTGTCAAGTTTGTGTATTGTACTACCATGCCGGATGTATACTCATTTCTGTGCTGCTTTTCCACCTCGATTTAAGGCCAGATACGAAGAAATATCTGCTTATAAGAGAAGAGGTCAGCAAGGTATTATCAAAAGGAAAGGCAGCAGGAGTTCTGCGTTTGGTTTTCCATGACGCTGGGACCTTTGAAATGGATAACAATTCAGGTTTACATCTGAGGGATATTATCTCTCATACAAATAACTTTTCTTATTCTTCTTAGATGTTTTTATATAAATACTGCATATGTCATGTTTTGTAGGTGGCATGAATGGTTCTATAGTCTATGAACTTGAAAGACCTGAAAATGCTGGACTAAAAAAATCTATAAAGGCATGTTCTATCTATCTATTGTTCTTAGTCTCCTTTACTTCCCCACCCTCCACTCCCAACATGTCCGCTTCCTTTTTTCTTTTTCCTTTTTTGGTTTCACCAAGAAGGCTATATAATTGTACTTTCTATATACATAACTCTGAATTTCTTATGCATGAATACATCTTTTATGTAATATACGGGCTAATGCCTTGGTGGAAATCTTGTTTAGATTCTGCAGAAAGCAAAGACTCAAATAGATGCTACTGAACCAGGTCACTGTTTCCTTTGGTAGCAGCTGCTAAAACGTTTCAATGGTAATTGTTGATTTGGTCTAGGCCAACAAATTTTCTTTTTATCATTGTCAGTATCCTGGGCGGACATGGTTTCTGTGGCTGGAGCTGAAGCAGTTGCAGTATGTGGAGGACCAAAGATCCAACTTTCGCTTGGCAGGCTAGATTCTTTGTAAGATGCTGATTATAAAGTTAATATACAAGATGTGACTAACAATTTTTTTTTTTTTTTTACTTTAGGATACAACAAATAATCAAGTACGTGTCAACTTTATAAAACAGATTTAGATGCTTCATCAAAATGATATTCAGTCCTAATTTATGTATCATGTTGAGCTTCTTGTTGAAAAATGATCATTCTTTTTTACAGAAAAGAACAGTTTAATGGGATTTAATTCATAGATTGCAACTTATGAATGAAACCAGGTTTTGTGCCTTCTGCCAATAATATTGCCATCCTTTTTATGGACAGGGAGCCTGATCCTGAAGGGAAACTTCCTGAGGAATCTTTAAATGCTTCCGGTTTGAAGAAATGTTTCCAGAAAAAAGGCTTTTCGTGAGTAGGAAATCCTTTTTATTTTGGCATTTGCACTGTGTAAGGGTGATTGATTGCCTTTAATTTCCATTTTTTACGACCCTGCACGACGATAAAATGAGTTGATAATTAGGTCACATTTTTGCAGCTACGCATGACCACATTTTAGTGACCTTGCATAATTATCATAGATTCTTAAAATGGGTGAATAATCTGACGTCTTGTTGAAGTCTTGATCTTAATCCAGAGTAACAAGGGATATTTAATAATTTAATTTGCTCATGCGTTATTGATCAATGATGGGGCTTCTCTTTTCCAGAACACAAGAACTTGTAGCCTTGTCTGGAGCCCACACACTTGGAAGTAAAGGTTTTGGAAACCCAATTTCTTTTGACAATTCATATTACAAGGTTCTTCTGGAGAAGCCATGGATGTCTTCAGGTAAATTAACAAATTCATTGAATAAACTTGAAAGATTGTTTTTGGTATTTTAAAGAAAGTTGCTACTATTTACTATTTTCCTGTTCCTGAAAACAAAGAAATTTAAAAGAAAAGAGGCATTGAGGACACATCTTGCATTTTGGCTCCAGCACGTTGCTTACTACAGCAACGATGTCTAGCCTGAATCAAAATATAGAAAAGAGATCAATCCCTGTGATGAAATGCCCATTTTCTGTGCAGGCCAAATATATCCCTTACTTACGTGCTCTCGTCATTCATTTTTTATTGATGTTGTTATCACGTTCTTCTACTGTTCTCTTATATGCAGGTGGTATGTCAAGTATGATTGGCCTTCCTTCAGATCACGCACTTGTGGAGGATGATGAATGCTTAAGGTTCATATTTTAAATACTGGTCTAGAGCTACCCTTAATATGATATTTATCCATTTCATTTGTTGCTAGGCATTACAGTTACAAAATAATATGTTGAAGTTCTTTATAAGAGGAATGAAGAAAAAATTTACATAAGGTAAAAAGTTAGTACAGTGAAAATAAGAAGCATTTTTCCCCCTTAAGCAATTAACCATTCATGCAGATTTTCCGTTAAATGAGCACACTACCAGTATGATAAGGTTATTTGCACTAATTTATAAGTTCTTCAACTGGAATAGGAATTTAGTCATCCTATTCATTTTCACATTTCTTGTTCAAATATAAAATTTCAGCTTCTTAGCAGAATGGTCCTGAGCCAACTTCTAAGCCTCTTCAATTGCTTTTACAATGGTTGGTCATTGGGTTTGGGGCCTCTTATTAATGAGGTGCTAAAAAGAATATTTTGTCCCATCATAAAGGACTGTAAATGAGTTGCAAATGGCAATAGAATGTCCGCATACACTACATGCATTTGTCTATGCTAATTATCTGAATATTTTTATGTGCATATCTTAAAAGAATTGCATTTATTGCCCAGATGGATTAAAAAATATGCAGACAATGAGAATATGTTCTTTGAAGATTTCAAGAATGCGTATGTCAAGCTGGTGAATTCTGGTGTGAGGTGGAAAGCCTAATAAATGCAGGAATTTGGATGTTCCATGAAAGGAGCCAAATTGTTTTGGTTAATTTGTAGCTAGTGAATGTGCACAATAACCATAATGTTTGGAAAGGCTATACTAATATGTTCTGAAGTAGCTTGAATCGCAGAATATCTTATTCGAGAGTGGTTAGGGACCACGGTTTTCTTATCCCACCTAAACTTGGCGACTTCATAACACATCTCCTAATGGGTCTCCATAATTTTGTTGATTTTTCTATGATTTCTAAATGCAAAACAAAGAAAGAAACCAAATGGCAAGCTCTAACAAAAGCTTTTTCTCATTGCTTTACTCTCGTTTTTCAGAAGGTGCACGTAACCTTTCCATCCATCAATGAACCCTTTCGTTCTCCTTGGGGTTTGTGGGTGTTTGTCACACTTGAAATGTGGTGTCTTATGGTGTTTAAAAATTAAGGGTCTGTTTGGTTTGTGAAAATATTTCATGTTTTCATTTTCAATCTTTATTTCCTGAAATGCATTTCCTGAAACACTGAAAACATCTTTTTTGTGTTTTCAGATTTAGGCTTATTTTAAGAAATGTTTTCAAGAAAACGTTTTCAGTTAACTCAACCAAACGCATT
This sequence comes from Biancaea sappan, assembly GCA_037074585.1. Lineage (NCBI taxonomy): Eukaryota > Viridiplantae > Streptophyta > Magnoliopsida > Fabales > Fabaceae > Biancaea > Biancaea sappan. The sequence goes on along the minus strand of CM073494.1, from coordinate 41,042,704 downwards.
TTCAAGTTCATTTTCTGTTTTCAGTGAAAATAAAAACAGAAAATGCCCAAACCAAACAGGCCCTAAGTTTCCAAAATGAAAACAAATTAAAACGAGTGGACACAAATTACATTTTTATTTCTCTTAAAAGATAAAATCCTGAAAAAACTTTTTGAAACGGATAAGGTGGTTTGCAAATTCTTATGAACCGTCACTTTAAATTAATTATGCATAATTAGAGACGTAGCCTTAAAACACAATAAATTGAAAAGAAAATATATCTTGTGGGTATGCTTGACCTAAAATAAGAGCCAAAAAGTCTACGTACTCTTTGATAAGAATTAAAGTTTACATAGTTCAAGGAATACTAAATTGTAACGGGTTATTTGAATTTAATTTTTGTAGAAGAAAAATGTGGATGAATCTACTTTAACATCTATTGTCAAATTATATTTTAAAAATTGTTACTTCACTTCTTTCTCTTTGTTTTTCCACCTTTTGAATTTGTTTATTTTTGTAAAAGCATTTTTCCCAAGGATAGATTCTTCTAACAGTTATTGAAGAGTTGTTGGAATCAAAGAAAGTATTTTTAATTTGATATTTTTTGAAATTTTGTAAAAATTTCTCTGAAAAATCTTTTTTTTTGTAATTTCAAGATAAAATAACGTCATTGAAACCCTTTGCTTGTGAGCTTTTTGCACATGAACTAACTGACCCTAAATAAAACTTGAGGGACACATAATTTCACAAGGGCACAATCAGTAGACTTCCTAAAAATATAATAAAATAAATAGAAAATTATTAACAATAAGTAGGCTTCCTAAAAATATAATAAAATAAATAGAAAATTATTAATTTAGTCCCTGAAAGATTATAATGATCTCAATTTAGTCTTTAAAAGATTAAGTGTCTCAATTTTGTCATTAAAATATTGCATTTATTTCAGTTTGATTCTTTTTATTGTTAAATCTCAAAATCTACCATTGCCAAATCTTAAATTTTTTTTTTATAGCTAAAGTCAATTTGCTAAATTTAGGAACAAAATTGAGGCAAACACAATCTTTTAAAGACTCAATTGAGACATTTGATCCTTTAGGGATCAAACTGAGACAACTATAATCTTTCTAAGATCAAATTAGTAATTTACTCTAAAATATAAAAGAAGTATCAAAGCATGCAGTGTGAGCATATTCAGCCAAATATCATTTTATTCAAGGACAAGGTAGCAGAAAATTTGTGGTACTATTCTTAACTTCCCTCTAGTAGTAGTATCCTCTCTGGAGTTTTCTCCAAATATTTGTTAGACAACTACAGAGTCAAGGTGACGCTCACATACAAGCAAAAAGAAGTGAGGGATAATGCACAACTACTTGGGCAATGAAACATCAATAAGGGAATTTTTATCCTTCTATGTAATTACCTTAAGTTCTCCTAATCCAATCCCTCGACAGTGGAATTAATTAGGACACTTTTGGTTTGTGAGAATGATTTTTAAGAGAATGAGAATGTGAATGTGAATTGGAATGGAAGCTCATAAACATATTTGGCATGGCATAGAACGAAATTGAATAAGATAGTATTACTTTGTTTGGTTTAATGGCAATATGTAGAAACTTAGAGATGATTATAGCTAGTTACCAATTTACTCCTATGCACAAAAATGTTTTAAAATGTTAGAAATGGCTACGCACTCAAGAAGGGCTGAATTGAGTGATAAATAAAAATGTTAAAATTGGAAGATAAGAATTAACTTTAAAACAAAAGATTTGCAAAATATATGTTTTGAAAAAAAATGCTAAAGCAAGAGTTATAGAATAAGAGCTTAAGTCAAGATGATTTAAGGAGAAGTTAAACAAATTTGAAAGAAAAAGTGCAATAAATAAAGTAGAGGTAGGGAACGGCAAAACATAAAGATTTCTCTTGATTCACTTGTTAAATTAGCAACTTGAAAAATAAGAATAAATATAAGATAGAAAAATTAAAAGTTAGTGTTAAAAAATAAATTGCATAGTATTGGATTGAGATTCGAGTAACTCACATTTCTTAAGGGTAATTTCACGCCTTCCTCAAGTTGATTTAGCCATATCACTCAGTGCAAAGGTATACAGAGGTGTTACCTCTAAAACATAACAACAACCTAGAACTCGCATGTTTGGTCTACAATTCTTACACAAAAAATATAGACAGTACTCTATTTCTCACACACCTTCTCTACCCAAAGTATCACACAAGTAATGATATATCTCATATATTTTTTCCATCACCATCTATATCTCATATTTTCACTTCAGCACTTCCAATTACACAAAGACGCACATATATATAGTGTTCCTTCTAAAAAGATCCGTTGGCCACATTGATATGAGAATAAAGGCTTTTGATTCTCATTAAATTGAGGTAATGAATGGATTAAAACAATGTAACAACCACATATTATAAGCAATGTTAATGTATATAAAGAGAGGTTAACGAAAAGAATCATTGTATTTAGGTGGATATAAACGTATGGTACAATGATGGGTCTTCAAAACAATTTTTATTTTCATATTTTATAATAATAAATTCCAACATCAACTTATTAACAAGCCTACATCTAATACCCTAGCTTCAACTTGTGATTTTCACAATATTAGCAAGTTTACAAAAGGGTACTTATAAGCCACAATACACCACTATATATATATATATAAACTACTCCACAAGAGTTTCTCCCCTGATAATGATATTTCCTAAAATCCAACTCAAGGAATTCCTTCATTGAGACAGTCAAATAGAAGAAGTGAAAAAATGTTAGTGGATAACTCTCTCAAAGAGTAAATTTACAAATGATAGGGCGCAGGGAAGAGATAATGTGTCAAGTGAGCTCAAATTTCAAAGATCAAGAGCAAAATTATTTAGTGTTTCAGAGCCATAGGTAGCACATATATATACTTTCCCTCCAAATAGCCATTGTATGCATATGTAAGCAAATGTGTATAAGACTAGCTATTATTGTCTTTGTATCAACTTTTCCATGCACCAACCAATTGACAATAGACTATAACAGTTGACTACTTGATCATTTTTGTTCCAAAAATACGAAGAGGAAAAGTGGAGATAAAAGTTTTCAACTTTCTAAAGATCGACCAGTTGATTGTCAAAACTAGCCAGTTGACTAGTTGCTCTCAAAACAATCTCCTGGAATCCCATAACATTGACCAATTGACTATTAGTCTAAAGTAATTTTCTTGAAATTTTCTAAGACTTGCCGGTCGATTGGCTAGTCTTCATTTGTTACTCTAGACTTGTCTCCAAGGTGACTAGTCAATTGGTTGCTCCCTGTAATGTTTTCTAGAAAGCTTGGACCTAGCTAGTTGACTATAATTGGAGAGCTATTTGATTGGTTGCTTTCTATCAACTGCCAATCGACCAGTGGCTTCTTGAATATTTTTCAAGAGTTTATCAAGAGCCCTAGTGATATCTTTTATCTCTTATACAAATTGTCTAAGTCCTAAAGCTAAGGTCTTATATGTCTTGGAAGCTTGATGAGCCTAGAAACTTGATATCTATAAAGTTTTCATCTAGAGATATATTCCTTAAAAATGTTTGTTATTATCAAAATATTTAGCATTAATGCAATAAGTTCAATATATAATAAATTCAACCAATTAAAAGGAAAAAAAGTGTGTTGTTAAAGCAACCAAAACCCTTAGACTACAAGTCTTAGGCCATCTCAGTTGATTTCTAGTATATCGTTATCCAATTCCTACACTTTTTTTTGCCATTGGCAACTCATTTTTGCAATTGAGGTAGTTGATTTCTAGAACCATTGATTTTCCTTGCTATGTACCATCAATTATGTTCTTTACTATGATTTGCGTTTTGACAGAAAAGAAAGAACAATAAAGGCAAAATGTGCATAGGGTTTTTGTTGGTTGAGGAAGAAGCTTGGACAATGGACGATGCTATTAGAGCCAAGGAAAAGGTTGGCTTAAGTGATGGAGAATGACAGGAGAGGACTACGAAAAAGGAAGAGGCTTCGATAGACTTAAGGAGGACAAAATCAATTAAGGAGGATGCTTCCACGAAAGAGAACTCAGTCTTTGAGTGCTATTCACTATTATACGAAAGGAAATTTGGGTAATTGATTATGATTCCATGAATAGAAACAATGATTTATGATTCCACAAAAAAGAGCCATTGTTTGAAGGGAAAAAAAAATAGCCACTTGACAACAATTAGCAATCCCTCAAGAATAAGGATTCCTTTCTTCTCCCTCATACCAAACAAGGGAATGGGTCATTTATGATTCCCTCTCCCTTTCCCTCCTTTGGTTTCTAGCATACCAAACATGGCCTAATGTTCTCATATATTCCTTTAGCATCCTTTTCCTCTTGTCACTTTTCCTTAAATTAATTCAACTCTTCATCTGTCATCCCATCCAACTTTTCAACCTCTATTTCTCACTAATTACCTCAATCTATTTTATCTTCTTAGAACCTCATTGTAGGCCTTCAATTTGGGTTCCTTAGGAATAAAAATCTCCTAAATATAATCATAGGTGGTGAAAGGAATGAGTGCTCCAAGGAAGATAGCTTTTCTTTGCATATAGGAAGACTTAGTAAACTTCATATGAAGTTGAGGATGAATTAAACTTCAATGGTGTATTTGTTACATGACATAGTATTAAAAAAGATCTCTATTTTGGCTACACCAATCTCAACCTATACTCTTTGTTAGACAAATATTATAATACCTAAGAATGGGGTTGAATTGGGTACAAGATCCTTTTTCAAATTTCTTTTGACAAAGGAATTTTCTTTCTTCAAATCAATATCCTGAGAAATAGACTAGAAGGACAATTTTTAGACTTTTGAGAAATAAGATTTTGAGGAGAGTAATTTGAAGACAATTGTTGTATCTTTAAGAAAGATCCTTTTTAAATAACCTTTTGGTTAGAGATCTCTTGAAAATAACAAAAGGAACTTCGTTTGAAACCGTGGTTGTAGTTAAAATAGTATCTTTAGAAATAGAGGATGAAGGTCAAAGAAGAGGGAACATTGTGATGTATAGTGGTTCAAGCCCTCTTAGAAAGAAGTCCCTACATGTACTTCTTAAGCATACAATCAAAGAATTTTATAAAGATAAATCACTATTGATACAAACAGCAACCTCAACCCTTGAGGATCAAGAACCTGCTTTTATGCTAGCATCCTACTAAGTTTGTACAAGATCTTAGCAAACTTTAACCTAGTAGACCAACCCTGGTCTTTTTCAACCTCTTCTATCCAAGAGGACAGCTCATCAAGCTTTTAAACCAAACTATAGGATTTGTACAAGATTCTTAGAAATTTCAACAACCCCACTCTCAAGAAAACTACTACAATAAAATAGTATGGTGGATTTTTGTTCACACAGAACACAAAGAAAAATAAACTCACATAGAGGAATACATATGTATATAACTCTCTCACTTAAACAAGTGAAGAAAATACTCCAATCTCTCAAAGATTTTTCCCAAGCAATCAATACGCAACTTGTGGTAGGATATGATCGTAAATATTCTTCATTCATGATACTAGTTGTTGAAGAAGAGACCTCCAACGTTTGATCTCCAATAGTCTTCTTCCATTAATGCACCTATGTGATTTTCTCCTTCAATAAATTCTCAAAGAGATATCTTCTGAAGTCCTATAGGTTTCGCAAGAAATGAGGAGATATATATCTTTTGACTTGGGAACTTTGAGGTGTACATTATTAACCATTAGGTTGCTACTAAGAGATTTGTCTGCTGGTCTTTCTGTAAAAGTACATTGACAACAACTCATTTTTTTTTGTACATTTCATCCTTTATTCACTGATTGTGCTATTTCTTTTCAACACATGTACTATTCTTGTTAGAGGCAAAAAGAGACTCCATCTTTTTGGACATCATGTGAAGCAGCAAATTGATAAGCAATTTGAAGATAATTTCAACATTTAAAACATGATCATTGAAGCTTAACATATTTTCAGCAACTTAAAAACATAACCCATCTTAGGCCCAATCTTACATAATTAATTTTCAGAGAAAGCCTAATGACAATTAGCTTAACATGCTGGACCTAATTTCAGAATAAGTCTAATTTTCAAACAACAACTTGGTCCAAACTTGAATGCATGGGCATAGTTTCAAAACCCTTCTCTTCAACTCTACAAGAGCACGCCTCCTCATCTTCTACCTCCATATCTCCAGTGTGGCGCTAGTAGTAGGGGCTACCTGAGAGGCAACCCCCACCTCTTCTCCTTCTTTTTCTTGTTTATTTTCTTTCTCCTATCCTCTATGAGAGTTTTTTCTTCTTCTCTTTGTAGAGGTTCTTCCCTCTTCTATGTAAGAGGCTTTTGTTATCCCCACCAACAACATCGTGACCATGAGGACCTCTGGCTTCTCTATCAATGGCGCTAGAAAGAAGCAACTTGGTCGATCCATCAATGATCCATAAGCAGCAGAAGGTGGCGAAGCCGTAACAGTATCAGGTTTAATGTCGGAGTCGCAATTTCAGCGAGTTTTTTTGGGTTGTTAGCATAGAAGACTAGCTCTAATCTAGGGTTTAGGAGTGTATTGCCTCTATTTAGTACCCACTTGATTTAGAGTCCAGGGTGTATATTGCCTCTGTTTAGCCTTCTATTTTGATACTGATTTTTAGATATGTTTTTTTCAATTCATGTATTTTTTTCCTATAAGTCCAGGCTTGTAATATATTTGATGATTTTTAGGTTTTAGTTAATCTTATGTATCCTTAGCTTGGTGCTATTTTAATGAAAATGATTTCCATTTTATCTCCAAAAAAAAAACTTTATCCAAACTTATTTATTAAAAATGATTTGGATTTCATATCAAAATACTATGAGGGCTTAATTTTTTGGCTTTGGATTACATATTAAAAATGAATGAATTAATCAAAACTTGTCCATAAAAAATCCTTGCATTAACACTTTTCCTTCTATTCCTCTTTCGCTAAAATAATTTGTGCTCAATTCCCATCAATGACATGTATTCTCTTCAATTCATTTATAATTGATTGGTTTCGGTTTCCCCAAAGCCACAAAGCAAGATTGATAACAAAAGAGAACAATAGATTAAGGGAACTTAGAAGCATGAAGTCCATTCTCCTTTTTGCCTTTGGCGTTGTCTTCTTTATGTGAAAATGATACTGCCCCAACATGCAAAGGTGAGGAACAAGGGACAAAGTATACATCACTTTCTCTATTGAGGGATTAGAATGGAGGAAATTAAGGCAATAAGACAATAACACCCTTATTGTTAAGTAGGATGCCACATAGGAATGGGATAGATGACATGTTGAACATGTCTAACATGGATGGGTTCTCAACTTGAGTTACTAATAGAAGAGGTTAACTGTACAAAAATAGAAGTTTAGATGGTTAGTTGTCAAAATTTGAAATTCAAGGGGAAATTTGTACATTTTTCTCTTATTCATTTATTTACTTTCTACTTAAGAATGACAAAAAAATTTAAGATTAAAAAATGTCATGAATTGTTCTAAAAATAAGAAACTCAAAGATACCACATATTTGAAAGGTTAAATATAACTATTTTTTTTCCTTATATGTGCTTGTTTTATCTATTGATTTTTTTCATCTGCATATGTGTGTGTGTGTGTGTGTATATATATATATATATATATATATATCCTTTTTTGTATTTTAATTTTGAATATATCTTTTTAATTTACTAACTTATTCTACTTTTGGTGGCATTGAACTTTTCTTTTAATTTATCTAATTCTTATGTTGCTATAAGCAATGGAGAAAAATCTTCACTTCTATCTACATCCTATGATGTTACGTGTTGCAATTCAGAATGGCAACACATACGAGTGAAAATTTCTTCGATAGAGACATAAGTGAAAGTGTAAAAGATAAAATGTAATTGTGTACACAATAAAATAAATAGTCTTAGAACTCAAACTAACCTGACCAAATAGAATTGGTAAATTAGTGACATAGGAGTCAAAATGGTTTGAATTTTATGTTTGAATGTTTGTGCAATTGAATGAACTGTTTTGATTTAACGATTGAATTATTGAAAAAGAAATTAAGCTAAACTTTGTTTCTTTTTTTTTCAATAAATAATTTCATTTTTTATATTGTTAATAAATTATTTTTCATAATTTTCATTTTATATTTAATTTTAAAATTTATAAACTTATTAAATAATGTATAAAATGTATTATTAAATCTATAATTATTCTTACTAGAATAAAAGAAACATTTATGTGTGAATATTGATATTTTTAATTAGTAACCAATGCTTTAACCAATGACATGGTGACCTTGTCCACCCGCTGGTTTAATTTTCAAATGTTCGATCCAATTTTAAAAACTATGAAGCATAAAAATTTTTTAAAAAAAGATATTGATATTCACCATATATACTCAATACTCATTATGCATAATTTAATTTGTTTATATATTTATAATATGTAAAATAAAAATTATGAAAAATATTTATTAATATATTGCATGAAAAAAATAAAAATTATTCATTAAAAAAGGAGAAACCCCATCTAGCTCAATTACACTAAGTCACTAATTCAATGTTCTACTCATTAGATTTAAAAAAAAAAAAAATCAATCCAGTTCAACTGCATAAACAATCCACACATATGAACAAGACTATTTGACGTTCGATTTGCCACTACCACTTCACCAATCCAATTAGTTGGGTTAGTCTAAGATTATCTATTTTATTATGTATACACACTATATTTTATCTTTTATATCTTTTACTCATATCTTCATCCTAAATGGTGATATAAGTGGAAAAAAATGTGAGGCAAATGTTATCAGTAATAAGTGTTCCCTCTTGAAAATCATTCTAGAAAGGAGTGATGACATCATTCGTAATTTTTTGGAGTCTACTGACCATTACTTAGAAATGATTTTATAAGATACATTGTATAAACCAATAGGTCTAAAATCCTTTATGAATTGCAGGGGATAATTTTTAGGGATGAAAGTTAACATAGCCTGGTTAAGCTCTTTCAACATATACTCTCTATTCAGAAAATTCAGCACCATATTAATTATATCTCTTTTAACCAGTTCCCAATAGTGGTGATAAAGATGGGAGGTAATGCATTAGGGCATGGTGCCTTATTCAGATTAAGTACAAATACTGCCTCTTCAACCTCCTTAGCATAGAAGGGTTCATAAAGTACTAAATGTGATGATCTAATAGGGAATGTCAATCATTTTCAACTTTTCTAAAATGGTTATGTCACAGCCCGAACTTGGGGCTATGACTAGCGCATACAGCATGTCACTTACACCGCCGCAAGCTTGATATTTCAACAACTAACCCAAACAAAAAATATAAATGTCTTAGGTAGCCTACTAGATTATAAAGCATACTAAAGATTAATTTTATATGTAAAGACAAATATCTTATCCCGGATAATGGGGAGGCATCCTCGCTATTCGATCCGCAAAACCGAAACATCTTCAGCACATGAAACTGTGAGAAGGTGTGTTCAATCCATTGACTCATCCAAAAATCTATACTTTATACAAACATATAACATCGTAAAATCAACATTTAGATAACAGCTCAAAAACTAGCCATACATATAAACATATATATATATATATATATATGCCCAACACCCTTCTAAACCCATATATTTAGTTATGCACGCCAACAACCTTTACCAAATTTGCATGCCCAAATACAAATATTAGCAATACTTATCGGAAACGTACATACCATTATAAGCATATATCTGTAAACATCCTACATCCACATAGATGGACCCACATACCACATCCTCATCACAAGTGAATTTATATAGACAAGACTACACAACATGTAACATCTACTAGATTTATACTAAACTTATACAATTTAAGAAAATTGTAATATATATTTAGTGAAAATCTTGGTTTAAATTACGAGATTTTTCTAAAAATTCTTATTAAATATTTGATTGCATAAAAATAGGGAAGTTTTGAAACAATTTTCAATATAAAAATTTATACTAAGTAGAGGATGATCGATCAACTAATGGATCTTTATCAGTCGACTGATGGACCTCAGATTTGGATTCTTCATAAATTGAGGATGTATTAGTCGACTGATATAAGGCAATTAGTCGATTGATATGTTTTGTTCTTCAAAATCTCAGAAAGTTGAAGCTTAAAACATAATACAATTCTTTTCTTATTATTTATGTATACTCCATAGCAAAATAACCATAATTTCTTGCAAAATTTCCTCTAGACCTAACTACAACACAACAGATTTACATACAACTCATCTATTTTTATACACATATACAAAATATGCATAAATCTCCAAAAGTTTACATGGGAAATTGATGCAACATTTTCTTTTGCTATTTAATTACTTAACAGCTATACTAGATTATTCTTTGCTTTCTCCTGCTTCTCTACTGTAATTCCTGAAATTGTTAGTCATAACATAAAAACATGAGATATATAATCTCAATAGCTAGTTTACTTAAAAAAATCATTTCAAAAACCATTTCAATCATAAAAACAATTCTCAATAAATAATTCACACTTCCATGAACATAAAAGAACTATCATATAAACATATAACTGTGATATTTTTTTTTTCAATATAGTGCATTATACTTTAGCTACTTTCTCAAGAAAGTACTTAATGTCCTATAAGAAATTTCTGTTATCCCATGAGGAATTTCTGGGATTCTGTCATCCTATAAGGACTTTTACATTCTATGAGGAATTTCTATCATCCCATGAAAAATTTCTGGGGTTCTGTCATCCCATAATAACATAAACTTTACTTTTCAAGAGAAAGTTGGTTCTAGATACTCATAGAAAGCTTTAAGATATACATACTTGCTAAATCATACAAAGAGCATGATAAACAACTGAAATAACTTACTTTCTAGTTAGCTCATAAAAAGAACTCTTCATCTATGAGAAATTTTCTACATCCCATGAGGAATCAAACTCTACTTTCATGAGAAAACATATTCTCAAACATTCATGGAAGACTTTATCATAAAACTATGTTATATCATACACAAGCATGATAATAATACATATAGATTACTTACTTTTATGAAAAACTAGCTACCTTTGATTCCTCTTATAGTTGAAACTTGTGAGTTCTCTCCTAGTTTATCTTGTTTTCTCAATTTTTAGACCTCTTCTTCTTCTATTCTCTTCCTTTTAGTCTGAAAATTGTCATTATATAAATTCTCGAGCACTAGAATTCATCTAAATTAAGGAATCAAGCTATGAAGCTTACCTTTGATGATTTTTTTGCTATAAGCCCAACTAGAACTCTCTTCTCTGCCTTCTTCTCCTTCACTTTTTTTTCCTCTTTCTCTCTCTCTCTTTTCTCTAATTTTTAGAAATTGGTCTTTTCTCTCTTCCTTATGCTTTAAAAAGAGTCTAAAGAGCCTATTTAATATGGAAATCCCTCTTTTACACATGCCTTCTTGTTTTTAAGCTTTGTTGGCAAGATAGGGGTAATCTAGTCAATTTTTTTTAGTTAGAACTGACTTATTCTCGCACTCCAGCAGGCGATTAGTAGATTGATTGCTTCCTGATAGTCGATTGATCTGTAATTAGTCGACTGATCTCTCCCAATTAGTCAATTGATTGCTTTAGAACCTAAAATTTCATCCTAACAGAGAGTAATCAGTCAACTAATCTCTCATCATCAGTCGACCGATTGCAAATATCAGCAACCCAGTCTAATCTTTGATGCTATCAGTCGATTGATTGTTACAATTAGTCGACTTATTCCCTTATAACTTCATTTTCTTCTACTTTTAGCTCATTTATCCTAATTTTTCATGACTTTTCTTAATTACTTGCTTCTAGGCATCTAGAAGCATAAATAACTTAATTCTATTATTATTTGAAACTTAGATAAGAAAAATTTGGGATGTTACACAATACATAGGTATTCCATGGGCACCCACGTTGCCTATCTGCAACCAAAGGATCCATCCAATACTCAATTCTATCCAAAGACATTTCTATACCACATAAGAGACTCATCCATCCAAACCAAAGCATACCCATATGTCAAAAACCAAGCTGCATAACTATACCATACACAATACAGAAAAAGAAGTTATATGTAAACCAACATGGCAAGGTACACAATGATCAGGCACTCACGGCCTTCTTCATAAATCATACCAACTTGACATCTACTGGAATAGAATCTTGGATCTATCCCTCAAAGTTTCTAGCTCATGCCTACACCAGCAACTCACGCTATATACCCCTAGGAAGTCCTTCTTGGATTTTGGCCTATGCTTCGCATCTCATCCAAGCAATGCCAAAAATTGGTCATGGATTTCCATCCCTTCTTGGATGCTAGTCCGTGCCACTCCCCAGCATCTATCGACTATTGTCACTAAGAGGCATATCCTTTGAACTTCGGCTCATGATATATACCACTCAAACAGCTTTTTCAGTGCAACCCTTATTCTGAGTCTTGTTAGACCCCAGGCATGCACTAAGTCGTGAGTCATTGATCTCAGTCTATTGGGTCATGTCTGTAACCAATACAAGTATATAGGATCATGCCTTTAACCACAACCATAACCACAATCACAAACATATTCTGATTGTACACACCAAGTCCATAACCAAAGTGTACCACACTACCACAATAACATCACATATCGACCACATAATTCATAATTCACTTAACCACATAATACATCAGTCCAAGTTCCACATAATTGAACTCACTTGTTATTCCAATACCAACTAGTAACCCAACTCATTCCACCTCATATAAATCACAATACGCATATGTGATTACTAAGGGCTTATCTTATCTAAGGACTAGGTGTATATTTGTGTGTGTCTGTACATGTATTTATGTCTAGTTCTTGGAGTATATGACTTATGAAATCTTTGAGTGTGTGTAAGTAAGCACAAACCTCTTTATCGCCCATCTATGATTTGTATTCACATACATGTGTACATACCCTTCGTATTAAATCTGTGCTATGATACACAAACATCATTGTACATGTGCATGTGAGTCTTATCCCAAGAGGGTACATCCACTCATATATATATCTCTGTGTTTGCTTTTATACACCTGCTTTTCAAGGTCCTTTCATACTAACAAGAATGAGAATAGGGGTACATTTACACACATATATGCCTAACCACAAAGTTCATACATTTGTACACCTAATCCACACATAGTCCCCACACTATCATGGAATCCATTCAAACCAATCAACAATCGAGAACACATACACAAATACATAAATAAAAGGGCATTCAAGCCATATAACCAACTTCACAAATTTCCCTTAGTCTATAATTCCTACATGCTACCCAAATTCCACACTCAATTAAATTTATGCAACATATCCCATACATGAGGGATTTCATATGCATATTGCCATAGCAAAATAATTCATACACATTACCAAAAGCACAAGAAAACATTCTTAGAAAGAAAAAACAAGGAAGCAAGGTAGAGGAATCCTTTGCCTCTACTCCAAGATATCCATTCCATTCCAATACTTGGTGTTTGGATGTGTAAACGTTGGTTGAATCCTTTGGAGAGGCATCCTAACCAATTGGAAAGGAAAACACATGAGAAAAGAAGCTGATTAAAATTTTAAAGAGATATATGGTAGCAACTGGTCAACTGCCCTCCTATTGACAGTCGACTGGCTAGGTGCTGCCAGTCCTAACTCGAGAGCAATCGATAGACTGGTGGTACCTTACCAGTTGACTAGTGCATCTCCGCCAAAGATTACCAGCCTAACCCAAGCGTAACCAATCGACCAATGACACCTTACCAATCGACAAGTGCTTCTCAATCAGGTCTGGGTAGAGAGTACCAGAGGTAGCCAGTCAACCATTCTGCACTCAATGGTCGACTGGTTGACCAGCATATACAAAAAAATTACTATCAAAACCGCTCAATCACTTCCAACTTCAATCTAACCTAACTCCCAACTCAAATGTAATGCATACTACTGTTCTGCACTCGATGGTCGACTGGTCACCCAACAGACACAAAAAACTTACTACGAAAACCTCTTAATCCCTTCCAACTTCAATCTAATCCAATTCCCAACTCAAATGTAACGCATACTTAACCCCAGGCTTCCCCAAACAACTGAAAATGCACACCCAAAGCTAGAGAGAACCACCATACAAGAACCAATAGCCAAGAATTCCCAAATTTTTCCCAATTTTCGTGTCATATGATTATCAGCCCTAAAACTAGAAATTCTTCATAGTTTTCTCCAAATTTCTTATTCCATTTACATTATCAAGCATAGAGGAAAGTTTTAGAACAACAACCAAGCTCAAATTTCTCCCTTTGAGCCACAAGTTAGTCCATAACTCCCTAAATTCAAAAAAAGAACAGAAAATAGAGAAGTTGGGAGACTTACCTTGATTCTTCTCATCTTCAATGATGATTGAACGCCAGAAGATCACCTCCACGCTCAAGGATGGTGGCCGAAGACTTGAGGAAGAGGAGCTTGATGGCTTGGATGGTGTGTGGTGAGGGAAAGGAGACTTAGGGCATGAGAGAGGAAGGGCGCAAAAAAAGGAAGGAAAATGGGTGCTAAATGGCTGGTTTGCACCATTACGACTACTGAATGGCCCAAAATTAGATTCGTAACAACTTACAGTATAGCGATCATCCCAGATTGTATTCTTTTGTGGATCCTTGCTTAATTAATTATTCTAACACTAATTAGCCCTAATTATCTATTCATTAACACGCGGGGAGTGATTGCATAATTAAAATGCAATAAACATAAACTAAACTATATAATATAATAAAAATAGAACTTAACAAAACAGAACAAACACAAACGAAATGCAATCAATCTATGGTTTCACTGGAATTATAATTATCATAATATTATCCTTAGTTAATTTCTGATTCAATTCTACCATTACATTATCAATTAAAATTTCCTAAAGATCTCCAAGAACTAGATTACACATAAATCAAAATCATTTCACTAATACTTAACCATATGCAATCTGATTAAGCCTTAACCTAAATCATGTCCTACAAACCGCATACTGACATGTCATCTCCATCCTAACTCACTATACATACACAACAACCGCATTCATGTACATACAAGTTTAATCCTTATATAAGACCAGCAAACCAGAATTTTCATTCATACTAGTCTAACTAATACAAGTGTAAACTCAAGAACAGAGGCAAGAGTACAGAACAAAAAATGGAATAGATTTAAGAACCAAAATACTTATTTGAACATGAAGATTCAAACTACAACTTCCAATTCCATCCAAAGAAAGATTATATCACAAGTTTCAGCCTTCCATGGAGGCCAAAATACACAAAACAAAAGAGAAAATGGAGAGAGGGGTAAACCTATGAATTTACAAAGAAAGTGGAAGAAGAGGAGTTCTTCAACAAGCCAAATGAAGTCTTGATGTGTCTTTTAACTTCAGCCAAGAGATAGGGATGAAATTGCAAGGTTTGACTCTTTATGTGCTATCCCTTTCCACTGCATTTTGCTACTGCATTTTTTTGTTTTTCTGTTTGCTTTTTCTTGCTATTTTCTGCTATTGTTTGCTTCATAATTTATTGTAAAGAAACCAGAACAATAGGCCCCAGTCCAATCAATGCCCAGTCAGCAATTAGGTGGCATCCAAGTCAACAACAAAACTCTCTAATTATTAAATCTACAAATTAAACACAAGGATTAATTTAGGTCTCATCATTTAAGCTCATAAAAATACGGAATTAAAATATATTAAATCTATAATTAATTTAGACCCAATAAGTCCAAAACATAATAAAATTAGAGAGTTTACAAGTTTGGAATATGTAGATAGGCTAAGATAAGGACTACAATGAATAGAAAAATGTCGGATATCAAATCCCCTACACTTAACCTTTTGTACTCTTGGGTATAATTAAATCAGATCACTAAAAGACACTAAAGGAAAACTGGGGAAAACATGCAGGGATGGAATAATTAAAACTTGAAAAGATTTAGCACTAAAAGAAAATGAATCTTAGATTTCTAAAACTCAAGCATCATGGCAATTATTTGACAAGAATGAATTAAAGCATTAGCCTTCTCACAAGGGATGTATTTACTCTTTATTATCTCAAGTGTTTAAGGTAATTCTCTCTAAATTCAACTTATCACAATATCACTACCATAAGCTTGTCAAATATCTAAATCTCCACTACTCAAATTCACATGCATGCTTGAATCAAAAGGACTTTGTAAGAATGTAATATGGGAGGAAGGAACAAATGGAAGAAGGAGAAAAATACAAGAAACAAGGTGGAAAACAACTCAAGAAAGCGAAGGAAACAACTTAAAAACATTAAGAGCATTAACCATAGCATAAAGAGATTGAATAAAAACTCATTTTTGGGTCCAAAAAAGTTCTTTCTACTCCTATTTTCTTACTTTCTATTTTTCTTTTCGTTTCTTTTCTTTTTTTTTTTGGTTGATGTTGACATCATCATCATCATCATCATTTTTTTTTTCAAATAAATTTTTTTATATTCTTTTCTTGGATGGCCATTCTTTTTCCTTTTTTCTTGGAATTAGAAGTAGAAAGATTAAGAACAAAACAACCCAAAATTCACAAAAAATTTTTAGCACATCAAATCTCTAAAAGAATTTAAAATGCTCTTCACATCGTAACTTGGGAAGAAAAATTTTGGAGGAAAAAGTGGTGAAAAATGCAAGAAGGAAAGTGGAAACAAAGCACAAAATGGCACACAATGGAAACAACACATGTGATGGCTATTTGGTTGAAAGTGGCTCACATAGAAATGCCTAAATCATTTCCAAGCATGCACATGTAAATCTAGCCTCAACTAAGATCCATGACAAGTTCTAGAGTGAAAATTCATGATAAGTGAAACACACAATAAGATAGAATAACATTTTCCATTCAAGGATCAAAATCCTCACAGTTTAAAGACTATTACTAAAACTCATTAACATGAAATGTATTGCCACTTAAGCTTGAACTTCTAGAAAAGGAAGACTAAATTCTAATCATGCTAAAACAATCCAAACCTAACTATTCCAGCAAGGATACTTTCACACCAAAATCTTCTTCCATAAACCAAAAAGAGAATACTAAATACTAAACATAAAAGCATTCTAAAATTCTGCACAAAAAACACTAGCTAAATATTCCAAAAAGTGCAGAAAAAAGGCTCAAAATATAACAAAAAGCACATAAAAACAAAACAAGAAAATTTTAAAAATGCATGGAATTTAAAAACAAAGACCATCTCATTCCCCCCCCCCCCCCCAACACCATACACAGACTTAAATTTTACATTGTCTACAATGCAAATAAGCACATATCATCCAAGCACAAAAAATCAAAGGACATGAAAATAAAAGAGAGAAAAAGGAAAAGAAATGAAAATAAAAGAGAGAAAAAGGAAAAGAAATAGCCTTATCAGTTTGGCGCCCCTTTTCCACGTCTTCCAATTCCATGGCATTGGCTTCTTCCTGAAGTTTTTTCAACAGTAGGTTGGATGGTGGAAAGAATGAATTTACTGTCGCCAACTTGAAGAAAAACAGAAGAAGCTCTGCTTGCCACGAAGGGGTGAGAACGAAAAGAAAAACTAAAAGAGAAGGAAGAAGAACCACTAACTAAATCACAATTTAAAACAAAAAGAGAACTACTTTCTAAAATATAATCAAAATTAAAACTCCTACTCAAAATAGAACGAAAATTAAATCTACCATTATCTAAAACAGAATTACTATCTAAAACAAAATTACTATCCAAAACAGTACTATCATCTATAACACAATTACCAACTAAAACAGAATCTAATTTAGAAATAGAAATAGAAATAGAAACAAAAGGAAAAACAGAATTAAAAACACTAGAGACAAAGTAAGAATTCAAAACATAAATAGAGGGAGAATTGGAGTTATATTCAGATGCATGTGTACATTCAGATTCAAATGCCTTAAATTCAGGTGTAGGTGTAAAATCATATACAAATTCAGATGTGGATGTATTCAATTCAGATTCAAGTGCATATGCATCAGCTCAGGTTCAACAAAATCACAATGACAATTGTCAATTTTCAAAGCTTTTTCTATTTCAATGCTTGCATGGCAAGTGTGATAGTCACAATCAAAATTAAAATGTCACGTTCCACCAAGGCACATGACCGACACGAGAATGAACCTAACCTCACCTCAGAACCTAATCCATTTAATCATACCAAAATATGAAATACTCGAAAATAGACTAATAGAATTAAACATTCAATTAAGGAAATCTTTATTTTTCATTTAGTTATGAACAGTTAATTACAAAGAATTATACTATTATGGGTCTTTTATTCATTCCATCACAACAATAAATTAAATAAAAAGTTAAAAAAATATTCTTCAATATAATTGCATTAATTATTTACATCATCTCGTCAATTCATAAAGACAAAAATCCAAATCTTAGGTTACCTATGTGATCACAGAGCGACTCTAGAGTATTAATTTAAAAAGGTTTAAAATAAGAATTTAAAATGATTCCTTGATTCAAGTGAGGCCTTGAGTTAAGGATCCATCACTCCTTGTCCGAATGCTCGTCTTCAAGAACTACCACTGAAAAATGTTAATAAAATGGGTATGAGCAAACCACGTACCCAGTGAGAGGAGAACACTACGCTATGACAAAAAATAATTATATTGCATTATAATGATAATATGAATAAATTATCCATAAAATCAATCATATTGCAATATCACACAATTCAAACTAATTCACATCAGTAACATATCAATCAATTACACAAGTTCTCGTACCAACTGAGTCATTCAGGGTACCTCTAAATCATTGCCTGCAGCCCCCGCCGCATCCACCCTTATCGCTCCATTTATAAGTCTCCACCCTTATGGCTCCATGTGGATTTTTCCCATGGGATACACCACCATGTTCTTTCTTTCTCTTTCAAACACAAACAAAATCTCAAAACATAACACAAATATTCATCCATAACACACCTTAACAATTCATAGATAAACAAATATAACATTCAACATATACCCCATCTCAACTCAATTCTCATATCATATATAACTCGTATGACCTCAGTAAGCACAATACATCACACGTCACATTATATCAAACATAAAATACAGAGAACTTACAATTTGCTTACTTCAATCACAAAACTAGGATACCTATTTTTGTGTATATGTTCATATATCTCTTTGCCAAAATCAACCTTCTAATCAACGAGTTTGCAAAATGGTATAATGTATGTGTATGTACATATATCTCTATGATTAAAGAATTATATACATTCATTGATTATAGGTATATATATATATATGTATCTTTTTATCATAAGGACATAAAGCTTCATGAGTTTTCATATGTATAAATATATAGACACATCACACATATCTTTTTTTCGCATTTCCAAGGGAGAATAGAGTGCATATGTACATACACACTTCCTAGCTCTTTCTTGTGTACCAATGTAACTCATGAATATATACAAACATATATACACACATTGGAATTATTCTCTTCACTCCTCCATTCATGAGGAATTTTATTTATAAGACCACACAAATTTTACAATTATTTATACTTCATCATTCCACACAGACACAATAGCAACATGAATCAAAATATAATCTTACATATATTACTCATCATTTCTAAACATCTAGATATGCTACATGTTCTCATTTGTGATGTAAAGGGTCACTAAATAAAAATATTTAGTCATAGGAAGCATAACCCACTCACCTCAGATCCAAGCAAGGCTCCAACACTCTAAACTAAAGGAAGGTACCAAAGAATTCGTAGGAGGCCTAGAAAATAAGCCAAAAAAGAAATAACACCATTTTAGAACTTAGGTCACTAAGAACTTAACATTGTTATGTTTTTTTGTTAGTTTCAGAGTCCAACTTTACAAAATTTCTGGTATTGATTTGTCAATCTAAAATTCACAAAACTTGTTACAGAGCCTTATTTATATGTTAATATGCTACAGTAAAAATTTCATATTAAAACTCCATCATTTGGCCCCTCTACAGACCTCATTAGTGATCCTGAACTACCCAATTCTGCTATAGGTACGGTTTCATACTTGACAGACCATCCTAACCATATCCAAATGCAATGAAATTTTTCAGATCATTAGTTTCATGTCTTACCTAAGTGCCATAAAATTTTTAGATCAAAATGAGGTCTGTAGCTACCAAAATCAAACCTATTTCCTAAACTGCCCAAACTGTACTTTGCACTGAACAAGTGTTGTTTCCATGCCTATTTGACCAAGTAAATCAATTTTAATGAGCTTGAAACTTTCTAGATCACATTGCCACTACATTAAGGATCTCTCACAAAAATTTCGTGATTTTAGAAATTGATTTGGTTACCTAAACTCAAAAAACAATAGCATACCATAATAATCTCATTTTTATATTCTTCAAACTTCAGCTACAGTTTTAGGTACATTAGGTATATCAAACCAACCCAAAAAATTCCAAAATAATTCAGACATGTTCTTGAACACCATTTCAAATAGAATGCCAAGTATCATGACTATTTGAGCTCATTTCATGTCACAAACATTCTAGACACCAACAACAGTAGAAGACAACAATTTGATTCAATTTCCACCATTCTTTAAGAGTAACTATAACAATATAATTTAGCCACCAACAAATAAATTTTGCCCCACTGATTTTGGGCCAAATAAATTCCACTATTTGCTAGGAAGACACAATTAATCATATTATAACATCATCACGTCATGACCAAGTTTAGCTATAACAATCCATTTATAATCCATCCATTTATCTTTTCTGCAAAAACTGATATAACCAAAAAAATTAGATTGGCAAACCTTTCTTTAACTCATATCATAGCTTAAAGTCCTCATCTACATGAATACAATCTAATTCCTTCCCATGTCTCTCAGTTTAATTCTGCTCTGTTCTTCCTCTGAATCATGATTCAAGAAACTTACATTTGAATCAGAATTTCAAACTTCACTTCACAAGTTTCTTTTCCTCATTTTACAGCAACTGCCAACATTTAACACAAAGGGGGATTCAACTATAATAATGTAGAAAATATTTGTGGGTTGAAGTTCCTTACCTCTCGACAATTTACTTTGTTCCAATTTCTCCTTCCCTCTCTTGGTTCTGCACTTCCTTCTTTCTCCAAGTGCCATCATCAAAAGCTCTATCTCCACATGCAACTTAGAAAGTTTATTTGAGAAGAGGATTTCTTTGGTCAAACCCACACAAAGAAGAATTTGAAAGAAATTTTTGCAGAAGAAAACCATGAGAAGCCTACCTCTTCGGCCACGCACTTACGAAATAGTTCTGCAAAAACAGAACTTCATGCCCCAGCCCCGTTCTTCATTTCTCTACTGTTTCCTCACTGCAAAACTGAAGTCTCGGCAATGGTGATGGTGGTTGGATGCTCTCTCTCTCTCGGCCTGGAGACTCACTTGCTATACTTCTTTCTCTCCCTCTCGGTCTCTCCTCCTCCCATGATTGAAGCCCGTAATTTTTTTTGTGTGTTTTTCCTTCTAGAAGTCTCTATATTAGTTATTGATGGAAGAGGGCACAAGTGGCTTCATTTCTAGGTGCCACTTTACTTCCCTTCCAGCTTACATTATATCAAACAACTTTTCTTCAGTGAAGTTTTCAATTGGGCCCTTAAAATCTTGTAATAAAAATTGTTAATTTTTTTTTACGTAAAGTCCCCAAAAATTTTTTTTCCATTTCTTTGTCTCATCTTTCTTATTAAAATTAATTCTCCTTCTAAAAGAGGAAATTTTTCAAATAAGTCCTCATAATTTATCATCATTGAATTTCTATTACAAATTAAGTCTCAAAATAAACAGAGTTTAAAATTTTAATTCCTCAAATATTCATTCTTTAGATTTGGAGGTTTATCGTACTATTTTTGAATCCGGGATATTACATAAAATCTCTCACAAACTCATTCTCCAACACTTTTATGTCTACCTCTTCTTCTCTAAGGTCTCTATTACTTTTTCTAGCTCAAGTTCAACAACCTCAGTTTGGGTAGACTTATTTGGAGAAGGTAATGGTCTATAAAGAAAAGGGAACTCATCCTTATCAGCTTTCTCATACTCACTTTTCTCACTTGTGCCACTTGAGGAAGAAGACTCCCTATTTTGCCTATCTTGCTCTTCTAATTCCTCTAATTTAGATTTGAGGGCTAGATCATTTATCTCTTTGCCATTGTTCAGGTAAATGGCACCATCATTGGCTCCTAGGTTGGCCATAGGTGGAGATGGTAGACTAAAGGATCCCTCACTCATCAACTCACTAACTATGCTAGTTAGTTCCCATTTGACTTTCCAAACTCTGAAAACTCACCTCAGTTTGCTTATGGAACTGCAGGGTATATGTAGTCAACTGTTGAACCAAGTCTTCTAAACTATGTTCTGGCTCTTTAGGGATGGGTGGGTGAGGTGTATCACTAAGGTATGAGGCATGAATTTTGTGCTCATATGGTTGAATAGGATAGCTCTCATAGCTCAAATCTTGAAGCTCACATTCAGAATGGTATGTTGTGAGATATGAGTAAAATATGGACTATTGGGAATCTCGTTAAAATTGCATTTGGCCAAGAAAAAGTCCTATATAGGACTATGTACTTTCTTGGAATTGTGGACATTGGTTTGTCCTATATGTGGTGAAGGAGTCTAAGCCACTCACAGATGGATGAGGGAAAGGAAGATGTGGTGGCTCTTGTTCTTGGCTAAGGGTTAGGTACCTCACTATGGATGCTAAGTAAGTCTTCAAAGCTATTCTTAATGCTACATGGATCCGACTCACTAGAATTAATCCCCAAAACAAGAATGAAACCCTGATTCTAGCCTATACACAACTAGTATACTATAATAACTACACTACTCCTAACACAACTACTCTGACTACCCTATAAAAAGGGTCTATCTAATTTTGGATTAGAACTTGTTAATTCTTCTTGACAGACTTTAATATAAATTAGGAAGATAAGACACAAGAAAACACAAAAAAAAAACAGCATTTCTACTATTATTTCTATGCCCAGCTTATGAAAAACACCCAAAAATCAAGTATCTTAGAAAATTCTAATTTTTGTTTGGAAAATTCCTTCACAAGTTGGAGGCATAAAAACAACAAACATAGCTCAAAAATAGGATCTACAAAAATCACACCAAAAATCACAAGAAATTACAAAAATAAAAAAAAACATTATAAAATGAAAAAAAAAGTCCTTTGAATTTGGCCGAAATAAGGTGAGGCTCCCAAGCGATGCAATCTTTTATGAAGTATTGCTCAAAACGTCAAAATTTAGTGGACTACCAGTTTTCAGGTCAATCATAGTTACTTTGCCAAAAATGAATAGTGTATAAATAATAACCGACAAATCTAAAAAATAAAAAACTTGTAAACCACTTCAACCAACACCCTAAACAACTTAAAATCAAACAAGAACACAATTGAACAACTAGTTAGGTGATTCAGAAACAAATTGGCTTCCCAACAACAGCACCAAATTTTAATTCGCACCACAACTATCGAATGTACCATAATTAAATTCGTGACAACTTGTAATATAGTGATCGTTCCAGGTCATATTCTCTCATAGAACCTTACTTTTAATTGTCTAATTAATTATTTTAACACTCATGAACCCTAATTATCTACTAATTAACACAAAGGAGTGATTACATAATTAAAGTGCAATAAACATAAACTAAACTATATAACAAAGTAGAAATAGAACTTAACAAAATAGAATAGACACAAACGAAATGCAACCAATCAATGGTTTCACTTAAATTGTAATTATCATAACCTTATCCTTAATTCATTTCTTATTCAATTCTACAATTAGATTATTAACCAAAATTTCCTATAGATCTCCAAGAACTAGATTACACATAAATCAACAACAACAACAACAACAACAACATAGCCTTATCCCACTAAGTGGGGTCGGCTACATGGATCGCACGACGCCATTGAGCTCTATCAATGACCAACTCTTTAGATATCTCATTTACTAAAAGATCCCGTTCAATAATTTCTCTAAGTGTCTTTTTTGGTCTTCCTCGACCTTTTTTCATAGGGCTCCAAATTATCTGCTCAACTCTCCTAACTGGCGCTTCCAACGGTCTCCTTTGCACATGCCCAAATCATCTTAAACGATTTTCAACCATTTTTTCCTCAATAGGTGCCACCCCAACTCTACCTCGTATATGATCATTACGGATCTTATCTCTTCGTGTATGACCACACATCCAACGCAACATCCTCATCTCCGCCACTCCAATTTTATGTTCTTGTTGTCCTTTCATTGCCCAACATTCACTCCCATATAAAATCACTGGTCTTATAGCAGTACGATAAAACTTTCCTTTGAGTTTATCAGGTACTTTCCGATCACAAACAACCCCTGATGCCATCCAAGGACTAATTACAGCACATGCAATCAGGTACATAAATCAAAATTAAGAAAATCTTCACTAATACTTAACCACATGCAATCTGATTAAACCATAACCTAAATTATGTCTCGCAACTGCATATTGATATATCATTTCCGTCATAACTCTACACATACATAGCAACTACATTCATGCACATACAACAAGTTTAATTTTCAAATTAAATCCACAAATCAGAACTTTCATTTATACTAGTCTAACCAGTACAAGTATAAACTCAAGAACAGAGGCAAGAATACAGAACAAAAAATGAAATAAATTTAAAAACCAAAATACTTATCTAAACATGAAGATTCAAACTATAACTTTCAATTCCATCCAAGGACTAATTACAGCACAAGTTTCAACCTTCCATGGAGGCCAAAATACACAAAACAGAAGAGAAAATAGAGGATAAACCTACGAATTTACAAAGAAAGTGGAAGAAGAAGAGTTCTTCAACAAGTCAAATGAAGTTCTGATGTGTCTTTTAACTTGAATGACAAAAATGCAAGGTTTGACTCTGTGCTATCCCTGCATTTGTTACTTCCTTTTTTTTTCTGTCTGTTTTTTCTTGCTGTTTATTGCAAAATTTGCTGTAAAGAAACGAGAACTATGTAGAATAGTGGGCCCCAGTCCAATCAACGCCCAATCAACATCTAGGTGGCGTCCAAGTCAGCAACAAAACTCTCTAATTATTAAATCTGCAAATTAAATACAAAGATTAATTTGGATCTAATCATTTAAACTCATAAAAATATGAAATTAAAATATATTAAATCTATAATTAATTTGGATCTAATCATTTAAACTCATAAAAATATGAAATTAAAATATATTAAATCTATAATTATTTAGACCTAATAAATCCAAAACATAATAAAATTGAAGAGTTTGTAAGGTTGAAATATGTAAAAAAGCTAAGATAGAGACTACAATGAATAGAAAAATGTTCGATATCAATGGCATGGGCAATCCACATATAAGGAGTTTGAAAAATTACAAAAATGCCACTAAGTCAATCCGAAGTCAAACATCCAATGATGGCAAAATTGTAATTCCACCAACTCAAGTATTTTCCCACATTCTCAATGCGCCACACATATTCATCTCTCATTTTCCAAATTCCAATTGTCCTCCTTTACCGAAGGTTATTATAGAATAATTATATTTCAATTTAGCCTCTTCACGGATTGTGGCTCATTCTATTTCTCTCGTTCCCTACCACTCACCGAATTTCACAAGGTGCCAAATTTCTTCATGCCATTTTTCTCTCATGCAAACGAAAAAATTTTCCTCATATTTCCACATACACTACCATACCACTTACAGTAACACCCGAGAATCCGAGGTGTTACAAGTTACTACAACAAGGCATGCATATTGTTTATAGATACTGCAAAAATAATCAGAAACTAAGTTTTCCATTTCTTCATAATTTGTAACCCATTCTCCATTTAGATTTTTTTTTTCTTGTGATCTTAATGGTAATTCTTCTCTTTCTTCCCATTGTATGGAAAAAATTTATGTTATGATATCCATTAACCAACCAAAGTTGCTTGGCTCTTTGAGCCAACATGATTTACTCACAAGTCAATAGCCTTTCAATTTCTTTTCTAAGTTCATATTCCTTCTTAGCTTTTAAAGGGTTATCCAAGGCTTTCTCCAAATCTTTAAGTTCTTCATTAATTTGGTTTATTCTTGCTTGGACATTACCAAAGACATTTTTATTCCATGTTGTTGGATTTTTTGCCACAAATTTTAGCTTGGTCACAAGTTTATAAGCATGGGATCCTGTAACATTCTTATTCCAGGAATTAAACACAACTTCATTACAAGCACCATCTACTACTCACATATTTTCAAACCTAAAAGGCCTGGACCTCCGGGGAATCGTACCATCAAAATACATCAAAAGTGGACTATGGTATCAAGCTATAATTAGAAGACATTTTACATTTGAATTAATAAAAACATTTATCCACTCCTGATTGGCTACAGCTCTATCTAGTCTCTCCCCTACCGCTTCATCTCCAATCTTGTCATTTGTGCAAGTAAACCAGTTACCATTATAGGGAATAAAACAATATGAGCAAATTTATTCAAGAAATCAATCATCAAATTAGCCCCCGCTACCTTGGTGGACTTGCTCTATTTTTCAGCCAGATTAATGATCTACTTAAATCTCAAGTAACACTAAAGATCTCAAGTAACACTAAAGCCCATATCACCCAAGCCAACACATATCAATATAGCAAGAAAAGCTCTTTATTCACAGAAACCATTTCCAAATTCTTAAAATTTCTCATCTTATTAATATTAAATCTTGTGTCTCATACATGGAAATAACTTCCAAGAAACATTCAACAATCTTTCATGCAACTAAAATAAGAAAACATCATCTTATAATTTATATTCTACACACAAGATTGTCTAGTTGACCTACAAAACTACAGAGCGACTTTAGATGAAAACTCAACTTACGAAAATTTTATAGACACTTACCCCGAAACAAAAAGGGTCTTACCCTAGGACGACAATATCCCTCACGTGAGTACTCCACACTGGTCACCTGCTCTAAAATGTTAAATAGAATGGGTGAGTCACAAACTTAGTGAGCAAGTAGCTATACGCCAAATAGATTTGACACTACAACTTTTTCAACATACACATGTGAATAAGAATGAAAAAGATTTCAGTTAAATACATAACATACATGTACATCCCATTATTTCTTTCAATATGCATCAAACACCCATCATTATTAACATACACAAACATAACTAAGTAGATGTAATAAATATACAGGTAGAGATGTATACATACACATATATGCATGTAATCCAATTCAATCATAACCTAGAACAATTGGAACATTGGAGGCAACACATTCACAATCAATTTCACACAAGCCATAAAATTCAAGTTGGGTCATCTACATCCAAACCACACAAACCACACAACAGTCAGACAAATCACACATATCCCAAACCACATATCCCAAACCGTCTAGGTCATCCACAATAACAATAGATCGTTGTCCACAACCCCCTCGCCGCATCCATCCTTATCACTCCAATAATAGTAAGTCTCCACCCTTATGGCTCCCGGTATATCATCTCCATGGGATGCACCACCATGATAACTTTTCTTTCCTGTCAAGCACATCCACAATCACAACAGACGCACAATTTACACCTCATGCCATCATCAACTTGCCACACTATTTTATATCCTTGTTCATACATGTACATCAAGCTTCTATCAAAAAAAAAAATACATGTACATCAAGCATATGGCACATCCCTCGTATGTAACACAATCACAATTATACACCACATGTGAGTTCAACCCATTCAAACGCACAATTTACACCTCATGCCATCATCAACTTGCCACACTATTTTATATCCTTGTTCATACATGTACATCAAGCATATGGCACATCCCTCGTATGTAACACAATCACAATTATACACCACATTTGAGTTCAACCCATTCAATTGTGTGTGTGTGTGTGTGTGTGTGTGCCCTTCTTTACATAATCCACGAAATTAGTGCATGCATGCATATGTATATAAACATCTAGTTAGTATAAACTATATAAATATATATACAAATGTAAGTATGTGCCCCATTGTGTGTGTGTGTGATGTCCTTCAAAAATTTAGTTTATGTGGTGGGTGGGTGTTTATGAATATATCTATATATATATATATGTACCCTTCTTTACATAATCCACGAAATTAGTGCATGCATGCATATGTATATAAACATCTAGTTAGTATAAACTATATAAATATATATACAAATGTAAGTATGTGCCCCATTTATATGCTAATTTGCAAGACTGAACAAATATACATGCCCGTATGAATATTCCTCTATCTTTATGAATTAATACTACAATGATTTCCTGATGCATTCAGCTAATCAACCACATAACCATTGTCATTTCCAATTTATAATTTCATAATAAGTTACTTATAAGAATTAAGATAAATCCCAATTATTTCATCCACATAGTATGCTGTTAAGTAGAGTAGGCTAGCTACTCACCTGACAAAAGAGATACAACTCTAATCTAATTATCTGGATGATCCAAGGAGGATGTAACCTCGGCAAAAGCTTGCCTATTATGTCCTACAGCAAAACCAAGGACAAGAAAAGAAATCAAGGACATAGCTCTAAGGAAAAGATCCTACCACTTCATGAAACCAGAGTACCCTTCTCTGGTTAGCGTCATTAAAGCTCACGATGCTTCACAGCCACCAGCAGTACAACAGTCTAAGCCCAACTTAAATTCACACATTCACCCTTATGTAGCTAAATTAGAAGGATCAATTCAATTATACAAAGGATTACTCAAGAAAAAGAAAACAAAATTTAGCAGAAGGCTCTAATTAATTCTATTCACTCTCGGTAATTCATAGCAGAAAAGTCTCCCCTGTTCGAGGCTCTCCAAAACAGAAAGTCCCCCTTCAATCCGTGACAGTCCCACATAAATTTCCAGCCCTTAAGATTTCCATAAATTCACACATTCATTCGGATGTAGTTGAATTGAAAAGTCCAAATCAATTTATACAAGAAACAACCAAGCAACCTCGAGAGGAACAATATATAGAAGATACAGAACTACAATTTTTTTTTTTTTAGCAGAAACATTTTCTCTCGGTCACCCAGTAACACCACTCCCCATTCCATGCTCAAAACTCCCCACTATATTCAGACTCCTCATTTCCAAAGTAGAATCAAACAGCCAATACATAGAGACTTCAATTTCCCAAAGGAAACCGAAGAAGATATGACGAACCCAAGAAGATATTGATCCCCCCATACTCGGTTTTCATAGTCCTGAGCGCATTCTCCAATCTGTACCCAAACAGAAATTCAATCCCTAAAATCATTCCATCTTGCACACGATTTTTTTCCACTTTTAGAACAGAATACGACAGCCTATACGCACATGAATTACAAACTTCCAAAGAAGACGAGAAAATAACTCAATACCTACCTCTCGATCCCATTTTCTTTGCTCGGTCATCGCCTCATTCTCTCTCTAATCCTTCGAAATGTACACTCGCCGACACCATTTTCCCGTCCTCAATTGCTCGGTCTCCAGCCCAACAATTTTCTGATTCAAAAGAAAAGTCCCACAAACCCTCAGTTAGACTTGCTTCAGCACGAAAAGAAAGAGAAAAATTCGAAAGAACCCATCCTCCCTGCCCTTACCTGTTACCAGCCACGTTGCCACCGTGAACCTCCCCCTTCGACGGCCTGCATGACGAGGAACCATCGCCGGAAGCGACGACACTGAGAGACACGACAGGGCTAAGGTGGTTAGGGGTTTAGGGTCGACGAGATACTGTGGCTGAGTTTCTTGGATTGAGGGTCTCTCTTAGCTCCCCTCTCCTTAGTCCCCACATATCCCGACGGCTAATGTTGGGTGAGGCAGCCTGTCTAGAACATATGGACCGTTGATCTGTGCAAATCAATCAAAAATTTTTATCCAAAAACAAATCTGAAAATTTTTTTTTAAAACTTTTAAAAATCTGAAGTTTTGAGACACTTTTTTAAAAGATTTTTCAGATTTATTTTTAAATAAAAATATTTTTGGACGATCTAGACAATTCTATCTGCAAATCAAATGGTTCATATCCTTTAGCAGTGGCGGAACCACGTTGTGGTGAGTGCGCGGATCCTCTGCTTGGAAAATATTTGAGCAGAGGTCTGCTCAGTTTTTAGCAACGATTTTTACCGTTGCTAAAAACCTTTAGCAACAGTTTAGCAACAAAAAAGCTATTGCTGAAAGTTTTTAGCAACGGTAAAAACCATTGCTAAAAACTGAGCAGCTAAAAGTCCAAGCAGACAATCCGGACCCTTGTGGTGAGGGGGTGCATCTGCACCCCCTGAAATTTCAAAAACTTCATACAAAAAATTTTTTTTTACTTTTTGCCCCCCCTTAATTTTTATTTTTGACCCATAAAATTTTTTGAACCTTATATTTTTAGGGGGGATCCATGTTGTGCACTCTAAATTTTTGCAAAAGTTATATTTATAAGTATAATATTTTGAATATTTATATTTTAGTCATAAATTTTAAACCTCCTTTTCACTTTAGTCCCTATTTTTTTTAGCTAAAATTATAATTTTAAATATAATATTTTAAAAATTTATATTTTAGCCCTAATTTTAAACTTTTTTAAAATTTTAACCCTTACAATATTTTAAAATTTATATTTTACCCCCTTTAGGCAGGCTGCTTGTTTCCTTTGGATAGGCAACAAATCCTCTCAAGGTTGAGGAGGGCTAAGGAAAGGGATTTCTGTTATAGGATGGCCAAGTAGAGGGATTCGCCTTTGTAACTTCTGATTTTTATCTAATGGAAAAGAAAAGGTACACATGTCAAACTCTATCAGCGATACCTATACCACTCCTAATTTAAATTATATAGAGCCACTTTCTCGTCACATAATAGTTCATTCATCTCCTTATGAATTTTGCAATATGTCCCCAATCGCTCCCAAAAGTCCAAACATTATTTTATCATCCCCTTGTCTTGTCTTTTCCAATAAATCCAAGAGCTTCACTTTGCTCAAAAATTTCAAATATGTCCTTAAAAATTATTATCATGATTTTATTTTCATTTCCATATTTACTAAAAATTCTCCTATTTTACCGAAAAAAATCCCATGCCAAATGCAAGATATTTGTGCAGTGCATTAAGGGTTATGCTACCACAAAATATTTTAAACCCAACATTAGGCTGAAATAAGCAAGGAAAGAAAAGATTGCATGACTTTTAAACTAATTTATATCTTATTTGACTAACTTATAAATTTATTTGACCAAAATAAATATATTTAGTAAACAAGTTTATTTGAGTAACTTATAGCTCAATTTGAAATATTACTTTGAATAAATTATAACTTATAGTTTATAACTTTTATATTTTTCTTCCTCTTTTATTCTTATTATTTTATTAAAATTTCTATTATACCCTTATTTTTCGTATACATATAAAATTATATATATATATATAATATTATAAAATATAAGATAATAAAGAAAATATAAATATAAATACATATAATAGAATAATATATATAATTTAAATTAATTTAATTAAAAAATAAAAAAGTTATGTTTATTTTGTATTATTTTAAGATTACAAAATATCATATAAGTATATCATTTTATGTCATTTTATATCTATCAGGTAATTCAATAGCTATTTTTACCTAACACTTTTAATTTAATAAATTAGTTTAACCGTTTTCAACTTTTAGTTAAAAATTAGTTTTTAAGTATTCAGCTAGCTTATCAGTTATTTTTGTTAAAGAAAACTTAAATTTTCAATTAACTTTTAAACTTTCAGCTATTTTTATCAAACAGAGTCAAAGGAAAAGAGATATGACATGAGCAATAAATTTTAAAAGGGAAGTTACCATTAAAAAATACCCAAAAATTGGGAAACATTTTATAAAATTAAGCTAATTTTGTCCTTTCCAAAAGAGAAAAACAATTTATATAGATTCCATTTTGTACTTTTTTAATAAAAATAAGTTATGTTGTTTCTTTAAATCATTATTTTTTAATTCTTGTAAGGCAATAATTGTCTCATTTAATTTTTTGAAAAATTAAACATATCTTTTTAATAATTAAAAGATTTCATTTGTATCAATATCGTCACTGTATTTGCTAAAATAACTTTTGATAAGTAACAATAGTTAGTTTTAGTAAAAGAGTTTAATCTCTTACAAAGATTTGAATCTTTATTCTGATAAAAATATCTATATTTAATGTCTAATAATATCTTAAACAAATTTCTTCCATAAAAGATATTTGTAGGATATTAAAATAAAAAATTTTGAAATTAATAATAATAGATTTTTATAATTTAACAACAAAAATAATAAAATAAAAATAAAAATAATTTTTTATTAACTAAATTAAAACATTTGACAATTCTGAGATAAATGTAATTTTTTTATTAACTCAGCATTCATTCTTAAAAAAAAAAAACAAAGAAAGAGTGTTGGTTGAACTTGTGGACAGTTTGGTAGAGTGTGAGAAAAAATAATAGAATGTCAAAAAAAAAGTGAAAATTTGTTTATATTATGATTATCTTTCTGAAAAGCATCAACCATTTTTTGAAAAAATTAACATATTTTATTAAAATATCTCATTTATTTTCAATCACGTTTTTTTTTCTTTTTGTCCTTGTCCATTATGATAGTGAAACCGAAAACTGTAAGAAACTGTAAATGTTTAATTACTGTGAATTGAAATTCAGAAATGCAATCAGTAATTAAAATTCAGAAATGCAATCTCTTTATCTCTCTCCCTCTCTCTCTCCTCTGTCTGACTCGCCGTTTACAGAGAGCGACCATAACTGGAATTGGATTTGAAAACCGCTAGTATAAAGGACTTCTCACCTTACGCTCCTCATTCGCTCATTTCAAATAAATAAAAAACAAAAAAGATATATTTATCAGAAACATCTACAGTTCAATCTTTCGGATCTCGTCGCTCGGGCTCGGATCCTTCGATCCTCAAGTCCATCGTCATTGTCATCGTCCTTACCTCAGCCTTTCTTTCACTGGCAGATCTCTTCAGTACACTGCAACTCCCTGTGCTTTATTCGAAGTATCGAAGTCATTCCCCTCTTTTATGGCATTTTGACTATCGTCAGCTTTACGAGGTAAGAACAGTGTGGAATTTTACTTAGTAAGTGTTGGGTTTGCGGTGAAACTGTTCGGAACTGAAAGATGCAACAAGATTTCTTTTTTTAAGTGAGATTGTAGTAATCTTTATTCGATTTGCTTGTTTTACTTTTTCTCCCACCATAAGAGCTTTTGTTCTCCTTGGTTATTTCCTGGCATTGTTTTCGTATGCGGAGATCAATGCTTGATGAAAAATTTTCGAGTTGTAAATGCGAGTTTGGGAATCGAAGCACTACTGCGCATGCCGGGCTTGCTTATCTCTTATTTTGTTATCCCTGATTTGCTCAGCTGCCTAGTTATAGACTTCATATTCTAAGTTCATATAAGTGTTCTTGTACTTGGTGGCGCATGCTTCATTTGGTAGTTGAGGGAATGCGGCCGAATCAAGTAATTTAGTCCTTTCAATTAGGTCTCTGCTATATGAATCCTGGTGAAACTCTTCTGTCCTTTCATTTGAATTTGAATCTTTCCACTCTTCCCAGTTTATTCCAGTTTATCTTCCTTCATGGCCTTGGCAACCTACCTGAGATTATATACATATTTTTATCCGACGAATTTGCTGTGCATTCCTGCTTAAAGTCCAAGTGGTTTGAACGTTCTGCGTGTATGTTCAAATCGAAACTTGTGAATGTGATGTTCTCTTCCTTTCGATCTTTAAATAACTTGTGCACACGGCTGACAGGTCTATAATTTTGTGATCTAATTTCTATTTTTTTTCTTCAAGGAGGTAAGTTGCTGGTAGACCCTAGGACTATTGAGTTCTGTTTTCGTAGAGGTTGTAGTTTATATCTGAATACTTTTGAGAGTAGAGAAAGAATTAGTTTTGAGTTTCATGAGAACAATATATATGAAATCTGAGAATTGGTCTCGATGTTTTTGTAAACTAATCCCTGGCTAGCAAGGGAGAAGATTAAGTTTACTTATAAATACCTGATGCGTGGTAATACTTGTTGTGTGAGGCTATAAATTCTTGCTCTGTGCCTCTCTTTTTGTATGTCTTCAATTTTCTTCAAGTGGCAATTCACTGTTTGCAGGTAACTTGAGGCTGTTTTGAATGATGGATCCAAGTAATCATTCACCTGCTGATGAATTTGAAGCAGTCCACCAAAACGGTGTTCACGAAGAACCTTATAACTCTGGAAAGGGTGGTGTTGTCCCAAATGAGATAGACCCCAATGTTGCTGAAATTATAGATACTGTTACTTTAAATGGAAATAGTGAAAATGCTGTGCAGTTGGATACTACTGCTCCTAATGACTCATCTTCCGCAGAAATCAAAGAGGGACCAATTGACAATATGGACAGCAGCAGTGTGACCATTTCTAAGGTGACAGGCATTTTCATTTTACTTGAGTTGGTTTTACCAATTTAGCTGTTCTATATATATCATTGTAATTTGTTTGTTCCTATAGGAAGAGGAGGCAAAAACCACAGATCAAACAAAACAATCAAGGGCATCCAAGGGTTCTGTCAAGAGTAAGAATTTGAAGGCCCCAAGTCCTAAAGGCATTCATGCTAGACCAAAAAAGATCAAAGATGGAAAAGATGAAGAGGAGGCACCATCTTCTGTTCCAAATGGCACTCTAGCCTCAAACAGTCGCACAAGACAACCTATTAAAAGTAGATCACTCAATGAGAAGCAGAATCCAACGTCGAAGGTAAATTCAGTTATTACCATCACTTGCTTCCACAAATATTGCTGAGACACTCACAGAAGTTTGCTTCCCTTTGTTTCTTCTTTTATCTGTGTTATCATTTTGGTTGTGAAAATTATACCTTCACTGTACCTAATAGTTTTTGCACTTTGTTTCTCTCAGCACTCTGGAAAGTCTTATGCAGCATCTTCTGAAGCACCTGTGTATGTAAAGCTTGCAATGTTTCATGATTCGTCATAGTGTAGTTAAATAAAGGAATTTCTAGGTTATAGAGAATTGATGATGACAACTCTGACTAGTGAACTGGGATTTGTTGAATTCAGGGAGAAGAAAATGCCAAAACTATTGAAGAAAGAACCCGTTAATGAAGTTCAAGGAGAAGATGAATCTTCTTTGTATCCTTTTTCTTTTTGTTGAGTGTCCTTCCTTCTTGCTTGTGAGAAGAAATGGGGAATTAGTTGTATTTTCTCCATAGCCATTTGGTTAGTTCATATTGTGTGGGAAGGTTTGTCCTTAATCCACCTTGTAGAAGTACCACTGCAGAAGATGCCAAACCCCATAGGGTGGGAACTCTTCCTAATTATGGATTCAGTTTCAGGTGTGATGAACGAGCTGAGAAAAGAAAAGAGGTAAATGCTTGATACTTTTTTCCTCCACCTTTTGCATTACTATGCAGGTTTCTTTGCAATAAATTTATAGTAGTAAAAAGAAATTGGTATTTTGCTGGGTAGTTCTACTCTAAGCTTGAGGAAAAAATTCATGCAAAGGAAGTGGAGAAGAGTAACTTACAAGCAAAGACCAAGGTAATAAATTTAACATCTGAGCTAAAATTTAATTTCGTTAAAGTTGCCTCTTAATTACATGAATCTTTTACTTATTTTATTAGGAGACCCAAGAAGCTGAGATTAAGATGCTTAGGAAGAGTTTAACATTTAAAGCAACTCCAATGCCAAGTTTCTACCAGGAGCCTCCTCCTCCTAAGGTGGAGTTAAAGAAGGTAAGTTCTCTGCTGCAAGTGCCCATGCCTCCATGTGCATTGTCGTCAAAATTTTGAGTTAACTCATAAACTTAGATGAGTTTAATGGGTAGGAAAACTAGTCAACTCCCAAACAAACTTTTTTTTTTGTGAACTTGGGTAAACTTGTATAAGTTTATTCATCACAAATGAAATTATTATTATTATTTTTTTTTTTCTTCGAGCCTCCTCTTTCCTTTGATTTCTCTAACCTAAACCTGATTAGAAGTGAATGATCTCCGCAATATAACCTCAAAACATTGTCCAGTGCCCACCTTGGGTAAAGTTCAATCACCCAGCTCCTCCATGCAATAGTTTTGCAACAAGCTTGTCAAGCCTTCAGCAACCTCTTATTCCGCCTTTCAACAAGTTCCCATCATGTAATATATATACATATATATATATATATGCATGCATATATAAGGGACATATCAAGTGAGAAAAGTGGTCTTATATGAGAGGTAAGAGGAGGAAATAATCATTGTTAGATCACAAATGAATGATCCATAGTGATGCAGAAATTATTAATGCAGAAATAAAAGAAAATATTATTGTGCTTTTATGGTTTCCTTGATTTTCTTGTTAATGGTTTCTGTATCAATTTGGACCCTTAGTTTGTGATCTTACAATAGTTATTTCCTCCTAATCTCTCACATTGAGCTATTCTTTACACTAGACCCGCCTCTCATGAGTGTACTAAATTTGTGAGTTTGATGACCTTGGTACTCTGCACCAATTATTTTTAGCAGATTGTTGTTTGCCTTAAAACCATATGTAATATGTGTATCATTGCATTTCTGCATCTTTTTGTGCTGCTATGCAAACACTCAGATCCACATGCACATGCACATTGCATATGGCTACAGAGAATTAAAGCATACAATCATCTTCTGAACATAATTTATGAGATTACTCTTTGCTTATAATAGCTTTCTTCTCAATGTTAACTCCTCAACAATTATCTTTGGGCTAAATTAATGCCTAGCTTCTTCTCAAGGATCCTTTGGTCACAGAATCATCATATCTGTTTTAGTTTGTCCTAAATAAATTCATATTTGTTATAGCTATTAATAACTTGCTTATGTTTGGTCCTTTTGGAAGTTTTCCTGGCTGTTAACTTCAGGGCCGCTTGGGATTAGTCGAGGTGTGCACAAGTTGGCCTGGACACCCAAGGATATCAAAAAAAGAAATGTTTGGTCCTTTTGCGATGCATGTATTATTTACTGTAACAATCACGAAGTTAAGGTGCACTGCTGTAGATGAAAAAGGATGTGAAAATGTTCTAAGTAATGGAGTTTGGGTATGTAGTCATAGACGGCTAACAAACTTATTTTCTGAGGTTGGAGCAGCAATTTATAACAGAATAAGCTTATCTTAATATTTATGATGAGTTTCAAAATACTACATGTATTAAAGTTCATTAGTTCTGATTTCAGTTAGTAAATTTGATTGTTCACTAGATAACGTTAAAGATGATCAGTTAGAATACTGCATCTACTTTTGCACTTACTGCCTTCACCAATCTTCGTGAGGAACCTTTAAATTTGGCTTTAAGTTGTGGTTTAGATAATATAGGTGGTTTTATTAACGCTTTATTGAAGGAACCTAATCCTCAGATTTCAAGATTCTTTTGTTATGGTGCAAGCCTTTACAGTTCTTAATTAATTTCTCAGTGGCTTGTTCTCTTAAATTGATTTATGGGTGAACAAGCTGACAGGATGTCAATCGACACTGATTTTACTGAGTTGGATAGCTTTTGGAAAGTGACGCTTAGACTCATAATAGATGTTTGAGTGGGGTGCTCTATTGACCTCAAAAATGGTGCTCATGTCAACCTTCATTGCTGTTGCTCACTAGTGCACCAGTTCATTGTTGCTAACTCTAGATTGATGTCAAAAGTCCAGTTTTATCATTTTCTGTCACTAGTTAATTGTAATTATCCCCCTTGCTTTGCTATTTGAACACTCATTGTGCACTAGGATAAGTTTGATCCTGTTTGGGAGCTTGTCTGTTATCTAGACTATTAGTCTTTTCCTTGATCTTGTTGAACATAACATTACTAATGCAGATACCAACTACAAGAGCAAAATCTCCCAAGCTTGGTCGAAAAAAGAGTTCAATCAATTCAGAGCCAGAGGGAAACATTAGCAGCACTTGTCGACAAGGTCGATTAAGTCTTGATGAGAAAGTGTCTCAAAGTAACCCCAATAAAGTTGCTACACCTGTCTGTCAGAAGAAGCCACAGCGGAGATCTCTTCCTCCAAAACTGCATCCTGAAAGGACCAGTTCATCCAATCCAAAAACTGCTGGCACTTCATCTAAGGCAATGAATGATGAGAAGACCTCCATACCCAGTGTAACAAAAAAAAGCACCTTGTCCAATGCTACCGGGGAAGAGAAAGGTGAGATTGCTGCAGTCAATGAAGAGAACAACACCTTGTCTGGTGAGACAAATGAAGCTCCACATCATAACAAAGAACCAAGTGCAGTTATCTCTGAGAATTCTAGCGAAGCAGAGACTCATGTGAACAACAATATAGTGATTGAAGAGCAACCTCAGCTTGCCTCAGTACAAGAACCCATAGTGGCAGAACAGTAAGTAAAGAACAGGAATAAAACCGGATGTTCACTTCCACAGTTTTGGGTCATCTCATGAATATCAGAGGCAACTGGGTGAGATTATTTGACAATGAATGCTTGAATATTTGCATTATAGTTTGTGATGTCATCTTGTCCATAGCAGCATTGTTTCTGTAAGTTCCTACTCAAAAGGGTGCTGGTTTTGTCCTTATGCTACTCTCCTGCTTGCAACAATGTATGTAACTATTTGCCAGGTTACTCAAGTTTGTTATTCTTGTATGCAGCAGTTGCCTGGTCTGCGAAAAGATTAGGGGAAATTTTGAGGAAGTTTTAAAGTACATTTCGTTAATTGGCATTGTCACATGAAACAAGCTGTTTGTGTTGTGGAGTCCCATTTGCCGGGTCATATATGCCTTGTGTTATAACTTTTTCTCCGTGCTTTTAATTTCTATTGTAACTTGGAATTACTCAATTAGATTTTCCAGTCCCCCTCCTCCTTCTAAGGCTTAATCCACATATGGATACGCACCCACTTCAGCAAGCACAGAGATACATTCTATCTCTGCCCATTTTTAAGGAGTGAATGGGAATTCCGAATTTGCAAAGTGAAGTAAAAAGATCTTATCTTGTTTGCCATTTCACGCAAAGGGCCGGTTGCAGTTATTCCGCTCAGTTTAAATTGTTCCGACAAAGTAGAATTGCCCCCATGCCTTTCTAGGCAAAGGGGATCCAGATCCGTACGTGCACCACTTTTTATACCATTAGCAGAGATATAGTTTATAGATTTGTTTTTGGGTTAGATTATTATTTTGGTTCTTTAACTTTGCTTCATGTTTCTCTCTTGTCTTCTAATTTATTCTAATTTGGGCCTGTAACTTTATTTTAAGTTTCATTTTAGTCTTTTAATCCTATATTGTTTTAATTTAATCCTTTTA
Organism: Biancaea sappan; assembly: GCA_037074585.1. NCBI lineage: Eukaryota > Viridiplantae > Streptophyta > Magnoliopsida > Fabales > Fabaceae > Biancaea > Biancaea sappan. Next base: position 41,003,306 of record CM073494.1, on the reverse strand, counting down.
AGTTTTACTTTGGTTCCTAAAATCGTCTTCAACTTAAGTTTTCTTTTAGTCATTAACTTTTTGTTTTAATGTGATCCTTCAGCTTAGAAAAATCACTCAAATATTTTCTTCCTTTAACAGTCAAGATGCCTAACTGAAAAGTTTTATGTGGTGTCTGCTCAACTCTAATAACGTCATAAAACTTTTTTATTAAACATCTTGGTGGTAAGTAGTTTTGGTAAATTATAAGACCAAATTGAATAAAATAAAATAAAAACTAAGAAAATTGAAGCAAAATGGGACAAAATAAAATTAATTGAACAATAACACCTATAGCAAAGTTAATGACCAAAGTGAAAGTAAAGATAAAATTTAGTGATTAAATTAGAAAAAATATATAATTAAAGGATCAAAATGAAATTTAAAGTAAAATTAAAGGATTAAATTATAGCAAAACCATGTTAATGGACAAAAATGAAAGCTACCTAAAACAAAATTAAGGGATGAAACCAACATTTTAGCGGTTTTATTTTTCTTGGTAGATGATGCCCATGGGTTTCAAAGGTTTTAAAATTCATTTTATTTCTTGGTTATTGAAGCAGTAGAATCGTTGTCTACAAGGTTGTCTGATGTCTATATCCCAATGTTTCCCATTCCGGTAGCAAATAGAAAATATTCAAGATAATGTACTAATTATACAAAAACTGAACGGAATTCATCAACACCTGAATTATCTTTCTAATTTCTATAAGCAATCAACAGTCAGCGAATATTACTTTATTCTTCCCGCGAATCTGAGGTCGTTTTAAGTCCAACTACAATAGGGGACAGTGTCATGTCAGAGAGGGTGAGTGCATGTACTTTAGAAGCTTTATGCTTAAGTAATGCAATGCATTCATCCAAGTCTTCATTGATATCAGTAAGTAATAGATGGTGGCTTTATTGCAGAGACCACATCCAGTACGGAGCCATCGCAGAAGAGGACCCCAGTCATATGACCTCATCAATAATGGAGCTTAGCAGACTTTGCTATCTCACGATGATTTGAAGCCTGAGGAGACTAATTTTGGCCATATTCTGTGTGAATGAACTTAATGGAAACCAGAAAAGATATTATCAAAGTTCTAGAGAATTCAGGGTTGTCACAAGTCAATACCGTAATTATTGACACAGCAGCGACGGGTTGACAAGAGCACAAGTTTTTCCTTTGGATACCCTTTTTAACCCATACAGATTTTCCCGTAAACCCAATCAAAATTTAAATAATTGTGATCAATCACAATCATGATTCACCTTCAAGTCTACTTGTTAATTAGATAATCTTGAGAGGAATTCCAATCTGTAATTTTTTTTTTTGAAATGTAATTTCAAAATAATGGGATATTATTTGCAAACTTGTAGAAAGGCCCCAGGTGAGGCTCGTCTTACTGTGCCTTTGTTGGAAGGATGCTTCGTGCGAACAGACATGTGGAGCCTTCTCAAATGGCGCGTTAATAATTTCTTGTGTGACAACGCATGTGATGTGCATGTGCCATGCCGAAGGCTGACAATGTTGTGTTGTAAACTGCCAGCTCTCAGTCGGATCATCCTACTCTAGTTGAACGACCAAATCAGCAAAAGGGCATGATAATTAATCAAAGTAGAAGATCTCAAGGACATCTCAGATTTTTAAGAAACTACAATTTTATTCATAACTTAGTAATGGGATAACATTCGCTCAAGGGCAGATATCAAGTATCATTACATCATTGTGAAGTTACAGCTGACAGTTCACTAAAAAATGATGCCAAAGAAAACTAGGGATCGGTAAGTAAAAAAACAACCCTAAGGAAGAGGGTTGTCATAGCAGACTTGTATAACTTGCTGCCATGTCCGAATCCCTAAAAGACTAAGGCATCATAAAAACTCCGAACTGACAACGGCAACCATAGAACAGACAACAGAAGTTCAATCAGCCCTCAGAGTAAAACAGTGGCCCAAACCATCACGATTTGGTAAACAACACTAGACAGACTCTGGTACAGATAGCTGTAAAAACTTGGAAGGGGGAACTTAACAGACATGGTGGCAAAACCGATGCAGAGTCAAGCTAAAAACATCGGGTGCTGACACACCACTAAGATTCCTAACTCCAGAGACCGGTAACTATGTTCGCAGAGGAATACAGCCATTTAGAAGATATGGCATCCCAATGATAGGAGCCAAAAAACTTCGAACAGACTTCCAATCAAAAGAAACCCGCAAAAAACATGGCTGCATGTTCTGGAAAAAGAACCGAGTAACTGGATGACAAGACCCATAGTTGATGGACCCAAAAACTACTGTGCAAGATTAACATAAAAACTGTCTAAAAACCCTCCTACTTAGTTCAATCCACGTCACTAGTGCACTAATCTGCAGAGAAAGATTCATTCTTCATGCTCAAGCGAGGATGTCACACCTCCAGAGATGCTCCACAAGCTTCCCAACTAAGCGGCTACTGATTGTATTGCAGTTCTGAAGATTTAATCCCAAAAGGTTCTCGCCCAATTGTCTCAAAGCAGGAAGGCTCTTATTTGAAACCAAAGAGCAACCTGACAAAGAAAGGATCTGCAAATGGAACAGGTTCTCACGTGCCAGGGCTGTTACCCCAACGTCAGTTATTGCACACCTGGAAACATCAAGATCATGGAGCAATGGGCAGCTCTCCGCAATTGCTACCAAGCTAACATCACTGATCTTTTTACAACCATCAAGATTTAGCACCTCAATATTCAAACCATGATGATTTACCAAGGAGGTAATTGCTTTATCTGTCAAATTTATGCACCCACGAAGATTAACTTTAACCAGACCAGCCTCAGCATTCAAAAGCATTGGGAGAAACCCAGCATCAGTCAATCCCTCAAGTCCACTGAACTCAGCATGCTGCAGCTGAGGACAAAGCTTTCCCAGTAGAGCAATGGTAGCATTACCAAAGCCCGGACAGTTACGAATTGATAAAGACTGCAGTGATTGACAAGGAAATACAGGAGGCAATACCAAATTCAAATCTTTAATCCCGAAGCAGCTAACAACTGCAAGATCCTTCAGTTTGGCACCACAATTGAAAAGGACACCAAAAAAACCTAACTGGGTGATCCTGTGGCACTCCTCCAATTGTAGGCTCTCAAGTGATAAAGCAGCTTTGGCAAAGGAAGCCAACCCATTATCTGATAGAAATGCACTTTGACGGAGATAAAATTGTTTGAGATTTGGACAACCCCTTCCTACAGCAACAAGCCCAATATCTGTTACTCCTTGGCAGGAAGCGATTGAGAGTAACTTTAGCTTCTGCAACCCGTGGCCATTACCCATGACCCAGAATCCTCTCTCACTAACATTAGGAAGGCATTTGAGAACAAGATCTTTAACTGCCTTCCCATAATGTCCAATAGCAGCTAAAGAGAGATCAGAAATAGTCAGTGCCTCAAGCTTCATCTTTGTCAGAACATAAGAGGATGAAGAAACCAGGCCAGCAATTCCCTGATCACCAACAGAATTGCAACCCTTGATTGATATGGACTTTAGATTGGAGCTAAACTGCCCAATAGCTTGTAGACCTTCATTACCAATACCAGGACATGATTCAATTGATAACTTGGTCAGATTCTGGCAGTTCTTTGCAACGGCAACCAAAGCCTTATCAGAAATCGCTGGACAGTTGCAAAGGTCAAGCTTCTTTAACTGGGGACATCCTCTAGCAATCTCAATTACGCCTTCATCATCTACAGTTGTAACATTCCAGAGAGACAGGGTCTTTAAAGAAGGGCAACCATGGGCAACTGCCCTGAGACCAGAATTAGTCACCCCACAACCTGAATTGCTTCCACGGATTGAAAGCTTGCCCAATCCACCACGCGAAGCAGTCCCAACAGCAATAGCAGCAAGTCTAACATCTGTTGCCCTTTTTCCTTCCAAGTCACGAGATAAATATCCATCACCACCAAATTCCTCATCATCAGCCTTCTTTACACTAACATCATCCTCATGACTGTTGTTTTTGCTGCTGCAGATTTCATCCTTGCAAATATTGCTTAGAAGCATAAGCCAGCGCTTGGAAACACAAGCACATGAACTCCTCTCTTGGCCCCCAGGCAACCTTCTAAAGATCTCAAAGAGGCATTCATCTGGCAACACTTCAATAGATGTTTTCTCCTTATGCTCAGCCTCAAACCAATCTCTGCTGAAAAGAAACGGATCATTGATGTGTGATGTCTTCAATGGAGCACTGATGCGAGATCTCTTCTGAGGAGGAAAGTAAACATCAACATGACGTCCAAGAGATAACAGGAGACTTGGTTCCTTGGGGTTAGTGTATAGTGACCCCCCTGGGCAAAATTCATCAGCTCCTGAGAACACAATTCATATACTATGTTAGAGAGAGAATTTGATGCTTATAAGCTTAGACGGGGCCATGTAATTTAAACCATTTATATCAAAACTAAATACATGCCATAGTATTGCACAGATTTAATTCCGAATTCTTTGATTATATCTTATCAAGTTCACCAAAATACGAATATTTCAAAAACAAATCGACAAAAATAATCCAAAATTCAACCACGGACATGAAACAACTCCAACGATCCACTATCATTAAGACCTACTGTACAATCAATCATCGCACTCAACTAGCGAATAGATCTAAAGTTACTTATAGGACTTCATGATAAGACAAACGCGTAAAATTAAAGAAAGCGTATAGGAAAGCAATTCGCCCACATGATCAACTGCCGGGTTTAGGAAAATTAATAAACTAAAGAGTGTCAACGCAAATCCCAGGTTCATTATGAAATTCTTTACAAACCGCAACAACTAATCCCAGGAAATTAAACAAAACCAAATCATCTTAGAAAAGTACAGACTAAGCCTCATAGATCACAAAACCATCTAAACAACCTTAAGCAACAAAAATTCAAGCAACTTCCTAGACATAACAGCTAATCAATCGAATCGGAACAGAAATATTATTAATCAGAAACTCACCAGTAAAGCCGAGGACCTTCGACATGTGTACGACTCAAAAAACCCCGGGAGGTCAAATATAAGTTGTTCTCCACCAAAGAACCCTCGAAAGAGAGCAAAAACGAAAACGCAGAACAAGATTGAGACGTTGATGGCGATATACAACTGTTGAGAGCAGGAATGCATGAGAGCAGCACAGCTAGAAGGTAAGGAAACCCCTATGGTCAGGGGAAAAAAGGGGGAAGGGGAAAGGGAAGGGGAAGGGGAAAGGGTGCAAAGACGAGAGAGAAGTGAAGGGCGATGTATGTCAAAGGGAAAGCTTTTATTGCGATTTGCAAGTGGAAATACGTTTCGCTAGGCGACAATACACTGAATACTTGCCCACATACATTGCATCTTTGCATAAAAGTGGGGTTGCTTTATTCTCCCACCAAATGAAAACCAGAAACCACATATACACATTGAATGCGCTCTCTCTCTCTCTCTCTCTCTCTCTCTCTCTCTCTCTTGAAATATTAATTATGTGTAAATAATTAGTGAAAAGTCCTAAACAAAATAAAAGACTGATATATTATTTTTGAGCTATTACTTTCTCATTAATGTGTCATAAGCACAAAATAATTATTTGTAATTCTACCATGTAATTTTAAATGTTGTGCATAATATAGCAAATATTAATATTGTTTCATTTAGTAGTTTAAATTATTGAGTAAAGCTAATGTAATATAATATTAGAGTCTTAATAATTAAATAATTAATATTTTAAAAAATAAATATCTAAAAAAATATAAATATTCACATAACAGGTTTCTCTTTTTCAATTGAAATAACATTTTGAAAAAGACATTTTTCCTTTAAAAAACTTCCAATGTGTTCCTCCCACTATCTTTCTTCTATGCCTAACTTGGGGGGCAGTCAACAACTCTGTTTGTTCAAAGTAAATTATAATAACTATCTTAAATTCGATTGAATAAATTGGATACGACTTATTTAATATTTTAATATATATTACAAACTTCCTTATAGAATATATTTTAATTTTGTCCTCAGTATTACAATTAAGATTATGTTAAGTTTTAATATGAAACTATAGTTTTTTAATATGATAGTAAAATATTATTAAGTATTTTTATTTTATTAAAATTTGTTTTCAAAGAAAATAAATTATGTAAGGAGCTAAATCAAATATATATATACACACACACATATATACATACATCAGATATAATTTAATTAAATTTAAAAAATTAATATAATTTTTTAAAAAAAAGCACAGGTTGAGAGCAGTTTACAAATCTTGACCAAAGTCCAACCCATAAAATTTAGTTAGTTATTAATTTAGTTTCCGTGAATGCAAAATCAGCAAACGCTGACTATGCACACAAGTCACGACACATCAGCAGCGAAACACGCATTAAGGAGAGAAGTCCTCGTTAATATATTCCTAAATTCAAATTTAAAAAAAAAAAAAAAGGGCGGGGTCTACCAAAAAAAAATGAAGTCTTAAAAATAAAAAAATAAAAGAAAGGTCATCTCTAGCCTGCCTTGTAATTTAAGGCAGAAAGAAAAACTGGAAATTTTAATTTCCTTGGGTGGATTTATTACCCATCATCAACTAACCTCTCATAATTAATGTCCAAATACATTTAACATAAATTAAAATATGCAATTTAACTGAAGTTCTATTATAATCCCTACGTCACCCAGTAAGTGCGACCGCCCTTCCAATAAATGATTAAAAAATTGGATTTTTCCATTTTTTTAAAATAAGTATTTTCCAAGTACATGCATGGAACCAACTTAAACATTTTTTAATGTTTTCTTCAAAATGAAACGTCCATTGCTTCAGCGGTTTCATAATTGCTTATGTGACAGCTTCAATTCTGTGCCTTTGCCTACTCTTTTCCTACATCCCGTCTTATTTTTTGTTTTGTTTTGAACAATTAGCTAGTGGTGTTTCTAGAAAAATACAACTAGGTCAATAAAATTCAAACTAAGTTTTTTCTTTAACTTTATTTTTATCCTTTAACTTTATTTTATTTTAATTTAGTGTTTATTAACTTTTATATTTCACGTTTTCACCTTTTTTTCCTTAATTTTTTTCTTAACCTCAAATAAGTATTAATTAGACTAAAGCAATGGTTAGCTAAAATGTGACAATAATTATTACTACGGAGGCCTAATAAAAGGATTAAGATATAGTTACTGTTCAAAAAATTGGATTGAACTAATATGTTTAACCGAAAAGTTGATAAATTGGTTCGGTTTGAACCAATGAATCAGTAAATATTTAAATCAGTGAAAAACTAATCGTTAACCAGTACAATTGATAAAACCAATCAATTAAACTGGTTCATTCGGTTCTTTTTTTTTTTAATTTTTGAAATTTTTGAAATTTTTATTGAATATTATTATGTATTTTTAAGAAGTCTCTAAAAATTTAAATTATTAGGAGAAAATCTATGATTGATATAAATATATATCTGTAACATGTCTAAAATATTTTAATATTTTAATATCTATAATATATATATTAATTATATATTTAATATTTTAAGTATAACCGGTTCAATCACAATTCAATTACGATTCTACCATTGATGTTTGAAACCAGTGCCTCAACCGATTCAATAATCAATCCAATTTTTTGAACCTCAACTGAATCATGATATTTGAATGTTTGCTTTATGACAAATTAAAAAGATAGAATTGTGTCTTAACTAACAGTTATATCATTTGCTCTAATAATAAGTATTTTTTAATTTTAATCACCAATATCAAAAAATTCACTAGTTTTCAATTAATCTGATTCAAATTATTATCTAATCGTAAAGGTACAAAATTTTTATAATTTTTTTTATTTATAAAACTCAAACTTTAGACATTGTTTTAAGAAAATATTATAGCAATTAAACTAATTAGTATTGATTAGTGGTGCTAAGCGCTTAATCATGACAACAACAATATATTAATAAGCAAGAAATAAGGAAAGCTCATATAACATAATGCAACATTTAAGTAGTATTGAGGAAAAAAATGGAAGAAAGAAATATAGTATGACAAGTGAAATTCAATTTTGCAAGAAATCATTAGAGTTAAGTCAATGAAGCTACGTAAAACTTCTTTTATCAAGTATCTATGTAATTTTAGAAAGAAAGAAATTACTCAAGTGATTTTTTAAATTAAATGACTAAAGAAACAGAATAAAAACAAAGAGTCAAAATCAAATCTAAAGTAATGCTAAATGATGAAATTAGAACATAATAAAATTAATATATTAAAGTACAAAAATTAAAATAATGTAAAATAATTTAATTAAAACAAGATAAAGTAAAAAAAAATTAAAATAACATTTTTGGCCAAAAATAAATAATTTGAATGTCCTTAAATAATAAATACATTCAACGTCCCAAAAAGATTATAATTGCTAAATGATAATAATGATAAAGAAAAGTTCGGGACAAGATGTTCACAATCACTCATTGAACTGTGAGGGTCAAGTGGAATGGAAGTACACTGCCCAACGCAGAGAAAACAATCAGGGAGATGCTCTCAACTCTCAAGGAGTAAAGTATCCTTTGGCTTCACCGAAAGGACACCTTGTGGGTTTTTTATTTTTGGGGTTTTTTTTTTTTTCAAGATAGGCTGAGTCTTCTCTGTATTCTTTTTGGATTTAATATTTTTAATTTAAATTCCTTCCTTCCTGTCCCTTTTGATGGTTACATTTTTGAAAGAGTAAAGAGAAAAATGTAAATAATTTGTGTTCTTTAATTAAGAATACTTTTCTAAACGACCAAAAGATTGAATAGTTTCCTAAATATTTAAAATAAAAATTAAATTATTAATATTCACAATTTTCACTTGGTAAAGAGTAGATAATTCTAGTAAAACAAGAAGAAGGTGAATGAAGGTCGAGGATAAAGAAAGAGAAAAAAATTAGTGAGTGAAAAAGGAAGGGATGTAGAAGAAGAAGAAAGAGAAAAAGGAAGGGTAGAGAGAAGAAAGAGTGACAATTAAAGGAAAATTAAGTTTTTAGAGATACATATTTATTATTTTAAGTATATATTTGATAAAGAAAATTTATAAGAAGATTAACTTTCATAGAAGTCGACTTTTTTCACCTCATTTTTTTTTTTGGGAGGCATATTCTGGAATGAAAAAAAATTTGACCAACACAAAAAACGATGCCAGAGAAAGATGGAAGAACTCAACATTCATGAAAGTTGAACTCCCTGTAATCTCTCTCTATTTGATATATGAATGAATAGTTGGACAAGCGATATTAACATGTACACTGACGTATATAATAGTAATAGTTACATCAACATTATTCTTAAACAACTTAAATGATGGTAAACTCAGAGTATAATTAAAACTAATTAAAAAGATATGATTATAATTGCAATAAAATAAAATTGAGAGATATAATTAAAACATAAGTATATAAAAGTAGTTTTGCCTAATCTTATATTATGTAGAAAGTTAACTAATTTATCATAAAGTAAAGAAATGTTTGAACAATATGTAGCACAATGTGAAGGCAAGTGGGGTATAACATTTGGAACAAGAAATGTAGCAATGTAATTTATCCTAACCAGAAACCATAAAAACAACCAGGCAGCAGGGAGGTTGAAAGTGGGATAGTTCAGCTACTGCTCTTATTCATACGAATGGTCCCAAGGGTCCATGGAGGAGTACCTGGATTGTAATCTTAGAGTCTTCCTCCATTGCCTCCCTTTGACAATTGATATGACATAAACTCTAAAACAATACTTTTAAAATTACATTGATGAAGATAGTAGTTTCAAGTTCATACATTCAAGCATAGTTAAACTATGTTAAATTGACAGCTTCAATTATATATATATATATATATATATATATATATATAAAATAAATTTTTCTATTCTTAGAGGACAAAAGTATAGATATAAGTATTTTTATATAGATTCATTAATAGTATCTGTTAGTACACAAATGTACCCAGGAAGGGAGGTCGAATTAGATACCTAGTAATTTTAAAAATCTTAGACTTTTTTTTTTGAAAGACTCATGAGAAAACAAATGGGTTGCTTAAAAATAACTTATTATGAAATCAGTACCTTGATTAAGTATTTTTCAATTAAATTGAGTTTCCTCAAAGAACTAGTGTTTCCTTATTATTATTATGAAATGTACCCACATTGTTTTATTATTATTTTGATCAAGAGCATCAATAGGCACTAGTGTTTCATTTAAGACAATACTTATTTACAATAATTCTAATTATATAAACACACGTTAGCACCCTTCATAAACAAGTGATACGCATGCAATTATAAGCAATATTTTCATGACTCTAATTCAAGCATATCAATTTTACTTCTAATTCTACAAAATTATTTTTCAAGTAGATGATTTGTGAGACTAACAGCAAGCTGTTTTGAAATATCAAAAGTAGAAACTTAAAACCAGCTTCCTTCAACCATTATAATCAATTCAACAACAAAACTTATCAAGAGACTACCTAAAATTCAATATATGGTGTATATAAGTGTGATTTTCATAACAATGATCAAGCACAACTTCCTCACATAATTTTTTGATTATAATGATAAAAATATATTGTAAAATAAAAAATAATGATAAAATCATTAAAAAACCAAAACTAAGAGTGATTCAACCATTAAATAATCTAGTTTGTTTTTTCCTTTTTAATTGATTCTTGATATTTGATAGAGAAGATAACAAAATAAAGAAAATAAAAAATATTTTGAGCTTCTTATTAATTATTTTGTTTAATTTCTTGAATAGTGTTATTATATATAATGTTTGTGTATTTTTTTATTTCCTAATACTTAGTTATTTGCCCATAATTCTTTTTATCTTATATAAATTATTCCAACTAAATAATATCTTGAAATGATTTTCTTTTTTCATTTTTTCTATACCTTACCAAACAAGATTTTAGATCACATAAATTCATTCCATTGAAACTCATTTCATTTTCATTCCTATTCTTATGACATTCAAAATCTTTCCAGGAAATTAAATGGGAGCTAAAAGTGAAAGAGTGTATGAGAATATAGGGGCCAGTTTGGATGTGTGTGTGTGTGTGTGTTTGAAACAAATCTTGTAAAATTGTTTTAGAAACTGATTTTGTAAATAATAAATAAAACAATCCATTTTGATAATTTATTCTAAAAATAAATTTAAAATTTCAGAAAACAAAAAAAATATGTTTGGAAGATTTGTTTTGAAAATAAAATTAAAAATCATTTGATACAAAAATTTTCTATGTGATAAATTCAATATAATAAAATATTTAATTATGATATTTTAAAAGAGAATACAAACAAATACAAGTTCAATATATTAATTGTTATTGCCTAACTACATTTCAATGAATTAGTTAAATTTATTATCTAATTACATAAATTATTAATAATATCTTTACACGATAGTTTAAAATAATTATAATTTTAATAAAATACAATAGAGTGACACAAACTAGTTAAAATTATCTATAAAAATAAAAAATAGATATTAAAAGCAACAATTTCATGAAGATTAAATAAAAAAACATAAGTTCAGAAGTTAAAAATTAAATTAAATTAGATTTACCAGCGATGACTACTGCCACTATATTTATTAAAATGATTTTTAGATATTTTAGTTGCAGTGTGACTACATATATATATATATATATATATATATATATATATATATATATAATATTTTACCAGATTATGTATAGGTAAGCACCATTAATGAACTTACATAATTATAATAATGCCACCATATTTTCACCCTATTTTTTAAATAATTGTTTCTGAAATTACCTAAAAACTTGTTTTCATTTTGAAAACAATAATTTCATTTTTTTTAAAATATATCTTTTAAAAATATTATATCAATTACCAAACAAGTTTTATTATCTTTAATTTTTAAAGACAATTATTCTTTAAAACAACCATAAAACTTAGTAGGGATGTTCAAAGGCTCGATTTGATTTCGAGTCTAAATCAAATTAAATTGAATTAATTAGTTCTTTAAAATTGTCAACCTATTCAATTTTATTTTTTGGGTGGTTTTGAAAAAATCACTATAAAATTCTTAAATGTTGGGAAATGATAACTTATTGAAATGCTTTAGTAATTACTTTGTAAGTTGTGTGTTTATAAGCTACTTTTAATCTTCTCCTCTTTTCCTTCCACTTCTTTATTGATTTTGTCACTTTGTGCACTTTTGCCGAATTTTGTTATGAGGAAGTCGACTTTTTCCTTTAACCAGTATGCATCGTATTACGTGTTGATTAAATTTTTTTTCCAAGACATGTTTCAAAAAAAAAAATAAAGCAGAGGAGGTTCACTGTCAACCTCTCCATAGAATTTCTCTTTGTCAATTCATGCTATTAAATTACAAGTAACAATATAGGTAGTACAAAATGACTTCTCAATTTTCATTTTTTAAAGTAAAAACGAAATAATGTTACAATGATTAATAGTTCTAAAGAAGAAAAATTTTAAATAATAGAAATTAAATTAATTACATCGGTCAATTAAATTCTTTCACATTTCATTTTTTATAAATTTTAAAATTCTCCATCCATACACAACTTGAGAAATATTACTGTTGTTTATGGGCAACCGAGTGAAGATACCACTAATATATAATTTATATTTTATATGTGCATATTCATATAAGTATAGACATAGCACTGTATGAATTTGAAAATTTCACTAATAATACTCTTCAGTCATCATAGATCTAATTTCTTTTTTTTTTTTTTTCAAAAAGAGGCCTAAGAGTAGAAGAATGAAAAAAAGTTCAGCAAGTTCAGCACTAACACAAGGAACTGTAAGATATAGAGTAGTGTGAAAATGAAATTGTTTAATTAGATTAAGGATAAAAATATGATATATTTATCATTTTAAACACTATATATATATATATATATATATATGAAACCAAACGTTCGGATTACAATAGTATTTCGTGTATATATATATATATCTATAATAATAATAATAATAATAATAATCAAACCAAACTGATAATTGAAATGAATTGAATTGACTAAATTTTATATTTTAAAGATAATTTAGATTTCTATTTTTCGATTTTGATCAATTATTAATTAATTTAATATGGTTTAATTAGATTTGGTCGGTATAGTTGAGTTTTAAACCCCTAACACCTAACATTCTCAGATTCAACCTTGTTTTTTTTAATAGGAAAAGAGAGAAGCGCATTCCATCAACTAATTTTGACTGTGACTATATATATATATGGGCGAGACTAAAGGGAGCTTTACCTCCTCCATCCGTTAGATTTTAGAGCTAGTGAGTATTGAAATTTGTATTGGGTTTTAATTAAATAAATTATTTTAATATTAAATAATTTTTTATTTTTTACAAGACAAAATGAATTTAAAAATTAAAAAAATTATTTATATCTTGGAGCTTTACCTCCTCCATTGTATTTGGGTTCAACCGATTCCTTTTATACGAAGCATGACGCATCCATCTTGGATTCAACGTCTCCTTCCATGCCTTCAACTTAGACAATTTTTCCAAACCTTACTCGTTCAGATGCGTCCCTTCAAATCAGACCATATATCATTAGTTCGAAAGCCTGTTTGGACCTAAAAAAAATAAGTAAAATATATGTCTTTTATTTTGATTTATATTTTTGAGATTTTTTTATTTGATTATATCCTTTATCTTTCAAATCTTATCATATATGTCTCAAAATGATGCAAATATTCTCCATTCTTCTCTCTTCTCAACCAAATTTTTTTCTTCAATTTCATTTTTTACTAAGAACTTTTCTGTTTATTCACGTAAGTCCTAGCTAAGATTTTTTCTTTTATCTTTTGCATGATTTAAGATCATATTTAACTTCATCTAGGTCTCTCATTCTAGAATATATTTTATTTTGAATTTAAATCGATGCCTATAAACTTTTAAGTTTCTTTAGTTTAGTTCCTCTCATGCATGTATCACGTCTATCTCTTGGTTTTGCTTTTCAAACTAGTCTAGAATTTCATCTTCGATATTTTTGAGACATTTTTGGTCATGAATTAAAAAATGAATTAAAAATAAAATTAAAAATGAATATGGACCATTTAAGGTAAAAAATGAATTAAAAATCAAGTTTTCAAATTTCTTCAAGTTTTCATGACTATTCACGTTATTCTTGCTCTGTTCTTCATTTTTTCTGGTTTTTCTTGCTAATTTAGTCTCCTTCTTAACTCTTGGGCTTTGAATTAACTGAGGCTAGGTGTATTTAACTAATTCTATCCATAAAAAAAATGAAAGTATGAAGAAAACTCACTTTCTCAGTTTTTGTTTTGTTAAACGTTCTCAATTTTTCCTTCTTGATTTCAAATTAAGATGCAACTAAATCTTCACTCTTTTAATTACACCATCTGCTCCTCAAATGCCCATGATAGCTTGTTTACGGGGATATATATATTAATCAAAGGATTTTCTTTCGAAGAACTAATTACGTGGTGATGAGTTCATATTTCTAACTGATATTTTGATAGTATATTTTCTTCTTTTTGCATTTGAAGGTGGTTTATTTGAGATTTGATTAGAGACTAATTTGTTATAGTGACAATGCCCTTCAACCATGTGCAAAATTTTAATGATTATTGTAAGAATTTAACGAGTTTGATTATGCTTTTAATAGAAAATGATCTAATTACTTATGTTTTGTTTTGTGGGTTCTTGTACCTGCTCTAGATAATTAATAGAGGTTGTTATGATCAAATAATTGGCCATTGGTGTATTTAGGTCCTGCTGATGGAGTTTTAATAACTGGCCACACACTTGCCAAGGATGAATCCAGTATGACTGGTGAAAGCAAGATTGTACGTTGTTGATGCCTTTCATTGACGTAATTATTGAATTTTACATCTTTTGGTTCTTAAGTAGTGAGTGTTCTGTTGGTTCACAAGGATCACAAAGCACCCTTTTTGATGTCTGGTAGCAAAGTAGTAGGTCGATTTGGTACTATGCTGGTAAAATATACTTACATTTTGTTGAAAAAATTGAGAAAATTATTAGGAAAAATATAGCATGAGTCGTGCTCTGGTTGACACTATTCTTAAGGAAAGATTCGTGGCTTTCCTCCAGGATAAAACAGGCCCTTCTGGGATAAAACTCAAGTCACAGAATAGTAGAGGAAAAGAGAAAATTGTGTAACCCCAAAAATGTCATTAGAAAAAAAAGTGTTAATCACCCAAACCTAGAAAAGGCATGGAGAATAAAAATCACAATGAAAATAAATTAATTTTCATTATTAAATTTAAGAGGATAATTATAAACTAACATGATAAGATCATGGGTGTAGTTAGTTATAGATAATATTAATAAATTAATTTAAACAAATAACTACTTTGAAATAGTCAAATATTCCAGAAATAAATTATATCAATATGTAACTAATATAATCCCATCATGTTCAGATAAGGATGAAAATAATTAAATTAATTTTTCAAAATTATTTTCACAACAATTTAAAATATCCTTTTTGAAATACTCCATTTTTCACAACAATTTATAATGTCTATTGTTGACAATGTGATCATGTGCTGTTGTCTGGTTTTTTGATGTGGACTATTCAAGCTATCATGGGCATTTGAGGAGCAGATGGTGTGCCTGAAAGAGTAAAGATTTAGTTGCATCTTAGCTTAAAATCGAAAAGGACAGATTGAGAACATAAAAACAGAGCAAAAACTGAGAAAGTGAGTTTTCTATCTTCATCTTTTTATGGGTAGAATTAGTTAAATACACTTAGTTTAAGTTAATTCAAAGCTTAAGGGGTTAAGAAGGAGACAAACCAGCAAGAAAAACTAGAAAAAATGAAGAACTGAGCAAGAATGATGTGAATAGTCATGAAAGCTTGAAAAAATTTGAAAACTTAAATTTTAATTCATTTTTTACCTTGCTCTGGGATGGAAATGACCAAAAAAGTCTTAAAAACATCTAAGATGAAGTTCTGGACTGGTTTAAAAATCAAAACTGAGAGATGGACGTGATACATACATGACAAAGATTAAATTAAATAAACCCAAAAATTTATAGGATCGATTTAAATTCAAAACAAAATATACTCTGGAACGAGAGAACTAGATGAAATTAAATATAATCTTTAATCATGCAAAAGACAAAAGGAAAAATCTTAGCTAGGACCTAGGTGAATAAACAGAAAAGTTCTTGGTAAAAAATGAAATTTAAGAAAAAAAGTTGGTTGAAAATAAAGAAAGATGAAGGGTATTTTCATCATTTTTGGACATATATAATAAAATTTAAAAGATAAAGGACATAATTGGACAAAAAAAATCTCAGGGACATAAATGAAAATTGGAGTAAATATTAGAGGCATATAGTATCTTTTTGTCAAAAAATAAAAATTGACTTGAAAATTTGAACTCCAACACCTTTTTTACAAAAAAATCTTGAAAAAAACACAAGTCGGGCTTAGGCTTTTTTAAAAATACAGCCTAAATTATTTTTTTATGTTTTTTAAAATAAAAATTACTTATTTAAAAAATAAAATATCATATAAATTATTTATCATAGTATTTAAAATATTTTATATACATATGTAGTATTAAAATGTATAGTTTATATAATATATATAATGTATAGTTTATATAATATATATCTTTTACTTTTTATTAATATATAGTGTATGATTTATATATAATTTGGATAATGTTCAATTATTTATCGTATATTTCAAATTATATAATATATAGTAAATGTGAGTTATGTTATATCTGAGATTTGTAATACAATTATAAAATTATTACAATTTATGTTGTCAAGTATCTTTTTTATTTATATTTGAATGAAAAAATTGACTTTAGTTATTATTTTTAATTCTATCACATTTCTTTAAAATGACCAGTTTTATTTATAATATTATTATTGAGTTCTTCAATTTAATATAAAAGTAAGATTTTTTATACGTTAACCTGTAAAAAAAAAAAAGAGAAAAGAAATATAGGCCAGACCCATTTTTTAATGCAGGTCAATATTCAAATTATTTAGGCCATGAGCTCATTTCGAAAGCATTTGTTAACCTCTTTAATTTCGAAAGTAAAAAGTGTTTGTTAACCTCTTTAATTCAGGTCAATATTCGAATTATTCAGGCCCATTTTTTTTATACATTAACCTGTAAAAAGCATTTGTTAAACTCTTTAATTTCGAAGTAATACTTTTTTAAACAAAAGCTTTACAAGTTAAGTAATCAACACTCTTAAACATTGTTTTGGAATCTCAGACTGATCAATAATCAATTCGATTGAATTTGATCATTTGACTTGGCCTCGATCTAATTTCAAGTGACACGATAACCTTTAACCTAGTTTGACTTGATTATCTTTTTTTTCTTTTTGTGTGTGTGTGTGTTTTATAATTGTATTTTGAGTAGCAATGATTTGAAACTGCTTGTAATGACAAAGGAAATGCTAATTAATGTGGACACTAATATAAGATTAATTGATAACTTAATGTTCCTTGCACATGAGCATATTCAAAAACTGGAAATCCTTAAGTTATTTATCTATGTTTAGTAATAATTATAAGCATGACTTGATATTCAAAAATGATACTTACAGTTTGATTTATAATTACTTGTCCTGATCTAGATTTTTGAATTATGGTTAGAGAAAGTACTCATGCTTAGTGTATTGCCTAAGATGGAAGACAGTTATAGGAAATCCAAAAAAAAAAGTGAACTTTTAACTTGTTATTATATATAAATTAGGGCTTGGCTACAGAGAGGGCAACCTCCAAAGAGTTCGATTCTCTCTCCCCATCAGTATGTATTGTGATACGTGTTAGTCAATTTTTTTTCCAAACATCGACTCCAAAAAAAAATAGGAGGAGGTCAACTTTTTCGTATTCTTTTCCTATAAACTGTTAGTTTTACTTGCATTAATTATTACTTCATTAATATTTTTATTTAATGGTATATATAGTTTTTGAATGAAAGTATTTGTTATTAGAATGTAATATATATATATATATATATTGATTTTTTTGGTTCAATTAAAAATTTTGCAGACTCAACAATTGAAACAATACCTTGCTGACTTGAATTGTTCACTCAATTAATGAACTGTTTGAGTCTAAAGGCTATGCTCTTAAATATTAGTGGAATTAATTTTATAATTACCATTAATTCAAACTTATCTATAATATTTCTATTATTTATGAATATAAAAACTCGGTTTAAAATATCCATTTTAATGAAGAATTATATTAATAATTACCACCATGGAAAGAAATATTTTCAATCTTGAGTTTGATTTAATATTTCTTTTTACATTTTTTAATTTTATTTTTAAATATTAATAAATGTGTCAATTAATATTTAAAAATGAAAATTCACTGAAAATTTTTAATTATTTGATAAAAATATAAAACAAATTTACTATTTTTAGAAAGTAAACTATTCACTCATTAACATTTAATTACAAAAATTAATTAGATTTAACGATTTAAAATCTAAATAATTAATCATTTCAAGTGTACTTTTTAATCCACTGAATGCATTGCATTCTTTGTTTTAGCAGTGTCCACAATAATACCAATCTCAGTAATTAGTTTTAGTTGATTTAAATGATTTGATACAATTATTTTTTTAAATAAAATCTTGAGTTCAAGTTTTTCTAATGAACAAAAAACTAATTTTGAAAAAGTTTTTAACCTTTGTACATTGACCTCACTTAAACTAGTTTAGTCAAAGTCTAATAAATTTTCAAATGTTGGTGGTGATTAGAAAACCTCAATAAGATTCATTTTGTAATTACTTTTTATAATTAATTATATCAAAGTTTAAGTTTAATTATTGGTGTATTATTTACGAATATAATATGCCAAAATCAAGATGTGTCATATTAACCACGGCTATCAACAATAACAGAGATAGCTATCAATAATTAAAAAATATGGCAAAAGTTGAATTTTTCGTCCTCTATATTTATTTTAAGTTTTATTTTGGATCTTTATGTTCAGCAGATTTATATTGATCTTCTATATTTTAAATTTATACTATTCTAGTCCTTTTTTTATTAGAATCATTAATTTATGTAACATATCATTCTCCCAATACTAACATATCATATCTACATGGTTGCTAATTGATATTATAAGAAGCATAAGGGCATTTTGGACAATTAAATTTTACATGTGAGACACTATAATATGGTTGTTAGCTGGATATTCGTCTCTCACGTGTAAAATTTAATTGTTCAAAATGCCCTTAAGTTTTTCATATTATCCAATCAGTAGTTATGAAGATAGACCATGTCAGTATTAAAAAGATGACGTGACAACTCTATTATATAGACTAATGGTCAAAATAATAAAATTTTGAAACATAGAGAACTAATATAAAACTTTTAAAACATAAAGAACTAAAATGAAATCTAAAATAATTATAGAGGATCATAGTATCATTTTTACCTAAAAAATAAATTTACTATATCTAATATTTAATATTAAAAAATCATGCACTTGGAGAGAGCCCATTAACAAACAAAAGTGAAGGAGCAAGCATCATTATGTGAGGTACAGAGGATCGTGCAATGGGGTCAGGCTTAGAAGAAATGTAACGAAAAGTTGATGTGTAACAAAGCTGTTGTTTCAAAAAATGGCAATCCATTCACATGGACAGATCAACGACAGCCATAGGC
This sequence comes from Biancaea sappan, assembly GCA_037074585.1. Classification (NCBI taxonomy): domain Eukaryota; kingdom Viridiplantae; phylum Streptophyta; class Magnoliopsida; order Fabales; family Fabaceae; genus Biancaea; species Biancaea sappan. Next base: position 40,983,643 of record CM073494.1, on the reverse strand, counting down.
TATTTCCCCTATTTCTGAAGCATAACCTCACATTTTCAGTCGTATTATCTTTTCCTTTTTGACTAAAATAGTAAAATGTAAACAAATCTTTTTAATTTAGGACGGGGCTAGGAGCATTGGAATCTCTCCAATATCCAAATAAAATATCAAGTTCTTCTATCTTCATTATCAAGTTCTTCAATTAAAGATCATAATAAAATATCAAGTTCTTCATTTAAAGATCATAATAAAATTATTTTTTAAAAGGTTATAATACTTACCGTATTCTTGATTGGAATGAAGATATAAGAAAATCAATATGCAAAAGTTTTTTCCCCTGATTGTTAAATCCAACTATGTGATAAAAAAAAATTAAATGCTGCAAGTATTAAAATACTATACTTGACTTTATAAAAAAAGTGTATGATTCTCGAATCAAAAATATGATAAGTATTATGATATTTAAAAAATAATTTTATATTTTTTTACAACTAATCATCTCTTAAGAAACATTTTTATACATGTTTTGATTTTATACAATTTGTTATATCTTTGGAGTTCTCAATTCAAATCATATCATGTAAAAAAATTTCTTAAATGACCAATTATATAATGATGAATTGTGAAAAAATATAAAGTTATTTTTAAAAATTATACACTTATCATTTTTTTATTGAAAAATAATATACTTGTAAAATTTTGATTGAAGAAATTGATAACAAAAATATAAGAAAGTCAATGTACTTAATTTTTTTTTCCAATTGTTAAACCCAATTATCTGATAAAAAAAAAATTAGAGGCTTCAATATAGAATTAAAATATTTTATTTAACAAAAAATATATCCCAATACCACAAAAAAATGGATATGTTGGTCAAGAAGTTTGATCTCCAAGAAGGTCAAGCTTTTCATAGTCTCGCCGTTCAATTTAATAGTTTATGCAATTTATTCACTTTAAAAATTGCAAATGAAGCTTTTTAAATTTTCAATTTTGCTCAAACTCATTTTTAGAATTTTTTTTGTTTAAAATTTTTATGCTACTTATCCATACAGATTAAAAAAAAAAGGCCAACTTAACAAAAAATTATATCTAATTTATTATCTTAAGAAATTTTTACTTCAAAATTATAAAAGAAAATGAAAAAAACTATTATTTTATCATGCGTAATGATAAATCAAATTTATTTTTTTCAGTTTAATCTTTTAACTTGCATAAATAAATAGTATCAGCATTTTAAATAAAAAAATGAAAGGATTATATTAGACAAAATAAAGAAACTATGAGAGTTTATTACTAATATTTAAAGTTAACAGAAGAAATTGTACAATTCTAAAAATAAAAGGTTGTTTGTATTTTTTTACTTTTGTTTTCTTTTTCAATTTCAAAGTAGCTATTATGTTTTGCTATTTGGAGACATATGTGACTCATCTGCTATTGAGCGCGGGACATGATCTTAGCCGTATGATCAGGCAGCCATTGTGTCTTCTTGTTGCGATGTGTGTCACGTTCGTTTTGTTGGTTTTGAACCCCAAAACACAAAGTTTCATTTAAATGAAACGGTGCGCTTTGGGGGGCGCTGATTTTTTACGTCCACTCTCATCAACAGGTTTATTGAATATTTTCTTATATTTCAAAGGCTAAAGTAACTTAACATACCATTATGCTAGATTAGAATATTTTCTTTTTTTGTAGCTTCCTATTATGGAATGTTTTAGTAAAGCTGCACTTTTGTCTTGGTTCTCATCAATGTAAACCCCTTGTTATAAGCAGAAAAGTTAAAATTGATTGCTCAACTCATATTCTATTAAAATTCCTACCATTAATGTGTTTACCCTTGTTTCAGTAAACCTGTTAAAGTGAGTGGACGTAAAAATTCTATTGGAATTTCTATCCTTGTTTCTGTGAGTAATATAAATTCACATTGCATAGTGTTTTGACTTCAACACTTGACTCAACACTTGACTGCATAAAATTTCTTGAGTAAATTTGTGGATACAAGTGAAAACACATGCTGGTTTCAAATATTTCTTGTCAGGTAGAAGTTAAGAAGGAGAGTCATTTCAAGGTTGTATTTCTTTGTTTTTGATGAGCTATTATAATAGATGTCATTCCTTGTTGTAGCTTGAATCATGTTCTCTTATTGACCTGGTAATAATGACAGACAATAATTATAAGTTTTTTGTTTTTATGGAATATGAACTTCAATAGAGAGATAAGAGTATTAGAACTACAACTTGTGGGAATAATAAGATATCTTTCAAAACATAAGTAAAAGAAAGCAAGAAGGCAAAAAGGCTTAAAATTGCAACAAAGAACAATGTTTCATATTTCAGAGAACAATGCTTTAGTTATAATCAAAACATCTTATCAAGTTCTTTTGATTATTTGATTGGTTGTTGATTTATTTTAGTTATTACTTGACCTAAATATCAATATCCCTTATTTTGGACCTTCTACTTTCATTTTATTTTATTATTTTTTTAGTTCATTGCCTTATTAATTTTTAAACACTAGTTGAACAGGTCATGGATACAAATTTGAAGTCGGAAGTTAGAATAAAATTTCAAAACTATGATGCAGTATGAAATTTTTGGGTTGCATACGGTGGAATTACAAGCTTTTGAGTGAGGAAAGAATATGGGAAAAAAAACCCAAAAGATAGGACTAAACCATCAGTTAGTGTCATGCTCCTAATTCAAGAATGTGACCGGCACGGAGGTGGACTCCGTCCACCATCGTAAGCCTAGCAACTCCAAACCAAAACACATCCAGATAATGCTCAAGGTTCCATTTCAGCATAAGATGATTATTTAAGTAAGATTTATAAGATATTTCTTTTGTAACAATATCAAACATTTCAAGAGGTAATTAAAGTGTAAATTATAATCAAAACAGTCATATTTCCAAAACATTCCAATACCAATACAATATCCTAGGTGTTCTATCTAACTATATAACGACTCAACCCACCAACTCTATTATGACGGAGCCATATTCCAAATCAAGGAATGAGAACCCGGATGTCACATCCCAAAAATTGAACATGTGAAAAGATACTATTTTTAAGGAAAACCTCAGTGGTATCCTGAAATTCTAAACAATCTTAATATCCACAACTATTCATTTGATAAAATTCTCAAACATGAGTTATTCACATATATTCTGTAAGGTTTTACATTCAACCTCAGTCATTCATTCCACACGACAAAATTATATTCATCTGATAAACAAATATAGGCATATATAATCTGATGTATTTATCTCATCGCAAGCCTAGGAGACCTATAGAAAGTACAAAGCATTCCTAGTATTCACATTAATAAGTATCGGTATCCTACCAGATAGAAATGGAGAATAACTCCAAGGGGCTTCTAATTTTCAATCGGATACTCTTCTTCCTTGTTTACTGTATCTGAAAAGATAATCATAGGGAGTGTGAGTTTATTTAAAAACCCAGTAAGTAAATAATTGTACTATATAAAATATCAAAAGTACAAATACCACATTTACTTATATAATCAATTGTCTTATATATCGAGTAGTATGGGACTCTAACCCTTTCAAACTCGTATTTATGATTTCATCTATTTACACTGAGTAGTATAAGACTATAACCCTTTTAAACTGGTGTATAGGTTTTCATAGTTATACACTGAGTAGTATGAGACTTTAACCCTTTCAAACTCATGTATTAGATCCCGTAGATCTTTGCTCATTAATAAAATAGTGAAAATTTATCACATAGCACAATTACCATGAAATAAATTAATTTATACATACTTTTATTCTTTTGAATTTCTGTAAAAAAAATACCAATTATCATATACTGTCATATGAAAAATTGATTGCTTAATATCCAAATAATATTGTAAATGAGACTTATATTATACTTTGACTAATAATATCAAACTAGCTTAGCAAGGTTATTCACTTACCTTGATATTTGTCCAAATTTACCTTGTTCCACACTAGAATTTGTGTAGAAAAATTTCTTAGTAAAAGATATCACAAGGAAAATAAGAAAGGGAACGAAATCATGAAAATATGCAATATTTTCTGATTGCTACAGTAATGGTCAACGGTCAATGTAGCTACAGTAACGGTTTATAACAGTTACGATTTGCTATAGTAATGGTTTGCTACAGTACGTTGACCGCTACAGTACCGTTGACTGCCGACACTACAATGACTGCTACAGTAAACTTGAAAATTTCCAAATTTTCTAGTTGCTATAGTAACTTCGAATTTTACAGAAAATCTTTCAAAATTTTTCATCTTATAATTCTTTGTTTCTAAACCAAAATTTCATCTCTCTTAACTTAACTCAATCTTAACTCAAAAACCTCCAAAACAACTCAAATCCATGAATTATCATCAAAATCTTCAAGAACAAAATCTCCTTTAATCTTCCACATAAACTGAAATTTGAGGAAAATAATGAGATTAAAACTTACCTTTGATCTTTACTAGGCTTTTGAACCAAACGATTTAAAAAAAAACACCAAATCAATAGGAGACTTGAGAGGGGAAGCTTGAAGGTTGAGAGAATGCGAGAGAGTAAAAATGAAGAAGAAATGAGAGAGTGAAAATGAAGAAGAGAGAGAGAGCTAAAAACTTAGTGGGTTAATTGGATAACCCAATGGGTATCCATACCCATTGTCCAAACCTATTTGACCAAAAATACAAAATACCTTAATTAATTCTTCAATTAATTAAATTCAATCTATTTTTTCACAAATTCCACTATTCTTAAGAATATACCCCACAAGGTAGAAATATCCAGTCTAGTCATTTAACTCAATTTTCACAAATAATATTCAAAGATAATAATTAAATATGAAAATTAAAAATGACTAAAATAAATAACTAAAGTAACGTTGTGAAATTCTAAAATACTCTCAAGCGAATTATACTCTGAAATTAACGGGTATTACATTGGAGACTTTGCTACTCCTCATACGGAGACTCACCAATACTCAAGAAACCTGTAATGGGTACAAAATGAAGGATGAGTATAAATTCAATGATGGAAACAATCAACTTGTAAAGAAATACAAACCAAGTACCTCGCACAAGGGTGGAATCAATGGAAAAGTCCACCTTTTACCATCGGTCCATATCACACACATGATCCATATAACCTATGCTCAAAATATATATATGACTGCCAAGCCAACACCATCACTACAGGTCAAAATAACCAACATTTTACAACCAACCAGAAATTTACAATGCATCTTTCAAAACCATAATCAAGAACAAGCACAGATTATATCAAGAATCCATATTTTTATGGACTAACTAATCATTTGCCACAAGGGTGTCACTTTGCACATCATATAGAAAATACTTGTTGGGTACTCCTCATGTGGGAAGAACCAACCCAATATAATCCAACAATTCAATAATATAATTAGTTGTATAATATAAATTTTCCTATAAAATTTTCACAAAAGGGGTCAAATGATACCATCTAACCACCTGCCCATGTAGATATAAGTATTTCAACAGTTTTTCCATAAAAATGTCAAGTGGCACCATCCAACAAGTTGCCCATGTAGATGTAAATTAAAAAATTCCCACGATGCATCATTACAGCAACCAAGGAAATCTTTGTAAAGAGGGCCACACAGACATTTGATATTGTGTATGGCCTATGCACATGGCATTTGATAAAAAAATTGCGTTAAACACTTTGGCTACTTATGTAGGGTGAATCCCATTTTCTAAATGACTTCAAGTGGTCTATGAATGAAAATGTTGAGGAAGCAGAGTTCGAGTCTGTTTGGAGTAAACTATTAGCAGACTATGATTTCCATGATAATACATAACTTACATCAATCTATGCTATAAAGAAAAAGTGGACGGCTTGTTATACGAGGAGAGCTTTCATGCTTGACATATGAAGTATATAGCTAAGTGAAAGCTTAAACTTCGATATCAAGAACTCATTGAAGCCAGACTTAGATATAGTTCAATTCTTTAAAAACATTTTGAAAGGATCGTTGAAGACAAATGCTATAATGAATTGAAAGAGGAATTTGATGCTAGGGAAAAATTCCTCAGTTACGAATACCTCATTCACCTATGTTGTAACAACTGTCTAAGATCTATACTTCTCTTATCTTTGAGTTATTCCAAAAAGAATATGATTTACACATTGCTGCATGTATAAAGGAGAAAAATGAAAGCCAAAAAATGTGGGATTGATTATGTCATTTGTTGTCATAATGCGAAGGAAGCCTACAAGGTGGTGTTTGAGCCTTCTAACAAGTTAATCACATGTAGTTGTAAAAAGTTTGAAAGTGAAGATATACTATGTTGCCATGCTTTGAAGGTGTATGATATGAAAATAATCCTTGAACAATTCATTCTACCTCAGTGGACAAGAGATGTAAGAGTCGATGTAGTACATGATTCAAAGGAAAAAAAATTATGACAAGATACCAAACTAGTCAGCACGCAATGATACAAATACATGTGTTCTCAAGTTTATAAGAATAACAAATAAGGCACATGAGTGTTTGGTATCATTTGAGTTGGTGGATAATGTCCATGACATGTTGAGTAAGCAAGTGTCCGAGCTTCGTTTGATTGGTAAAAGCATGGATAGCAATATCGATGCCCCCGCCTTGTATTTAAGTCAATCCACATCGCATGTTACTAGATTCAAGAAGAGAAATGATCTAAAGACAGGGTTGATCAAAAAAGAAAAAAAAAAGAGTTGCAGCCGTTAGAGGATCTCAAGTTGAACATAATGTAGTAAGTAAAATATGTCTGCATTTGTATTTAAATATCACTTGGTCTAATCTTCAATGATATAATCCATGATATTTATAAATCTTGTAGGCTAGTCAAGCACAAAACCAATTGTAATCTAGAGTATCATGTTCAACACCTCTAGCACCCTATACACACTCCCAAGCAGATATTGAAGGATTAAGTTTCACTGAGCTGCTAATGGTTAGAATTTAAAAAATCTAAGTGGATATATCTTTGCTAAATAATTTTTGTTCATGTTGTAATTTATATGTACCTTTTCTTAATGTAGGCACCTTTGGATAATTCTATGAAGTCAATTGAACTGTTGGATTTCAGTAGAGATTTGTCAAATGTGAACCAAAATATTTGAGTAATGTATTTGAGCTTCCATAGATGTCAATGGTCAAACAAAGTTAACATTGGCTAAAGCATAAATGATTATGTAATTCACTGGCTAAAGCATAAATGACTTAAGTGGTTGAACACTCTAGGACTAAATTTAACTTTAATCTATCTGTTATGTGTGATAAAGTTCAATGTTTGCATTCCCTGTGTGACAGATCATGTTTGACAGATCTTGTTGTTGTCGTTTGTCTATGAATTTGAGACACCCTTTCCATTAGTATAGGAGATGGGATGCCTTTGTCCATTTTTGTTTATAATATTTTTTTCTTTGAATGTTTTCCTTTGATTAGTTTCTGATTATTGAGTTCAGTGTATGAAAACATTAGTGGCATTTATGGTATATAGGAATATCTATGGAGAAAATTGAGTGATAGTAGCAAATTGGAATGGACAACAAAGATAGCATAGACAACAAGTCTTCAACATTAAAGACAACAAGTTGATGTTTGATACTTACCAATTTAATGAAAGTGAACCTTTTAATGTTTGACTCTAATGATTCCTTAAATTTGTAAGGATTAAGAGACACTACAAATAGAAGAATGGACAAAACTATACTATTCTCATTGCAGACTAAAGGAAAATAATCATACAATGATGTTGATTTGTGATATATTATGTGACATGTAACACTCAAGGTTCTCGGGTATTACTGTAGATGAAATAGTATGGTGTATAGGAAAATACAAGGGAAAATTTTCCCTCTAGATAGAAGGAAAAAAAATGTCATGAAGGGGCATGATGCCTTATGAAATATGATTAGTGGTAAAGGACGAGGAAGTAACTGTGGCACGAGCAGAATGAAGGAGCCATATGTCCGTGAAGGGACTAAATTGAAAAGGAAATTTATTGTACCCTTCAGTGAAGAAGGGAGACACGTGGAAACTTGAAAACTTTATTTGCAAAATGAGGAGTGATTGGTGGAGTTGTGTTGCATTTTGAATATGCAGGAAAACATGGGTTGACTAAGGACTTTTTTTGTAATTTTCCATCTCCATGTTTATATATTTCTCACACCACTAAGCTCCCTTATCCCTTCCACTTTCATGCTCTCTCTTCTCTCATACCATGTTTCGCTTTTCTTTTGTCTCACCCTCAATCCCATGAAGCCCTACTTCCCCGAGTCTCCGGCAATCATCCTCTGGTATAGGGATAGTCTATGGTAACTTGCAGTATAGTTATCCTCAAGTCGTATTCACTCAAGGAGCCTTATTTTAATCACTAATTAATTGTTCGCAAGCTTAAACACTAATAATAGAACATATGAATGAGGGGTTGTTATGACAGTAATTAAATTGCACAATCAAAATAATAACAGAATATATTAACTACAACAAAATAGAACATACAACTAGTCTTGGTCTTCTTTGAAGTTGTAATCATCCTAATTCTATTCAAATATTAAGTTATGTTATGTCCATCATCTAGTTTTCAAATAATTTGTCAAGAAAATCTTCTAGCTTAGGTTACACCAAGGGATAAGCAAGAAAATCTTCTCTACAATATAACTCAGTATAATTTCAATAAACCTAACCAGCATCATTCAAGATAATCAACATTACATGCCATTTTCATCTCACATACTACATGAACTGGTTACAGTAAATAAACCTTAAATAGAGAATGCAAACCAGAAAATAAAGTTATGCTCTCTGACCAAAACAACACAAATCCATAAACCAAAGGCAGAAAAAAGATGAAAATGAAATACACAGAACAAGAACTTATCTTACATTGCTCAAGAACTCAGATTACATCTCCAGTCTCCAACCAAGTTTGATTACAAAAGGATTTTAGCCCTCCATGAGAGCCAAAAACACAGAAGAAAAGAGAGGAAAAACTACTACTACTACTAGAGTTACGAAATTACAAGTATGAAGTGCAGAAGAATGAATTCTAAAACAATAAAATTAAAAACAAAACGAATTCTGAGGGAATATTCCTTACTTGATGCCTTCTCTTTGACTTGATGATGTGTTCCTTACTCTTTTTTGAAGTGGTAGCAAAGTTATGCAGAAGAAAACATGAAGGAGGAGCAGCAACATGACATTTTTCTGATGCAAAAATTTTACTATATGCAAAACACCATTTTTAGAAAAGTTTGGGGATGTGGGAGAGCTGTATGTATGCCAATTTTCTAGTTAGATCAGAATAGAATTATGGTGGAGGTAGGTCCCACATCCATGTCATCATATTAGTCAAAAAGTTACGCTCAGTCAGCGTCTTAGTTAGCAACAAGTGCCACATTAGTGTCCAAACATGCCATGTCAGGAAAATGTCTCCAATAATTATTTTATGTAAAACACACAAATGGATTAAATGGGGTCTTTAATAATTGAAGTCCTAAAAATATGAAATTAAAGCTTATCAACTCCATAATTAATTTAGACTCAATAAGTCACAAAGCATAATAAAATTGGAGATTGTTCCATGATTAAATTGCAAATAAACTAAGATAGGGACTAGAATGAATATAAAAATGCTAGATATCATCTTTCGGTGTTCAATCTTCACCGGAAAGGAGAAGAATCAAGGTGAGCCTCTTTTTCTCTCCATTTTTTTGCTTTTTCGGATATGGGGAAAGATGAGGTGATTTGGGTCTTTAATGGAAGAATTTGAGTTTGGTGTTGGTTTAGTCATTCCTTCATATTTGATAATGAAAATGGAACCAAAGATTGATGGAAAATCATGGCAAAAGGTGGGTTTTGGTTGAGATTAAATATATATCAGAATTTGAAAAAAAAGTAGGTTTTGGTTGGAAAAAATGAGGATTTGGGGATGAATCTTTGAAAATAACTTAGATTTCAAGTTTGGGGATGTTTTCTAGCATGTGAAATTAAATTGTTATGAAAAGAATTATGTAAATGATCAAGAATTGAGTAGGGAATGAAAGAGAACTAAAATGGGGCAAATTTTTGTGAAGTTGTGTGGTGGCTGCCGTGAGCCATCGTTGCAGTGGTGAGTTGTAGTAATTATTTTAAAATAACCACCGCTGCTGTGGTAGACAATAGAAGCAAACCCCCTATTTTGTGATTTTTGGCACTGTAGCGTGGCGCTACACACTCTAGTGGCCTGATAACTCTCAAAACATGTTTTTTCATGTCTTTTCTCATATTTTTTTTCCATTCTAACTGTTTAGAATGCCTCTCAAAAGGATCTAAACAAAGATTACACACCCAAACACCAAGATTTGAGATAGATTGGCTAGCTTGGAGTTGAGGTGAGGGAAATTCCTACCTTTCCTTGTTTGTCCTCTGTTGTATATTATTTTTCTAGCATTCTCAACAATGCATATGCTTGGTGTTATCGTGGATATGGTTACATATGTGATACAATATTGGTTTGAGTGCTACTATACATGTATTTATGCTTGTAGCATGTGCAAATTTGTGACATGGAAATTATAGGAGATAATTGAATGAATCCATTGTTGAATACGGTACTTGAGTAGTGTAAGTATGGTGTATCATGATATAATACTCATAGGTGAAAATTCCAATTTTCTTGCCATCTTGTTTTCGTGTAATGTATTTTATGCAATCTCATATTCTTGGGCTTTAGGGAGTGAGACCTGTGGGAATTAGAAGGAAAAAGAAATGCATAATGGACCTAGGCTTTCAAAAAGATGAAAATAAATAAATATAGCAGTGATGTTGAAGCAAAGCCCAAATAGGGATTAGACCCAAAAGGATGCATATTATAATAGTACAAAAAAATATAATAAATGAGCAAAATAAATCAAAGAAATTAATTAGTGACAATTATAATATGATAGGCGCATGAAACAATATTTTATATAATAAGTAGATAGTAATAACATGGCAATATAAGAAATGTTAAGTTGGGTTAGGAAAGCTTAAGTTAATAAACAAAATAATAAATACAGAAGATTAAGGTAAGATACATTTATGTATTTTTGATTAAACAAAAAACGGATATATAATAATGGGTATTAATAATGGTAATAGATTATATATAAACATATATATAATATGATGATTTTTGTTATAATAATAAAAGATAACAATAATATAATAATAGGTGAATATGTAATAATAAGTATAATAATTGAAGCAATAATAATAATCAAAATAAATAAGGATAAAATAATTAAGCAATAGGATAAATAAGAGAGAAAGTATTTAATTAATAATTAATCTAGAGTTCTAGAAGGCTTTAAATAAGATTAGGGTAAGGATATCCTAAATCTAATATAGAGATTAGTAAGGAATTCGAGTAAGTGGTTCGATAATTCACTAGCCTTACCTTAGCCTTGTTGGTTAGATAAAATGTAGTTAGGTAACATAGTGACAACATAGAACGGACATTGACTCGATGATTGTATGATTATGGACAATTGTGATGATATATGATAATATTCCATTGCGTCATATTTTAAATGAGCGAGGATTCCAGGTATGACTTTCCTGAGAAGGGAACTTGCATGCATCATAATTGCTTCTTAATTATTGAATGTATGATGTTGGATTATGGAATTGGTACCTTCCTTGGAACGGCAAAGGTGTAGGGATTAGACCAGGTTGAGTAGGGCTCGCAATGGTCACCTTGTCGAAGTACGAGTGATAAATACATCTTACAGTAGGATGGAGAATTCGGTTGAGAGTACTCCCGATAGTCACCTTATTGTTAAGATGAATTTGTGCGTGAGTAGGTGGGAGGAAAAGGAGGCCCGGGTTGATAGTACTCCCGAGGGGCACCCCGATACTAGAAGAGTACTACATGATTGTTCATAACAATGTTTGAGATTAGAATAATGATTTTGTGATGATTGTTGTGTTGTGTTGCCTCATGCATAACTGTAGCTTTCAGGCATGTTATTTAACTTACAATATATTTGGGTTCAGCTATGATTTCATTATGTCACTCAATGAGTTTAAAACTCATACCCTTCATATATATTTTTCTTATATAGATCATTCAGTTACCAAGGAGCTCCCATATGAGGAGTAACAGAGAGCACCGTCACCTTTCTCGTTGTGGTGTCGAGCTTCTATTGATTTTATATCTTTTATTTTAGTTCATTGTCTAGGATGCTTTGTAGTATCGTAGGTCACCTAAGAAATCATGTTTAAACTTTCTTTTTGATGAATATGTTGGATTTACCCATTTAGACAATTTCTGGTCTACATTTATGGATGTTGATTTGTTTTTTAAACTTTAAGGATTTGGAACTCATTTATATCTGAAGTAAATTTTTGTACATGAGCTTGTTTTGAAATTAAAATACAAATAGATGAGTTTATTTAAATTAAAATATGTAATCATGTAAGAGTGCATACCTAGAAAAAGTTCTGGCTAGTAAAGACTTAGTATTTAAGTGTATCTATTGTGACTCACATCTCTTTCCTGTGAACCTACCTGGTACATTACTTACGTTATGACTAAATTTTTAGGGATAATATTTAAGTCGTAAAGGATAATTTGAATTTTCCAATAAGAAGATTAGAAAAAATACTAACTTTGATACTAAACCTCAATTTCTTAAAGACATGGTTTAGGCCTACAGCGACATAAGCATTCATCGTTGTGTCGATCACATGCTCGGGGTTAGGTTATGACATATGAAGAATTTTTGTGAGGTTGATCAGGTTGCAAGATGACTTGATTGCCCTGAACATATGTATGTGTATGTGTGTATGTGTGTGTGTGTGTACATGATTGTTATCGAGTAAAGATGGATGCTATAATTGTGGGATGTACATGTGTGAGTTGGTTATGTGGATGTTGAGCTAAGGCCTTGGCCAATGGCTATATGAGCATAATTTAGCAATGAGTGACAATGTTGTTAAGGGTATGTGTATGTATGGGTTGTACCATATTGTTATGGAAACAAAAATCTAGGAAGTATGTGTATGTTTGCACAAAACCGCTTCCACTTATTATAGAGAGTGAGAGTAGCTACCACTGTGGTTGTCAAAATCGAGATCTTATGCAAGATTGGAAGGTGCACAGGATAAAAGCCTCTTTTTTTCTTTACTAAATAGACATTTTCTTCTTCAAAACTTATAATATTATATCTCATTGTCAACCTTTACTAAACTAAGTTAAAAATTAAACAAATTATGTGTGGTAAGACTGTAATTGTATAGTATTGATAAAGACTTAAGTTAGTCTAATGATTTTTTTTTTTCATTCTAGTTGACCTAATAGATTAGAAATATATCAACAAATAAAATATTAACAAAAATTCAAAATGTTATATAATTGATAAAATCGTAAGATTTTAACATTTAAATCAAGAGCTCACTGAGATCTTAAAGATTTAGATCTTACATAAGATCAAGATCATAAAGATTGTTTGGAATCATAAGATTATAAAATCTTAAGATTTAGATCAAGATCTTGACATTCATGGCTACTATATATATGCCTATACATATAAATGCTTCCACAACATATAAAATGGTATGAGATAACTCAAGGTTAGGTATATACGTATATGTGGTTTTGTTAACTTATGGATTACTACCATGGATACGTGCAAACACACACTTACACCCTTTCAAAGTCTATACACACATACATACATGCATATTCCCACCACCCTTATAAAGGGTTTGTGTAAGTCATGGTACACTGGGCAATTTAGGATGGGACAGATGAATGGACTAGAATGATAAGAGTGTATCGTGATGTAATTAGTGGTAGCATAGTAAGAACAACTATGTTGTGATTTACTGTGAATGTGAAATTTGTTTATCATGTGTGCTTGTGGTGTGATATTGATTGTGATTGTGTTTAGATGAGATTAAAGGGTGTGCTTCTGTGGGCTATGATTGGTAATTGTCGGAATAGAGCATGGGCTAAAGCCTAAAGGGCAAACTCGGGTTCAGAGGATGATGCTTAGTGGTGCACTCTTGAAGTCAAATATTAGTAGTTGTCAGAATAAGGCATGGGCCAAGACTAAGGAAGGTGTACCCGGGAGGCTAGCGGACAGAGGATCTAGTGGTGCACTCCTAGGGTTGTGATTTGGCAGTTGTTAAAATAAGGCATGGGCTAAGACCAAGGCGTGCTTTTCTAGGGGTTGTGATTGGTAGTTGTTGGAATAGGGCATAGGCCAAAGCCTATGTGGAGACATACCTAGGGTCATATCTGGTAGTTTTCGAGACAATGGTATGATTTGTGGAAAAGGCCATGAGTGCCTAATGATTGTATGTTTAGATGGATTGTTTTGAGTGTAAACTTTTTATTGTATTGTGATGTAGTTGGTTGCACTATATGATTTGTGTTGTTGAGCATGGTATGTTGGCATAGCCACATATGACTCGAGAGATTTATTGCAAGTCTAGTAAGCATAGTACGATGGTGGCCTTATACGGCTTTGGTTGTTTGGTTTAGATGAGTTGAGCTTGACATGATGGATTGAGAGTTGACTTGCATATCTAGGGTGAGATGTTTGTTGATGTGCATATGGTTGGAGTAAACCCCTAGTTATGGATATGCAACATGGGTGCTTGATGTATATATAAACTTAAAAATTTTGGAATGAAATATGTGGAATATGACTGTAAAGGGGTGTCAGGTGATGTGGTATCGTAGATATGGACTAAATATGATATGTCTAGCATTGAGCTTTTAATGTATGTGCTGATATTGTACTTTTATTATTGATGCTTGTATCCATACATGTGGATACTGGGGTTGTCTTATAGGGTATCTGTGCATAGTTATCTGGCTATGTTCTTTTGATCATGCATCTTCTATTTGTTCCTTAGCTTGCATGGTTGTATTTGTGCTAGGTAAGACTGCTTTTGGTAAGTTAGTGGATTAGACTCACCCTATTATAGTTGCAGGTATCGAAGCTTGGTTAGTCTAGTGGTTCAAGTAGCTAGAATGCCTCCCTATTGTCTAGGGTAAAGTAATTTTTGTTTAAATTTAAAAATTAATCTCTTTAATATGCTTTGTAATTGGGTAGACCTCCTAGGATTTTGGTTGTTGTTTGTGTTTGTCTGTGAAGTATTAGGCTTGTGGTGGTGTTGGTGACACATTGTTCGCGTTGGTCAAGGGCTCTGATTTGGGTCGTGACATGATGCCACAAAAATTAGTTGTCTAATGAAAATGACTGGTATATCTTTCTCAGCTGCTAGCAATAGTGCTATTCTACTCTTATTGTTGTAATGTACTAATGTTCATACGGTATCTTACTTTATTTTTTCATTCTCCTAAAGAATCTTATGTAGTTACTTAAGGAGTCTTGAAAAATTTTCCTCCAAAAAGGGATCTACCTATATATGTTTCTCTTAGCACTTCATATTTATAAGTTGATATAAAATTGGTGTAAGCTCTTGCAGCTTTAGTTTGCAATCTGCATTCAAGATGTTTCTTAAAATATCTCTTGACAGTTATATACAATCAGAGACTCAGCGGGTGAACCTTCTATGGTCACATTGTTTAATTCTTTGCTTATTATGAGGTTTAACAATTAAATCTCTTAATTGTTTATTTGTCTTTTGATTTCTGTTTGGAGTACAAATAACAAGAATGATACTCAATAGAGAGTTTCCAAAGTGATTATAAATAGGTCTTGGCTTTCCTTGAATCCACAGCAATGAACTTACTTCATATGGAGTATTGAGACTTGAACCACATAATTAGTGTATATGGCAAGAGATAAACAAATGATTTGCAATTTTTTTCCAATAATCACAACTAAACTAACATTTTCTTGGAATCTTAAAATTTTTTTTAACCAAAATTTCTCCTGGTAAGGAGTCTTGCCAAAATTTTGACCACTAGGTTTAATTTTTAAAACTCATATAAGAATATAGGGTTGCTTGAATACTTGGTTCCAAGCAACTTTATTTCTCTCGAAAACTTATTTATATCTTGTAATATTTTTACTGAGTATTTACCAAAAGCAATTTGATCCAAAATATTCTATCTATAATACTTACGATTTTGAGGTGGTTCGATCAATAAAATATCTTACTAATTTTGGAGTAAAAAATTTTGCAGATTTGATTGAGACTTTTCCCTTATCAATTAATTGTGGAACTTTTAAAACTTGTTTGGGTGTTTTGATCTTGTGTATATATTTGTATGTGTAAGTGGTTATAGATAATGGTGTGATCATTGGTTTGTGGTTGGGTATTATGAAAAAGTCATATTGTTGAGTTATGACATTGGGGCCCTTGTGTAGGGACCAAAGTGAAGGAATGAGAAATTTTGTGAAGAGTGGAAATTTTGGAAAAGTTATACTTTGTGTATTTATTTGTTATGGTTGGGATGGTTATGAGGTTATGGATAGGGAAGAAATGTGTGTTGGGTACTTAAAATGATGTTTTAGAAAGAAGTTTCATATGTGTTTGGACTAATAAAGTGAATTGTGGGTGCACTAAAGGGTTAAAAGGTAATATGGATGGCCTATATATAATTAAGAGCACACACTTCAGCCCCATTTCCCCTCACTCACGTCGTCTCTCTCCTTCTTGTGTACGCCATCTTTCTCCTCTCTTCTCCTTTCCCTCCCAAGCCCTTAACTATGGTTTCCACTTAGTTTTTCGACAATGCTTTGTTTCAGTGACATCTTTTTAGCCTGGGAAACTTGGATTGGGATGAGTTCCATGGAGAAATTCTTTTTCTTCTTCTTCTTCTTCTTCTTCTTCTTCTTCTTCTTTTCCCATTTTGGAATTTGTTGAAATATGAGTATTTTGGGTTAATTTGTTGCCTCAATCTCTTCTCTTAAGTATGGACATGTGTTTTGGAAACTAAATTTGTGGTTCTTAGAGTTGTATCTCAGATTAATGCAAAGAATTTAAGGAAGGAACACTAGTTATTGTCATAAGTTGAAATTTTATGTCATAAGGAAAAAGTCACGGATGTTGGTAAATAAATCTTGATTTTTGAGTTGGACAAGGGTTGTGGGAATGGTTTACACTAAGCCTTAATGGCTTAAAATGTTTGTGATTGATCCAAGGAAGTTTAGGGGCCAAAATATGCATTTGGAAAATGATTTTATGCAAGTTCGGGTGGCTAGACTGTTCGTCATCACTACAATGGTGGACTTGTAGATTGGTTGGCGCTACAGTGCTAGGTCTGGGCACTGCAGTGGCAGTAACAAAAAACCATGCTTTTCTGGGTTGTGTTGGTGCTACAGCGGTGGCTAGTCTACTACAGTGATGGGGCAGGGTCTTCTCTTCATATTTTGACCCTTTTTCTCGCCTTTTCTTGTGTTTGATGGGTATAGATGGCTTCCTAAGATTCTCAACAATTCTTGCAAGCTTTCAAGGAAAGATTTGGATGAAGTTTGGGTCATCATTCAAGGTAAGGGATAAACACCATACTTTTCATTTTGATATGTGTAAAATTTACAAACTCAAACGCATTGAGTTCTTATGTTATGTGATAATGGTATCCTTAGATTGTGGATACTCTAGAGATGGGAAATTTGTGATGAATCCTTGTGGTTGCATTTGGACGTGATGGAATTATACTTATTTGCTCTTTGTTTCGAAATTGTTATTACTTTATGTATTGTTGTGGTTATTCTAAGTGATGCTCACATGGAAAGAGTCTAAAGTGTCTTAGGAATAGACTCATATGTGTATGCACTTGCATTGAAGTTATTGTATGGGTCTCTTATTGACCATAAATCACATGTATGCATATAAATATGGAAAATCCAAAAGTAAGATTTATGTTTGGATAAAGCATATGTTTGGCAACACATTGGCGTCCAACAAACGTGGTCTGCAAGAATATGAAGATGTTCGCATCTTTAGTGGAACCACGTTTTAAGTGACGAACCACGTTTAAACCACTGTGTATTAGGACAGCTTATCCGGCGCATTGGAAGACCAAATTCTTAAGAAGCGTATTGATTGTGTGCTTGTTTGCCATTGCATTGTGTCTTCTTCTCTTTTTTTTCTTTGCATGATTTCTTGTGCTATGCTTGTGTCTTCCTCTATTTTTTTCTTCGTCTCTGTTTCTTGGATGTCAGCATGGAGAAGAAGAAGAAGAAGCAAATCGGCATAGAGAAGATGTAGAAGAAGTACATCGGCGTCCTCTGTTCTTATCCTGCTGCCAATACTTGAGTAGATAAATCTTATTCTTATCCTGTTGCCAATTCTCTCTCTCACTGCCGTGACTTGCTTTTCCGATAGCTCCCTTAAAGGTAGACAAAAATCCACAGGCGACTCATCAAGAAGACAACTAAACGACGATAAAGCTGAGTTAGGGCAATAGAACAACTTCATACAATTCCCCTTTTTCTTAACTAATTATTCCCTTGGGTCCCTTGATCATTTCTTAAACCTTCATAATGTGCCCAAAGACCCAAAACTTTTTAAACTAGAATGAAGATCTCTATTTACTTCCTAAAATTTCACTTTAAATAATAAAATTTCTATATTTCATAAACTTATTCCTATGAGCTCACTTAAATTTCATGTAGGTCATTGGGCTTAATCAATAATACCCAAAAAGTCTTATCAATAATATCCAAAAATTTCCATATTTCTTAAACTTATTCCTATGGGCTCACTTAAATTTCATATAGGTCCTTGAACTTAATTAATAATACCCAAAAAGTCTTCGTTCAAATTGTTTAAGATAAAAAAATATTCTAATGAGTAATTAGTGAATAATTAATAATATTGACAAATAAATCAAAAAATAATTAGTGCACTTTATTAAAAAATTGATATAATTCATTATGTTAGATTTAAATAAGTGATAATAAATAATAATGGTACATTAAAAAATAAAATATAAAATCTATACACTTTCTGATAATTACAGATCTAAAACAACATTTGTAAACTAATATCTAAATATCATGGTCTACTCTGAACCACGTTTACCCAATTTTTTTCTAAACATAAATTATATTCACCCAAACTTAGATTTGCCTAAACCATGTTTGCCCACCGATTTTCCAAACACATTCGAAGTAGTGTAATCTTATGGGTTGCCTTATGATGTTTATATTTTCAAAGGTATAGTTGTGTTAGATGTTTGGAAAGTTATCTTGCACCGACAGGTGGAAGTAATAATAGCCATGGGTGTGGAAACACTTTAGTGAAGAACAGAGAGTGCTTATTTAACTAAAATAATTGTGTATGGAATTAACTGTCACTTTTAGCTTAAATATGCAAGTTAACTATTTTCCCTTCAAAGAGTGAAAGACTATATACATAATAGAACAATGGTTGGGATGACAATTCAAACAAAAAGTGGCTCTCGAAAATGAATATGGTGAAAGACCTAACTCTACCCTCATCTTAATTACGGTATGATTGATTCACATTAATCCTATTGGTATTGGTGCTATGGTTGATGTACTATATTGGATGGATTATTACGTGTCGGAGTTAACCTCATGTGCTGAGTTATGTTGTATTTATACATGCCATGTATTATATTGTGTATAAAGACTTTTGTATGTGAATGTGTGAGAACATTCCCTTGTGTGCTGGCATGTCCTTTGTATTATGAATGAAGGCATTTGTTGGTTAAACTTTTGTATGCCTAATGTGTCCCTTTATGTTGGAATTGCAACAGCCATTCTTCGATGTACAAGAATTGTTCTTGAGTGCTGATATATATGGTGTATATATAGGATATGAGTTGGGATGTGCTGGAAAGTGCTGTGTAGGTGAATGTGTGAGAATATTTTATCTTGTGATGAATGTGCTTTTATATGTCTTAAATGACGGAGTGTGATGGATTGGCTATATATGGGAAGCCTGGGTGGCTAATACGGCCTGAGTGACCAACATTGTGTGGTTGGTGCAATGTTTGGGATATCGATGCTCTAGCACAATGATTAGTCGCTGTGTGGCAAAGAGACCTTACCCTTCGAGAATGCCACACTCGAGGATGCTGCCTATGTGTTGGAAAGTCGAAGAAGCTTATGTGATGGAAAGCTTAGTTGTTTCGTGGAAAAACGACCTTACCCTTTGAGTATGCCACACTCAAGGATGTCGTCTATGTGATGAAGAGGTGAGGAAACTTATGAGATAACAAACTTATGTGAATGGTGCCTCGGTGGCCATAAAATACCCTTGTGGCAATGTGGAGGATGTCTATGGGGCAACTTAATGAATCTCATATTTGAGGTGAAAATTTTGAATTGTGTATTCACTGAGTGAGTGTATTAAACTTGTGATAGGTGACTGTGTGATAGATTGAACTATGTAAACTTATTGTGATGGTACGATTTGTGGTGTTGGTATTGTGGGTGGATTTCATTAATTAATCGTATAGGTTGTGCAATGGTTGGATGTTTGGGTTGTTGTGGTTATGATGGGACTCTTCCCTAAGGTCCTATCTCTACGAGTAGTACACGGTGATATTTTATTTACAGTTGATTTATTCTTCACTGAGTATTTCCATACTCACCCTTTCTTGTGTATCATTGTAAGTTCTTGCTTAGTTGATGTGACTCTATATGAGGAGTAGCGAAGCATCTGAGTCCATAATCCATCCCGACTTCGGGTTGATGGCAATGGTCATGTTGGGGTTTCAAGTCGCAAAGTAGTAGATAGAACACTTAGGATTGTTGTGATTTATGTGATGGGATTGTTGGTGAATTATTTCATATTTTACTTCGGCTAATTGAGGATATTGGCTATATCTCGATTTAATTAACATCGTAGTAGAAAGGAATTCTATTTTATATCATATCAAATTCATCTTATTACATTTATTCTATGTGTTGAATGTGTGTGATGTTAGGCTTACGGCTGTGGATGGAATTTACTTCTGTGTCGATCATGTTCTTGAATTGGGGCGTGATACTATCTCTAACATCAATGATTCTCTTTGGTCGAAAATAGAGAAGAGGTATGCTGAAATATATTCTAGATTCTAAGTGTTTGGAGCTTTTATTTTAGTTGCCTTTGAAGTTTTTGGTAACATCAATGATATTGTTTGGTCGAAAATAGAGAAAAAGTATGTTGAAATATATTCTGGATTCTAAGTGTATGAAGCATTTATTTTAGTTGCCTCTGAAGTTTTTGATTTTTTAGATATACCACGTTTCACAAATCAAAATTTATTCGCATGGACAGTTAGAATTTAATGGAAGAAATTTTTTTTTTAAAAAAAGAGTCTCCCAGAACACACTGTTTCATTTAAATGAAACAATGTGTTTTGGGTTTCAAAATTAGTGAATGAAACATGACAGATGTCTCGATGAGAATGCGTGATGGTTGTTTGATTGGACGATTGAAATGTCAACGTCAGAGTACATTTCCTGCGCTCAACTGCAGAGGAGCCGCACATATTTGGAGACTTTTGATTTTTGAATGATGGGGTGGGAAGCTTCAAATGGACTAATAATTGGTAATGGGGCCACCCCTTCTTGTTCCTCATTCATTTTTCGGACGGGATTCTTTTGGGAGACAAAAGTTTAGTTTGAATTTTTTATTATTAGATATGTGCTTTAAAATTTTTTATAAAATAATATTTTATCAAATATTTGCATTTCTATTATTCATACTGGAATTGGGCCACCACCCACTTTTATTTTCTCCGGAAAACGACAGCCTTGTGCGAGATTCAATGAATGCAACGCAAGCACACATTCACATAATCGGACTATCAGAGAGAGAACGAAATAACACTTTAAAAAGAACAAAAAAAATTAAAAAAAAGGAGAAAAAAAAAGAATAAGAAAGAAAGTATTACATCCTTATCTTCATATAAATTAAACATGAATGATGAAACGATTGTTCTGTCGTTTTGAATTGTATAATCTGCGTTTTGGTCCAATTTGGAGGCCACGGCACCTTTGCAGTCTGTAGATGTCACTCATTTTAATTATGTTAGTTTAGCTTGCGCAAGCTTTTATTTTGTCCTTTTTTTTTTCGGGAGTCGAAGCGTTTACCTTGTCTTATTCCTCTTTTTTTTTTCTTTTTGACTTCAAAGGTGTTTTTGATGAAGGGTTCCAACTTGGAAGGTACAAAGAAAAATTAGTAGATTTAGTAATTGGGAGATTTTAGTAAGAAACATATATTTATGTAAGACAAGTGTGTTAGTTATAACTTGGATTTAACTTTTTGTTTAAAAGTGCTTCATGACCTAAAAGACTTAAAAAATGAATTTAATAAAAAATAAAGAATTTAGTAAACACAGTCTGTTTTTATGAGCTTAAGACGTTTTGTGAAACCTAAGAAAGATGCTTAGGGTTGCATAAAAGAATTGGCAATGTCAAGAATTCTGAATGTCTTGACTGTTTTTATGTCTTCCTAGTGGGTAGGGGGTTTAGTTATAGTGGGAAATATTAACTAATTATAGTTAATGTCGAAAGTATTTTTTGAGAAATGGAACGTTACATACACGTTCAATACATGAGACAATAGGTTAGGTGTGTATTTGGGTTTAATTTGGGCAAATTTGATTTTAAATCAACAAAGAAATAAGTCAAATACTATTTCATACATACATGACTTTGGACCAAAAAGACGCGGTTTGACAGAAGAGAAGAGATGACTGCCAAATCAAATCAAATAGTTAATCTTATAACAAAATATCGTTTTGTAGTCTAAACGAATATGTAAGAAATCTAAATGTAAATCAAACAAAACTTCAAAGATTGTCACCCTATATTGAGATTTTTTTTGATTCAAAATGAGTAAATAATTTAGTTGATTATGAAAGAGGATATGTCCTATTTCACCCTACTTCACCTCAAACTTTTTAAGAAGTGAAAAAGTGTAGTTTAATTTATATGGCCTAAAGGATGAGTTTATAAGACAAAAAGCATGTTTGGTAACATAAAAAGGAGTGGAAAAATGATTGATGCCAAGAGATAATGAAAAATTGTCTAAATTGTCCTATTTAAAAACACTAAACTTATTTTTTTAAAAATAAATAAATGAGATACTTTGATAAAATACCCATTTTCATTCATTTTTACTTTTTTTTTACTGCATACCAATTATACCTTTAGAGTATTTAGTTAGATAGGGAATATATGATATCAATGAAGCCACACTAGGACACGGGTGTTTGAGTGGTAGAGAACTTGAATGCTAAAAGGCTAGCGCATGCTTGGGCCCAAGGGGAGCTAATAGTGTAAGTCTCTTCATGGTACGAGAACTCAAAGGATCTGGATTTTTTATAATTAGACACTGAGGTCTGATTAGTTTGTAAAAATATTTTTTATTTTTATTTTTATTTTTTATTTTTTAAACACTGAAAATATAATTTTGATGTTTTTAGATTTAGATCTATTTTAAAAAATATTTTTAAGAAAACAATTTCAATAAACTAAACCAAACATATTTTCTAACTCATTTTTTATTTTTAATAAAAATAAAAATAAGAAATATTTAAACCAAACAAACCTTAAAATTGCAAAATTGTAAAGTACAATTTTTCTATTATAGCTATCTATTTCGAATCCAAATTCATGATAAAAAACAAAAGTATACCTTATGAGATTAAAAAATGAATGATTTCAGTAATTTTAACACTAGCTACAAAGAATTCAAATGGCACAGAAAGGGATTACGGTGCTAGGATACCTCTTAGCATCAGACTTTCAAAGGAGACTTCTGATTAAGGAGGCTCTCCCGTAAAGAACTGACATATTTCTTAATCAAATAAATCATTATAATTCATAATAATACAACAGGAGCGAACCAACATTAGCCGGCTGTCTTGCTATTGTTTTACGAGAAAATGAAAATCTCCAATATTTTACAATTTCAAACAAGTTTACAATTATAATTTTGTTTCCTCTCACGCGCTCGGATCCTCTGAATTCTAGAGCTGTTAATCTCCAAATACAACAACGCTGATTGATCATCACCGAGCAGAGAATCGAAATTCCCAGATTCCAAACACGCGCGCACACACACACACAAAACATACAAACTCATCTCTGGTTTCCACTGAAATTTATCCACTTCTTCAAAGCCATGTTCGCCCATGACAGGCAAGGATATCTAGTTCACAGAAATAAACCAACAAAAGCTAAAGAATTTATACCAACTGCTAGGATTAAAATTTCCACTTGGTGTTGTTCTTATAGAAAACCTGATTTGGCTTGGTTTTGTTCCATTTTGCACTTGAGATTGATAAGATTTGACACAATAATTTAATATACTTTTGCAATAAAATTTGACAACGGAATAATGGCACCTTTTTATGTAACATTTTTTTCCTATTGTTTTGTAGTCTCGTCGCGAACAAATCAAATATATTGCGGCAAAGAGCCCGATTTTGGTTGTCTGGTCAATCAGTCGTAGAGACCCTCTTGCTCCCAAATATCAACAAGAAAGTCAACCATTTCCTGCGAACATAAAATATTATAACCAATTAAGAATATTTAATCCATTCTACGAACTAGAATAATTAACATAAACAGATGAACAAGAAGAAGAAAGTTCAGATGAACTTACTCCAAGAGGAATGGGGTGGGGGAAAGGCTTGTTGCTCCCAAGTAGACTCTCGTAGGTGGCATTCACACTATGTACAGCACAACATATAAACTCAGAAATAGAGCTTAACAAGCAACTTGAAAAAGGAAAGGGAATAATACTCTTGCCTTCATAGCATGTTCTTATTACAACTGGAAACTAGAGACACCTAACACAATTCAATTCAGTGTAGAAAGCTTGTATTTGTTATTGGAAAAAATTTAGGTATAGTTCTTTATATTTTTACTATTAGGTTTTTTAATCAGAATATGATAAGTATAAAGTTTTTCAATCAAAAAACGATAAGTATATGATTTTTTAAAAAATAACTATATTTTTTACAACTTAGCATTGTATGATTAGTCTTTTAAGAAACTTTTTACACATGTTCTATTTTTAGTGAAGAATTTGATATCAAAGATATAAAGAGTTGTATATAAGTCTTATCTTAAGTGATATACCTTATTCTGAGTTCTTGAGCTTGATTCACACTCTCAGACCCTCTATTTCCAACCCACTGCTGCCTTATCTGGTTCCATAGAAGAAGACCTACATGAATCCATCAAGCTTTTCAGATTTTTAAAAGAACTAGAATGATTGACGCGCATGCAAGTGTGAAAATTATGAAATTGCCAGCAAACTTAGAGTAAATACAAGAGATGAAACAAAAGAACCAGCAGATAAGGGATGCATTTGTATATAACAGCAAACTTGCCATGATTGACAAATTCAGGAATATCTGTCTGAGAACCAGCACTTGTCTGAGGATCAGATGGTTGTTTTGATGTGCCAATTGATGAGATGCTCCTCACGGACTGAGCTGCACTCTGATCCATTTCAAAAGTGCTGCTGCTCAACAAATCTTCTAGTCTCTTGTCTTCTCTCACTGTTTGACCCTTAGATGTCCCATCCATTGACATAACTACAGGAGGTTTTGTGTAGCCTCCAAGACAGCCTCTGTTCTGTTACAAAGTAGGTTCAACCACAAGCATGATGATTACCACCGGCTGTTATGTCTATCTCTATCCATTCTACCAGCTTGGATTATAATTTATAAACTAGAAGACGATGATGAATCATGAAACGCTATCTAGCAACGGAGTTTCCCTCTATCTAGTGGATTCACTTCTTCATTTCACCCAGATGATACATCCATCTTAATTTAAATAGCAAGCAAAACAGGAAGAGATGTCATGGCTCTTATGATAAGGACGTAAAGTTTGAAAATGTTCACAATCAAGCGCTGAGCCAATAAGTTTAATAGAATCAAAATCAGAAAATGAAAAATCTCTTACACCGAAATGTCTTTTGTATATAAGCGCAAACTTATCCATGATAGAAATCGTGAGAGCACGAAAAAGATCTCCACAAAACAGTAAAACGAACAGTAGCGTTTCATCCCAGCCCATCTCTCCAATTGTATTAACAAGCAACAACTTGAATGCATTCTTCTTATATGTTAAATGCTGTATGGGAACCGAAATTCTACCTATCTTAATAGCAGCTTCCCAAAGATCCAAGGAAAGAATGCTAAATAATAAACCCCCATCGGGTTGCCCTGTTTTCAAGATCTTGCTTGCTTTAAAAACAAGAAACTACAAGAGTAAGATTCCTAAGATTAAAAAGAAATACCTTAACTTACCCAGAAAGCTCATGGAGGAGGCAAACCAATTAAATTTTTATAAAACTCGAGTTCCTCGAAAATCTAGAACTATATTGGATCTCGCACTACTCAATTTCTCCCATCGTTTTCTCTCAATACCTAATTGCTAAGAAAAAATACTCAAATCTCAGTTTGCTTCTTTTTTCACTTGCTCAGAAAGTTGATCAAACCTCAATAGTTCAACTCTAAAAGCTACATATCTATTGAAATGATTAATTAGAAAGATCAGGCAGAAGCGATTTCGATCTTCTTTTTTAAACAATCAAAAAGAAAGAGACCATATAACTCACCCCATGCATGCCAGAATATGACAGACCCAAGGTGGAACGTATCGACAGAATTGCATTTGCGTTTCATAAAAGTCAAATCAGAGATCTGTAATGAAATATTCCAAGTCCAGGAAGGAGAGAATTCGATTCCCTGCATGTACAATAAAAAGCAGAGAACCACTTAATAAAGAAAAGAAAAGGGGGGCAAAAAGCGGTACAAAATATTCTAGCTGTTTGGTTCCCGAGAAGGTAAAAAGAAATTACGGTGAAAAATTAGGACAGAATGAATTGAAGCAACCTCCAGACTCCAGCTGCAGGTTTAGGTTAGCCAAAAGATAGATAAATAAGAAATATGTAAGCGAATATTTTCCGTTACTTTCCTGGAAATTTCATGAATAATATAAGAGAAAGAAATTAGTAAATAGGAAATATGACATGCTGAGCTCAGCGATTTCGACGTGCTTCCGGAATTCTGAAAAGGTTGGTGGCTTCAGAGGGGAAGTGGAATTTTGAAATAGATTATTCGGAGAAAGAAGGGCTCTTGAAGGGGGAGAGTGGAAAGAGCTGGTAAATACTAAGATTTGGTGTGCACTGATTGTCAAGTGTTTGATGTATGAGAGCTGTTGATTGGTGTGAGACTTTATACGAGCAAGGAAATTCACGTTGATCGAATGACTTTCTTGTACCAAATATGTATCTGACAAGCAAAGAACCAGTGCCAAATTTTGGTTGGGCACTACATATCATGCCCACCGCCCTTTTTCATCCATTGGAAGCAGAGTTGTAATTCAGTCTTGAGATTTGTGTTATCTTGTTTGGAGTTAAAACTTTTCTATTATTTATTCATTTAGGCTTCTAGTTAAATTTTTTTTATTTGTCTTTTGCATAATTTAATATCATATTTAACTTCATTTAGGTCTCTCGTTTCAGAATATATTTTTTTTTGAATTTAAATAGACTCTGTAAACTTTTGAGTTTATTCATTTTAGTCTCTGTCATGTATGTATGACATTCATCTCTCGGTTTTGCTTTCCAAACTAGTCCAGCACTTCATCGTAGATGTTTTTAGGACATTTCGGTCATTTCCATTCCAAAACAAGGCAAACAAAGAATTAAAACAGAGTTTTGAAAATATTCAAGCTATAAGCTATCACGGTTCTTCACGTCATTACTGCTCTGTTCTTCATTTTTTTTTTGTTTTTTCTATTGATTTGTTCTTTTACTTAGCCTCATGCTTTGAATTAACTTAAGCTAGGTAGATTCAATTAATTCTACCATGTAAAAGATGAAGGAATGGAAAGAAAACTCGGGAATGAATGGAAAGAAATCGAGTTCAAAGCAAGAACATGAGTGAGTTTGCTCATTTACATGGTAGAATTAATTGAGTACACCTAGCTTAAGTTAAATCAAAACATTGGGCTAAATAGAAGACCAAATCAGTTGAAAAAAATGAAGAACAAAACAGTAATGACGTGATGAATCGTGATAGCTTGAATATTTTCAAAACTCAATTTTATTTCTTTGTTTGCCTTGCTATGGGATGAAAATGACCGAAAATGTCTTAAAAATATCTAAGATGAAGTTTTGGATAGGTTTGGAAAACAAAACTGAGAGATGGACGTGATACATGCATGATAGGGACTAAATTGAATAAGCCTAAAAGTTTATAGGGGTCGATTTAAATTCAAAAAATATAGTCTGGAATGAGAGACCTAAATGAAGTTAAATATGATCTTAAATCATGCAAAAGACAGAAGAAAAAATCTTAGCTAGGAACTTAGGTGAATAAATAGAAAAGTTTTAGTGAGGAGAGAGAGAGGACAGAGAGAGAAGAGAGAGGGATAGAGGATATTTTAATCATTTTGGGATATATATGATAAAAATTGAAAGAATAAGGGCACAATTGGGCAAAAAAAATTTTACAGGCATAAATGAAAATCAGAATAAACATTAGGGGCATATAATACTCTTTTGCCTTGTCTAAATTGTATTTGATTTATCTTTTGTTTCAAATATCATAATCAATAACTTTTATATTTTTATACATATCAAATAAATCTCTTCTCAAATTTATTTTTGTTAAAAATTAATTATTTATACAATATAAAATTTTAATTTTAATGTGACAAAAATATTTAGAATTTGTATTAAACTTTAATACAAGGTTGTAAATTTTTTAATATAACAATAAATATTAGGTAAAAGAATATTTTATGTTACCTAACGTTTACACTGAGTTTCATTTATGTCTCTAATATTTTTTTGTCAAATATGTCTCACATATATTTTTTTTTTCAAATATGCCCCTTTTTTTAACATTGTTAATGATACTAACAGAAAACACTGATTGGATAGTTTACGTGATACATATCACCCACTACATCATTTGTCATGTGAACCAGTACCCCAAAATTACAAAAATGTTCTTCATCTCTCTCTTTTCAAAGAACGCTTCTCCGTCTACTTCCTTCGATTTGCTCTCTCTCTCTTTCTTTCTCTCCTTCCTCCCTCTGTGTGTGCGCCTCTCGGTGCTTTTTTTCAACTGTTATGAAACAGAGCACTGGGAGGCTCATACACACAGAGGAAGGAAAGAGATAAAGAAAGGCATCAATTGTTTCTGAACAAAAGACATCAATGGGTTCTACGCTTTGCAACAATTTCTTCTAATATTTTCAAAGAAGCATATGAATTTCATTTCTATAAGCATTTGAGAACGTCCAAAGAGAAAACAATACCTCATATTCTATCATTTACAATTTATATAAATTAAAGAGATGAACATGAGGAAGGGGCATGAAGGGAAGAGAAAAGCAACAAATAAAATGGTTGCTTTTGAGTCCTAGGTTGAAGTAATATAATAAAATATATTGAGTTACTTCAACAAAGGGTGGACTGTGGTTGCTCCTCACAATGAGCAAATGACCATGTTCCAAAGCTTGCGAGCTCTTCTCACTAATTTGTCAATCTTTCGAGTAACGAAAGACTGGAGTAAGAATGGAGGAGGTGGAATGGAAGGAGAAGAGCTTTGTCTTTCTAAATCTAGGACCGCTTCTGAATGAAATAACTTAAAATGAGATGTCCTATTACTCTTCCTCAGATAAAAGCTTCTTCCACCAACATCCCCTAACAGATTTGATTTGTCCCATCCTAACCAACAAAACAAAAATATGGTAAATAATATCGAGGCTCCCTGACAAATAGCTAAATGACACATTTCTTTCTCTCCTTCCTTCCTCTATGTGTTAACAGAGCCCTAGGAGGCACACACACTTAGAGGAAGGAAGGAGAGAAAGAAAGAGAGAGAGACGACAGAAAAGAAAGAGTGAGCTAATAGGGGGAAAGTGTTAGAAAGGTGCTCTAAAGACAATCACCTTTAGCATCAGATGTACAAACTCAATTACTAATTCAAAGAGGTTTTTTTCATTATTTATGTTCATATTCATAAACTAAAGATTAGATCATAATATAAGTAATGAAGTCTATGACACAAAACATAGCATGAAGGAAATTATGATAGTGATCATAATGTGAGGTTCCTATAATGTGTAATTATGTATGTATCTAAATTATCCCCAGTCATAGGATCATTTGAGACTGGACATCAATGATCCGAATAGACTAGCACATGTTATGCTTATTGATTTGATTAAGCAGCTGTCCTCATAAGCTGTAAGCATGAGATGTTTTGAATAAATATGTGAATACTTGTTAAAGGTAACAAGTACATTGGATGAACTGCATGAGGCATCACATTGATACCTATTCAAATGTCATTGATAGGTCTCATAGCAGCTAACAGTGCAGGTGGACTTGAGGAACTTAAGTTATCTTGGATATGGATCCTGTGTTTTGACTCCATTCTTTGTTACCTACCATAGGTCGCTCTTAGGGTGATGATTGGGCACAACATGAAGTATTCGAAGATGTTTGAGTAGTCAACAGAGGATTCACCACTCCTGATAGAAGGAAGTATACCCATGGCCACTTGTTGGGATAATTGCTAAAAAGTGATTGGCCAAAGTAGACTTGTTATGAAGATGGCCTTTAGTGACATAGTTTAAAGTGATTGATCCCACAGGACAAGGAACTGACTACTTGCGCTGGACTTGACGTAATCAAGTATAGTGGGATTTAACACGTAGGCCATACTCTGAACCAAGTAGGTATAAGACAGTGAAAGGACAAATTGCATAGATACGCTTTAGCTACATAATGGTTTAAAGTCAAACAATTGACTTTTCAGTCAATTGGGGGTCATGATGTGTTGCTAGATACCGTTCGTGATTTATTTACAATCAAGTGTTGATTGTGAATGGCCAACATAACTGAAAATCTAATGGGTCACACACATAGAAATTTACTAGGAATGTGAAACGAGCTTGAGGAATTGATCTTAAATTGGAGAATTAATTAAAAGGAGATAAGAGAATAAAAATATAAATATGTTCCTATTCTTACCTAAAAAGGAAAATTCCAAATGAGAACCTCTTAGTCGCCCCTTCTTTCAAAGAGATTGGGCTTCTTAAGGTGCTTCCTTAAGAATCCCAATAAGAGAATGGAGCCCACTAAGGGAATTAGGGCTTTAAGATTTTAGGTAGTACTTATCACTTTAAGAGTGATAGTGAAAGCCACATGTAATATTCTCTCTCTCAATGATTGAGAATCTTGTTTAGGAAACACTCTTATTTTCTTCTCCTTCATCTAAGAGGGTTTTCTCCATAACTTCTTCGTGCTTGCTAGCACAAGAACGAGAATGATCCTCATTGCTTGAATATGTTTTTCCTTAGCGGAATTTTGTGTGGATTACTATTAGAGGTATTACATTTTGGATACTTGCTTTGGCTTGGAGAGGTTGCTGTGCTACAATAGGTATTTCTCTGCTTCTTGATTACTTGATTAATGTAATGCTATTATAGGTTGATCCTTTGGTGAATGAGTTTTAGAGAAAAAGTTTTAAATTTTGCTGCATTTTATGATCTCTAAAATCCAACAATGGTATCATAGCCTGCCAATAGCTACCATTACTTTAAAACGAATAATGTTTGAGTATAATAGAAATTGACATGTTTAGGTTTTGCATTTTTGAAACATGAACATAGCATGATGCTTGTTTCTTTTCCTTTAAAATTTTGTATCAAAGAGCATGGGATGTTCTTATGAATTTTGTTGAGAAATATTTTTGAATTCCGCTTTGTTGAAATACATATTTGACTGAAAACATGAACATATTAAAAGAAAAATATTTTGTTTTCATCAAAAGGTTTTTAAAAGAAAAATTGTTTTGATCCATAGACCCTATTTTTTCCCTCTCTTAGTAGATGATTGTTTTGGTGTGAAAATAAAAATAAAACAAAATTTTGAATTCAAGACTAAATTAGGTTAAATTAATTTTATTGGTTTAGATTCTGATTAGTTTCCTAATATGATTTAGGAAACAAAATAATTAGATTAACTGATTCAAGGTATGATTATTTTCCTAATTTGATTAGAAAATAAATTAATTAAATTGATTGATTGATTTAAGAGAAATCAATGGAATAATGAATCTTAATCAATATAAGATCAATTAATTTGATAGTCAAATAAATTGATTATGGTGGATCAAGATTAGTTTCCTTATATGATTTAGGAAATAATTTTATTAATTAATTTGATTGTATCTTGATTGATTTCATAATATAATTTAGGAAATTAATTAATTAATTAATTATTTTAAATCTCGATTATTTTCTTATCTTAAATTAGGAAACAAAGTTTTTAGAATTAACTCGAATCTTTATTACTTTCCTAATTTAAATAAGGAAACAAATCAATGTGGAATTGAATTGAGATTTCTTTATTTTGCCTAATTAGATTAGGAAACTAAAATTAAAGGGTTTTTAATTCAAAACAAGGAAACAAACAAGTTTTTAATTGAGATTATGTAATGCTCCAATAATTTGTATGAATATTTAAAATCTATTATAAAGTTTAGTGAAAAATTTAATTGCGTGAAATATGTTTTCTTTCTTTGAATTAGTAAAGAAAATTTGAGAATAGAAATTTCAATTTTTAATTGAGGAAATTTTTTTATAATTTTCAAGGACCTAAGTGAACAAATCTTAAAAGCTAAGGTGACTATGCACAATTTTATCGAAAAAGAAATTGGTGGGGCCCACACGTACAATTATTAGTTTCTCTTCTCCTTCTTCCTCCCGAGGCTTCATTCACCATTTCTTCGTTTCATTTTTATCTTCCTCTCCAATCATTTCTTTAAGTTCTTCCGGTGATCTGATATTTTCTAACCATACTTCCGATTCTTAGGAGTTTTAGAGGCAAAGAGGTAAGTTTTATCTGCTCTATTTCTCTTTTTCTCCATTTTCGGACCTATGGAAGAAAATTAAGATTTTGAGTTTTACTGGATGAATTTAAGTGTGGATGTTAATTTAAAACATTCTTAGGTGGTTTAGGATGTTATTAGAACAAGAAATTTCGTAGAATTTGGATATTTGAAAAAGTTAGTGTTCTTGATGAAAATTTGAGATTTGAGCTTGGATTGTTGGTAAAAATTAGGGGTTTTGGTGTTAAAATACTCATTAGACATTGAGAAACAAAACCCATGGAAGAAATCAAAAGAAATGTTGTTTTAGATATGATTTTAGGATTTTTGGATGAAGAACACGAAGAACATTCGAAAATTTTCCCCAGAAAATACTGTTCACAGAGAAAAAATTTTCCAGATTTTCTCGGTTACTGTAACATTGACTTTAGTCAACTTCACTATAGCATTGACTTTAGTCAACTTTACTGTAGCATTGACTCGGTCAACGTTACTGTAGCTGCGTTTCGGACTAAGATACTGTTAGAAAGCTCTTTGAGTCTAGTTTATAATAGTACAAGTTTCACTTGAAAATTCTAATGTATTCTTTATTTTTCATCTTATTTACATTTTAGGAAATGTTTGAGAGTTATTTCCTAACACCTCATAATTTAGCTGCAAAAGAAAAGGTAGTTAGGGCCACATTCGAGGTGAGTGTGATAACCTTATCTCATCTATATTTCTTCAAAAATATTGTCATCAAGTATCATAAAGAAAATTGAGAAGGTGGACTTAAACGGTATGTTGTGTATTTATTTATCAAGAACTTGTATTCCTTGTATTTAAAGGTATTGTGGATTTCAAACCTCTTGTTTGATTAAATGTTAATTCTTATAAAATATGTAAAGTTAATGTTGATATTACCGTTATTATGTTGAGGTTGTGTGAATACTTGCGTTATGGTATGACGTTGTTATAATATTTTCGTGGTGGTGCACCCCACGGGAGAAGTTACAGGAGTTATAAGGGTGGAGATATATCTTTCATGGAGAGATAAGGGTGGATGCGGCCAGGGGGCCGCGGGCAACGATCCACTGGTATTGTGGACGACCCGGTTGGTACGGGATTTGTGTTGGCACTGAGTAATTTATACTGTGTATATCATTGGTAACTGATGTAAGTTTAATTCAATGATATCTTTATGATACTATTTGCTAAATTACTTTTGATTGATAATGTTATCCATTCACTGAGTATTTCATTACTCATCCTATTATTTTACAATATTTCAGAATCTGTGGCTGACGCTGGGAATTTTCCAGGGAAATAACGAGTTTATCTTAAACTAACCCTCTTATATTTTCGGTTGATTCCTTTGTATTCTATATCTTGTAAGCTCTAGAAGTAGCTCTGTGGTCACATAAGCCTCCTAGGATTTTCTTTTTTTGGACGGACTATGTGTAAATATGAATATTATGTATGGTTTCATTGTACAGAAGTTAAGACCTTGATGATGTTTTTAACTTAGAGATAATGTGAATCGGACTCACTGTTGAGGATGTGACAAAATGGTATCAGAGCAATTCTTAGGTCTCTTATAGATCACAGAGCAGGGTAACCTTGACTGGGCTTCCCTCTATCGTTATGAACCGCGGCATGACCAATAGAGGTGAAGGTCAGTTAAAGGTCCTATAGGTGTTGTTTGTTGTTCTTCTTACGTTCCTTTCCTTGTGGTTAATATTGATCTTTCCGGGACTAAATTATGTGGTGTTGTTGATAGGTCACGATGCAACCCGGAGGATCTCGAGAGGCAGTGGAGCGTACAGGCTCTGAAGGTGCCTCGTCGTGACTTGCCCATCCTGCCCGTGAACAAGAGCAGGAGGAACATGGTGAGAGTGAGCAAAGACAGGATGAGCGAGGCTTACCTCGAGGACATGGGGCACAACCACAAATTGATCCATCTACTTTATTAACTAGTTTGACTGCGTTGCTAGAGGGTCAGACCGCGTTACAAGGAAGTCTAGTCAATTTGACTACACTACTAGAGAGGCAGATGATATTGCTGCAAATGCCCCTGTTGCTCCTACTCCTACTGTAGTTCCTCCGGCATGTTCAGTAATTCCCCCATCTCTTCCTGATAAAGTCGAAGTAGTATGGGATGTATCATTGACAGATTTTTTGAAGCTTAAACCCCCTGTTTTCACTGGAGAAGACCCAAACGAGGATCCACAATGATTCTTTGACGGAATAGAAAAAGCATGTAAAGCCTTGAAATGTGATCCTCGATTCTGGGTGGATTATGCTACTTATCAATTTCAAGGAAGGTCTCATGAATGGTGGGTTACTTGGCAGAGCAGTCAAACTCCAGACGCCCCTTTAGTTAGTTATGATGAGTTTCGTCAAGTTTTTGTTGAAAGATTCATGCCAAGGAGTGTAAGAACTGCAAGGGCTAGAGAATTTGAATTCCTTAAACAGGGTTCAATGACAGTTGATGAATATGATATAAAGTTTACACGACTTTCTAGGTATGCACCCTATATGATCCCAGACGAACAAGAGAAGATTCGTCGATTTGTTCTTGGTCTTCGCCTTCAGTTGCGTCAGTTCATAAGTATGCAGATGGACCTATATCCTTCTTATGTGGCTGCGGTAGATGCAGCCAGAACAGTTGAAATGAATGAAAAGGATGAAAGTGAAGACTTCAAGAGGAAGAGGAAACGAGAAAACGAGGGAAGGTCCTCAGGGCATGGTGGATTATCAGGGACTGTCAGGTCTCAAGGTAGAGGTCAATCTACTTCTATGGTATCGTTCCACCCAGTAGTATCTTCAGGTAGTGTCTCTAGGCCTCGACCAGACCATAAGGGAGGTTCTTCATTAGTCAGTCAGGTGTTATCTCAACAGGGACGAGACAAGCCTAAATGTTCAGAGTGTGGGCGATTTCATACTGGTGTGTATTATGGGGCAGGCCCAATTTGTTTTCATTGCAAACAAGTGGGTCATATAAGAAGAGATTGTCCTCAACAAGTAGAGGTCTCAAGGCAATGATCTACATATATACCTCAAGTACAACAAATGGCAGCATCAGTTAACAGAGCTTTTTCCTCTTTTGCCGGACGAAGTGGCTTAGGGAGAGGAGGGGGTAGAGGACAAGGAGGACGAAATCAACCTGCTGTTGGACACGACCAAGCCAAAGTGTATGCTCTCACACGCCAGGATGCACAGGCTTCGAATGCAGTTGTAACAGGTATTTTTCCAGTATGTTCATTCGAACCTCGTGTATTGTTTGATCCGGGATCTACCCATTCTTATATATCTCCAATTTTTGCAAATCGGTTTATTCAAGATCCTGTTAAAATTGATAAACCTTTTCTTGTTGCTACTCCTATGGGTGAGACTTTAGTGGTAGATTCAGGTTATTATGGTTGCCATGTTTTAATGGGTAGCAAAAATACCGAGGTAAATTTAATCCTATTATATATGACAGACTTTGATGTTATTCTTGGAATGGACTGGTTGGCTTCTTATCATGTTACTCTTGACGGCTATAATAAAGTGATAAAGTTCAGTATTCCAGGTGAGCCTACCTTCTCTTTTCAAGGGGATAGGAATGATATATCTAATAACATTGTCTCTATGATCCGTGCTAGGCGTATGTTAAGGAAAGGATGTCCAGGTTTCTTGGCCTTTGTTAGGAACATTGAAGAAGACAAGGTGAATCTTGATCATGTATCGGTTGTGAGAGAGTATTTAGATGTTTTTCCTGAAGAATTTCCTGGATTACCTCCTGATCGTGAGATAGAATTTAATATTGAGGTAATCCCAGGCACTCAGCCTATTTCCATACCTCCCTACCGTATGGCCGCTGCAGAACTTAGAGAACTTAAGGAGCAATTACAGGATCTTTTAGATAAAGGTTTTATTCGGCCCAGTTCTTCACCTTAGGGTGCACCAGTATTATTTGTAAGGAAGAAGGATGGATCCTTAAGACTATGCATTGATTATAGGTAATTAAACAAGGTGACAATACGAAATAAATATCCCCTCCCCAGGATTGATGATTTGTTCGACCAGTTGCAGGGAGCTCAATGCTTTTCTAAGATTGATTTGAGGTCTGCATATCATCAATTAAAAATTAAAACTGAAGATGTACCTAAGACAGCCTTTCGTACCCGTTATGGACATTATGAATTCTTGGTGATGTCATTTGGGTTAACAAATGCACCAGCAGCCTTTATGGATCTTATGAATCGAGTTTTTAAACCGTTTCTGGATAAATTTGTCATTGTTTTTATTGATGATATTCTGATATATTCAAAAAATCTTGAAGAACATGAACAACATTTAAGAATGGTATTACAAACTTTAAGGAAGCACCAGCTTTATGCGAAATTTTCAAAGTGCGAATTTTGGCTGGACCAAATAGCTTTCTTGGGACATATAGTCTCAAGGGAAGGGATACATGTTGATCCCAGCAAAATTGAAGCAGTACAAAAGTGGCCTCGACCCACGACGGTGACAGAAATTCAGAGTTTCTTGGGGTTAGCTGGATACTATCGCCGCTTTGTAAAGAATTTTTCAAAAATAGCTACACCTCTTACAAGATTAACTCAAAAAAATGCTCGATTTGATTGGACTGAGGCTTGTGAGGAGAGTTTCACCAAGCTTAAGGAATGCTTAACATCCGCCCCCGTACTTGCTTTACCTTCGGGTTCAGGCGGTTTCGCTGTATATTGTGATGCTTCTCGAATGGGATTAGGATGTGTTTTAATGCAGCATGGTAAGGTAATAGCTTATGCATCCCGACAACTTAAAAGACATGAACAGAATTATCCTACTCATGATTTGGAAATGGCGGCCGTAGTATTTGCTTTAAAAATCTGGCGCCATTATCTATACGGGGAAACTTGCGAAGTGTACACAGATCATAAGAGTTTGAAATATATTTTTCAACAGAGGGATTTAAATTTGAGGCAGAGAAGATGGATGGAACTTCTCAAGGATTATGATTGTACAATTCTTTATCATCCTGGAAAGGCTAATGTTGTTGCAGATGCTCTTAGTCGCAAGTCTATGGGGAGTTTGGCGCATATTACCTTATGTAGGAGGCCATTGATTCGTGAGTTACACGAGCTAGAAGCTAGTGGAGTGTGGTATGAAATTTTGGAGTCAAGCGCATTCTTGGCACATATACCAGCCCAATCATCTTTAATTGAAGATGTGAAGTTGGCCCAGAAGGAAGATCCAATGTTTGGAAAGTTACAGAGTAAAGTAAATGAGGGCGAAGATAAGGGGTTTTCTCTTGACTAACATGGAATTATTAGATTTAAAGGTCGATTATGTGTGCCAAATGTAGAATCTTTACAGAGACGAATCATGGAAGAAGCACATCGAACAGCTTATACTGTACACCCTGGTATTAATAAGATGTATCAAGATTTGAAGTCATTGTATTGGTGGGACAGAATGAAAAGGGACATTGTTGATTATGTTTTTCATTGCTTAACTTGTCAACAAGTCAAGGAAGAACATCGTAGAACTCCTGGATTACTTCAGTAAATAGATATTCCAGAGTGGAAATGGGAAAGTATTACAATGGATTTTGTAGTGGGGCTACCTCGTTCCCAGAAAGGATATGATTCTGTGTGGGTAATAGTAGATCGTTTAACAAAAGTGGCACATTTTCTACCAGTAAAGACAACATTTGGTGCTGATAAGTATGCTCAGTTGTATATTGATGAAATAGTTAAATTGCATGGAGTGCCTATCTCCATTATTTCTGATAGAGGCACACAATTTACATCTCGTTTTTGGAAGACTTTTCAAGAAGCCTTAGGCACGCAGGTAAATTTAAGTACAGCCTTTCATCCTTAGACGGATGGCCAGTCTGAACGTGTTATACAAATTTTGGAAGACATGTTAAGGTCTTGTGTGATAGATTTCAGAGGTAGTTGGGATGCACATTTACCTCTAATTGAATTTGCACATAATAATAGTTATCAAGCAAGTATTAAAATGGCACCCTTTGAAGCACTTTATGGAAGACGATGTAGATCCCCTATTGGCTGGTTTGAAGCAGGAGAAAATAAATTAATTGGGCCTGATTTAGTGCAAGATGCATTGGAAAAAGTCAAACTTATTCGAGAAAGACTCCTTGCAGCTCACAGTAGATAAAAAGCATATGCTGACCATCGGAGACGAGACCTTCAGTTTGCAGTAGGTGATATAGTCTTTTTAAAAGTATCTCCCATGAAGGGTAGTTTAAGGTTTGGGCTAAAAGGAAAACTTAGTCCAAGGTATATTGGACCTTTTGAAATATTGGAGAAAATTGGCAATGTGGCTTACAAGTTAGCGTTACCCCCAGATTTGGAAGGAGTCCACCCGGTGTTTCATGTCTCTATGTTAAGAAAATATCTTTATGATCTTTCCCATGTTCTTCAAACACAGGAAGTCCAATTAAAAGAAGATTTATCTTATGAAGAGATTCCAGTAGCAGTCTTAGATAGACAAATAAAAAAGTTGAGGTCTAAAGAAATATCATCTGTGAAAGTTTTATGGCGGAATCATACCCAAGAGGAAGCGACATGGGAATTGGAAGAAAAGATGAAATCTACGTACCCACACCTCTTTATAACATGAGGTAATGAAATTTGGGGACCAAATTTCTTAAGGGGGAAAGAATGTAATGCTCCAATAATTTGTATGAATATTTAAAATCTATTATGAAGTTTAGTGAAAAATTTAATTGCGTGAAATATGTTTTCTTTCTTTGAATTAGTAAAGAAAATTTGGGAATAGAAATTTCAATTTTTAATTTAGGAAATTTTTTTATAATTTTCAAGGACCTAAGTGAACAAATCTTAAAAGCTAAGGTGACTATGCGTAATTTTATCGAAAAAGAAATTGGTGGGGCCCACACGTACAATTATTAGTTTCTCTTCTCCTTCTTCCTCCCGAGGCTTCATTCACCATTTCTTCGTTTCATTTTCATCTTCCTCTCCAATCATTTCTTTAAGTTCTTCCAGTGATCTGATATTTTCTAACCATACTTCCGATTCTTAGGAGTTTTAGAGGCAAAGAGGTAAGTTTTATCTGCTCTATTTCTCTTTTTCTCCATTTTCGGACCTATGGAAGAAAATTAAGATTTTGAGTTTTACTGGATGAATTTAAGTGTGGATGTTAATGTAAAACATTCTTAGGTGGTTTAGGATGTTATTAGAACAAGAAATTTCGTAGAATTTGGATATTTGAAAAAGTTAGTGTTCTTGATGAAAATTTGAGATTTGAGCTTGGATTGTTGGTAAAAATTAGGGGTTTTGGTGTTAAAATACTCATTAGACATTGAGAAACAAAACCCATGGAAGAAATCAAAAGAAATGTTGTTTTAGATATGATTTTAGGATTTTTGGATGAAGAACATTCGAAAATTTTCCCTACAAAATACTGTTCACCGAGAAAAAATTTTCCAGATTTTCTCGGTTACTATAGCATTGACTTTAGTCAACTTTACTGTAGCATTGACTTTAGTCAACTTTACTGTAGCATTGACTCGGTCAACGTTACTGTAGCTGCGTTCCGGACTAAGATACTGTTAGAAAGCTCTTTGAGTCTAGTTTCTAATAGTACAAGTTTCACTTGAAAATTCTAATGTATTCTTTATTTTTCATCTTATTTACATTTTAGGAAATGTTTGAGAGTTATTTCCTAACACCTCATAATTTAGCTGCAAAAGGAAAGGTAGTTAGGGCCATATTCGAGGTGAGTGTGATAACCTTATCTCATCTATATTTCTTCAAAAGTATTGTCATCAAGTATCATAAAGAAAATTGAGAAGGTGGACTTAAACGGTATGTTGTGTATTTATTTATCAAGGACTTGTATTCCTTGTATTTAAAGGTATTGTGGATTTCAAACCTCTTGTTTGATTAAATGTTAATTCTTATAAAATATGTAAAGTTAATGTTGATATTACCGTTATTATGTTAAGGTTGTGTGAATACTTGCGTTATGGTATGACGTTGTTATAATATTTTCGTGGTGGTGCACCCCACGGGAGAAGTTACAGGAGTTATAAGGGTGGAGATATATCTTTCATGGAGAGATAAGGGTGGATGTAGCCAGGGGGCCGCAGGCAACGATCCACTGGTACTGTGGACGACCCGGTTGGTACGGGATTTGTGTTGGCACTGAGTAATTTATACTGTGTATATCATTGGTAACTGATGTGAGTTTAATTCAATGATATCTTTATGATACTATTTGCTAAATTACTTTTGATTGATAATGTTATCCATTCACTGAGCATTTCATTACTCATCCTATTATTTTACAACATTTCAGAATCTGTGGCTGACGCTGGGGATTTTCTAGGG
Organism: Biancaea sappan; assembly: GCA_037074585.1. Classification (NCBI taxonomy): domain Eukaryota; kingdom Viridiplantae; phylum Streptophyta; class Magnoliopsida; order Fabales; family Fabaceae; genus Biancaea; species Biancaea sappan. The sequence goes on along the minus strand of CM073494.1, from coordinate 40,942,508 downwards.
GAATAGCGAGTTTATCTTAAACCAACCCTCTTGTATTTTCGGTTGGTTCCTTTGTATTATATATCTTGTAAGCTCTAGAAGTAGCTCTGTGGTCACATAAGCCTCCTAGGATTTTCTTTTTTTGGACGGACTATGTGTAAATATGAATATTATGTATGGTTTCATTGTATGGAAGTTAAGACCTTGATAATGTTTTTAACTTAGAGATAATGTGAATTGGAGTCACTGTTGAGGATGTGACAGATTAAAATGAAAGTAGAAATAATTCATGTAATGAAATTATTCTAACCCCACATAGACTTTAAATGTTGACTTCCGTTATACATTTATTTTGATAGATAATGCATGATAGGATGTATATATGGCATGATGACTGATTATGGACTTTTACCAAGTATGAATTGTTCATGCATGTTTTTAAATTATGGTTTTGGTAAATAGGGTCAATGTACCCTGCCTCTCTTTATTTCTCTTTGTACTTCTCTTTTCATCTAACTCTCCTCAAATGTAACTTGAGGTTTCTCATTAAACAATGTAATTAGGTTACATAAGGTGTCACGACCCGTTTTTTGGGCACATGACCGGCACAATGATGAATCTCTCATCACTGTAAGCCCTTCGATAAATTCTACCCGTGAGATTAAATTATCTATGTTATCAAAATAACAATTCCTTAATAAATATGAAGAAAATATATCAAATTTTCTTATCTGAAAATCATAAAGATGATTTGCATGTAATAATAAATTATCAATTTAAAATACATTATTATACTGACATACAAGCCAAATGCCAAACCCCTAACCTAGATGTCCTAGACGATTACAGAGCGACATAATCTACAACAAAAGAGGGGCCTACCCGACAGCGGGAAGGTCCAAAGTGATCTACTCTTCTAGCGGATATTCTTCACCGGTAACCTGATCTGTAAAAAAAAAGGTTTCATAGAGAGTGTGAGCTTCAAAACTCTGTGAGCGAATCAGCCTCGCGTTAATAAAATTCAAATACATTACCAGTCATGCAAGTATATCCAAAGGCTCATACTCAACCAATAGACATAGTTAGAAACTACATACAAGAAGATAAAAATTCATCCAATTTAACAAACGTTACTAGTACTTATCAATGGCAATATATCCCGGAGAGCGCACATAGGCCGGCTCACCAATTTTGTATATTTCTGCCATGACGCACAACCTCATCCTCATAACTAGGGCGCTTCACGGATTTATCACCAATATGGGCTATATCCCTACTGAGGGAATCGTTGTCTCCACACTCATTGGTCAAGACACCCTTTCAACCGGATTTTCCGCCTTGCCGTGAGAGGGGGTACTATCCCGCTCAATCACAATCAATAGTACGGCATTTCATATCATAATCAGAAGTACAATGTAATATTCATTTATATAACAGGTATAATATATAACTATATTATAGATTTATAAACCACAAATCAAGATAACAATTAAACGATTTTTGAAAAGATTTAAACTCCACATCATCATGAGATACTTACTTCGTCTTATCCATACTTATGGATTAATTATCTCATTAGATTCGTCATTCTGAATTTAATTTCCCCCTATGAATTTTGAGAGTGTCCTACGACATACTTTTTATCACCAGTAATGCTAAAACTCTATTAAAACGGGGTCGTTTCACTCACCTGGATTCCGTACGAGTATCACTTCTTTAAGTTGTTACGGACAATAGTACTCAGGTAAATTTCAATGTTCCGCTACGAAGATTTTCATGAAAGATTAGAGAAAACAAGTTAGGATTGTTTTCATACAGACACTGTTCATACATACGGTTACTATTCATATATACGGTTACTATTCATACGTATAGATACTATTCATACAAAAAATAAAGAATACAATTTGTAAAAGAGTACACCAGGTAAGTTCCCAAGAAAGAGTGGAGGGTCGCAATGGACACACTTAAAAACCAGGTCTTTCCTTAGCCATAACTTTCCTAGACATGTATTCTTCATAGTTTATATTCTATTTTGGTAATCAGGGATTCAAAATAATATATAGGCAGCTAAGGACAGTTTTTCTGATGTGGAAGATCAACCAAAGCTGCAACCACATAGCATACTTAAAAAAATAACTTCTAAAACTTGTAAGACATAGAAAGGGTATAGTATTCTTACCTAAACTGAAAAGAAAAGGTCCAAAATCTCAGAGGTTTAGTGTTGGACCAAGAAATCTTAAAGAGAGAAGAAGAGAAGTTGAAGGTGTGATTTTGAAAGTGAAATGGAAGGGCCTATTTATAAGAAAATTTAAGGGTACTATTCCATCTACCCCGTCTCACCTACTAATTTTACTTACTAGTCTCACCTACCAATTTCACTTACAAATCTCATCTACTAGTATAATCAATTTGCTAATTTAGTTTCCTTTCAATTTAGTCCCTTAGGGAATTCTCTCATATAAAATGTCATTTTTCTCCCAGTTTCTTTCTAGCTTTCTCTTATAATCAAACCACATTTAGTATTTGACATTTCGATAGTATATGTGAACAGTATCGTATCTGCGAATAGTATTATATAGGTGAATATTTCCGTATACTATAATAGTAATCATAGTTGGCAAACATATATTTATATTTTATTTTATTTTATTTTATTTTTTATGGGTATTACATAAGGTTAGTATAAAAACGAAACACAAGAAAGAAACCGTGGAGACGGAGCTGAGGAGTCAAGGCCATATGGAGAGTAGAAATAGAATTTCTATAGCTTTAATATAAAATCATGCATATACCTAGGTTTGACCTAGTCATCTCTTTTGGCTCAAATAGTTGACTGTAGATAAGTTCATAACCATGCCATATAGTTTACAATCTATATAGACATAATGAGATCACACATATGATGCATATCTAATTTAAAATTTGATTATTAAAGTTAAAATCTTCTATTAATATGGGGCAAACTAGAGATCTTCTTAAAGTTTCAGTTGTTGGACTCTCTCCAAGCTTGGCTTTAAGTTGAACATGGTCAAACTATTGAGATATGATTTTATGATTAATGGGCCGGCTTTAATTAGAAGCATTGATTTGTTGTACTCTCTCCAAGGCCAATGTGAATAGAGACTAAGTTGGGCTATATACATATGATGTGTATGAGTGAAGATTTGACAAGCCCAATGATTATTGCATACATCAACAATTGATAACACTACTCGATGGTTGCATACACAATGCCATTAGTATGAGATACCTACCATTTGATCCAAGATGGCTTGTTGGACTCTCTCTAAGGTCATTCAAGGTAGTTTTGGACATTGAGCCCACTAGGAGAACTTACAACGCATTCTCCTAGATCCAAAATGGGGTTTTTGTTTTTGTTTTAGGTTCGTAATAAAATAATGGGAATAGTAATGCTAGATATTAAAAATCATATATCATGAATTCATGTACATACTTTAACATGCTCATGTTTTTACATCTAGGTTGATAGAATCATGACATCCACCATGAATTTCAGATTAATTCTTGAGTTAAATAAGTTGATTGGGGCAAATTTTTTGGACTGGCTAAGAAACTTAAGAATCGTTCTCAAGGCTGAATGCATAGCCTATGCTCTTGATGAGGCACTCCCTGAACCCCCTAGAACGAGGCCATGGACATATGTACCATGATATTTCATATGAGGGAACTGTTTGATGAGCAAGTGAGAATCGAAAGGTTTGATGTCTCATGTTCACTTTTCGTTCCAAGATGCAAGAAGGGGCATCTGTAGTGCAACACACACTTAAAATGAATGGCTACATTGAGAGGTTAGCAGTGCTAGGTTTCACGATGGATTATGAATTAAGTGTTGACTTAATTCTCCAGAGTTTACTTGATAATTACTCACCATTCGTAATGAACTATCAGATAAATCAGATTTCATCGACCAAACCAGAGTTGATCAACCTACTCAAGGAAACTGAGCCTTTTATCAAGAAAGAAAAGAAGGCAATGATGCTGGTGGATTCTTCTAAGATTAGAGGGAGAAGTTCCAAGAAAAAGAAACCCATTAAGGCCAAGGGAGGTATAAAGAAAAAGCAGGCCAAGAAGGTAGAGAAAGTTGCAACCAAATGGACTTGCTTCCATTGTGGCAAAGACGACCATTGGAAGAGGAACTGCAAGACCTATCTAGAGTCCTTGAAGAAGAAAAAGGCATCCGATGCCAAAACTACTTCAGGTATTTTTGTTATTGAGATAAATACTATTTCTAGTAAAACTTGGGTATTAGATTCCGATTGTGGCTCACACATATGTACTGATATGCAGAGCTTAAAGAATAATAGACAGTTGACCAAAGGAAAGGCAAACGTACGACTTGGAAATGGAGCAAGAGTTGTTACATTAGCTATGGGTATTGCCTTTATCTAGTAGTTTAATTTTAGAATTAGAAAATGTTATTTCGTTCCATCCTTAATTAAAAACATCGTGTCAATTTTAAGTTTGAATAAAAAAGGTTTTCATTTAATATTTAGTAACAACTGTTGTCACATAATGTTAGATGATATTCTTTATGGAATTGGAATGTTATACAATAGGATTTATATATTATATGTATCTAACTCGATTCTTAATATTGAAAATGGCAACCCTAAATGCCTAAAACAAGATAATCAACTAACCTCATATTTATGACATTGTCATCTAGGTCATATAAGTAAGAAACACATGAGTAAGTTACATAAAGTAGGTGACTTAGGGTCATTTGATTATGCGTCATATGACACATGCATCTCTTGCTTAAAGGGCAAGATGACTAAATCACCTTTTAGTGGAAAGGGTGAATGTGCAACTAACTTATTAGGTCTAATACATACCGATGTATATGGACCAATGTCAACACATGCCAGGAATGGTTATGCCTACTTCATTACCTTTATTGATGATTATTCTAGATATAGATATGTATATCTAATGAGATACAAATTTAAGGCCTTTGATAAGTTTAAAGAATTTTGAAATGAAGTAGAAAAATAACTTGTAAAATTATTAAGACATCAAGATATGATTGAGGTGGTGAATACTTAAACCAAGAGCTTCAGGATTATCTTAAGGACAATGGGATGTTGTCCCAGTGGACTCCACCTTACTCGTCCTAACATAATGGTGTGGTTGAAAAGAGAAACCGAACCTTGTTAGACATGGTTAGGTCCATGATGAATTATGCAGAGTCCTCCTAAGTCCTTTTGGGGATATGCACTCGAGACTATTGTTCACATCCTGAACAGAGTCCTAACCAAAGAAGTTGATGTTACTCCATTCGAGAAATGATATAACAAGAAACCCATCTTATCTTACTTGAAGATATGAGTTTGTCTAGCTTACGTGAAGGGATAATGTCAAATAAATTTGAGGCAAAATTTGACAAATGTCTGTTTGTGGGATACCCTAAAGAAACAAAAGGATATCAATTTTAACACACTTTAGAACAAAAGGTGTTTGTTTTAAGGCATGATATCTTCCTAGAGAAAGAGTTTCTCTTAATGGAAAATAGTGGGAGCATGATTGAGCTTAAGGAAGTTCAAGATACTCAAGCTGAAATAGAACAATTTCCTGCTCAAGAGCTAATAGACACATAACATCTAGTAGCTCAAGAGCCATAGTCGTTAACTCATTCAAGAAGAGTAACAACTAAACTTTCCGTACAAGCACAAATGCCTCGTAGATCTAGTAGGGTACATAGGGCTCCTGAGAGATATGGATTTCTCATAAGTGCACCCAATGGTATACTACTTATAGAAGATGAGGAACCTACGACCTACGAAGAAGTTCTAAAGAGTTCAGAATTTGATAAATGGCTCAATGCCATGAAATCAGAAATAGAATCTATGTATGACAACCAAGTATAAACTTTGTTGATCCGCCTAAGGGGATTCAGCCCATTGGGTGTAAATGGGTTTCCAAGAAGGAAACTGACATGGAAGGTAACATTACAACCTATAAAGTAAGATTGGTTACAAAGGGATATCGTAAAAAACATAGTGTTGATTATGACAAAACCTTTTCACCGGTAGCCATACTTCAATCCATTTGGATACTCCTGGCCATAGCAACTCATTATGATTATGAGATATGTCAAATAGATGTGAAGATAACTTTCCTCAATAGAAACTTGACCGATGATGTATATACGATACAACCCTGTCACATCCCTAAACTAGACATGTGACTGGCACAACAATAGGGCTGTCCCTACCCTATAAGCCTAAACAAAAAACTAGGATTTCAAGTTTTACCAACCATTAGCCATATCTAAATCTTTCCTAAAATAAATTAGAAGGAAATACAATTGAATTTGCATCACTTTCAATTAACTATAAAGTAATATACAATTTAATGTTCATTAACACTATACTCATTTTCCATAGGAAATATCCATAATTCAGAATTTCCAATCCGAAATACATAAAATTGTCCTAGGTGATTTATGAGATCACAAAGCGACTACTAAAAGTTCAAGAGACCAATATAACTCAACGAAAAAAAAAGACCAACCCAAAGATTAAAGATGAGCTACTGAATTGAAGGATCACTACTCTTCAAGGAAACCATTAAGCTACTGACTATGGAAAGATCAATAACATGAGAGGGTAAGTAATTACAATACTCAGTGAGTAACATCAAATCAATAAATTAGTATAGAAAATAATTCAAGTCATAGCAAGAACCATATTAAGCCGTGAAACAAGCATGTCAAGTACTACACCTTAGCATTATATCTCGTGTAGTACACAAGCACGATATCTCACCATTCAAATCCATGTAAAGTACCTTATCCATCAATACCATTGCCATGATCATATTTTAAATCAATAAATTTCTAAAACAAGTAAAGTTCATACCAAATTTAAGTCCACAACTAGTACCAATAACTCTAGCACGTTATAAATAGTTTAGGTGCTAATAACTCAAGCATAAAATAATAATCTAAGTGCCAATAATTCCGGTATAAATAACAATCTAAGTGCCAATAACTTTGGCACAAAAATAACAATCCAAGTGCCAATAATTTTGGCACAAATTAATAATCCAAAGTGCCATAACTCTAACACAAAATAGCAATCTAAGTGCCAATAACTCTGGCCCAAAACAACAATCCAAGTGCTAATAACTCTGGCACAAAATAACAATCCAAGTGCCTATAACTCTGACACAAAATAACAATCTAAGTGCCTATAACTCTGGCACAAATTAATAATTCATAGTGCCAATAATTCTGGCACAAAATAACAATCCAAGTGCTAATAACTTCGACACAAATTAATAATCCAAAGTGCTAATAACTCCAACACAAAATAACAATCCAAGTGCCAATAACTCCGACACAAATTAATAATCTAAAGTGATAACAATCCAAGTGCCAATAACTCCGGCACAAATTAATAATCCAAAGTGTCAATAACTTCGGTACAAAATAACAATCCAAGTGCCAATAACTCCGGCACAAATTAATAATCCAAAGTGTCAATAACTCCGGTACAAAATAACAATCCAAGTGCCAATAACTCCAGCACAAATAACAATCCAAGTGCCAATAACTCCGGTACAAAATAACAATAAAATAACAATCCAAGTGCCAATAACTCCGGTACAAAATAACAATAAAATAACAATCCAACAAGAAACTTAGTCTACAAAAATTTTACCAAGCAAGGCATTAAAACCAATTAACTCACTCCCAATTGGGAGTCATAACACCCTTGACCAAAGGTAAAGCACATCCCATAAGATTAATTACCAATTAACTCACACTTAAATATCATTGTAAGAACACATTCTATACATTAATTCCAACATTTGATATCATTTCTAAATCAAGCACATAAATGTGCAAATTAGCCATGCATTGCAAAAAATCCCAAGAACCTTAGAGATAAACTTGCTACATACACACAATATAATAGCATTAGTTTACCACAATTAATTTCTACCACAAAATTTCCTTTTTACACATTCATTTAATCTCAATTAAATTACCACTACTTAGTAAAATCATTTCTTCTTAAATCACTCAATATTTGTACATGCATCTCATGATCAAATAAATATATCTAGACATACATAAATACCTACACCTATTTGTCCTCTTAAATCTACAACATGACTCTCATGTGTTCACATAAGTTCCACAGTTATTCATATATCAACATTTCCACTCATGCCACAATAACAACAAGATTTCAACATACCTTATATGGGTTAATCCTCATTCTCTTTAAATTTGGATGCACTACATGCCTCCACAATGATATCAATGACCATTAAAGAAAAACAATTAATTATAAGAAGTATCACCCCACTCACCTAGATTAAGGCATTAATCTACCTTTACCATGAAAATTCTTTGTAAGGTGTCTGTAGATCATTTCCACATGATTCCTTAAAATTTTATCAAGTAGAAAGCAAAAGAATAAGTTAAACTAGGCAAAAAGGAAGAAATTTCTATATACCATCACTGCAGCTATAAAGACAACAGAGAGCATTACTTTCTGTCTCACGGTTGCTATAGCAACCAGCAGCTCCTCTCCCATCGCTGTAGCCTAGAAATTCTGCAGAATTGTGTTCCAGCTTATTTTTTGATTCCCAGCCAATTCCTTTGATCCCAACATCATAAAATCACAGCTTGGCATGATATCCAAGTTACCAACTCATACTTTAACATCCTTAACTTGTTTTAAACAAGAATCAAGAGTAAATCAGCCCAAATCTCATTTTATCTCCTCTTTCTTTCCAAGATCCGAAATTTTCTAATCTAACAAATTTCAAACTCAATATTCCTTTAAAACCATATTTCCATCCCTCAAATTCGTTTAAAGCTAATATAGAGTTGAAAAGAAGAGATTGATTGTAAGAATCACACCCAAAACCATGATTCCTTCAAGTTGATCATTAGAGATCTTGACTCATGACAGAAAAGAGGCAAAGAGGAAAATGAAGAAGAGAAGAGAAGGAGGAGATCAACCTACCTCGAGAAGATAGAGTCATTGATGGTTTCCTCTATAGTATAGCTTCTTCTTCTCCCTCTCGAGATCTCAGCCTATCTCTCTCACTCTCTCTTTCTCTTCTCTAGCAGTTCTCAGCTTCTCTCTCTTCCTCCTAAGCCCTCACCAAATATGTATGTGTGTGTGTGTGTTGCCTTAGTAGAGACTTCAAGAAGTCTAAAAGAAAAGAAAAGAAAAAAAAAAGGAATACTTGGCATCATCCTTGAAGGGTTGGGACAATGGCATCAACTCCATATACCATCTACTCTCCTTCTTGCTATATTACACAATGTAATCTTCTTGAAGGTATATTTTCATTTGGGTCCCTAAGCCTTTTAAAAAAAATTACAAATTTCATCCAACATTCAAAATTATATTTTTACCATTCCTTGACTCACTTTTCCCTTTAATTAATTCTCCTACCATAACTAGAAAGTTTTCAAATAGGTCCTCAAGGATTTATTTATTACATTATGATCTTCAATGTATCTACACTTAAGAATTTTAATTCCTTAAGATTTTTCTAAAAAAATTTTGGGTCCCCCACACTAAAAAATCTGGGATGTTACAAACTCGAAGGATTCACATCCAAAGATAGCAACAAAGTATGCAAGCTTCAGAGATCCATCTATGGATTGAAGCAAGCATCTAGGAGTTGGAACATCTAATTTAATGAGACAATCAAAAAGTTTAGTTTCCTACAAAATCTGGGTGAACCTTATGTGCACAAGAAGGTTAGTGAGAGTGCAGTCGTATTCTTTGTGTTGTATGTAGATGACATACTACTTATAGGAAATGATGTTTCTGTCCTTCAGTCAGTGAAGATTTGGCTTTCCAAGAATTTCTCCATGAAAGACCTTGGAGAAGCAACCTACATATTGGAGATAAGATGCTAAAGGGATAGAGATAGATCTAAGAGATTGCTTGGTCTTTTGTAGTCTGTATACATAGATAAGATGCTAAACGGATTTAGCATGGAAGATTCCAAGAGAGGATTTATTCCCATGACGCATAGGATTAATTCTCAAAGTATATGTGGCCAAAGACACATGATGAAAGAACTTGCATGAGTTTGAACCCTTACGCCTCAGCCATGGGATCAATAATGTATGCTATATTATGTACTAGGCCCGACGTATCATACGCTCTGAGTGTCATGAGTAGATATTAGTCTGACCTTGGTGAGGGTCATTGGATGGCTGTTAAGAATATCCTTAAGTACTTAAGAAGGATAAAGGAGTTATTCTTAATATATAGAGAAGGAGATTTCAAGGTAAGTGGGTATGTAGATGCCAGCTTCCAAACCTACAGAGATGATTCAAGATCATAGTTAGGTTACATATTCATAGTAAATATAGGTGTAGTCAGTTGGAAAAGTTCCAAGCAAGAAATGACTACAGATTCTACCATCGAAGCATAATACATTGCGGCTTTTAAGGCAGCAAAAAAAGTGGTTTGGATTAAGAAGTTGATCATTGAACTAGGAGTAGTTGCAACATTGTTGTTGTAGTACCAATCTATTGCGACAACAATAGAGCCATTTCACAAGCAAAGGAGCCACAATCTCATTAGAAATTCGAACACATACTCTGATATTACCACTTGATTAGAGAGATCATTGGTAGAAATGATGTGAATATAGAGAGAGTTCCCATTGATAGGAATCTAGCTGATCCTCTAACTAAGCCACTACCCCAATCTAAGTTTGAGACATACACACAACTATAGTATCAGATACAAAGGCGATCGGCTTTAGCACAAGTGAGAGATTATTAGAAAAGTGCTCTAAAGGCAATCACCTTTAGCATCAAATGTACAAACTTAGTTATTAATTCAAAGATGTTTTCTTCATTATTTATGTTCATATTCATAAACTCAAGATTAGATCATAATACAAATAATGAAGTCCATGACACAAAACATAGCATGAAGGAAATTATGATACCAATCATTATGTGAGATCCTATCATGTGTAATTATGTATGTATCTAAACTATCCCTAGTCATAGGATTACCAGATACTAGACATCAGTGATTTGGATAAACTAGCATATGTTATGCTTCTTGATTTGATCAAGCAGTTGTCCTCATAAACTGTAAGCATGAGATGTTTTGAGTAAACATGTGAATGCTTGTTAAAAGTAACAAGTACATTAGATGACCTGCATGAGACATCACATGGATACCTATTCAAATGTCAGTGATAGGTCTCATAGCAACTAATAGTGCAAGTATCCTTGGACTTGAAGAACTTAAGTCATCTTGGATATAGATCTTATATTTTGACTTCATTCCTTATTACCCACTATAGGTCACTCTTAGGGTGGTGATTGGGCATAGCGTGAAGTATTTGAAGATATTCGAATAGTCTATAGAGGATTCACCATTCCTGATAAAAGGAAATATACCTATGGCCACTTGTCGGGATAATCACTAAGAATTTTTTAGTCAAAGCAGAATTGTCATGAAGATGGTCTTCAGTGACATAGTTTAAAGTGATTGATCCCACAAGACAAGAAACTGACTACTTACGCTGAACTTGATGTAATCGAATATAGTGGGAGTTGACACATAGGCCATACTCTGAACCAAGTAGGTATAAGACGGTGAAAGGATACATTGCATAGACACGCTTTAGTTGCAAAATTGTTCAAAGTCAAACAACTGACTTTTCTGTCGATTGGAGATCACGATGTGTTGCTAGATACCACTTGTGATCTATTTACAATCAAGTGTTGATTGTGAATGGGCAACATAGCTGAAAACCTAATGGGTCACAAGCATAGAAATTCACTAGGAATGTGAAACTGGCTTGAGGGTTTAATCCTAAATTGGAGAATTAATTAAAAGGAGATAAGAAAATAAAATGAATATGAATATGTTCCTATTCTTACCCAAACAAGGAAAAGCCCAAAGAAGAACCTCTTGGCCGCCCCCTCTCTCAAAGAGATTGGCCTTCTCAAGGTGCCACCTTAAGAAGCTCAATAAGGGAATGATGCCCACTAAGGGAATTAGGACTTTAGAGTTTTAGGTAGCACATATCACTTTAAGAGTGATAGTGAAAGCTACATGCAATAGTCTTTCTCTTATTGGTTGAGAATCTTGTTTAGGAAACACTCTTGTTTTCTTTTCCTTCATCCAAGAGTATTTTCTCCATAGCTTCTTTGTGCTCGCTAGCACAAGAACGAGAAGGAACCCATTGCTTGAAGAGGTTTTTCCTTAATGTAATTTCGCATGGATTACCATTAGAGCTATCTCATTTTGGATACTTGTTTTAGCTTAGAGAGGTTGCTGCACTACAAGAGGTATTTCTCTTCGTTTTAATTACTTGGTTAATGTAATGGTAATATAGTTAATCCTTTGGTGAATGGGTTTTAGAGAAAAAGTTTTAAATTTCACTGCGTTTTATGATATCTAAAATCCAATTGAAAGAAAATAGAGAGAGAGGGAAAAATTTCAACGTTGGCGAGAGAGAGAGAGCAAATCGGAGGAGGTGGATAAGAAGCATTCTTTGAGGAGAGAGAGTGAGGAAAGAGAGACAAAGAGATAGAGAGAGAGAGAGAGAGACGAAGGGTATTTTTGTAATTTTGAGATATGAGTCCACGTGGCAAATGACTTGGCGGGTGATATGTGCCAGTGAGCTGTCCAATCAACATTTTTCATTAGTATCGTTGAAGGTGTTAAAAAAAGGATATTTGACCAAAAAATAATGTTAGAGGTATAAATAAAACTTGATGTAAACGTTAAAGACATGAAATATAATTTTGACTAAATATTATTAAGTAACTTTATATTTGAAAGGAACATATATTAGGTAAAAAGTTAGCTAGATGAAAAAAAAATATATATCAAAGGGTGTCTCCCCTTATATGCAATGCACACGGACCCAAAAAAAAAAAAGAAAGCCAACTTTCAAAAAATGAAAACTAATTTATTTGGAGTCACCACCAATATTTATTTTTTAAGGAAAAATAGAAAAAATATTTTAAAAATAGTAAATGATTTGCCATTCTGCCAATTTTTTTTTGGTTTGTCAGGAAAATGTTAAACACGTTAGAGAATTTGATAAACTAATTGTGTGCAATCAAACATACCTAAAAGATACTAGAATCAAAAGAAGAAATTAAGTAAGAGATGATAAAATCAAAAACAAAAAAAAAGTTTACAAGCACTGACTCGATCTATGATAAGAATTTAGAGCTTACTTATCCTATGATAGAGATCAAAATCCACATAGTTTCTATAAATCATAAGTTTATTGTTTGAGTTTAATTACTTGAAAGAATATTGTCAAAAATGGCCAACTACTCAAGAAAAAGTAAATTGAGTGATAAATATTTATAATTCCAAATGAAGAACACAAATTAATCTAAAAGTTTAGATAAGAAGAGAATGTAATAAACTTTAAAAGCTTTAATAAAGGAAATTTAGAATTAAAGAACTCTAATCAAAATAAATAAAGTGACTTTAAATAAACTAGAATATAAAATGCAGCAAAACTAAAAAGATGAGAAGAGGAGAGTAAACACAAAAATTCATCATGATTTAACATGAAAACAAGCTTGCACTCAATCCTCTCAACTTGATATTTTTACTATATTCACAAATCTTCAACAAAGCACTTGTGAGTTACTACACACAACAACTCAAACTTGAGTCGACAATGGTCTCTCTTCCTTAAAAGATTTCTTTTTTCCAATGCCAACTCAAGAAATCCCTTTCTTGAGGCTAACAATTAAAAAAGAAAAATAATAAGAAGTGGATAACTCTCTTTTAAAGTGTATTATAAATAAAAGAATACTTTAGAGCATCTCCAATAGTGCAGCTCTAATGATTTGTTTATTATAAGTCTTATAATGTCACATCACCACTTTTGACTTTAAGCTACTCTCTACTATTTTAAGCAACTTTCTACTCTAATAGTGCAACTTTTAAAAACTCACAAATAAGTTCCACAAGTAACTTTCTACTACTTTAACATTTATTAAATGTTCATTGTTTGATTTTTTTATTAGTTTTTTTATTAAGAACTGGTTCTTATATAAAAATAGTTCTTACATGTAATAACTACGTTGACGAATTCTAATGATAAAACTCAATAAGAACCGATTTTTATTTTTAAGAAATCTTTAAAAACTATCATTGGAGATGCTCCTAGAAGAAAGGAGGTCATGATGGTTTCACAAATTTTTTTCTGGTGGTTATCAAACCTCTTGGTGGCGAAATATATAGTGTTTCTATCAAATATTCATTGAAAATTACATGAAAGCAAATTTGTACAAAGCCTGCTGTTTTAAACTTTTCGACAACTTTTTCATATGAGTAGTTGACTAGTGAGTTTTATCCATTTAAAAAAGAAAAAAAAAAGAGGCGAAAATGCGAGAAATTTTGGCACCACCAAAAAAATGGATAGTTGAATGGTGACTCTCGGTAGGCTTACTAGAGTCACTTGGGCTTGAGCCTTGAAAATTTTCTTTTAAAATGCTTTTTTTTTTTTTCTAAAAGTTGATTTGTGCAATGGTATCAAGTAGAAAAATAATGGCACAAAGGTGATGTCAAAAGAAAAATCCAACTTTAGTTGATTGCTTAATTTTATTTTTAAAACGTAGGTTGCCTCACTTTTCTTTTTTTTTTCCTCTTTATTTTCCTTTTTCATTATTTTTTGAATTTAAGAAGAACAACTATTCTAAGTGATATTCTAACTTCAGAGAGTTGAAAGTTGAAACTCAGAATTATTTTTCGAAGTGATAATTTTATTGAATTTGTTTTGATAAGAAATAAATTATGTTCGAAAAGAGATTTTTTTTTTTTTAAAAAATTTTGGATAGTTCTTACAAGGGAAAATCCAGGAAATAATTTCAAACCTAATTTCCCTTTATTTTTAGGTTTTTTTTACATAAATTTTAAAAGAGACACTCAGAGAGATATTTTGGATTTTTTGCAAATTTTTTAAAAGAAAAAATAATTTATTTAAGAAATACAATATCCTAAGAATTTTGGATAACTCTTAAGGAAATAATTTTTTTTAAATTTTTGAGAAAAAATCTTGAATTCTTAATAATAAATCCTAAAACAAAGAAATTTATTTTCTAAATTTTTAGAATAACCAGGTCGTTGCAACTCTAAACATTACTAGCATACAAAAGAAATATTTAATCACGCAAATGCTTTAAATAAATATGAAATGCAAATCTAGTGCGTCCTATGTCTTTCTTCCACAAACATTTATGTAGTAAGATCATTGTTTATACCTAAATATATGAGTGTTTATAGGTTCACTTTGATTTTAGCTTAAACCTCAATCAAACCAGACACGATTAATTATCATAATTGGTTTGTTTTAATTTTTGAGGTTTGATTCGGTCAAGAGATGTCAAGTGATTTATGCTTGACTTTTTGGAGGAAAAGAGAAACAATCATTACCATAAGAAAATTATATATTTAAGCTAATTGCCACTCCCAGGTGCATGAAATTATTTTTGTTATTTCAGAGAATAAGCAAGATAAATTGGGAAAAATATAATAAATTTATAAACACCTGTAAAATTCTCATGGTCCATAATAATATGTCAGTTTTAATTCCTTATAGAATGCTTGACTTTTTGGAGAAAAAGAGAAACAATAATTGCCATAAGAAAATTTAATGTTTAAGCTAATCGCTACTCCCCAAGTATATGAAATTATTTTTGTTATTTCAGCTAATAAGCAAGATAAATTGGGAAAAAAATAATTTAATTTATAAACACCTGTAAAATTCTCATGGTCTATAATAACATGTCAATTTCAATTTCTTATAGAATGTATTTGTCCCAAATCGATTTTAGAATATATTTTTATTTATAAAATATGGTCTTGTTAATTGATTTTATTTTTTAAATCTCTTTTAAAAAAATTTGAAAAAATTATGTACATATTGCAAAGTAGTTTGATGGGTTTGGTTTGGTCAAATCAAAACCAAATAGTTACAATTGAAAACCAAACTGAACTATATTGATTTTACTTTGGAGAAATGAATTGGGCCTCATTTTTGGATTTATATTGATTTGGTTCTGCCTAATTATTGGTTTGGATCGATAGTATTTCACTCTAGCAAGGTTGGTTGTCTTTCTTATCTTGTGGTAAGCATAAGTTTAAAGTTTTTGAAAATGCACAATTTAAAACTTATGAATAAAATAAAAATTAGAACAAATTAGATTAATAAAAAAATATTAAAATTTAGCCCTAATAGTGATGGATTCTCATAACTTTTTGGATAAGAACTCAGTAAGTCCCAAAACATCTCAAATGCACATGTAAAAAAAAAAAATATATATATATATATATTAACGGTAGTCTCAAGTGGTTCAACGTTTTTTTTTCAAGTAAGATCTCAAATTTAGTGTTATGATTTGTTTTTTTAAGGATTATAAATAGAGAAAAATTAGTGCTATAATATGCTTCGAATAAGATTAGTTATAGTCCAATAAACTTTTAGATAGTGATAGTTCTAAAGAAAAACAAAAGAAAAGAAATTAAGTAGAATAATGGCCAATTAAGTTCATTTAAATCCTTTGTTCAAAACAACATATTGCCAATTATCTCCTCCTGGCTGTTCATTATGAAATCAAAACAAGAAATTATATTAAGATACTCTTTCCTCAAAAAAAAAATGACAAATCGAAATTTTCAGCACAAAACAAAAAAAAGTAAAAATAAAATAAAAATGCTCCGAATGGAAGACAATGTACAACGCTCAACCACCCTTTGTTAGACTAGTCAGCAAATTGAGCCAATCAACTAAAGTTGAAGGTATTGGGACTCAAAATAAATACTCCAACTAACCCCATCTATAAAATATTTTTCGAAGTAGATATTTTCATATGTTTTTTTTTTGGTTTTTTTTAAAGGTCATACGCTTGGGTTGTATGCGTCCTTGTGAGATTTTTTTTTAAAAAAAATCCAGGGCCTTATATATTTCAGATTTAAAAAAAAAAGAAAAGCTTCTGATTAACGAGTAGGAATATACAAAAACTCAGTTCGGTTTAATTTTAGATTTGAATTAAAATGAACTGAACCGAACCAAGTCAATTTGTAAATTGTTAGACTTATTTGATTTTTTTTTGACGGTTTGATTCTTTTTTTTTAAACGGTTTCATTCGGTTTTGGACAGTTTAATACGCTAAAAAAATTTTTAAAAAAATGTTTACTTTTATCTATTTTTAAAAAAATCCTTAATTTATCAAGTGTTCAGCGTTCATTTTTCTTAACATAATCTATTTTTTTACTCAATTATATTATTTATTATTGGGTACTTTAGGATTAGGTTTACCCTTTACATTATGAAATAGTGAGCCCACTGGTAGTGGTGTGACTGTGTAATACACTCATATTTGTTGTAAAGCAGGATTTGGAGCAGAGGACAATACTGATTTCAGAAGATATAAAACAGGCGTTATTTAGAACAGCAGGATATGGAGGATGATGTTTGTGAGAATAAATGTGAAGAAAGTAGTGGACTTAATTAATTAGCTATAGGAAATTAATGGTTTTTTGAGTGTCTGATTTCCAATGAGGTTTATTATAAGTAAAAGCTGGATTTTTTTTTTCTTTCGAAAATAAGTAAATTATTTCTTCGTCATCAGTGCTTCAAAAGACTCTTGCTTATGATGACTCGAGGGAAAGGGGAAAGTCTCTGATATGTCTTTTATTTTTTTTTAATATATATATATATATATATATGTAAAATTATATTTATATATATAAATATATACTTTTTATTACAAATGATTTGGTTCAACTCGGTCTGAACTTAATTGAACGAAACCAATGAACCGAACAAAAAATTTCACAATTTTGAAAATCGATCTAAATCTTATTGTTTTGGTTTTTAACGGTTTTGACTTAATTTGGTTTGGTCGGTTTGGATCGATTTTAAACATCTTTATTGACGAGTCACTAATGACCTAACAATTCTGTCATATCCAGATGAATCACACTCTCTCAACTTCCCCTCTCTCAATCTCTCTTGTTCTTGCTCTTTCCGTTTGCAGTCCCTTTCTTTCTCGTTGCTCTCTTTCTCACAAAAATTACACTCATCTCTCACAAAATTTTGAGGTTACTAATTTTTATACAAAAAAATTAGTATATTTTTATGAATTAGTGAATTTAATTCATGTATGTATTTATAGTTTTTACATGTTATTTATCTGTTATGTAAGCATGAAATCGTGATAAACTACATGTTCTCCATTCCTTTGTATATATGTGAGTTATTATGAATCATAATTGTTATATGTGTTGGGTTTAATTTGATCTTGTAATAATAATGTGCTAGTGTGTATATAAATCTTGTTCAGAAAAGAAAAAAAAATTACGTTTAAAATTTAAATCATGTTCAAATACTCTGTTAGTTCAAATATATTCCCAAGAAAGGGGTTAAATTGGATATAGGGTACTTTTTAAACTTTTTCGATAAAACTTTCTTTTTCTTAAAAACAATATCCTAAAAATATTATGAGCTTGTTTGTTTTCGGCATTTTTTATTTTCATTTTCATTAAAAACAGAAAACGAGCTTGAAAATGCGTTTAGTTTAGTTTATTGAAGACATTTCTTAAAATAGGTTTAAATCTGAAAACACCAAAAAGATATTTTGTGTTTCAGAAAATACATTTCAAGAAATGAAGACTAGAAATGAAAATAAGAAATATTTTCACAAACCACATAGACTTTGTACTTTTGAAAAAGAGTGACTTTGATATTCTAGATACAATGGTTTTTCTCAGAAAGATTTTTATTTAAAAAAAGGAAATTATTGTGCAAATATGAAAGGTAATTAAAAGTAAGAAGACACAAAAAATTATAGTGTTCTGAATATTTTGAGGATAATCCTACATTCACTCATCAAACACGTAGTCAGATATTTTATAACGGGAAATACTGACCAATATAAACAACAGCCTTAAATACAAAAGATCAACATCTTGCTTTTACATTAGCACCATGCTATGTTTGTATAAGATCTTAGCAAACTTACAAGCTGGTAAATCACCCATGATCTTTTTACAACATCTTCAATCAAAGAAGATTAATAACATGCTTTTACACCAACAACTAGATTTTTCTTGTCTAGCCCACAGACTAAAACACATGATTTTTTTTAAAAAAAATCAGCCTTATATTGAAAGCCTAATATAAATGGGAATTTTAATAATGTATGAAAACATACTAAAAATTTAATTATTCATTTAAAGCATTCCTAGTTCTCATCTAATTCGACAATAATGATCTTCAATCAATGGCTTTATGAAGATATCAGCAATTTGATTTTCTATAGGCACATAATCCACAATGATATCCCCTTTTGGACATGGTCTCTTAAGAAGTGGTATCTAATTTCTAAATGCTTTGTTTTGGAGTTTGAACATGATTCTTTGACAAGTTTATAGCACTGGTATTATCACATTTAATGGGAATTTTGTGAAATTTTATACCATAATTTTGAAGTTGTTGTTTCATCCAGAGTATTTGTGCACAACAGCTTCTTACTACCACATACTCTACTTTAGCAGTAGACAAAGCAACTAGGGCTGAGCACCAACTTCTCAATCCGCCCAACCCTCATGTTTAGATTGGGTTGGTGGATTGGGTCAAATTCTTTCAACTCGTCAAGTGGCGGGTTGGAAATTTTCCAACCCAACCCAACCCAGAAACCTGCGCAATATATAATCTTTTTAGGGACTTAGCCATTTAGGATTTTTTGTTATACTCATTATTTTTAAATAAATATTTAAGTGTTATATACTTATTGAAATTTAGATTGTATAATGTTGAATTTTAGATTGAATTAATTTGCCTATAGTCGTACAACCTACTTTTGACTGTTGTTGTCTTGTTAGATAATATAAATGATAATGTGTGTTTTTGTTGATTTATTTGATTTTTACATGTTGTGTATCTTGTTTTGAAAAAAAGAAAGAAAGAAAGAAAAAGAGATAGAGAAAAGGAAAGAAATTTAAAAAAGCAAAAAAAAAAAGAAGACCACCCGCCAACCCTACCTGACCCGACTTGCTAGTAGGCGATTAGGTTGGTTCGTGTTTGTTATTAAAAAGTAGTAACCCGACTAAATTTGATTGGGTTGGGTTGAAATTTTTTCTCTACCCGACCCGTGCTCATCCCTAAAAGCAACATAAGTTTGTTTCTTGCTATGCCAAGATGCAAGACAAAGTCTTAAAAACTAACAAGTTCAACTAGTGCTTTTTCTATTTGTTCTACATCCTCCAAAATCAACATTTGAATAACCAAATAAATCAATTATACCACTTCTAGGATACCATAAGCCCAAATTTTAATACCTTTCAGGTATTTGGAAATTCTTTTCATAGTAGTCAAATAGGAAACCTTGAGATCAACTTGAAATCTTGTACAAAAACATACACTAAACACAATATTGGGTTTACTAGTAGTTAAATATAAGAGAGAACCAATCATATCTTTGTATAGCCTTTGATCAATACTTTTACCCAATTCATCCTTTTCAAGTTTTTGGGATGTTCCCATTGGGGTATTGATTTCTTTTGCTTTGTACATCTCAAGCTTCTTTAGCAATTCCTTTAAATATTTTGTTTGGCTAATGAAAATGCCCTCTTTGCTTTGCTTTACTTGAAGTCCGACAAAAAATGACATCTCCCTTATCATTCTCATTTTGAAGTCACTAGTCATTAGTTTAGAGAAATTCTTGCACATGATTTCATAAGTAGCACAAAAAATAATATCATCAACATATATCTAAACAATTGAAATATCTTCACTTTCAATTTTTGTACATAGAGTTGTATTGGTTTTTCCTCTTAAGAAATCGTTCTTTATTAAAAAGTTGCTTAATCTTTCATACCAAGCTCTAAGAGCTTGTTTTAATCCATATAGGGTTTTTATTAGAATAAAAACATGTTGTGGATATTCAAGATTTTCAAAACTAAGTGGTTGATTTATAAATACTTCCTCATTTATAAATCCATTTAAGAAGACACTTTTTATATCCATTTGAAATAATTTGAATCCTATAAAACATGGAAAAACATGCAACATCTAGTAGATTCTAACTTGGCTACTAGTGAAAAGGTTTCTTCAAAATTGGTACTTTCTTTTCTTACTGTACCTTTGTGGAACAAGTGTAGCTTTGTTTTTTTTATGACATTTCCTTCTTCATTATGCTTATTTTTTGAAGATCCATTTTGTGCCAATGATAGATTGATTTTTTGGTGTTGGTACTAATGTCCATATTTTATTCCTTTCAAACTGATTTAGCTCTTCCTATGTGGCCATTGTCCATGACTCATCTTCTAATACTTCCTTGATGTTCTCTGGTTCTAATTGGGACATAAAGGTCATATGATTCATCCTTCTTATTGAGGATCTATTCTCTTCTCTTTAGTTAGATCTCTTATGATATATTTGAATGGATAATTTGCTATTCCTCTCAATTCTCTTGGAATTCTTTGGCAATCTCTTTGAGTAGCAGGAGTAGGATCCTGATTCTGCTTATTGATATCTTGTTTTGTTATTTGATTCTCATTTGGTTGATCATGTATTTTTTCTTCATCCCTTGGGATTGATTCAAGTTGTGTATCAGGATGCTGAGTTGAAGATCCTTTCTTTTCTTTTTCTTGTGGTAGTTAAACATGATCTTTTTGAACATTGTCTTTTGGAGGTGAACCATCATCATCATTTGATCTAAGATTACTCACAAAAGAATGGTCAGATTCATCAAATGTAACATGCATAGACTCTTTTGCTATTCGAGTTCTCTTGTTATATATTTTATAGGCTTTGCTATTATTTGAGTATCCTAAGAATATTCCTTCATCAGTCCTAGCATTAAACTTTTACAAATTATCTTTTGTGTTTAGAATATAACATTTACATCCAAATGCAATAATATAGCTAATATTAGGTCTCCTTCTTTTCCATAATTCATATAGAGTTTTGTTCAACATTGGTCTAATAAGACATCTATTTAGGATATAGCATAAGATGTTTACTACTTCAGCCCAAAGGTGCTTAGAAAGGCTGTTTTCACAAAGTAAGGTCTTGGCCATATCAAGCAAGGACTTGTTCCTGGTTATAGAAACACCCTTTTGATATGGAGTTCTAGGGCTGAGAAATTATGATCAATTCCCTTTTCATTTTGAAAGTTTTTGAAACTTGAGTTTTCAAACTCTATTCCATGATCACTTTTAATATTTGTGATCAAGACCCCTATTTCATTTTGAACCTTTTTATATAATATCTTGAATGTCTGAAAATAGTCATTTTTTTAGTGAGAAAATACACCCACGTAAAATGGGAATGTCACGACCCAATATGGGCTCATGACTGGCATAGAGGTGAGTCCACATTACATCCGTAAGCCTAACCACCAAAACATCTATTCACATGACTCAAAGAGTCCACATCACCTCCTTCTACTTCCCACGTCACTTCTTCCTGCATGTGACCTCGCCATAAACCTTTACCCAAGGAAGTTTCTTGAGCCAATCCCCTTTCACTTGTTCATCCAAGTTTACTATTGGTGCCTTTCCTAAGAAGAGGCATCACGCATCCACCCTCTAAGTCTGATGGTAAAACTAAAGGGATAAACCATATAGTGCTTCTTCTTAGAAATCACTCCTAGCTCAAAATACCTCGTCCAAAACTTACATTCCCTTCCAACCCACATATACCCTTTGAAGGTGACACCTCTAAGGATGCTGTATCCCTGACCACCAACTCAAGGTCACGCCGCCCCTCTTGCGCATATACTTCTTACCCACCTTGAACAACTATGAGCTCTCTTGATATACTAATCCTTCCTCACCTAGATATGGCCTAACAACTTGATCCTTCCTATTTTGAACATACCCTTGCTCATCAGTAGACTAATATACCCATGCTCAATTTCTGCCACTCAAAAATATCATTGTTGCCTAAGTACGCCTTTATCCCATCAACTCATCTTTAACAAGCCTTTAACTCACCGACATGCCGTTACCCAATAAATAGCTTAAGGGTTACTCCCGACCCAAAATGTCTATGATATCAAGTACCCTGCCTTCTATCTCAACCTAATTTATATGCCACGATCACGTCACTTCCAATTACCTTTAGCTATCTACCATCATAATTATGCATTTTTTGAATCCAACCCTTGATTTTTTGGGGAGGTACACCCCATCCCCTCCTTCCCTTGCACGACTACCACCACACTCACATTCACTTGTGTCCCACGATTGCACCATATACCATCTAGCTACCTTTACACTTGGACTTTTGCAATTTACCGTGCTAACATGTCATAGGTATCAACTTACTAACACGATCTGCCACAAGCATCTCATTACCACAATCTAGATCCTTAAGTCCATACATCATTTTGATATCCATCTCAAATAACCATGGCCAAACAGGTCCTCACCAACCAAGTAGTCACTCCTAAATCCTTTAGTATCAAAATCCAACGTCGTATGATTCATGCTGCACCTATATAAGGTGCTTATAAAAGGAGTTGTACAACCTATCATAAGCAAACTTATTTCTAAACTCACACTCACAGGTAATTGCGAACACAAATTTGAATGGCACCCTTCTCATTCCATAGTTCTTGCAAAATTTATTCTCATGTCAAAGCCATTGAAGAACCTTCCCCTTACATACCTCCCTTCACTCCTTCCACCAAAGCCAAGAATCCAGAGTGCTTCATATGTGATTTTCCACCCATAAGAGTAGCCATAGGAAAGGCTATTTGAGCCTAGCCAACACTTGAAAATGCTTTGGTGAACAATGCCTTATGCCTTCATAGACAAACATAAAAAACACAAATTTATCTGCACTAAAGGTGTTATAAGAATAAATATAGTTCAAACAAATTAGGTCAATGCCTTCAACCATATGATAGTCTCGATCCTGTTGTGTTGTACCCTTAACCATGTACACATATTCAATCTCTTGGGTCGCATCCTCATTCGAATCACATATCCAAACTCTTGGGTCGTGCCCAAATCCATCCTACACACACAACAAGTCTTCATACTCCAGCTCTTTCACATATAATGGAGGTCAATTAATTCAATTTAATCCTACACCATACAAGTTCAATATCAAATACGGTACCCTTACATAGACAGAGATTCAAAATTAATATAAGTAGAGAAACATCTTCACCATGCTATCTAGCCATGCATATATATGATGACCTCACAATTCACCGTTGCTACAAGATAATACCAACTCTCAATCATATCATTACCATTATAAACAATCTTGTTCCAACATATGGTTGGGACAATAAACATCCATCTCATTCATATTTTGGATACCCATATAACCATCAAAGACTGTTGAAGTGACTAATTCAAGGAAATTAAGCGGCGTTGAGGACAAAGAAATTGTTGGAGTTACCTATTATTTTTTTTATCCAGTACCAACTATAGAAGACCTAAATCCTAAGCTTTGATACCAATTTTGTCACGATCCAATTTGGGCCTGTGACCGACATAGAGGTGATCTACATCACCACCATAAGCCTAACCACCAAAACATCCTCTCACATGGCTCAAAGAGAATCCAATAATCTAACCATAAGATAAACCAATAGTAATAGATAAAAATTAAAGTCACCTTACACCAAAATTCATAACTTTAGAAAGTTTCATATTTCACAATTTTTTTTTCAAAAAGATGCAAACAACCTTTAAATAAGATATTAAATCAAGGAATGAATCATCATTCACATATAGCATAACCAACACTATCTATACAACCTATGTGTTCAATTCAATTACAGAGCGACACAACCATAACCCAAGATTACAATACATTATCTGCCAACCCCAAAAGCCAACAGAGACAGGAAATCAAAGACTCCGCTACTCCTCATACAGAGACTCATCCATTAACATAAGACCTGTAAGGGGCATATACAAAAGAGGGATGAGTATTAAGATACTCTGTGAGAAATAATTTTACAAGAAAAAAAATACCTTATTGTTTATTGCTTGTAGGCATAGGACTCTGGATAAGGTCCCCTCGTTAACCAAAAATCATACCAACCATCCTTTGACAAACTACATCCATATACACACATAATCCATAAAACACTTGATTTACATCCACACAAACCAATAGACATCTTAGAGTATAAGCATCACAAAACCACATAACATGTATATATGCCAAAGTGAATCAACCTGGTTTCCATTTCCACCACACCCTACACAAATTTTTGTATAGCCACACCATAACTCCTATCAGAAAGTTTTCAAGAACTAATGTTATGCCATCACAACATATTTTAAAATATTGAGCCCCCATGGGCCTCCCAAAAGGTGCACCATCATAGAAACTATTTGTCCACATATCATAATTCATCCATAAACAAAAACACAAGCATTATATCACACATCCATCTAAAAGTAATAATAATAATAATTTCATAACCAATATAATGGTAGATAATATGTCACCAATAAAATATCTCATCACGTCATAAAAAGGTATCCAAGATTTACCCCAAGGTCTTCCTTCAAATATCCTATAAGGGTATATAATTGTAATGATATACCACACCTCCAAAGCAATTTCCAAAAGAGGTTTTGAGTTCATCACACCTTCACAATGACTATATAATTTGCGACCAAGTGACATTCCCAAAGAATACAACTTAACAGTATCCAATGGTATAACCAACCAACCAATCAGTTTATGTGTGAGTGTATGTGTGTGTGTGCTTGTACAAACCCATAACTATTCCAGTAGGCATTCCACATAAGTAATGAATTTAGATACAAGTGAAAGGAAATTCCAAGTTAAACACACAGATAGAAAGGTAATTTATCATCACACACCAACCATGAAATTTGTCAACAAATCCATAAGGTGAATACCATTCCAATTCCAACATCATACCCAAAGGATCCAACACATGCCACAACCATACTCAAAGAACCTTAAGATTTACACCATTTAATAATAAGCAAGAATGGATGTAGTACCAATACCATATTAAAGAATTGAACCATATGTATCAATTCCAAATTTTAATATTGTCCAAATCAGTTACCATCCATGTTATGAATATTTCAAAAGAGTTAAAGTTGATTTACTACCCATTTAAGACAAGAGTAACAATCATCATATCAAATAACCAATATAACATTTATCCCTCATTAACAAACCAAACCATAGGATTTCCAATACCAATTTAATACCATCCCCTAAGGTTTACATCCATAAAATTTAAAGGATTCCAAGAAGTTGGAAAATATATAAATTTCACAATTTTAAGTAAGAGTATAAATTATTCCTCACCAATATGGTCGTAAGATTTATAAAATAAACCCTCACATAAGCATAAATAAAGAGACCTTTAACCCTTGTTAATAATTCCAACCATAGGATTCCAAGAAATTGGAAAAAGTAAGAATTTCACAATTTAAATGAGTGTAGAAGTTATTCCTGACCCTTTACTTGAATATCCCTACTAAAAGCTCCGAATTCTCAGTGTTTAGCAAGGTTTAGGATGGTTAAGAAAGCCCTAAGATTACCCAAGCACCTAGGAGAACAAACAAATAAAGATAGGGTGAGTTGTTAAATCCTTCCCAAAATGGAGTTTTAAAGCTAAAAACTTACCTTAGAATCACAAGATACACACTACTTATTTCCCAAGGTTCAATGTGTAAAACCAAGAAGAAGGGAGAGATAGAGAGACCTCATGGTCTTACCTCAAATGAGAGAACTCGGTGAAGAAAAGAGGTTAGTAGTGGTGATTTTCACCAGAGATGGTAGAAATGACTTGGAATCTCACCTTGATTGCTAAAGAAGAGAAGGGTGTAATAGGAGTGAGAGGGATGAACATGAGGGAGTATGAGGTGTGTGAGTATCTGGGAAGGCTAAGGAAGTGTTAGGAGAGCTAATGAAATTGTTGGACCATTTTGCCCCTTGACATCTAATAAAAATGTAATACTTGCGGTTTTCCGATACTTTGGATGATGCGTTGTCCCAATATTTGTTTAAGTGAAAATTTTGAAAGGGAAAATTAAAAAGTTTTCTTTTATCAAGTGATTGTGGAAATGTGAAACCTTGAGCAGGTGTTTTCCTTATGGATGCGTGAATGATGGTAGATAAGAATATGATCTCTAGGTTGTGATTGGGTGCTACGTTGAGGTCACAATGTGAGTAATGGCATCGAGACCCTGTGTAGGGACCAAAGTGATGAATGTGTGGAAATCCTTGCTAAGTGTAACATCACAATACCTTGGGCTATTACTTATGGTGAGTTTGACATGTAACTTAAGGACAAGGAAAACAATTTTGGAACCAAATTGAACTTGGGATTAAAGTGATTTTTTTTTGGGATCAAGAAATTTTGGAAATTATACCAAGTACTTATGGGATTACTAATATTTTAAATATTAGATCTAAAGATTCACTTGAACCCTTCAAAAGAAATATTTGAGGATTATGATGAAATAAATAAATTGAGATCTCATTGATTTTTCTAAGTGAAGTGTAATACCCATAAGTTTTGGCATGCTTGGTTTTTCTTTTATTTGGTTGTGAATGTGTTGATATGGATTAAATGGTAATGTATGCTTACAAAACTATAATTGTGGATGAAATATTTCTAGTTATCTCTAGAATAATAAAGGAACATGAGAAGTGTATGTGTATGTGGTTACGGCTTTATGTTGATAGGAAGCATGATGTTAGTTACACTTGACTCCAAATGGTTAAAACATTATGGAAAACTACACCTTATCTCAAGCTTTTCTAAGTGTTAGTATTGTTGACTCTTGGGGGAGTTAGTCAAGAAGGAATCGGGAGGGGATTTCTTGATTTCATTAGTGTGGGCATAATACTCCTGAATGTTGATGATTTGGAATTTTTTTATTATGGCATGAACCTTGATGTTGTTTAAAATTTAGTTGGTTTGTTTGAATATTGTCACATCCCCAGAATGCCACATGTGACCGACACAATAATGAGACTCTATTCAAATCGTAAGCCTAACAAGACGATCTAATGACATCAAATAACCAAAAACTTCTCTTCATAAGGATAAATAATCAAATTCATTGGCCAAATACATGAATAAAGAAATTCTGTTCCATATCATAATTAGATATTAATGATTACACAAAATAATAGATAGCGTCTCATCATACATCTACCAAGAGATTCCCATAACTGAAATCCTAATACGATTACAATTAAGGAAATACCAGGCTATCTATGCAGTCAAAAAGTGACACCTAGAATTATGAAGAAATCCTATCTCACAACAAAGACCAACTCAAAACTCCAAGGGAGTTGACAACTCGAGATTCACTACAAGTCACACCACGAACTGCCTTAGCTACAATCTCTAAAAGGTCCAAGAGCAAAGAGTGTGAGTAAACAAATACTCAGTGAGTGACAATATAAATATAGGGATATAGGAAGTAAATTAATACAGAATACCATCTAACTTCCCAGTCCTCCAGATATTACCAATTTATAAAAGAGAGAATAAATACTGCTACAGATGAAATCTGCATCACGACTAATACCATAGTACCAAGCCTCGATATATAAGGTAAGGTGATTACCACTCGAAGCATAATGCATACTTGACCCAACGCACAACTACCACTCATGTAATACACTACGACTACATGTATGCATTATTGAAGAAAAACTTAAATCTCTGACAGGAACCATTATCTCTACGCATCACACAGCAGACACATAGTCCATTGACCCATTAACATATTCTTGAATCTCAAGGGTTATAATCATAACTCCTTAGATACTTCCACATAGTACGGATTAATATATAAAGTGCCACACTACAACATAATTAAATTAATTCAATGGCATGTCACAGCATGATTTAACCACACCAAGAGTCACACCACGACACGACACAAGGTACCTCATATGACATCTTCTATCTTTTATGGGTGCCAATAACTTTAGCGCATCATAATGACCTAAGTGCCCATTATCTCAGCACAACAGATAGATTAGATATGATATACCATGTAAGAAGAAGACAATTACTTTATATGACTATATCACTAAAGTAAATTTCATCATCTGCCTCTACATAGGAAGTCACAGTATCACCACTACAAATGACATTACTTACCAGATAATTTATTCATCACAACTTCTCGGATTAAGGACAGAAGGCACGTATGAATTCCTTGAATATAAAGCTCAATTGAAAATTTGAAGAGTAAAGTTGTCCCACTTACCTTGATTCCTAGCTTATACTTTACTATACGTGAAATACTCGGAATGGTAAGGATGCTAAGGCCAGAGAATTGATACCCTATAATCATACACATGAAAAAGGTCCATTAATCATCAATTCACTATTCCAATAGCCATCAGTTGACTACCCATTCCTATTAGTCGACTGATCGATTCTGCAGAAGTAGCTGGTCGACTGATTATCACCCATTAATCGATTGATTCAAAATCGAATTTATTGATAGATTGACAGAGAGCAACCGATCAACTTCATCTCTAGATCAGTTGACTGATGCTCTTAGATAGGAATTTCACACTTAGCCAAAAGATGCCTGGTCAATTGATTGTCAGCCATCAGTCGACTGATGCGCTACTACACAGTCTGGGAAAAGTTCCAAAGGCTGCCAGTCAACTGATCCCACCATGACAGTTGACTACTTATATTAGTTCTTCGAAAAACCATAAAATAAATCTCTAGAACTTAGCATCAATTCATTCCAACTTAAAACCCCATCCTACAATGATGTATATACAACCCAAATAACTTAGAAACATACATCCAAGATGAAAGAACCACCACAAGAGTCGAGAAACCAAACATTTTCTCAAAACTTCCCTAAATTTCTGATTTAAAGATAAACTCACCTACAACCGAGTTACCTTCAACAATAAGACCACCAAAACTCTTCTAAAGCATCAAAAGAGAGCAATGGAAGAGCACTAATCCATAACAAACTTTCTATTTTTAGAAAAATTCACATTTCTCATCTAGGGTTTGAGAGGTGAGAAAATGGAAGAAGAAAAAAGAGGACAAGCACTTACCAATCTTGAAGCTTCACTCAAGAGAGGTCTAAATGTCACCACCAAGAAGCTTCCAAGGAAGGGGGCAAGATAGCTAGAGAGAGAGGGAGAGCCAACGAGAGAGTGGAGAAGAGAACAAGGGAAAAATGAAGGTAAAATCTCATTAGGAGAGATTTAACCCAATAGAATAATTCTCCAAATTCCTTCCATGTCCTTATGACCTTTATCCCAAAAATCAACAATTCAGCATTTAGCCACTCTAGGTTAAGACACCACACATCACAATATTGCCAAAGCATTTAAGCACACACACACCACCAAATTTAATAGCCATCGACCTAGTAATATTGGTACCACAAGAGCCATGCAACAATACACCCAAAAGTCATGGACCCCTAGAACTCAAATGTTATAGACTTCCCCCCTTAAAAAAATTCAGTCCCCAAATTTCTCACCTTAAGATTTAATGGGTTGGAGATAAAATGTGCTCAACACAACAATTAAACATGATAATAGAGCCTGAGTGGGGACTCGAATACTGATCAAGAATAACATAATTCCTCACACGGGAAACACATACATATAACCAACACATCACAACTCATCAGGATCATCCTCTAAATCCTCTCTATCATTCCACCCTCGTGCCTAGACTCACATGCAACTAAACTCTCATTTAACGCACTGCCATGATCCTATCCAACACACAGCTAAGATCTCCTTTGGCATACCGTTTTGATCCTATTTGGCACATAGCCAGGATCTCATATAACTTATACCATGTAACTTTCACTATCCACCAACCCTCACAAGATTTAATTTCATTGCATTTAGATACACAATTACAAAGGTATTAACATCAATCAATCACATACACTCCTATGCAAGATCACTCCATGCGCAAGTAATGCCTCAAATTAAATATATACTAAAAATATATTCATTCCCTACTTTTTCACATTTCTAAGAAACAAAATTTTTAAGAAATAAATTAGAGTAGGATTATATTTTCACAATGAGTTCCACTTTCTCCTTGGCATTGCAAACCAAATTAGGTCTGATCATCCTTGCTTGGCAACGCCGAACCATCTAACTAGAAATCTACACCGTCTTCCATACAATATGTCGAAATATGTCATTTTAAAGCTTAGCATGGTAGTTGTAATTGTAGGCAAACTAGACCAGTGATAAGTGTGTTTCCCAAAAGCCCTCAAAGTCCACAACGTAGGATCTTAACATACCTTCTAAAGTCTAAATGATATGTCCCAATTGCCCATCCGCTTGAGGATGAAAGGCCATACTCAAATCCACTCAAGTACTTAAAGCTTCTTGGAACGTTCTCTAATATTGAGAGGTGAATAGATACCTCAATCATAGTTAACAAAGGTGGTTATTCCTTGCAACTCCCTTACCTTCAATTATCTAGTTGTGTATACTCAATGGTACCAAGGGTTGTCTTTGTCGGTAAAAAGAATGCATAATGCCCACCAAACAAGAAAAGTCAGACACCTAAACACATACTTGACTACGCTCAGCATTATTCCCTTCCTTAAGTTTAGGGCTTCAAGCCATGGTACATCTTGCTAATATCCGGGTATACCGTATGAGCAAAGCAATTAGCTTTTCTTACCATTCGTCTCTGAAAGGCTAGACATTTGATACTCGTAATCGGTCCTTAAACTGAAGTATTTCATGTTTATCCAAGAAGAAACCACTTCCCTCACCTTCCTTCATTTCATCCTTGATTGCAAAGGTTAAGATCACTCCCCTGACCCAACATCACATCTTGATTGATGATGATTTGGTCTAGGCAAGAGTCATGGATGTACTTAAATTGATGACTCCAAACCAAACCTTGACCTCATCAAGTTCATTAAGATCAGGTAACAAGAGACTCTCAACTTCTTGAAATGCATACCAAACTTCCTATAGGTTGACTATCCAAGGCATCAACCACCCTAGCTAAGGTCCACTTGGACTCCTTCTTAGGAACCATATACCTCAAGAAAGCAATTACTCTAACCAAAACTCAATTTTCGAAGACCTAGTATGTGTCCTCTCAAGTCTATAGCACAATATGCAACATCGTGATCATAGTATGTACATATATGTAAGCCATAACACAATGTGACGACAATGGAATATACCTCCCAATCATATAACGTTGCATTCACATAACTCAATCACACCACAAGATTTGTCACAAGCTATCACATATATAATCACACAAGAACTCAATGATTTATATTGCAACCATGGAATGATACCATCACTAGCTAATTGCCCCTCGAGATTCAAACTCAAGCTAGGCTCTCCATAATGCCATGACGATTAACATGATCGGCAAGTCACCCTTTGAGAGTCAATGCTCAACTCGAGCTCCAACTATGCTATAACAATGACAATTACAATGTAAGGATAATAAGTCAAGTTCAAACAACATATATATCTTACTCATTTCATGTATAGTTCATAATAGTCATGCCTTTCATTATTAACATTCATGCATAGAGCCTTCCTTCCATTCAACATGGATAAGCACGAGTATTATACCATGATACAAAGTAACTATCCCGAGTGCCACACCTTAGCACCAAGTAAAATATTCTCAAGTACTATACCTTAGTACCGAGTAAGATATCTCCAATGCCATACTTTAGCACCGAGTAAGATATCTGAAGTACCATACCTCAGTACTGAGTAAGATGTCTCTAGTGCCACACTTCATCATCGAGTAATTATCTCAAATGACATACTTTAGCACGATGTAAATATCTCGAGTACTACACCTCATTATCGAGTAAGATATCTACCACACCATGGCATGATGCACACATATCCAAGTAGAGAATTACTACTAAAGCAACATGTCAAGATTGTCACATCACACTATATTGTTTTAGCCTTGGTATTCTTCCTACTTACCACAACTCATCGTTCAAAATACCCTAAATCCACAACAAGGTTCTCACCCATCTGTGTAACATCAAGGAAAGAACTACCAACCCTATTTGGTCCCTGAGCGAATTTTTTGTAAACCAAGAGGGGCACGTAAGAGGGGGTAGACCCTGGATCAAATAGTGCACATGACTTATGGGAACCTACAGCAGGTATACCTATCACGATGGCATTCGAAGCTTGAACATACTAGCATGTAAGAGTACAGACTCTAGCCTGGTCGCAGACACCTACTTGCTAACCTTGGCCTTCCTCACCTCTACCCCCACCCCTACTCGTACCACTTTACATGGCTAATGAAGAAGAAAATTTGCCAGTTGGAGCTGATACTTGTTGGGGCTGAAAGGGGTGGACTAATCCTGAACCAGATACATCTGCAAGCTGAGAGCAATCTCTCTTTATATAGCCTTACTAACTACACTGAAAACAACCAGGAGTGGTCCTATAATACATGCTATTATGAAAATGATCACATTCTGACATTTGGCCCTACCACTTTTTTGCTACGTTGCTCGTTTCACCAAAAAAGAATCACTTCTGAAACCTATATTAAGCTAGGGGTCACTTCTAGGAGATGTAACTAGAGGGAAAGGTTTACAGGAGCAGATTGCTCCACCACTCGAAGGCTTGGAAACCCTAAAAGCACCATCACAACTAGAAGATATCTTCCCATTCCCACTCTTTCCTTTCTTTCTTAGGTCCCCATTATCCCTTCTGTCCATTCATTGGTGTGATATTGAATGTATCGATGGAACTACATCAAATACAGGTATCGCTAGGGCGTTAGTAATGGTAACTCGTCTCCCTCACTAAGAGACCAGGGTAACCAATCTTCCTTGCAAAGTGGCTTGTCCTTCCACAAATGCAGCCATTAGGATAGCTGGATCAATAGATGATGCCTCATGAGGCGAAGGACGTCCTTGTGCTGACCTCTACACCTTGCCCAAGTTCACTCTCGGCTTGTTCTTAGAAATTTGTTATTGGACAGATCGAGTAAGTGTTTTTTATGAGAACCTATCAGAGCCTACATGCTCTCCTACTAAAACGGAACCTCTGGTTCCCACTTGAAAGACTAAGAAGTCTTCAACAACACTACTGTGTTAGCCCAACAAGCTATTACTGCCCAAGAGGGTAAGACACGAAAGGAAGGACACCACTACCCTTCCAGGATCTTTAACTGACCAACACCCCATAGTCATACTATGATCCACGACTATAGGGAATGCTCAACCAAGGTTACCTAGCTTTGTGACTCGTAGGAGACCTAAAACTTTCCTCTGATACCAACTTTGTCACATTCCCAGAATGCCACATGTGATCGGCATAGTAATGAGACTCCATTCACACCGTGAACCTAACAACATGATCTAATGACCTCAAATAACCAAAAACTTCCTTTGATAAGGATAAATAATCAAATTCATTAGCCAAATACGTGAATAAAGAAATTATGGTCTATATCATTAATTAAATATTAATGATTACACGAAATAATGGACAACTTCTCATCATACATCTACTAAGAGATTTACATAATCGAAATCATAATACGATTACAATTAAGGAAATACCAAGCTACCTATGCAGTCACAAAGTGACACCTAGAATTTCAAAGAAACCCTATCTCATGACAAAGACCACTCAAAACTTTAAGGGAGTTGACAACTCGGGATTTGCTATAAGTTGCACTGCCAGCTGCCTCAGCTACAATCTCTGAAATGTTCAAGAGCAAAGAGTATGAGTAAACAAATACTCATTGAGTGACAACATAAATACAGGAATATAGGAAGTATATTAATACAGAATACTGTCCAACTTCCTAGTCATCTAGATATTACCAATTTATAAAAGAGAGAATAAATACTACGATAGATAAAATCTACATCATGACTAATACCATAATAGAGAGTACCAAGCCTTGGTATATAAGGTAAGGTGATTACCACTCGAAACATAATGCATACTTGACCCAATGCACAACTACCATTCATGTAACACACTACAACTACATGTATGCATTATTGAAACAAAACTTAAATCTCTAATAGGAACCATTATCTCTACGCATTACATAGTGGACACACAGTTCATTAACCCATTAACACATTCTTGAATCTCAAGGGTTATAATCATAACTCCTTAGATACCTCCCCACAGTATGGATTAATATATAAAGTGCCACACTACAACATAATTAAATTAATTTAGTGGTATGTCATAACATGATTTAACTAGAACAAGAGTCTCACCACGATATGGTTTAATTAAATCAAGTGTCATAACATAATACAATGACCTCCAATGTCATACACAATACAAGGTACCTCATATGACATCTTCTATCTTTTATGGGTGCCAATAACTCTTGTACATCATAATGCCACGAGTGTCCATTATCCTGACACAACATATAGATTAGATATGATATACCATGCAAGAAGAAGACAATTACTTTATATGACTATCACTAAAGTAAATTTCATCATCTGTCTCTACATAGGAAGTCACAGTATCACCACTACAAATGACATAACTTACCAAATAATTTATTCATCATAACTTCTCGGATTGAGAATAGAAGGCACATATGATTTCCTTGAATATAAAGCCCAATTGAAATTTTGAAGAGTAAAGTTTCCCACTCATCTTGATTCCTAGCTTATCTTTGCCATAGTGAAATACTCGAAATAGTAAGGATGCCAAGGCTAGAGAATTGATACCCTATAATCATACACATGAAAAGGGTCCATTAATCATCAATTGACCATTCCAAGCCCCATCAATCGAATAATCAATTTTGCAGAAGTAGCCGGTCAACTGATTATCACCCATAGTCAACTAATTCAAAATATCAAATTTATTGTTATGGTGGCTAAGAGCATTTAGTCAACTGACATCTCTAGATCAGTTGACTGATACTCCCTTAATAGGAATTTCACACTTAGCTAGAAGATGCCCGGTCGACTAATTATCAGCCATCAGTCAACCGATGCGCTACTGCACAGTCTGGGAAAAGTTCCAAAGGCTACCAGTCGACTGATCCCACTGCAATAGTCGACTAGTCATATAAGCTCTTTGAAAAACTAGAAAATAAATCTCTAGAACCTAGCATCAATTCATTCTAACTCAAAACTCTATCCCACAATGATGTATATATAACCCAAATAACTCAGAAACACACACCCAAGATGAAAAAACCACCACAAGAGTTGAGAAACCAAGCATTTTCTCAAAACTTCCCTAAATTTTTTATTTAAAGATAAACTCACCTTAGCCATGTTACCCTTAATAATAAGACTGATATCTAGCATTTTTTATATACATTTTAACCCTTATCTTGGTTTATTTACATTTTCAGCTATGGAAATTCTCTAATTTTATTATACTTTGTAATTTATTGGGTCTAAATTAATTTTGGATGAAAAATAAATTATTTTTATATTTTAGGACTTAAATTATTAAAGACTCAATTTAATTCATTTGTGTACTTTACAGAATTTAAATTTGGAGATTTTCTGATGATGTGGCTCTAAGGTAGACATTCTTGCTGACATGGCGCTGATATGGCACTCTGCTGATGAGTAGGTTACTGACTGGGACTTGTTTATACATTTTTGCTGATGTGGAGATATGTGGGGCCCTCAATCCAGATCACCTTCTGCATGCAGCCTAGCCTTTGCTCACCTCTTCCCCAAACTTAGCTGAAATTAGCATATCAGCTTTCTGCATTGCAAAAGAGCCATTCTACTATACCATTTTCATGATTTGCTACTGCTGTCTGTTGGCCCCTTTCCGCAAAAAGAAATCAGCTACATCTCAACTCTCTTTTTGAAAGTCAACTGAGCATCTAGGGTAGAATATTCCAAGGCATTTTAGGGCATCAGTTTTGTAACACAGAGGACACTTTTCATTTATGTAACTTAGCATTTTTGCGACTCTCCCTTCCTCTCTGTTTTTCCTTTTCTGTTTTATTGTTTTACTCTCATGGAGGGCTAACTCTCCATTGTAATCAGTTACTAGGACCTTGGGATGTTGTACCTTGAACTGAAAGTACAATATAAGTGTTTTATTCTCTATTTTATCTCATTTCATTTCTGTTATGATTTTATGTTTATATTGCTGTTAGATTCTTATTTGAACTTGAAGGAACATAAACTGATTTATATATGAGATATAACCTTGCTTGATTGATTAGAAAAGTGAGTGAAATGAAATGGCTAGTTAGATGATATTTAACTTGATTTGGTTAAGGTTTTCTTTTGAAATGCATCTAGTTATAGTTAGTAAAGATATTCTTGACTATAGTTAGTAGCATTAAATTCTGGAAGTTACTCTATAACCATTTTCATAAAGAACCAAAGGGTGAAATGAGAACAAAATTAAATCAATGAGTTAAGTGATGATAGTTGCACTCTCATAAATCCTCGTGGCTGGTTGTGTGGTCTTTTGTTATTGTCAAACTTATTCTGTTGCTAACTTATTGTTGTTGTTGTTTATTGTTGCTGTATTATTTCTGTTTTTACTGTTACTGCCAACAAAACCCCCTCCGTTTATGTGCTTTTAATTAGTGTTTGGGTGTTTAGAGCAACTAATTAGTGATTAGAAGTGAGGCTCCTTGAGTGAATATGACCTGGGGACCACTATACTGCAAAAATTGCC
This sequence comes from Biancaea sappan, assembly GCA_037074585.1. Taxonomy (NCBI): domain Eukaryota; kingdom Viridiplantae; phylum Streptophyta; class Magnoliopsida; order Fabales; family Fabaceae; genus Biancaea; species Biancaea sappan. Next base: position 40,904,840 of record CM073494.1, on the reverse strand, counting down.
ACAAATTCAATTATGGGTGATTCGGCATTGTAGTGGCGTGAACCAAAGACCACTAGAACTCTTCTAAAGCATCAAAACAGAGCAATGGAAGAGAACTAATCCATAACAAACTTTCCATTTTAAAAAAAATTCACATTTCTCATCTAGGGTTTGAGAGGTGCAAAAATGGAAGAAGAAAAAAGAGGAGAAGCACTTACCAATCTTGAAGCTTAACTCAAGAGAGGTCTCAATGTCACCACCAAGGAGCTTCCAAGGAAGGGGTAAGATTACTAGAAAGGGAAAGACAACCGACAGGAGAGTGGAGAAGAGAATGAGGGAAAAAATAAAGGTAAAATCTCTCAGGAGAGATTTAAACCCAATAGAACAATTCTCTAAATTTCCTTCATGTCCTTATGACTTTTATACCAAAAGTCAACAATTCAACATTTAGCCACTCTGGGTTAAGACACCACACATCACAATATTTCCAAAGTATTTAAGCGCATACACCACCAAATTTAATAGCCATCGATCTGGTAATATTGGTACCATAAGAGCCATGCAACAATACACCCAAAAGTCACAAACCCCTAGAACCCGAATGTTACAAATATAGTGGAAATAATGTGTGGTGTGGTGCCTTAATTAAAATTTTGCTAAGTAGTGGGATTAATGGTTTATGTTGGTTGGCCAAAGGGACATGGAAGGGATTTTGAGTTTTCTTTAATCTCTGATAATTTTTCCCTTATGATGTATTCCTCCCACACACACACATCCATTTTCATTTCATTTATCTCCTTACTCCCCTCTTTTCTCTCTCATCAGATCATTCTCTCTCCTAACCCACACTATTTTCTTCTCTTTAAGCTTACATGTGGTGTCAATCCACTTCTCTTGGGGTAGCTTTTTAAGAAGCAAGTAAGTGTTTCTCTATCTTCCCTCTCTTTTTTAACCGTAGGAGTGGATTGGGATAATTTCTGAACTTGGGAGTTTGGGTGTTATTGCAAATAGTTTCTTCATGGTTGTTTAGACCTTGAAGAGTGGTTGTGAGGGAAAATTGGTAGGAAAATTTTATGAATGCTTGGTTTTAGTTGTAAACTAGAAAATTTAGGAAAAAATTTGTTGAATTAAGGAACCTAAACTTATCTTTGTGTTTTTGGTGGTGTTGGGGTTGATTTAAGTTGAGTTTTAGTATATAAGTATGGTTATAAATCATGGAAAAGGGTTTGGAAAGCTTGGAGGTGGGTTAGATGGAGTTTAAAGACATTTGGGGGTGAAATCTAGTACCATTTTTTGGTGGAATCCCACTTAGGCTAGAAATTTTCCCGCTTAGGCGCCCATGTGGCAGAGTGCCCTTAGCAATTTCTAGTCCATTTTCTAACGAACGTAGCTTTCCTATTCGAACTCTATTTTTAAAAATTATATATCATTGAAAAGATATTTGAGTCTATGAGATATTACCAAAATAGTGACTAAAGGTTAGCGTAGGTGGCAAGAATTTTCCAATATTTTAATTTTGACATATTTTTATATGGTTATCTCATAGGGTCATATTCTTTTTTGCATCTTTCACATCATTTGAGACTAGCAAGGTAGATAAGCATGGAATTAAGGTAAGGAACAATCTCTATTCCTATCTTGGTTGTGTGTAGGTTTCCACTGTAAATTCTTGTTAAATTATAATGAACTGTGGTGATTTATCTTCTTGGTTTGAAATGGGTGAAAGGAAATGATGCAAATTGGAAACCTTGGTGGTGAGTTGATACAATTGTGTTATTTCTAGGTGGTAGTCCCAACTCTATGGACTTTGACTTCTTACACTATTGTACTAACAAGCATATTTGTGCACATTAAGTTAGAAATCAGCATTTAATGTGAAATCGAGACATGAGGTAGGTTTTGTTCGCGAGACATCCTTGAGAGTTAATGTGGTAGATATGTTGGTTGATGTGTAAATGCTTAATTGAAATATATAGATAAAATTGGGTATTGGGATAATTTTACTTGGGTTTGCTATTTTAGTTCATTACTCTTCTTGGTTTGGAATGTCCTTGAAGTAGGACCCCATATAAATGTGATGAAATTAATTGTGCTTATGAGGAGCACTTACCTACATATCTACACACCTTTATGAATGATGATTTCGATTATACTTATCCATGCAACTTATATATATATATATATATATATAAATGTGATGTGAGTAGAATAACTTTATCTCTCCTATTACACTCAAACCTTATTTTCAAGAATTGGATGAATATTTTTCTATCAAGATTCAAGAGTTCATAAATGAGTGATAAACTGGTATGTCTGTTAACTTGAATTACTAAAATTATGGTTTCCAATAGAAATATTGATTCATGAATTATTGATGCATTGATAAACATGGTAATTTGGTTGCATTTGTGATTCCTTAGCATATTGTGATTATATTATGCCGTGGTATTGGTACTTGGGATTATATTGTGCCTTGGTGTTAGCACTTGTGGTGATTATATTGTGCCAGATATGATTGGCACTTGGGCGAATCCGAAGGCATTAGGTTAGGGCGGGGTATACATATGGGATGTATGGCATTCAAGTCAAGAGGGGACATAAGGTTGGGGTTAATTAATGGCTTAAAACATGTGATGGCATAAGGTTAGGGATTAAACTCACTTATATATATATATTAAACTCACTTTTATATATATATATATATATATACTCAAATATGGTTATATAAATTCTAGTTTGGTTCCCTTCATTACTCATGTATGGTTTGGCTACATGATAAGGTTGTGAGTAATTATTTAATTGATAATGCTGGTTGTTTGATGATATTTATTCATTATGAGACGTTTGGTTGTGCTAGAAAGCTATGACTTTATGTATTATTGCAGGCTAAGATATCACCTTTGGATTTAGTGAATAAACCTACAGTGCACCTATGTGAGTATATCTCTGATAGTATGTATATTTATATATTTATAATTCCTCCATACACATGTAAATTGTTTACATGCTTAGGTAGAATAGAGTTTTCCTCACTGGGCCAGTGTGACTCATACCTTAATTTTTAGTTTGAAGGATGCTTAGTGGTGGTACCAAGTGTTGGGTCAGGCTCCCCTTGGTCTGGGAATACAATATGGTTATGTCTATTTCCTTTCCTTTTTTGCTCTAGACATGCTTTGTAATCAGGTAGGCTAATTAGGTTATACATGTCGGATAAGGCTTGCTTATGGCTTTTGCTTGCGTATTGATTGAAAGTGGTTATGAATCATGATTAGGCCGATATGTTTGGAAATAAATTATCCAATTGACTTCTTTTGCATGATAAAAGAGGAATTAACATAATGGTTTATAAAACTAAACAAATAAGATTGTCATATGTCACTGTGGGTTTTGGATAGAAATAAGGCTCACGGGGGAGAGGTTTAGTACTCCTCCATGCTGGTTATATTCCCGTTCTTGGGATGTGACACTAAGGTAGTGAATTAGAGAGAATTTATAATCTGAGTTAGATGAAGTGGACATGAGGCGTGATTAAGGGTGAAATATGTCTCAAATTCTTAATTTTAGGTCTTAAAGAAATTCCATATGCATCTTTGGCCTTAACTGGCATCTCAGCCCTAAGACCTTGTAAAATGGTAAAAAATGATTTATATATATACTTATGGTAACACACACATCTTAGCCCTAAGACTCTATAATACTCGAGGTCCTCGAGTATTAGTGAAATTGGTTTTTCGGTCAAGTAGATGGATGTGGGGGGAAATATTTTTTTTTTGTTTTCAAATAAGGAAATCCATAGATGGAGTGTGAATTGGTGTGTGAGGTAGTAAATGGCCAAGGCATGTGGGAGTGCATGTACCACAAAAAAAAGGTGGATGAATAACAGGACCATAGAGGGACTAGGGTGAAATATAAATATTTAAGAAAACACTTTCTTATGAAAATGGAAATAAAGGAAAGTGATTGTAATGACCCCAAAAATCTCTTTGTCTATTTACCTTAAATTCCATATTGATATGGTCATTCATGCATTACTACTATGTTTTCAACCTATTTTATCGGTGTCTGAAATTTCTTGTGATATGAAAATTTAGTGACAGTAAGAGTTCATTTTATCAAAGGACTAAATTAAAATATTTAAGGAGCATAGGCTGAAATGCAAAAGGGACTTATTGTGCAAGGTTATAGATGTTTCTTAATTTTGGGCCTTAGAAGGAATCAATTATGTGTTTGGGCTTGATGAGTGTATGAGCAAGGACTTAGAATGACCCCACCCATCTTACTTTAGTATTAGCCTAAGAGGGCATTTTTGCCATTTTTGCTATGTAATTTTCTCCTTAGATCTGGAAAGTTCCTTTTCATGCACACATAACCTCCAAGCTGCTTGATATTTTCCTCTCTCCCATGTATGCTTATCCTGTCACTCAAGTCTCTCTTTTCCTCTAAGATTCAGCCAGCCCACATTGAGGGTGTGATTCACGGAAACTTGGACAAGATTTGGTAAGTGAGATTTCTACTTCTCTTTTTCCTTTCTTTGTCATTCTTAAACCCAAAGGGGAAGGTATATTATTCTTTTATTGCCAGGGTTGAATCTAAACTGATGGTTAGAATTCCTAAGTGTTATTCTTGCTTAGTGATGAAAGGGAAGATCTGGAATGTGAGTTAGGACCTCTTAAACCACAAATCCCTTTCATTCTTTTTCTTCATGACTGATTTCATCATTTTGGCTTATTGGAAATGAATGAGTATTTGAATGGTTCTAATTCAAGTTCTAGTCGTCCCAATGAATTAAAGGAGGGAACTATGGTCTTAAAATGTTTCGTTATTGAAAAGAGTTTAGAGATTATGCAGAAAGGGAGCGGTTCTATATTCTGATATTTGGTCCCAGCGCTGGGCACCTGGGCCACCCACCAACCTGAGAACTAGGACCATGGAACCAAGGCGCTAGGGTACCTGAGAGTTTTTACAAAGCCCTCAAGGCGTCACTCCTGGCGCCTTTGGAGCCATGGCCTGGACATGCGCGTGGCAAGGGACAACTACTGAAGCGCCCAGGCACCTAGATGGGCACTCACCCGGAACTAGAAGTCTTCCTCTTGTTTTCTTTTACTGAGCATGTCATGTTATGTTGCCTATATGTAATTGGGATAAGCTTTTAAGCATATTTTAGGGTTTTTCATTTAGGTAAAAATTTACTTTTCCCCCAGGTAAGTAGCTCTCCCTCATCCCCATGAATGTATTTTAGAATATAAGTTAATTAAGGTATAACAGTTTTCTCCTTTAATTTCTTCAAGCATGGTAAGTGATACGATCCCACAAGAGTCCAACTAATGTAAACTTCATAAACAAAGTTATGTGAAACCCAACAATAAGATGTTGAACTTCTTAGATCGAAAACGAAATTATACCAGGTTCTTACAATGAAACAACAAAGAAAACAAAGATAGGAATATTGACCTCGTGGCTATAAAGAGACAAAAACCAATATTATCAACGGATAAAAGATTGTTGACCCCGAGGTTATTAACAACCTAAAACCAACAATATAATCAATCAATAAATCTCAAGTTATCCGCTTGGGATTTTTGGTATGAAAGCTGTAGAGCAGCACAAAGGAGAATAAATCTCACTTATATTTATCAAACTCAAGTTGTGTTCAAAGCATATACCATAAGGCTTATTTATAGGCTATAAATGGAAGACTAAAAGTCATGAAGGAAACCTAAAGGTTGTTCTTAGCCAACAAGCTAGAAATGAAAGACCAAAAGTCATAAGGGAAACCTAAATCAGATTATGCCCTAAATTAGATTGGGCCAAGAACTAAACACTCTAAACATACTATTTGAGCCTTTTACAAAGACTGAAAATAAACTTAATAAAGGAAGCCCAAATAATCTAAATAAGCTTAAACAAGGCAGCCTTTCACATTAGTTTTGGGCTTAAGTAAACAAAAGAGGTCCAAAATGTTTAAAATGGCCAGATAAGCTGTTTTAGGCCCAAATAATACATTCTGGACATTTGAAGTTTCTTCATCCTTCAATGCTTGGTTCTTCTTGGATCTAAAAGTGTGAAACATTGTAGGAATGCTTCAGCTCTTTCTCTAGGTGATTTCCATATTGCAATTGCATCAGGATGCCATTCATAGTTTGTTGGATCTGTTTGGCTCTGGCTTTTGTAATTGGCCCTTTTGGCACATCCTTTTCAGCTTTGGATGGTAAAGTTAGCTCATCACCTTCTAGCTCCAAGCTAGGTGGTTGGATCTCATTAGTAAGTAAGTAAGATCCTTCATTATTTTAGAAACGTTAATGTCAGGTGGTGAATGAGTATGTGAATGTTTCCATGTGTGAATTTGTACAAATATTGTGCCTAAGCTTTTATGAGGTGGAATATTCCGTCATGTCATGGCCATGAGTTGAAAGGTTAGGTTGAGTAGGATTCATAGCGACCTTGGTAGTGAAAGAAATTTGGTAGATCTTGAGTCTTCGACATTCCCGTAGTGAAAAGGCTTGGTGGATCGATTTCCTTAGTACCTAAAGTTTTCAAGAGGGCTTGGTGGGTCATGGGATCCGGCAACAATGAAGGCTCATAATGACCCAATCGACTGAGCATGTGTGACAACTGTTGTTGTGTGCTACCATTAGTAATGCTATGATCATTGAATTTATCATGAATTATTAAATTATTATTTGTTGTTACTCACTGAGAATTTATGTCTCACATTCCTCTCTTCAACACTTTCTGATACTGAACCAACAGAAGAACATCTTCTTGAAGAGTAGCGAAAATCTTGATCCCAATCCTCTTCGTCCCTTGGGTTGGTGTATTTTTGTGAAACCATGACTTATTTTGTGCTTTAGAAGTGCTCTATAGCAGTGTGGGATTCTTAGGGCTTATTTTGATGTAATTCAACGTATGTGTAATCTATATGATGCATTCAAATGTGTTTTTTTTCATTCCCTTTTGTTTTATTATGTAGCAATGGAATGCATAGAAACATAAAGACATTTATGCAATGTATGATTTTAAACTATGAATGACATCACGTCTTATGATATATGTACATGATTTTTTTTAATTATTGATTCATTTAAAGGTTTATGACCATGGTTCATCACCTTGTTTTGCGTTGGTCCTACTCCCAAATTGGGATGTGACAGTGATGTGTTAGGAGTTGAGAAATTGGGCTTGAATATGTGTAGTGCCTTGTGTGTGATGAAGAGTACTAGAGTTAGAGAGATTACAATTTTTCCCACTGCTTATTTAATCAGGATTGGACCAAGAAGGGTAAGATAGTAATTTCCCTAAGATGACTGTATAAGCCATACACACATTTTTCAACCATTTCCTCTTATCTTCACAAAGACCACATTTTTCTCTAAACCCTAGCTCTCATTTCTCTCCATCCCCTTCACGTAAGACCACCATGCAAGCCTCCAGCCACAACCCCTAACGGAAGTTCAAGTCTCCGTGACCAACAATCACCGAAGGAAGGTGTAATACCTCGGTATTACGTATCAGTTAAAGATATGTATTTTGTACAAGTGAATTTTTTTTTAGATAAGGAGTTCTGACTAGAGGCACGAGGGATCTTATAATTTATTAAGGACTAAGATTTACCTTTGATCATAGAAAATGGCAACAAAAAATAGAAACATAAGTATTGAGTGTAAGAAGAATGCTTGGGACTAAAGTAAAAAGAAAAGAAAGTATGGAGTACTCTTGAGAAAAGACCTAATAAGAACCTAAGAGGGAGAGTGGAGTAAATGAGGATGAAATTAAGAGGCTGGTGCCTTAAGGGTGACGAATTGGAGGTTAGAGTAGGTTTTGCAGCAACGAAAGGGACTAAAGTGAATAAAAAGTGAGTTTTGGTATTATAATGAAAAATGGATGTGATGAAGTGTGTTTTAGTAGAAGTATAATTGGGTTCCCTAATTATGATCAAGCTTTTTTAAATTCCTTACAAGTCTTAATTAAAAGGAATGGTTTCAAGGAGGACTAAAAGGAAAAAAAAAAAGCATAGTAGGGCCCACACTATACTAACTTAAACACCCTTAATCTATTATTTCCATTCATTCTCTCTTTTCCTCTCCCTCTCTCATGACTCTCCCTCTTCTCTTTCAGCTAGCCACCTCAACCCATCTCCTTCAACCTTCATCCACATCTTTTGCTAGAGATAGGAAGCTATGGAAGCCTAAGAAGAATTGGTAAGGTAATGTTCTGCTCCATCTTCTTCTTCCTTTTTTATCAAGAAGGAAAACCTTAGGTTAGCAAATTAGGAAATTTTCTTATGACGTTGCTATGGATTAATTGGTGTGGTATGGTTGTTTTAAATTGTTGATAGATGAGAATCCTTGTTATTTTGTGGTTGGATCTTTTGGAGAAACCTTGGGTTGTTTAAGAATGAAATTGATGATGAGTTTCTTGAAACTTTTCCTTCTTGGCTTGTGGCTTCAGATTTTTGAGGTTTGGGGTTGTTTTAAGTGTCTTTAACATGCCTAAAAACATCCTAGAGAAACCCATAGAGGATTGGGATCAAAAGTGAGAAGTTTGGACAACGATAGAGCCATTTTTTAGCTTCATCCATGGCTGCCTAACCCGGGGCACCCAACCGCCATGGTTTGGCAGCCAAAGGAGTTTAAAGGAGTAGAGGTGGCGCTCAGGCGCCTGCTAGTGCAGAGGTTCAAATGCAATTTTCAAATAGTTATAACTCTTTCTTCCAGGCTTCATTTTTGGCAAATCTTATATCATTGGAAAGATCTTTGAGTCTACTTTCTAATGGTATAAGTTTTATTTGAAAATTATTTACTATTTAAGAGTTGTGACCACATGAGTAAGCAAAGGTTAGAATTAGTGGTGAGGATTTTCCTATTTTATGACCTGATGAAATTTTTATTCACTCTTTATCATGTAATGAAATTAATCTAAGTGATTTAGGAAATGTAATTTATACCCATTTAAATTATTTATGGTGGAAAATGGCTGATTTCAGTGCTGGAACATTGAAACTGAACTGATGTTCAAATTTCTACTGCTCTGGCAAGTGGTTAAGAGTTGAAGGTCTGGTGCCCCAGGCGCCAACCTCCTAACAAAAATTGAAGAGTGATTTTTATCCCCTTTTTCTCATGTTGACTCAATCCATAGATGTTAGGAGGTGATTTGTTGGTACAAGACTTGGCTAGGACAACCTTTAGAAGTTGAAAGTGCTCCATGCCCAGGTGAAGGGGCTTCTACTCTACCTTGTTTATTTCCTTTCTAGCCTTCATTATAAATATGTCATGCTTACACCTTCAAGTGATGAGACTAGTATGAATATTATGAATGCTTTGTGGTTTTGGGTAGATGTTCCAAGAAATAAATACGTACATGTACGGAAATATTCTATTCTTGCTTGTATGAGTGATTTCTTGTGGTATCAGATCTTGTGTGAGTCTATACTATTGGGTGGTAGACTTTAGGTTAACATATTGCATTGTGACATACAAGTGTGCTGGATAACTATACATACATATATATATATATATATATATATATATATATTTCCTTTGTTTAAAACACAACTTGTGTGTGTTTAAGGTAATAGGAAAAAGAATCATATAGCCTCCTCAATATCACTAAGGATGACCATAGTTGTGAGAGTTGGTGCAATGTGAAAGAGTCTTATTGTGATTAGGGAAATAGCGTGTAACTATACCGAGTCTTGAATAAGTATGATGTGATGGGTTATTTAATGTGGATGAATAGCTCCTTGTCATATTGAATTTACTATTCTATTCCCAATGCATGAGATGTAATTCCTTGTGTATCAAAGATAGCTACCGATGAGGTAGGCTAATCATGGATGAATTAGTGATAACTCAAAGAGTCCATGACTCTATCACACTATGACTAACTAAATGGTAAAAAAGTCTATATGACCTATAAATATGTTTAGGTTAATGTATAGTAAATGGATAGTATTGTATTATGCTTGTGTGATAGAATTATTGTGACTCTATTCTTTGGAAAGGTTTGAACTCACGAAGCATCACAGGTTATTTCTCTTAGTTGATTTGTTTTGGAATAATTATATATTATTTTAGCATTTAGGAAAGAGATATTGGAACCCTCTGTTTAATACATTGGATAATTATGGATGGTTTTGAATAAATTCCTTGTTCTGTGATTTCATAAATTTACTTAATATATTGTCCTAAAACGGTGGATATACTTATTTAAATTTCATTGCCCTGGAATGGCAAGCATCACTTAATCATTTTTATTATTGCCCTGGAAAGGCGGGCATCACTTAATCATTTTTATTATTGTTCTGGAACTGTGGCATCACTTAATCATTTTTGTCATTGCGGCGAGCATCACTTAATCATTTTTACTATTGCTCTGGAACGTGGGCATCACTTAATCATTTTTATTATTGCCCATCACTTAATCATTTTTATCATTGTCCTAGAAAGTTAGGCATCACTTAGTTATTATTTCTGCATAATGGGAAATCGCATGGAGGTGACTAAAGTCCATAAATTTTCTTACTGAGGTTATTGCTATATGCTAATGTGTGTATGTCCAATCCCATATTCTCAAATGACTAAGATTGATGATAAATATCTACAATGCCTTAGTGATTCTGCCTTGACAGGAAGTATGTGGTAAGTTTCTTTATGTCTAATTCACTGAGTATTTCATACTCACCCTTTTCTTTGTGCCCTCAGAAGTTCTTCTTTTGTAGAACCATGTATGAGAAGTAGTGGAGCTTTCGTGTCTTCAACCCCTTTTCAGATTCGGGTTCATGTTAATGTCAGGTACATCTGGGTTCTTTGAGTCGCTTTGTAATGAATAGGACTCATAGGATCTCTGTGAATTTAGTGATGGAAAGATTTATTCTATTATTAATTTTGATGTTATGCATGTTGTGTGTGTGAAATCAGGCTTACGGTGGTGGTATAGACCCCACCGCCATGCCGGTCATGTCTTTGGGACTGGGGCATGATAGAAGGAGAAAACAAGGTAAGTTTTCCACTCATTCCTTTTCTATCAAATTTTCATGTATATGAATATTGGGGGTGATTGGGAGTTTTAAGCTAGATTAACAATCTAGAACTCTTCTTAGATGTTTGTTGAACAATTTGGAACATGAAATTTGAAGAAACTATGGATTAAAACAAGAAAATGGTGGGTTGGAATTGTATGATAGAAAAATGTGGAAAAGTAGGGTTCTTGAGGGAATTTTGATGAATTTGAGTCTCAATTCCTGGATTTTATTTGGGATTTGAGTGTGCATATGTCTTCTAATCATTCCTCAAGAAAAACCATGGAAAGAATCATCAATTTTGGTGGAAAATTGGTCTAGGACTTGTAGGAGTCAAAAATTGCATAAACAGAGCACCTTGACCCGCCTAGGCGAGCATATGGCCACCTAGGTGCACGGGTGGCAACATGGGGGAGTGTTTCGATGTGGCAACGGATTTCGACATTTTTGGTCAATTTTCTAATGATCATAACTCTCTCATCCGGACTCCGTTTTTAACAAATTTTATAACGTTGAAAAGTTCTTTGAGTCTATTTTCTAATGAAAAAGATTCGATTAAAAATTCCTTACCATTTAGGAGTTATGACAAAAAGAGTGATCAAAGGTCAGAATTATTTGTGACCTTAACATGTTTTTGCATGGTTAACTTATAGGGATGGATTGCTTAAGGCACCTTCCATATCTTTTGAAGAGGATTAGCTTGGATTTGAGGTAAGGGATCTAGCCTTGCCAACATAGTTTTCTTTTTTTCAAATGAATTGTCTTCCTAGCCTGTTTTCATCATAATACATGTTGTTAATCAATGAGATTATTGACGTATATTCACATGATCCCATATATGGTTAAAGATGGGTTAAAAAGGTTGGCATGTGAAGAATTTATGTGATCCCCATTTAACTTAAACACATAACTAAATTTATGTGTTAAGTGGAATTGTATGATTTTCATGGTATTGAGAAAGATATAAACCTATATGGCCTGGGGATATCCTCGTTTCTTTAAGTGGAGGTTAAATAATTGGTTTATTGTGCAAACTAGTAAAGGTGCCTAGTACGAGCCAAACTTAGTTATGAAGGGCTATCTCCACTCTTGTTTTGATTATATAACTTGTGCCATATACTATGTTATTCAAACTAGAATTATGATCTTGGTTGGTGATATTGTGTTGTATATAAATTGTTGCTTTATGGAAAAGTGACAAGTGCCTCCTTATTTGTAGAATTTATTTACCATGACTAAGTGAATTTAGGAGATTATTATTTGTTCACTTGAATTGAAGCCTACATCTCATTGAATGTGATATGTTATAATATTATTGTGCACTAAGCTTGATTTCCTACTTGAGTATGAATTTGGTATGTATGGTGAACTATAAGAGGAGCTTGTGTAGCTTTCTTGATAGTATGTTATGGTGACCCCGATTGTGAAGGTAATGGGTTAATATATAGATTGAGGTGTATGAGTTATAATATTTCTCATGTTTGTAAGGGATTAAATCATGTAGTGATAAACACTTTATTTTCTTATAGCTTTCAAATGTTCTATTTAAGATTTATGAATTGAAATCCCTTCTTGTATTGGCATTACTTATTGTTTGTGATGTTGTGGATGAATATTGTGGCTCTCCCGATGGGGTGTAGTACGAAGGACTAAGTAGTTCTCTTGCACTATGACTACTAATATATTATGCAAGAAGTCCTTGTGACTCTCTTGATGAAAGTGGATTAGTAATAGTACAAAGAGTAGTGTATCTCTCTTTCTCATACTATGACTAAGCATGTGATGTGGGAAGCCTATGTGGCTCTCCCTCTATTATGACATATGACAATATTAAAGGAAGCCTGTGTGGTTCTTCCTCTATTATGATCTATGAGAATCTTAAAGGAAACCTGTGTGGCTCTCCTTCTATTATGATCCATGAGAATATTAAATGAAGCATGTGGCGCTCTCCCTCTATTATGATCTATGAGAATATTAAAGGAAGCATATGCGGCTCTCCCTCTATTAAAATCTATGAGAATATTAAAGGAAGCATGTGTGGCTCTCCCTCTATTATGATCTATGAGAATCTTAAAGAAAGCCTATATGGCTCTTTCTTTATTATGATCCACGTGTGGCTCTCTCTCTATTATGATCCATGAGAATATTAAAGGAAGTTTATGTAGCCCTACTATTTTATAAATTATGGTGATAAACTAATGTGAATGCCCATGAGGCAACGTTTAAAATAATATTATGATTTCTATATATATATATATATATATATATATATATATATATACATATTGTGTTTCTTGTGGTTGGTGACTCGATTTCATTGATATGTGGTTGGCGTTATGTCGTGAACCCTAGCCATGGGTATGTGTTGGTATTGTGTATACAGATATGTATTTATGTGATGGAAATGTGATGAGCTTGGATTTTGGATTTGTGAGACGATTGGTGTAAAATTATTCATATGGAGATTTGGACACATTTTATTACCTTTCTCATATTGATATGATGAAAGTCCATTCACTCAAGATCATAATTTAGACACATACTTTTACAGTTATATATTTACTGTGGCATGCATCACTGCATACTCGTTAGGCTAGGCTATTTATGGTAAGTCACGTGGACAAGACTCACCCATTTACAGTTTCAGGTAAAGAAGAGCCTTCTGTTTGAGAACGTACGTGCCAAAGATACCTCCCCACTTGTCTGGGATTTGGTAATGTATAGTTTATGTTTTCTTGTAGGAAATTTAGAAAACCTATTTAATTGGGTAGGTCATGTTATGTTGTGCAATATGGATGCATGTAGTGTGTAAGGGAAATTCTAGAAATGTAATCAATATTTGAGATTTTGAATCTTAAATTTATATGAAAGATGATTCATATCTATATATGTATCTCATTATGAGAACTGATTCTCTAGTGGAATGTAATAAAGTGTGTGTTGAGATTAATTTTTTGTTTTAATAATATGGATAAATGCATTGATGTGAATGTATGCGCTAGGTTGAGATAGGCTTGCAACGGTGTGGGTAAGCATGATCCGCACCGGTCAGGGCTCGGATTTAATAATATGGATAAATAGATTGTACTTTTCTGTTTCTACTAATATTTTGGACAAGTTATAATATATGACATGAGATAAAATGAAAAATTAATATTATGTGTAAGTAATAAACCAATTATTAATATTGATTTGATTCATATAAAAAGGTAACATTTTAAAATTAGAATGAATGAACTTTATAGTTTTCACATAAAATAAATGTAATTAAACTCTAAATTATAATTCAAAATACATACAAAAAGGGTAACATTTTAAAATTAACATAAATAAATACAATTAAATTTGGACCTTTGCTACGAGACGGTTGTTGTTATTGATACACCTTGGCTCACAATTCCACCAAGTAATTGAAGTGCGTCACATTTTGTCTATTACTTGACCCTTCATTTAGATATTGGTCATGGGACAATTGTTGTTTATACATTGTTGGCTAACAACTTCCTCTGGCAGATGTTGTGCTAGTTAGTAAGATCAAACATCTTTCATTAGACTAAAAACCATAACTATAAATCAAGGCATAACACTATACTTTAATCCATAAAGTAGAAACTTACAAGGCACGGCTCAACTGTAACTCATCGTCTCATCTGGGTCTTGGTCGTGGGATAATTAACGTGACAGCTTGATCCCAAACATGTTTCATTCATTGCTGTCCTTATAAACTGGAAGAGGGAGATAAAAGGTCCCTTGTGGCCTCGTGCTTATTTATTTAGGTTGTTAGGAAAGCAGATCTATCAAACGTGTAGGTGAAACTTTTATTGCATAACCACAGTTTCCGATACCACTTCCCAACCCAATCCACCGAATATCCATATAAAGTTGTTGGCACACCTCACATGCTCTCATGTCTAACACTTCTTCCCACATTGTCAATTGTATTGTACCCTCAAGTAGCCATTAATTTCCCCTTTTGCTTCTCTGCAACTTCAACCTTCCATTCTCTCTCTCTCTCTCTCTCTCTCTCTCTCTCTCTCTCTCTCTCTAACCCAACAAAGAGATAGATATGGTACAAGCAAAGAAGTTCAGAGGAGTGAGGCAGCGCCAGTGGGGCTCCTGGGTGTCAGAGATTCGCCATCCATTACTGTATTTTAATCACCTCAACAAACCAAACACACTACCCACTATTGATTCTTATATAAATATTCTCAGTTTCTCAATATCTGATTCTTCTCTTTATCTGTTACAGGAAGAGAAGGGTATGGCTGGGGACTTTCGAGACAGCAGAGGCAGCTGCTCGGGCATATGACCAAGCAGCCATTTTGATGAGCGGTCAAAATGCGAAGACCAATTTCCCTAATCAGAATCAGATCAAAGACGTCGCTGCTTCTGACGACACCGCCAAAAACGTCTTTGCTTGTGACGACAGTGCCGCTTCGGCTCTTTCCTCTCTGCTGAGGGCGAAGCTCAGAAAGTGTTGCAGAGGTCCATCTCCGTCGCTCACATGTCTGAGGCTTGACGCCGATAATTCCCACATTGGGGTGTGGCAGAAAAAAGCAGGAACAAGTTCTGAGTCCAGTTGGGTCGTGAGGGTGGAGCTGGGGAAGAAACAGGGGAAGGGTAAGGCTACTGCGTCAGACGTCAATGGTGGAGAAGCAGGAAAAGGGGCAGAGGAAGAGGATAGGGTGGTGAAGCAGATGATTGAAGAGCTGCTTAATTGGAACCATACCTGCTCTTCAACTGCTTCTCAAGAATAACGTTAATGAAGCTTTCCATGTCGCAGTTCTTGGATGTACCCATCTTCTGCATTCTTTTCTTTTTCCTTTGATTTTGTTTTCTATATGTATAAACCGCACATTATTCTCTGCTATCCAAAATAATGTTAAGTAATACGATTTTCTATTTTTTTTCTATAAAAACAAAGACGAGTTTCATATGAGACCAAAGTAGTGAAGAGAAAAAGTATTATTTTGGTCTTCAAAGTTTAAATCAAAGATTATATTTTGTCTTGTTTTTGTATGAATTTAATCTTATATATTTTTAATTAATTTTAATTTTAATTTTGAGAATAAAACATCATTTAAATTGTTGATAAAAAATATTGACTTGGTTACCTTCATAATACACAGTGGCGGAGCCACGTTCATTTCAGGGGGTGCAGCTGCACCCCCTGAAATTTATAAACTTTTATGTAAAAATTTTTTTTTTGTATTTTGCCCCCCCTCTTTATTTTTTTTGAACTCCCTTAATATTTTTTTGAACCCCAGTGACTCATTTTTTCTCTGCTGTTCATAGTCACAAGACTCACACTCTCCAAAGTCACAAAATTTTTTTTTATAATAGTTAATTTCTCATTTTATTGTTAGGGACCTTTTTGTAAAAGTTTGAAATTTAGAGTTTTTTTACATAGGTCTAATTCTATTAAATTGATTAATTGATTATGTAATTAGAATCATGAATAACATATTTGTGAAGTCAATTTCATAAATTTTTTTTATGATGGTTAATTTCTCATTTTATTGTTAGGGACCTCTTTGTAAAAGTTTGAAATTTGAGATTTTTTGTATATAGGTCTAATTCTATCAAATTGATTGATTGATTAATTGCCTTCACAAATATGTTACTCATGATCCTCATTGTATCAAATTGATTGATTGATTATACAATGAGGATCATGAGTAACATATTTGTGAAGGCAATTTCATAAAATTTTTTCTTGATGATGGTTAATTTATCATTTCATTCTTAGGGACCTCTTTGTAAAAGTTTAAAATTTGAAGTTTTTGTACATATGTCTGATTCTATCAAATTGGTTGATTGATTATACAATTATGATCATGAGTAACATATTTGTGAAGTCAATTTCATGAAATTTTTTTCTTGATGATAGTTAATTTATCATTCCATTATTAGAGACCTTTTTGTAAAAACTTGAAATTTGTAGTTTTTGTACGTAAGTCTAATTCTATCAAATTGGTTGATTGATTATACAATCAAGATTTAGAAGAAGAACGATTTTTTGTAATGAAAATATTTAAGAGAAAATTACCATCAAATAAACAACAAATTGAAATTAATTTAAAAGAATTGCCATCATAGCTAAAAAAAAATAAATGAAAATTTTGCCCCCCTGACCGAGGGGTCCTGGATACGCCACTGATAATACAAGTCAATCCTAATTTATCTAGTTAGAACTTAAACATTATATGAACAAGACAAATTTGCCATCTTCTTTGTCTTCTCTTTTTTTTCTCTGCTTTTTCGCTCGCCAACGGGATAAAGATGAGAGTGTGAAAGAGAGAATTAATGCTGACTTTTTAAAAATATTAATAAATCTCCTTTCCGTTAGATCATTTAGAAAGGGCCTTTTTTTTTCTACTTCTCTTTTTCTCATACTCTCTCTCTCTCTCTCTCTCTCCCTCTCCCTCCTGCTGGTCCCCTTATAAAGGCCGACGGGTGTTCCACAATTGTCGGATGGAGCTTGATCTAATGGAACCAAAATGCACCACATGTTCCGAGTAAAAATATTAATAAATCTCCTTTCCGTTAGATCATTTAGAAAGGGCCTTTTTTCTTCTACTTCTCTTTTTCTCATACTCTCTCTCTCTCTCTCTCTCTCTCTCTCTCTCTCTCTCTCTCTCTCTCTCTCTCTCTCTCTCTCTCTCTCTCTCTCTCTCTCTCTCTCTCTCTCCCCTCCTGCTGGTCCCCTTATAAAGGCCGACGGGTGTTCCACAATTGTCGGATGGAGCTTGATCTAATGGAACCAAAATGCACCACATGTTGCGAGAAAGGATCTATAGCGTTTGTTCAATCTAGATCGTTAAATTTAAGACTTATTGATTTAAGTTTTAATATATTTTTTTAAGAAGAAATTGTATGTTGCGCCCACTGAACTAGTGTTTTTTAGACCTGACCCTAACCCGAGTCAAGTCACATGTTTAAATCAATTTACATACGAATTGACTTTGACACAGTCAGATAAAAGTCAACTTAGACTTCTTTTTTTTTGTAAATGTTGAAATTTATATGAAAATTTAATAAAATGTGCACTTATCAAGAAACAAACTCTATCCCTCTACCTATAGATTGTATGTATTATTATATTACAATTAACTTCTTTTTAACTTATATGGGTGAAATATTATATATATAAGATACTAAAATTATTCTAATCTAAAAATCAAAATGTACATGTAGCAAGATAACAAAAACTAAAATGGAAAATAAATTTAATATAATAAAAAATAAGTATATTATTACTAATAAATTAGGAGATAAGAAAAAAATTATATTTATGCAATTATTTGATGTAAAAAAATTAAATCAAGAAAAATTGAAGAACATAAACAAAAATTTTTTATATAATAATCTAATATAAAAAATAACAATCAAATATTTTTAAAAAAATATTTATAATTTTACGAATAAAAAATTATTTATGAATATTTGTATTTTAATTATTTATGACTAATGACCATGATTTTAAGACTTTAAAGTCTGAAATTTGCATATAAATTATTTATTTTACTTAATTTTAAATTTATTGTAAACAATTATAAGTGTATACATATATATTTAATTTATTTATTTCGTTTAACAATTGACCCAATAACCCAATGGTTGAACCAATGACAAAGTGACTTAAAGGCTAAGCTGAGTCAATGACCGAGTCGATTTCAAAAACATTGCTCTAAATCGCCCTTCCCCTTTAGCATTTCAGTGAGCTGCATCTCTTTTTTCAAAGAAATTTCCCTTAGCCAATCAAATGATGACACATGTCCCCATCCCCTGCATGCCTAGAGCCCCTTCCTTAGTGATTTGGATCCCCTCCAGTAGGGGTTGAAGGCCCTTGGATCTTGGATCTAAGGGCCCTCAATGTGTGTGCAATGTTCATCTTTTTAAAAAAAAAAAGATCCAAGGGCTCTCAATATGTGTGCACTATTCATTTTTTTTTAAAAAAAAGTAGAAAGGAACATCGAGGGCCCTTGGATCCAACTCTCAATATGCATGCACTGTTCATTTTTAAAAAAAAATATAAAGGAACATTGAGGACCCTTAAATCTTAGATCCAAAGGCCCTCATCCCCTCTTAGAGGGTCCTGGAATAGATCCCTCCTAGAGGGGATCCGTTTTCCTCCCTTTATCTCTTTCATTCAATGTAGTACATTTAATAGTACAGTTGCATTTGAGGTTTTGTTTACCAAACATGACTTTATTATTTAGATTTGAAAATTTAGACATTAAAAACATATTTTCAATGTTTTAAAAAAATATTTCAAGAAATAAAAACTATAAATAAAAATAAAAAATATTTTCACAAATTAAACATATTCTTAATTTTGCACTCTAAAATGTATGAATCTATACGATTGTTATTGAACAATTTTTTAAAAAATAAGTACATATATCATTTAACTCTAAATTTTATGAGCACTAATTTCTATTAATATTTCAATTTTAGAGATTAAAAAAATAAAAAATATATACATAGATATACACTCTTTACCAAAAAAGATAAATACATATTTTTTATGATTAATTTGTATATCTATTATTTCTTTTTATATATTAATTCCTTTTGAATTTACAAATTTTATTGTTTAATTCCTTTTGCATTTGAAAAATTATATTTTAAAAAATAAATATGAATTTAATTTTCGTAATTTTTAATTCGATCATAAAAGAATTAATTTTGTTAATTGAATCCAAATTGGAACGTAATTGGTTAAATGAGTGTTGTTGATTAATCGGAAACTAATAGTTGATGTTAATAAATTACCCATTCATTTATTTTTCTCCAATTTTTTTTTTAAATTTCGTTTGAGAGTTTTCCTTTTATTTTAAAAGTTATCTTAATTGTCTGTAAATGCAATATAACATTCTACCATTAAATTGGCTGCACTAAACGAAGAGTCGCTGATGTGTCGGCTTTTTTTGGGAGTGGGGACATGTGCCGCTATATGATTGGCCAAGAGATTTTTCTTTTTTTTTTTGGTTTCAAAAATTGAAGTGCTAGCTCTTGGACCCAAGCATTAGTTGAAACAAAGAATGAGGATCACCTCCAGATCTTATTTTGGAGGAATTGGAGGAGATTTTACCCTTAGATCTGATGATCTAATGGATCAAAAAAGCATTAGTTGATTTTTATTTTTATTTTTTTCTATGAAAAGTTTGTTAGGTCAGCCGGAGGGACTCTGAAGGAAATTCAATCTCAGAAACAAGCGAAGTCTTGACCTACTAAGACAAAGGTTAGCCAATATTGGAAATGTTGAAGAGGCAAGGGGCTTCGTGTCCACACATGGTGTATTCTATTTTTGACTCTAGAGATCAAACTTCATAAAAACAGTTGCGAAGTACCAGCAAACTGTTGTTACAATGAGACCAGCTAACAATCATCCCTCTCTTCCTTCGTCTAAGACAAACATCATGTTTGTCTCTTTATGAACTATTAGATCTCAAATCCAACGATCTATATTTTAGCATCTTTTTTTACAAAAAAAAAGAAAAAATTATTACTTGAGATTTAAACCATTAGATTTCAAATTAAGTGGTCCATAGAAAAGATAAATATAGTGTTTGTCTTTGAAGACAAGCATCAAATTTGTTCGTCCTCTTCTATAAGGAGAGGGAAAGTGCAATGAGAAACATAGAAGGGAGAAAAGAATGAAGAACAAGTGTAAGTGTGCATTTAATGTGTAAGTGTCTTATTGGATGAGTTAGCATTAACTTATACAATGAACGTGGCCAAATCAGTGTTTTCGTCAATAACTTATATTGTATTAGGTTCAATGACATAATTGAAAAATTGTGAAACAAAATTGACACAATTAAAATTCTTAGATGAAATTGAAATTTGGATAAAAATTTAGAGAAGAAAATAGTATTTTTGTCTAAAATATTGTTGAATAATATTAGTAACATAAGTTGTAAAAAATATTTATTAAGCTTTTATTATAAATAATATTTATTTTGAGATGAAAATCGTAAATTTAATTTATTCTAAATTTCACTGAATTTATGTATGTTCATCTCTCTCTCTCTCTCTCTCTCTATATATATATATAATACACATATTATATTATTTAAATTAAATATTATTTTGAATTTGGTTAATCTTTAAAAATTATTTTGTATATTCTCTTTGTATATCATAATTATGTTTTGCGAAATAATTTTCAATTGGCTAAATTTGAGAAAGTGATTATTTTATATTGATTGAAATTAAATACATATTTAACTTTTGTTAATATTATATAAATAGTAAATACAATTATAGCTTATATTTGTTATAAAGAAAGTAAGTATAGTTCATCTGTGTAATTTAAAGCAATTTACTCAATATTATTAGTAAATCATTGCTGCTGGATTAATGATTTTATATCTGGATGCGATGTTGTACAGAAACATAACCTGTCAATTTTAATCAAGTTTTGATTTACATCATATTATATTTATAGCAGAGTAGTTACTTGAAAACCACAAGCCTCACGTATTACAGTACGCTTGGCAGCCATTGTTCGAAGAGATAAAAGGATAGTTTGGGATTATTGTCCTTAACTATATATAGATTGAAAGGGAACTATACGTATTATGTTTTCTTACTTTTTCTTTTCTACATTATTGGTATCTAAATGCCAAAGAAGAGCAGAAAATGTAACAAATGCAGACTTAAATCTATCCCCAATTGTCATAAGGTGAAGCTTAAAAGTTTGCCTTAGGTCATGGCATTTACAACCCTCAAAAGTAATCGCCTTATATGGACCATATCATTATTGATGGAAATAATGGAGTAAATATATAAATTAATTCTCAAAAAGCATATTTATTATTTAATCTTTAAAAATAAGTATAAAACAAGTAAGTTTCTTAAAAATTACCAACTTTGTAAAAATTAATTATTTTAGTGGATTAAATTATATATTTACTATTTATAATATTCATGAACGCAAAAAAATTATTTTAGTTATTTATAATATTCAGGAAGACAAAAGAATTATTCATTCTCTTCAACTCTGGGAAGCATGTTTGTTCCTATTTCTCAAACGAATAGGAAGCTCCTGATCAATCAAGAGTGTTGATTTCGGTTGATCGTGGGGCCATTCTTACGCCGTTGTCGCTCGATTTTGGACCCTTGAATGTTTTTTTTTTTTAATTAATTGCAGCCTCATATCTTGCCACGTGTCCCTCTGTTTAATCAAATCCACGCCCCCCATACTAGAAGAGCAAAAAAAGAAAATGGCTTCAACTTCTTATCTATAAGAACAAACCCATCTATAAATCCCCCGTTATCGTTGAGTATATTAATGAGGCTTGGAAGGATCAGGGTCAATTAGTAATGTTAATTTGACTCGTGACTTGTAGTTAGTCTGTGATTATTTATAAATATACAATTTTGAGTTGAGAAAAATAAATTTGTTTAAAAATAATTTTAGACAGGTTGACCTATTTAGTCCACTAAGTCTGCAGACCGACCTTTTCTTTCTTAACAATTTTTTACAAGAAAATATATTATTTAATATAAATAATTTCACTTTATTATATTTTTATATTTTATAACCTTATATTCAATAAATATAGTAAATTTGTTTATGAAATTTTTTGTAATTTTTAAAAAAAATATAAAATTTCCAAATTTAAATATAATTTTATTAATTTTGAAAGAAAATATGAAAAATTAAAATTATTGGTTGTTTAAAAATATTAAAGAAGTAATATTTTATATGTATAAATTGTATTTTAATAAAAAATTATTGAAATATTAAAAAAAAGTATCCCATGGGTCATGACGGGCGGTCTTGGTCTTAGTAAAAAGACCTGTTCAACAGTACTAGGCTCAATTGCTACCCTTTAAACTTTACCAAAGAGCTCAAGCCATGTTATGGGTTGATTTTGTTGACAAGATATTGGAAAACTTAAAGTTTTTGTATTTCAAAAGAGTAGAATTAGTCATACATTGACTAGAACGAGGAGGGGATGAAGACCTTTTAAGTAAACATGTTATAATTGATTGATAAAAGAGCTAAGAGAAGAGGTAGGTTCGCATGCCCACATCACCAGGCTAATGCAGTGTAAACAGCGATTTGACCCCCATGCGTGCAAATTGTGGAATCATTCTATAAGGATAATATCCTCCATAACACGACTCAAGATGCGTTGGTTAATATTTACAACAAAAGGTTATTGTCAATTTCAATTTTATCACTTTCATCTCTCTCTCTCTCTCTCTCTCTCTCTCTCTAAGTACTAAGAGGGTAATGAAATTTGCAAGTGCATGAGGTTAGGAAGAGGATATAGGGATCAAAGGTGGAAGAGCATGAGATGGCAAAGGAATTGATTGGGAACTTGAACCAAACGAAGGAGGTTCTTAGAGACTTTTTTCTAGCTTTCCTAAACTTAAAGCAAGTGAAGAGATGAAGCCATTTTTCCACTGATTTGGTGTTGGGGGTGTGGATTTGACAAAAGAGAGGGGCTACTTTTTTATTATTATAATTCAGATTGGATAAACGGCGAGATAGGCTACAATTTAAAACAAAAAAAGCATTTAAGTGGTCCAAATAGAGTGCCAATAGCTCACATAATCAACCAAAATGATTGCTCCTAACGGAACATATTTGCTTCCTTAAATTCTAATTACCCATATTTTCAACTACGATCTAGAATTTTATTGTGTCAATTAAAATTCATATGTTTTCAAATAATTTTAATTATATCTTTGAGATTAATGTCATACAAATATTTAACAACAGACATTGACATTGCATCTTAATATATACATGTCATCACCAAATTATCTACCTTGGATGTACCACAAATTAGATGTGAACTTAAAATAACCCAAATGTCCTAATTCTTTCAATAATGGTATCACAACCCAAAATCTGGGCACTTGACCAGCACGTCATAGGGTCCTTTCTCTACACCGTAAGCCTAAGTCTAATTACCCATGTTTTCAACTACGATCTAGAATTTTATTGTGTCAATTAAAATTCATAAGTTTTCAAATAATTTTAATTATATCTTTGAGACTAATGTCATGCAAATATTTAATAACAAACATTGATGTTGCATCTTATCTTACACATGTCATTACCAAATCATCTATCTTAGATGTACCACAAATTAGTTGTGAACTTAAAATAACCCAAATGTCCTAATTCTTTCAATAATGGTATCACGACTCAAAATCTGGGCACTTGACCAGCACATCATAGGGTCATTTCCCTACACCATAAGCCTAAGTCTCCAAGCATCCTGACTCCCATGCAACATGTGACATGCGTGGTCAGGTATAAACAATTAAACATGCAGAAATTTTTATGCAAGATATATTAGCAACTCCTTACATGCAATACCTCCTTCCTAGGCATCCTATTTGACTACAGAGCCTACAACGATGACATATCGAAAAATGATTGGCAAGCTTCAACCCTTAAGGCAAAAAGGGACCGGAAGCTTCAGATATCCATTACACCTCAGGTGGTATTTCCACGGTAGACGCAAGACTTGCAAAAATGAAATTAACAGGGTGAGATGAAAATCTCAGTGAATAAGTAGTTTCTCCATTTCTATATCAAGAGAAGTTCACAAACAACACACCATGAGGTCTCTAATTGATACCTCTACTCTTAGGTGATTTTTACACTTCTATTTCTAGGCACACACCGATTATATGAATAAAGTGTCTAAATTACCTTTCATCACATCAACACTTATATAACTGTACCCTAGATTGCCTAAGGCAATATCAAACTCCAACATGGATGAATCCCTCCGAACTTGTCCACACTCATGGACATCGAGCCTATGTCTCCAAGTCTTAATCGATTCATCAACTCCTAGCTCAAAGGCCAATAACCTCCCTGAGCCTGTAAGCTACACATTCTAAGGCTAACACCAAGCAGTTTCAATGATAAAATAGCTGCATACAAACTCCAATTACACATGACTATCTAACTTTTAGCACAACTGTGTACGACTCAAGTGCATCAATGATATAGGTACATGGTCCAACATTTATATGCCTGAGGGCTAGCCAAGTATTTTGGCTTGTAAGTCGCAATGTCTCCCAACTCAAAGGTCTTGTTATCTCTCGACTCGAAGGTCATGGAAATCTCTCGACCTAAAGTTCATGATAATCTCCCTGACCCGAAGGTCATAGTAAATCTCCTAATCCAAAGGTCTTGTTATCTCCCGACTTGAAGGTCATAATAAATCTCCTGACTTGAAGGTCATAATAAATATCCTGATCTAAAGGTCATAATAGTCTCCTAACCAGAATGTCACAATTTGAAAATCTAGGTGTGTGATTGGACGATAACTAAGGATATGCCATCCCTAAACTATAAACCAGTTAAAAGGCTACTATAAAACCTTAAACATACCACTAAACTATAACAATCACAAACAAATTAAAATTGGACCTAGTTGTCCCATGTAACTATAGAGCACACAGAAACTAACTAAAAGAAGAAGAAGATAACAAACCCAAAGGTTTCACCTAGAACCTGAGACGCATACTAAACATGCTCTTCGAGCGGGTCGATACAAGAACTTGCATAGAAAACATAAAAGTGAGAAACGTGAGTATATATAATACTTAGTAAAAACTAACTTTGCTTACTTATAGTCTGCTTGTAAGTAGTTTTCTTTTATGTTATCATGGGGAAGGCGCTGAGTATGGGTCACTTAAATTCCTTGATCATATCACATAGATGATGTCTCAGGAGATAGAGTTTCTAGCTTCATCACTGCCTAACCGAAAGCCCCTTTTTGACTGTAGTCAATACAATCTCTCAACGAGTACTACTATACTTAAAACAAGCAAACGCCTCGTATCACACATATCATGATACAAGGTTAACATTGAATTCATGTAATTATGCTTTTACTCTCCTACAATATCATCCATACATCACATTTTCATAGGATCATGGCAATTCTTACCTTATAATCCATCCATGAATTTATATATACATACATTATTTATTTATTCCGCATAACATTTACTTATTACCAATCACGCTCTATGTAATAGCTAAGATTACAATTCATAACATTATACCTTCAAACATGTCATCGGGCTCTATAGGCCTTGTGGACCACGTGTCACTACGCCTCATAAGCAGGAACCTTGTTCCACCAGTCCCCATAGGCCTCATGAACCACTAGCCACTGAGCCTACTGGGCTTCTAAAGGAAACACATCATAGGAATCTATAGACCTCATAAATCATGTGCCACTAAGCTTCATGGGCGTGAGTAATCTCCACCTGTCCCCATAGTTCTCATAGACCATGTGCCACCAAGCCTACTAGATTTTCCAAGCATATAAAATGCGAGGATCCATAGACCTCATGGACTATGTGCCACCGAGCCTCATGGGCAAGAACAACCTCTACCTATCCTCATAGGCCTCATGGACCATGTGCCACCGAGCTTACTGGATTTCCCAAGTAAGCACATACAATGGAGGTGCATCACCATGACTCACAGGACTCCTAATATGTACCAAGGCAAGCACCATAATCACATAGTAACAACAATTACATTTACCAATAACAAGCTTTCATATTAATCCATTAACCTTTCATTAATAAAGTATCCTAATTCATATATAATTAAAGCTCACCATTTAGTATGATACTCATATACACCTATGTCGTTCAACATTAAATTATAGCAAGGTCTCAACTTAGCCAAACCATGGCTTACATAACACGTCACATTAGCATTTATACATATAAACATATGGTGTGTTATAGTAACAACTTTATATAACCTTAAATGGGGTTAACTACTTACCCCCATGTTGAGCTATAGATACCATTCTCTCATGATGAATTTGGAGAGAGGGTTCTCCTAGAGGACTTAAAGGCAATTCCTCAAGAAACATAGCAAATAGTTTCCCAACATTTCAACTTTTGTCTTTAATTTTCATTAGATAGAAATCATCTAACAAAATACACAAAATCTATACCTTGGGTCATGATTATGTTTATAAAAGTATAAATACTTAATTTATAGGTAATCCCTCTTAATACCATTTAAGTCCCTTGAAAAGGCTATGTATGTTTCACTTGGGACTAAATTTTGGACTCCCACCTTCCAGAATTTTATGGGCAAAATCCACAACTCCAAAATTTATGAATTTTGGTATTAAATGTCCCTAACATGTCTAGAATATTAGGTAAAAATTTTAGGAAGAAATACTAATATTTCTCCCTTCAAAACCTTACTTTTGTAACTACTATCCAAACTACTTTTGCAGCATCAGTAGCTCGATTTGCAAGCTTTTGATGCACTATTTCAACTCCAACTCTCATGAAACTTGATAGACATATACTTGGTGTTGTGACATCCTCCCATAAAATATTTAGAGAATAATATGACCAATTGGTCAACCTAATATAGCATTAAACAAAACTGACTAGATTAATCCAATTTTTGAGATAGGTCTTGTCTCTCTATTTTTTGACTTAACAAAGATCATATCTACACATCAAGAAATAACTCATAAAAATTTCAAGCTAAAAGGATTTGAATTAGATATGTTTCTACCTTAAAAAGTACCTTAATAGTAAAATTGTCTTAAATGGGACAGCAAAGCTATATCAGTAAGTTTAGAATAATTAATGAAGTTGGGTTCTTATAATTCCGGCAAGCACTTGCTTTGACATTTACACAAGGGGCATACCAAATTCCAAACCTGTTTAAGTTCATTCTTCTCACAACTAAACCCAAAACACTCATGGCAATAAATGATAGAAATCAACAACATAAAAGTTATAACATATACCGTTCCATGCTAAACTTCATTAGAATCGTTCTTTAACATTCAAATTCTCATAATTATGCCTCAAAGTTTAGGATTCATAAAATAAGATAAGGGATTCAAAAATCATCAAGTTTTTAGTATATAACATTAATCAATTCACTTTTACCAAGATATGAGTAACTACTTACCTTACTCAATCCTTATAATGCTTCCAAAATTTTAAAATAAAGTTTCTTGATCTTTGTCTAATTCATGATCAATATCTATCCATGATCCATGAGGACTTTAAATGGAATTGAGAGAATGCAAGAAACCCCCAAGGATGCAACCCAATTTTAGAAATCAAGCCATGAAGTACAGATTCAAATTTAAGATGACTTCCTCCTACTTTGGGCCCCCCTTTTTTCTCTTTGGACTCAAAGGCCCAAACCAGGGCACAAGCTTGGGCTCCTGGGCACCCTGGCTATCTCCCTAAGGTTGTGGCTGCCCAGGCTTGGGTGCCTAGGTGCCCAAGTGGCAGCCATGGCCGATGGGTGCTACAAAATGGCCCCCATCGGTCCCTAATCTCCAAGAGCCACCCCTAATTTAGTTTAGCCACAAAATCATGGTCCAAGGCACCTAACAACACTAGCCAAAGCTAATTTAAATGTCATCAAGACTCAAGCACAATTTTTCTCACTTAAACATCTATCTATCCCTTCACATTCATGACACCCTCTTAGCTCAATACATTGTTTTCTTCTATGGTTTCCTTTAATTTCATGATTCTAAAGTCATTTAAGACACCAAACTTTTTTTTTCCTCATGGCCCATCTATTAATTTAGCATAAATCATAGTTCTCCACTTAGGGTTTCTTTTTATCTTGTGAGAATGCAAGAAGAAGAAGAAGTTCGGTTCTTATCTTAAAGGGAGGAATCCCATGTACGGAGGTGGCAGCCGGCGGTGAAGGTTACTAAAAGTGATGGTGGAGGTGCCCAAAAGTCTTCATGGCCATGGTTGGGGGAGGGAGGATGCGTGAAGAGGAGAAAGATGAAGAATGAAGCATTAGGTGTTTGTGTGTGTGTTTTAATGGGTGTGTGGGTCCTATTTATTTTCAAATTAGTCCCTCTTCCATGAAGCACTCCAATTAGAACTTCAGGAGAATTTTAGAAATACTTTTCGAAAAATAATTAGGGTATCAATACCACATCTTAGTAAAACACAACACGTACCTCAAATTTCTATTTCACTACACATTTTAGAAAAAGATATTGAACTTTAAATTTTATTCACTTTAATCCCTGTTAGAGTCTTAGGCCCCCCTTTAACTCTATTACCACCATCATCGTGACACCAACCATACCTTGAATACCTCTTAAGGTCTAGTCACCTTAAAAGATTCTCATTTGTCCCCTCACATGAAGATTAAATATTTTTTTCTCTCCTTTCATTTGGTCCTTCAAGCTCTTCCTTATCCCACACAAGCATCTACATAAACATACATGTGTGAGGTTTAGCCTTAACTCGGGTATCTAATACCTCGGGTATTACACCGAAGGTCATAATAGTCTCTCAACTCAAAGGTCGTAAAAGAAAATCTCCAGCAAGCCATACAACATACAATGTGTATTTCATACCAGCTGTACTATACAAAGCATGAGATACACTCAAATCTATGTATAACAATTCAATCTCCAATATAAATATGTAATTCAATGCACACACAAATAAGGAGATGTCATGCCTCCATGACCTGAATGCCATAATGTCCCTCAGCCAAAGACCCTAAAGGTCTCTTGTGGGGAACCACTTCACCCTACTTACATTGCTTTCACAATGCAAACCCACAGTTAAATGCCCAAAGGCCCTATGTGAGTATCTCCCTTCCCGATGAAATTTCATTCCCATAATCCGTAACAGCACCTTTGCCTAAAAGTGCTACGTCCCCTTGCCTAGAGATGAACTACCCCTCACCACCATATGGAATGGTGTGACCAACTCAAAATTTTGGATAGCTTACCCAAGATGCATACTTAATGTCAATAAGCCCCCAAAACTAGACCCATGAGAATAAAACAACCTCTTCCAAACAAGAATAGGTTTCCACTATGCTAGGCCCCTGTAAGGGGCACTTCCCACTCCCAATCATCACACTTCAAGAATAACCTATATTTTGCCTAAATCAATGCCATGCACAATGAAATGTGCATTCCCAACAAGAATTCTCAAAGTTTAAGACGAACTGTTAATCTCCATGCAACACGTAACCACATAATCTCCAAGGCATAAAGCCTTATAGTCCCCAAGGCAAGGGGCTACTAAAACCTCTGTGGCATAAGGCCACACAATCTTTATTGTAGGAAATAAACATACATAAATATAAACCAACACAACTAGGCACCATCAAGAACTAACTAAACAATTGTGGCTCTAACCCCTAGTTATCGAAGATTTCTCCTATAGACACATCTCAACTCCCTTAATATAATCTTGTTTCCCATACCATGATTCCTAACCATGCTTACGAGCATTTAAACATGGTAATGATACGATATTTATACATACAAGTAAGTATCATAATCTTAAAGTAATTAAGATGATTAACTTGTAAAGAATATCCTATTCACCTGGAATTTGCTTCTAAAACCTTACCAAGAAGCACCTTGAACTCTCCATATGTTTACGATTCACCTATTGACACCAACCAAGGCAAGAATTTGCACACAAAGCAAGCACCAAGGGCTGCCCAGATAGTGGCGCCTGAGGCGCCTAAGCCCTCCCAAGCAAATCCCTAGCTCCAGCTTGTGGTGCCTTGGGCACCCACCTTGGCGCCTGGGGCACCACAACCCTTAACAAGTTATCCTTCATGTTCAGGCCATAGCGCCCCGGGCACAAAGGCCTGAACTCTCGGGTTCCTTCACATTGTATAGTGCCTTAAGTGCCAACCTTGGCACCTTATATGCCTATAGCTGAGAGCATGTGACAGCTTTGTAATGTTCTCCAAAATCCCTCCCAAACTCTTCTTTCAACTCCCAAATCTTTCCTTATTCAAATAGGCATGAAACAAACATCAAAGGTGGTGTTTTGGGCTCTAAAAACTCTTCCAAATCCTCACAAATCCATGGTTCCAAGTTTATGAAAGATTTCTCCCTAAATTTCCCAAACAAAGGAAACTCTCCAATCAAGCTCCGACATCTCCCACAAATACCACATATTACTCATCTTTGATGAGGATTTTAGAAATAAAAACAAGAGAACTCCATAGAATGCTCAAATACAACTGTCCCTATCCTCATACAAACTAGGGCACACAACAAAGAGAGCTAGGGAAAAGAAAATCTCACTAACCTTGCATGAGGAGCCTCCAGTGAAGTTGGTGGTCGCCGGAGAACAGATTCCTCCTGAAGGTGATGGTGGTCTTGGTGAAGAGAGCCAAGTGTAGGTGTTTGTGAGGGAGAAAGAAGGGAAATAGGAGAAAGGCATGAGAATGGGTATTGGCCATCCAAGGGCAATGTGTGTGTGTGTGTTATATCTTTATTTAATTTGTTAGAAATTATAGTTTTGTCCCTCTTCCATGAAAAGTTTGAAGATCAAGGCAAAATTAGATATCCAATTAAATATTCACTATGCACACTCTGACTTGACATCAAAACAACTCCACCCAACACTCCTGAAATAAACTTAAAATCAATTCCCAAAACAAAACATAGAAAAATTTTTCTTTTCACTTTAGTCCCTTTCATAGCCCTTGAGCACATAAAGTCTCATCGAACGGAGTGTATCCTATGCAAGACCATGTCTATTCCACCACCTCAATCCCTCTCCAAGTCCTCAATTACCAACTTTTCCCACGAATCTCCATTTTCTCCATTATTGCAATTAGGTCCCTCCTCAGAGGTTACTCCAAAAACATAACCAATAAAGTTACCCATGCTCATTCTTGTGTGCATTACGAGTGCTCATACCCAATTTGGACGACCTTCAAAGGTCAAATATTCAAAATTTTAGGCACACGTAAAAGAAAACTCCTCATACGAGCCTATACCGACTCGAGTTATTATAAATGCCAAAAATACCCCTTCTTCCTCCTCGTCCTCCTCTTTCTTTTTGCTTTTTCTTTTTACCTCCCTCCATCCTTTTGATTTTTTTTCCTATTATTTATAAGGTGTTTGAATGGTTAAAAGTTATCTTTACGTTTCACCCTTGAGAATCTAAACTACAATATTTCTCCTCATGTTGTGAAAATTTCCCAAACTGCATATATGCTATATAATAACAATCTACTTCATAAAATTAAGCACATATTTCACAATAAAAAAAAAATAAAGGAACAAACAAGATCAATTACTCAATTATTGTCAAGCATTATGGTTCATGAGTCTTTTTGCGGAAATTAGAACATACATTTCCTTTGCCAAACCCTATCCACCCTTATTGCTCCACGACCACCCTTATTGCCCCACAATATAGAGGATGATTTCATCATATATAATTAAAATAAAATTCTTCCCTCAAGGTTTAAAACAGACAAGAACAATTCACATCACGTACACTAAACATAGCTCCATTTAAGGTGAACAAGTAAACAATGTAACTAGTCAATATCAAAATCAACATCACAATCTCAACAACTTAGTCATAACCAATAAGTGCTCTATACGTGTGCTTGAGTGTCAACAAATGCATGATAATATAAAATTAATGAGTAATCTTTGATGTCATCTTAATCTTGGGCATAAGTCATTACTTATCTAAGAAAATTCATGCATTTGTATGACATTCTTCTTATCATGATTCTAAGCCACAACATATAAGGCCAAAAGAAAGAAATTTTTTAAGTTATTCAAGCAACAAAATATGATAACTTGTAAAAGGGTACGAATATTATCCACGTCATAAATTTCTACCTTCCTAAGGTTAAAATTCAATGATTATGAGTTCCCAAGGGTCCTACAATTATTAGATATGTAAAAGGGGTAAGAAAAGAAAATTTTAGTGAAAGTTACTATGATGGGTTCCTTAGGCACCATAGTGCTAGGCCTTACTTGGTCATAACCCAAAGAAGGGGTGCTCTTGGTGGGTTGGCTGGCACCTTGGGGACCAACCACCTGGGAGCATCCTTCAATATGATTTCTACTTCTTCCTCATTCACCACTTCCTAACCATCAAACTCAATAATTGGGGTAACTACGGTTTCATAAATGTCCCAGCAACCAAAGAAATCATTAATAAACACTAACCAACCTCCAAATCAATCTGTACAACATAAATTTCATCATATGCCTCAAAATCCCCAAATTTACTCTTAGATAAGGTTCATGCATTTTTTCCTTGATTTCAACTATATGCCACCATTCTTACACATTCTTAGGGTAGATAAACTATAAGAGGACACAAAGGGGACTACCCAAACCTATCCCACATGTTTTAACCCAATAGTTTCTCATTTCCTAATCTTAGGGTCTAGAGGTGTGAAATCCGTAAAGAGAATAGGCAAGGGGAGGGATGTCTACCTCAATTTGTTGTTCTTTGGGATGAGGGAAGGTTGTCGAAGCACAAGGAGTAACTAAAGAAGGACTTGCTTGGTTGGGAATGAGGTGGTGTGGAAAGGAAAGTATGGAAGAGTATGGAATGGAAAATGGAGAAATGATTGTATGGAATGGAAAATGGAGAAAATGACTAAGTGTGGGGATATAAGCCTTATATGCTAAGGAGAGGCACAAAGGTAATTTCATTATAAGTCTACATGCATGCACCATACATCATAAATTTTCCAAGAATCATCATACACATCATAATATGCATGAAATTCAATTTTCACACTTACACACAAACTTTTTATTATTTTTAGTTTAGTCCTCCATATAACATACATTACATATAGCACATTGACATAAACTTACAAACATTCAATAGATAAAATATATGGGTATTACATGGCCTATTCATTGACAACTAAAATATGACAAAAGTTATCAATTTCTAAAAAGAAAAGAAATGAAGAAAAGAAAAGGAGAAGAGAAAGGATAGAGAAAGGGGAGAAAGAAGAAAAAAAGACGAGAAAGAAAGTACAAGAGGGTGAGGGTTTGTGAGGAGGAAAGAAGTATAAGAAGAAGATGGGGCATTTTTCTTTTTATTAATGGAGGAATTATGAGCATTTTGATCATTTTAAGTTCTCATCTGACGCAACACATCTAAGGTGAATGATTTGACACTAATGTATGCAAGATGAGATGTCATGTTAACCTCTACTAGAACAAAGATTAGTGACAGACTAAAATTGTCACTATTTCCTGTCGTTTTTGATGAATTTCAGAATTCTTCATTAATTTTTTCAACATTTTGGAATTTAGTGCTGAAATGAAATTCATCACCTAAAATCTGTTACAAAATAGTGACAGATATCATTATGTCACAAAATGTGCAAAATTTTGTCATTAATTTCACAATTTACTAAAAAATTATGTTCGTCACTAAATTTTGTGACTAATTTAGTGACTGATTGGTTTTGCCATTAATTCAATCACTAAATCACTAAATTTGTGATAGATATTTTTTCGTCACTAATCTATTACGATTTTTTTCCATCATTAATTTAGTGATGGATCAAATTTGTGACAAAAATAATTTCCATCACAAATTTCCATCATTAAATTTAGCAACTCTTTTTTTTTTTCTGAAAAAATGAAAGAAATTATCAAAAAAAAATTCTCAAGCACAAGTTTAGACACACCATCATATTTCTTCATTCTCTTAATTAATTAATTAATTAATTAATTAATTAATAATAATAATAATAATAATTACATAATGTAATTCTCTCTCCCCTCTTCAATCTAATGGAATTGGAATATTCTATGATGTCCATTATTTCTACGTCATGGTAACATTACTTCTCCGTTGTCCAATTGAGCAGAATGGATAGCATCCCACGTGTCCACATTAACAACCTTTTTTGTTTTGAATAACATTAACCAATCAGAGAGCAACACATGGCTACCCAATTAAAAAGAAAATAATCTCAATGTTTTCATCATAGCTCGAACGCGTGACTGCCACAACCTTTTCCGCCAAGAATCGATTGGACGGTAGTTACAAAAAAAAAGGGCTACACGGAGGTTGTGCATTCGAGCCACGGTGAAGATGTTGGGATTATTTTCTTGTTAACCGGTTAGACATGTGTGACTGTCTAATTGGTTAATGTTTTTCAAAGAAAGAGACTGTCGACGTGGATGCATTAGATGCTATCCATCCCAGGCGATCAAACGGTGGAGAAGTAATGTTACTGTGATGTAGAAATAATGGACGTCAAACAATCCAGTTCCAATATAACCCATTTGGATTGAGGGATATGAGAACAAGACCTTAGCACTCTCCTTTTACAAATAATCTTTCATGACTTTAGCATTTATATTAATTATTTCATGAGAATGGAAACCTAACGAAATCTTTCCAATAATTTATAAATAAATTATTTATGCATTAATAAAAAAGTCTTTTATATATTTAAATTATTATAGCGTTTATATTAAGTATTTTTTTGAACTATATTTCACTATATTTTAAAATTTGATCAGCAGAAAAAAAAATTATTATAACATTAATTTATTTTTGCTCCTGATACTGCTAAATAAACTTAAATTGCCTATATTGAAATTCTTAAATCTTTCTCTATTATTAATTGAGCCATATCAATTTATTTGAACTTGATTCTTTTAATATAAATTCGTATAAATTCTTCAAAAACACTAGGATTAATTATTGGTAAAAGAATTACCTAGGATTTTAGGATTTTTTTCCCGTTAGCCCAAATGTCTAATTCTTTTTTAGTACTTTTATATCTAATATTTATATAATATAATAACTATTAATATGATTTTCATGTATATAAAAATACTCACTTGTTAAAATTTATAATTTTAAAAACAAAAAGTAAATACTATTAATAAATACTTCCTTCCTTACTTTTTTATAGGGCTTTGAGATCCAATACTATTAAAATATGGGGTTGTTTCTCCTTAACCAGGTGGTGCATGCTTGTTGTAGTAATTGTTATAAAAATTTTTGGTCTTTTGAGTGTTGATATTGAATTACATATATATTAATTTGTACTACATATTAAATTATTAAAGAAGAATCATTATATTTAAATTATTTAAAAATATTTTTAACTATGTTATATATATTTAAATTAAATATTATAACAGTTAATGTTGAATTAAAATATTTTAAAAATAAAAAAACCTCTTATATAATTAATTAATTAATTAATATATATATATATAACTGTTGTCTCACCATTGCTAAGAAACATTCATAGCACAAATGGTCAATCACACAACAGACATCCACCAAGTCACGGGTCTTCGCTCTGCTGTTGCCTGATCCTTGCACAAAATTTTTGAGGATTCATGACAAAAAATTCTGTCACAAGGAATTTTTCATCCAAATTAATGACAGAAGTAAATCATTCATATGGATTTTCTAATGCTGATTTTAGTGATGGATTTGTAATGAAAATTTTTGTCAAATACATCACTAAAAATAGTTTTATTGGTGAATTTTTTGGTCACTAAATTCATTTTTTTTAGTAGTAAGCATCTGTTATTAAATATTTGAATGGTGTTACTCTCAAGAATATAATTAAAACTAATTTTGGGAACATATAGATTATAGTTGATATAAAATAAAGTTTTGAGTTATAGTTAAAATATGAGTCAAAGTGTAGAGGCATGAATAGTACTTTTACTTATTCGGGAACTAAATTATATAGAGCTAAATTTTTAGAAACTAAATAATTCATCTATGTACCTTTCAAGCTATGTACTGCCATTGAAAATACGTAAATCTTTGAGTAAATTATTGATTTGAACCTCGAAAAATTATAGTTGTTTTAATTTAATTCTTAAAAAATTAAGTGTTTCAATTCAATCTATGAAATATTTAAATTCTTTTAATTTGGTCATTTTTTTGTTGATAAATCACAAAATTTAGTATTAAAGAGTTAGAAGTCATTTTGACAATCAAATAGTGCAAATTAATACCAACAGAATCTTTCAAGGACTACATTGAAACGTTTTATTTTTTAGCAACTAAACTTAGATATAATTGTAAGTCACGTAAGGACTAGATCAATAACTCAATCTGAATCTTTTGCTTTGCCATAAAACACTCACCCACCGTCTCTTACACTATAATACATATAAATATGCTTCTCGAGTGGAAAGGGTGATATACATACTGAATAACAGTCAAGGTACATCCAAAGAGCACAATACATAGTAGTTACACATAGGAGAGGAACCTTTCTATTTTATTAAACATGATCTATCTTTTATGACATTCTCCAAATTGTTTTCTTCTTTTGGATAAAGATGGAATCTAATTCCAAATTCTTGCCACTACATGACACCTTGCCAATGTCATATTATGATAATTGTCAATAAATTTGTCATTTACAAATTTGTACAAAACGTAAGAATTGGCAACCACACATAAGGATTAATTATTTGACCATGAAAATAAAGAACCAGCTCTTGACAGAATAGATAATATTGTTGTGTATAACCATGAACAAGGATCACATGGCAGATCTTAGCCAGACTCTATTATTGCTTGAGACATCGCTGTCCCTAATTTCCCATAGAACCTCTCTAAAGGGAATGGCTGTACTAAAATGAATGGAAGATATTGGTGTTAATTTCTTACCATCCAAGCCTGTGGCCAACATTTATTTCAACTATATTTAGATGCCCTAAAGCGTGGCTACAATTAATACCATAAAGAAGAATTTGACATAAAGGGTGTGATTACTAAGTAGTTGGTGGATTTATAAATGCTAGAGCAAGATAGGACACTAGAACAACGCAATGATCTTATCAATAAGATAAAAAAAAAATTTTTTTTATTATTTGGGACAAATTGCTTATGCAATTTGGACTTTTGTTACAAAAATGGTTAAGGGTATACACAAGAGAAAATGAAAGAAATAATGAGAATGAAAATGAAGTATTTTACTAAAATATCTTAATTTTTTATTTTAAAAAAAATAAATTTAATTTTTTTAAGAGAGTAGTTTGAACAATTTTTTATTATCTCTCTTTTTCCTTCAACCACTCTCACCCTCAAACTTTGTACCAAAAGTGCGGTTTAGCTCTCAATGGTTGAACCAATATATATATATATATATATATATATATATATATAATTTAGGATTTATGTGAATTATTTTTAATTATTACAATCTTGACTTGTATCTAATAGTAATAGATGAGAGTTTGAGTTATAATGAATTTGATTTTCTTAATGAAAATTTCCGGCAGATTATCAAGCAAAGAGGCATTTTTTGTGGTTATTATTGCTACATTGTCATTTATAAGGTCAAAATGATGACACGAAATCAAATTATAAGTATTTTGTAAATTATTCATCAGTCGCAATTAGAGTAATTTTAATTTAATTGGAAAATGATTCAAGTCGTGTCGACGAGGCCTTCTCCTTTTGGAATTCTGTTTTAAAACTCTCATAAATTATTTGAAGACTTCTCATTAATTTAGTGGGTAATGGTAGTACATGCATTGCTGATATTTCAAATAAGTTGACAACAAATTATGACACGATTGAATTGTCTCGAATTCACAACAGAGTGAATCAAAATTTTAATTTTTGCTAGAAAATGTGATGATATTTAGTGCCTGGTAATATTTTGAGTAAAATTGTCTTCATCAAAAGACAAATGTAAAAAATAAAAATTGAATTGGCTCATTTAATAAATAATTTTAAATTATCATTTTTTATATGACCATATTGACCAATAGTTAACCAGTCAGTCTATAGGTTATTTTTTAAATTATATTTTAATAATAATTAAATAATGTTGATAAATTTTTACCTTTTTTTAAAATTTTTTTTAAACAAATAATAGAGAATTAACGTTATTGAGATAAAAATGATATGTCTAAACTTAATGTTTTTCTTAAAAAGAAAAACTAGTGTTGTCTACCTTTTAAAAGTTTTTATCAATCGACCTTCTTTTTTTCACTTTTTTTTTTATTATGGTAAGAAGAAAGTATTGTCCGAACACATAGAAGCTTTATGAATCTACATTCATCAATCTTCACTTAAGCTATTTATATTTATATATATATTTTTTCATAGATTAGCTTGCTCAAACCTGCAGGGGTTAGATCTAGCATAAAGGAAACCCCACAAGACAACAAACTAAAATTTTAATTCTTAGTGGGAGAGTTGTTTACATTTAATACTTGATTGTATGTTAAGCATTATTGTCTTTCGTAAAAAATACCTGTACATTAAACCTGCCGAGCACAATAGGCCCAAATCAATTATACATATTTATAAAAATAATAAAGTGCACATCAAATAGTAAAATATTATATATATGATATAAAATATATATTATAGTATTAAAAATATTTTATATACGTATTTAATATTAAAATGTATAATTTATATAATATATATCTTTTAACTTTTATTGATATATACTATATAATAGATAAAAAAATTTTCATATTTAAATGAATATTCAATTGTTTACCATATATTTCATGTTATAATTGTATAACAATATAATTGAGGTATTTTATTTCATACAAAAGTAAGATTTTTTTCTATAAATCTTAACAGCGTACATGTAAATTATGGATTGGATTAAAAAGTTCATCCTTATTTTTCAAACAAGCCAAACCTATTTTACTGTACAAAAACTCGATTTGTTTTTAAATGAGCAATTTTTAACTCTTTCTACTTTAAATCCTTGCTCTCTAATTCATTTATATGAAGAAATTTCAAAATGAGCAGCTTTTTCTCAAGTTGATACTTGCGTACATGAATTATTATTTGAACAAACAATCAGCAATTTCAAATTGTTTAGTCCCAATAAATACATATTTTAAACAGATATGGTACACATATATTGCAAGTTTGGATTAAGACGAATGTATACCCTTTCTATGCCCCATGCCAACCACTGATTCGTAAATCTTCTAAACTCGTATCAAAACCTTTTTTTTTTAAATGCACAAAACACCGTTGCACTTTACTTTTTTCAACTTCAAAACTTAACAAAACACTTCTTTCAATTTTTGAAGTTGTGCAAAAATAAAAAATCCCTCCGTTAGTATTAACATTAGTCAAATTGTTAGTCAATTGTCACATTATCATAATAATATCTAGTCAAATTAAATTTGTCTATGTAAACACTGAGGTGGAAGGGGTATTTATGACATTTTAACAAAAAAGAATTTATTTAAATAAAAATAATCAAAAAACACAAATAATATATTAAAAAAAAGTTCATTTAAATAAAATCTAATCCAATTCATATTATTAGATGGGGCTGGTGTGGCTGCAAATAAGTAAAGACTTGAAAGATACTAACATTACTTAGAACTCAATGGAACAAATACCTAGAAGTAGAAATAATCATCAGTGTATTACAATGTGAGAAAGAAAGAATTTTTTAGAGAATGTGTAATATCTATAAATTTTATTTGTGTGGGGGCAATGTATTTTCATGTGTGACTTAACTATGTTTAGAGGGACCAAACTTAAAGAAATGGAAAGTTGGTGGTTAATTGTTAAATTGCATTCTTGTATATGTTATAATGGTTTATGATGATTTTTGATAACTTTATAGTTATGTGATGTATGAACATTGTAAGGAGAGAAAATTTTGCTCTAGTCCCTCCTCTCCTATAAAGCTCCCCCCTACACTTAGAAACATACACATACCATTCCCACACCTCCTTTCTTCCTTCTATCACACAGCCCTCTCAAATCTAATTCCTTTACCATCCAGTGAACTCTTGTTTCCCAACGGATTTCCTCCGCTTTAGGAACATCATTTGAGGAAGGAATCATCTCTCCTCCCCCACTTTTATTGTGAATTTCGAACATCTAAGTCCCTAGAGCTAGAACATGTGGAATTCTTGAATTTTTGCTTATGGAATAGGTTGGGAAAGGTCCCACAAGTTCTCCTAAGATGGGTTTAGCCTAGATTATGTCAAAATTGGGGCTTGGTGGCTAAAAAATTGGTAGAGAGCTTATGAACCCTAAATTGAATGAAATTGGGGATTTTGATTTTCATGATGCATTGTGGGCTTGTAACTTGATTTTGATGTTTGGTTGGCGTTTATTATTGTATTTTGTGGTTATTGGAAATTTTTATGATGCTCCATTGATGCATTTATGGAGGTTAGTGAGGGGGTGAGGATTTGGGGTTGAAGAAGAAGAGAAAATCATGCTTAGAGGCTAGCTCCAGTGGTGAGCACCCCAAGCGCCAAGGCTAGCATCCAAGACATTAGCCAACCCGAGAGTAGTCGTGTTGGCACCCTAAGCTGCAGACTTAGTGCCCCAAGTTTCGGACACCCAAGGTGAAGCTTGGTGCTCAAGGTGCCAAGAGCTATAATCTCTCTAAATTCTCTCTTCCTTACCTCTTTTCATTGTTGTGCCTTCATAGGACCTTTGTGGGATACCTATCCATCAAGTTTTATCTCAAAAGGAAGTGAAATTGCTTTAGTTTGAAACCCAGTGAGTGGGTAACCCTATCTTATTGAAAATTATATTCCTATTGCTCACCTTTACTAATATGAACTTCAATTTTTCATTATGCTTGAAACAAAACATTGAAGAGCTGAGTATAATAAGATATGAACTGCATGAGATCCTTTCTTCTATCACTTGTGAACACATGAGGATCATTTCATTGGCTTAGATGAATTGTAAGAGTGTGAATTATAATGAGCCTTGGGGCTAGTAGGCCTGATGACATCAACGCCCTACATAAAAAACGGCTACAGCATAATCAATTTATGTAAGGGAACTGACGTCGCATGGATCTTGTCAGCATATTCGATACAGTCCCTTTCCATGGTTAACCAAAAGTAACCTCACCTTTGGACTTGTCTAGCCATCATGTGCTCTCATTCACATGTGTCTCGTAGACACCCACCCTCATGAATTTCTATCATGATTGATGTCATATTCCAAGACCGAGCATGTGACAAGCGCAGAAGAGGACCTCAACCCCTCTCCCGTAAGCCTTACTTTTACCCAAAATGCAGTAATATGTCAGCCTTATATATATATATATATATATATATATATATATATATATATATAATTTTACAAGTTATTTTGTTAATTTTTTTTCTTTTAACATACCAATCAAACCATCCGAACAATTATTTCCAATTATATCAGTCTCATCACGATTTATACCCATAGTCAACCATACACAAGTTGAAGTAACAATCAAGTTTTAGCTAACACACATAAACTAAGTGACCTAACTGATAACAGAGTCAACTAGAATACATAAAAAAAAAAAAAGAGAGAACAGAAATGACCCTTACTCTAAACAAGGGGAACCAGACACAAATCACTACCGTCGTTATGCTTCTTTTGTACCTGAAAAAGATTAAGGTATGAGTCACACTAACCTAGTGATGAAAGCTTTATCCTACCTCCATACGTAAATATAATTCACATACATATAAAGAAAGAAAGAAAAAATATTGATACGATCATATATATGGTTATAGATATACTCACTTATACACGAAAGATCTATTAATAGATAATCCATACAAATTTCATATAATCCCCATCCTTATGCCTCCGAAAAACCTCCATATGTGCTAGTGCCCCAGCACCATAACAACCATCATAACCCATGCCAGTACATGACACTATACCAACCATAATAACCTGTGCCAATACTAGACACCATACCAACCATAATAACCTATGCCAGTACCTAGCACCATAACAACCATAATAACTTGTGCCAGTATAATAACTCGTAACAGTACCCGGCACCATAAATACCATAATAACTCGTAATAGTACCCGACACCATATCAACCATAATAACTTGTGCTAGTACCCGGCACCATATCAAGTTATAACCAGAATCATATCGCAAACAAAATTCTTACTAAGTGCCCCACCTCAACACTGCTTATATGTCACAGTATAATATGATTCCAAATCATTCATAGCAACAAACAAATTAGTCAATTACATTCAAGAGAAGTCTCAATCATCCACAACTCCAACAACCTCATCATCCATCATGTACTATAACACACATTCGTATGACTTGGCCCACATTTATTATTTAAGAGGTATATCATACTGATGCAATATTCCATCAATAATTCCCATAATAATTTATATATCGCTATCGAGTTACTAATGTCCCAATCATTTACCACAAATTTAATGCATCAATATCTAAACCCATGTACGCTTGCAACCATACCACATTTTCAAATAAATGAGTTGAGTTATGTACAAGGGAGTATAGGTGTGTACATATTCGCCTAAAGGAGAAACACAGGTTGGTACATTCATATACACGCTTACTTTAAGGCACATGTCATAAAAACCTCATGGGTTTGCATGTGTGAGTACACCTATGTGTATATATATGTATGAGCACATATGTATTCATTTCCTCTATACTCAATTTGAAAGTAAATAGGTAAGTACATGCCTATACACCCCTCAAGTTGCTCTTATAGCCATTGGTATGATTATATGTAACATCCTGATTTAATACCTATTAAATAGTTTTAATAATTAAGAGAGATTACTACTAAATATTAAATATTCAATATTTAGGAGAAATTTTTATACAAATTAAAT
Source organism: Biancaea sappan (assembly GCA_037074585.1). NCBI lineage: Eukaryota > Viridiplantae > Streptophyta > Magnoliopsida > Fabales > Fabaceae > Biancaea > Biancaea sappan. The sequence goes on along the minus strand of CM073494.1, from coordinate 40,861,417 downwards.
TTGATTAAAAGGAAAATAAAATATTATTAAATATTGGATATTTAATATTACCTCATTTTCAATCTAGTCCTAGCTCTAAGATTTATTTGTAGGAACTTAAAATAACTATAAATAATAATATATATTTAAACAAGTGGAACTATAAAGAAAATAATACTATATATAATAATAATAATAATAATAATAATAATAATAATAATAATAATAATAATAATGTATGGCAGCACATGATTCTCGGTGGGAGAGAAAAACACGACAACAAAAAAAAAAAATATATATATATATATAAACAATAGTTGTATGATTGAATCAAGTGGACATTGCTTAGTCCATATTTTTGGCCAAGAGATGATAGGATAGCAAAAGGAAAAGAATATATATCAGCACATATATACATCATGAACTTGAACCATGACAGCAAAAACTTCAGCTTCTTCGCTCTCGGCGAAAACCTTTCCAACTTGAACCATTTCCACTTGCTCTCCTTTTCCATCTATAAATAAGCCACCTCTCCGTCCCTTCCCTGCACCATCCTCAGACGCGAGAGAGAGAGAGAGAGAGCTCTGTTTCTCTCACGTAAAAACAGAGTGCTTTCTCGTGAAGTTTAAGGGAGAAAATGGTGAAAGAAGCTAGTATATAGGTGATCGAAATTCTTAGGCAGTTGAGTAGCAGATTGTGCAACTGAGTTTTTGAGGTTTTCATCAAGTTGTGGCTTGAAACCGAGGTGGAGGAGAAGAAACCCCAAAAACAGAGCATGTACGAGAAAGTGAGTTTATCAATTCTAAAACTTGATTTTTGATTCATTTTCTTTCATGATTCTGGTCTAAACTAATGTAATGAGTCTTCAATCTAGTTACAATAAAATTTTAGGTTGATCTGGATGCCAGACCAAGGAGAAAATAAGAGACAAACTATGACAGTAAACTGTCGGGACTAAACTGCAAAACTTGAAAAATTTACTGGGGTTGATTTGATTTTGAAACAACATATATTGACAATCTATGGACCTACATGAAGTGAATATGAGCTCAAATGAAGTAAAGTATAAAAGGAAAATTTTGATCAAGGACCTAAGTGAATAATTAAAAGAGTTTTTTGATAAATGACAAAATTGAAACAGAATTCAGTTTAAATTAAATTTATGGATGGATAAGGAGGGACTGAACTGAAGTTTAATACTAAACTTATATTCCAAATGAAAAGTAATTAATTTTGATTAAATTAGTTATATATATTTATATTATGTATATCTATATTATGTATATATTTATGTGTGTGTGTATATATATATATATACTATGTATATGTATAAGTATATATGTAAATGTATATGTTTATTTCAGAAAGCTAATTATGTATATATAGGTTTATCTAAATTTATATACATGTATATGTTTATTAAATAAACAAATTATATATGTATATATATTATTTGACTAAATTAGTAAAGTTTATAATGAAATCATTGTATGAGGATTCAATTGAAAGTAAGAGAATTTACTAGAAAAATATATTATACTAATTTAGAATTTAGAATATTAGATGTAAACTTAATTTGTATATTTTAATTAGAAAAATGACTCAAGAATCCTAATTGAATTTGGGAATTTAAATAAGCTAAATCATTGATTTAATTCAAGTGGGTAGTATTTTAGAGTTTTTTTATTTAAGATTTTAAATAAGGTTATACTATTTGAATAGGCCAATTTCTAGAAGGATTGAATAGCTGTTTGAGCTAAGGGTATGACTACAAATTTCAAGTAATTCTAGCACTCATAAAAGCACCTTTTTCTAGGTTTATTTATGAAAGTTTCTCCTATGAATATTATGAACTTCCATGAATATGTATGAATTATATATGGCAATTAGACTCTATTCCCAAAGTAATGAATAGAAGATTAAGTGGTTCCCAAAGATAGTGAACTGAATACATACATGTTCCCAAAATAGTGAACAAAGCGCAAATACTTGAGACCACAAAGTTTGGTCATAGCTTCAAATTCTATAGTAGAGAATTGAAGTGAACTGTTTCATGTGTGATATTAATGATTATGATGATTTATAATTGCCTATATATTCATGGATGGATTTATGAACTTATTATGCTTTTATGACTAGGATGGTTTCTTTTGCAAATATTTTACTAAATTAAAATGCTGGCTATTGATGTATCCATCTCACTTTTCCATGTTTTTAATTTACCATTCTAGGGTTTCCTACATAAGGAAATGGCTACACTAAATTAGAGTGAAACCAAGGTATCTGCTAAGTAATCAAGAAAAAAGTTCACTCTAGGAGAATATGTGATTACAACCTTTGTATAAGATTGAGGTTATGTAATTTAAGATGTAATTTATTTTGTTAAGAACACATTTTATATTTATGTAATAATTTAATTAAGAGAAGTTTTAGTTTAGATTTGAAGTGTTCAAAATGAAATTCTAACAAAAAAAATTATTAGTAAAATTGAGCAGGTTACATTATACATTTACATAATTAAATATATGTATATATACATCGTTTTATTACGTACAATCGTCCATAGAAATAATTCGCATTAGTGCATATTCCTCAACTATTTCAATACATACAATAAGTTCATGACTTCCACAATAATATCAAGTCTGAAACTTAAACAAACCATGCTATAATCACTACTCTTATATACACATCCTCAACTAGTTAATATAATTCAATACAATGCAATTGGCAATAATTTCCAAGTCAATCACATACGTTACATTCCATATGGATTTACATATGTTAAGTATATGGAAGATCCTTCCTTCGAGGCACCACACATAATGCATATATAGAATTTAATGCTTAGCTCATAACTTGAAGCTACACAAATATATATATATATATATATATATATGTACAATAAAGTGTGTGAGAGAATTTAGGCAAGATAAAGTAGAAACCCCTCACCTCTTATCCAAGTTAGCTAATCCTCCTCAAGAGATTTGGAAGATGCTTGAAAGAGTCTATTCCTATAAGGTAACCATGTCAAAATATGTTTAGGTCACAAAATAAGGAACTCCTTATCACAAGTTTTGACCATTCCTCACTCATTTAGTCATAAATCTTAAATAATAAGGAATTTTCAATTCATTCTTGTTTCATGAAAAAATAGACTCAAATTCCTTTCCAATGATATAATATTCATTAACAACGAAGTTCAGATGATAGAGTTATAATATTTTGAAAATCGGCTAAAAATTGCCAAAAACACTGTCTCGAAACACTCCCCCACACTGCCCTACACGTGCCTAGGAAAGATTGGATGCCCTGTTATTACAATTTCCGACTTCTCTAAGGTTTTTCCTTTATCCTAGACCAATTTTTCACCAAATTTGATGATTCTTTCCATGGTTTTGCTTTGGCAATGATTAGAGAATATCTACATACCCAAATCCTAGATTATATCCAAGAATCAAACCTAAAAATCATGAGAATTCATCTCAAGAATCCTAACTTCCATATTTTTCTATCACGCACTTCCTACACATGATTCCCTTGTTTTAATCTATAGATTCTATCAATTTCTTGTTCCAATTAGATCAATACAAATCCAAGAAGAGTTCTAGATCATTATCTTGCTTAAAACTTCCAAGAACACCCATTTCTTACCCTAAACTCCTCACATCCGAAAATGACAGCAAGATGGAAAAAGTGGGGAGTTTGCCTTAGCTTCTTCTTCCTCTAGTAAGGCTTGGTCGTCAAAAGCTTGAATTCTTTGTCGGAGACTGGTGGCTAAAGGCTTGGGTAAGCATCTTGGGTGAAGGGGATAGAGGAAGTGGGTGCTGTTGGAAATAGAGAGTATAAGTGAGAGATATGGGAAATGGATTGATAAGTGTGTGTGTATTTGTTGTATATATAATTATACTCTCCCAAGGAAATTACCAATTTGCCATTCGATACTCTCATAATCAAAATGAGACAGTGGCAAAGTTATAATTTCTTCGTCTCAGTATATTCACCACACAATAACACTTACACATTTCTAGGCCTAATTCTTGGCTCTTAACACCCTAGTAACCTTGTTTTCCATTTATTTTAGTAAGAATGTACTGCATAAACATTTTTATTTACCCTAGTCCCTCCACGGTCTCATTATCCATCCGCCTTTACTATGGCATATGCAACCCTTCATGCCTCGACCATTGACCACTTCACATACTATACCACACTCCATCCATGAATTTTCTTATTCAAAAATAAAAATTTTTTCCCACATCCAACTTGACCGTAGAACCAAATTTCAATAATACTTGAGGACCTCGAGTGTTACAATTGATGAGTCAGATGGTGGAAGTTGATCTCTTAGAAATGCTCTATTAACTAAGCTAGGAATTTCTGATTTAAATTCAACTTTGCATTTATGGTACACCATTTGTTATTCACTTGGAAAATCACCAGGGTTAAATCTCTAAAAGCTTGAAGCTTCTTCACTCCCAGAGCTATGGCAGCCAATAACCCACTGACACATACCTTATACTCAATGACATTGTTTGTACATTCAAACTAAAGTTTGATCGTCATAGGGAATTGCCTCCTATCACAGGATAAAAGCACTACCCTAATTCCATTCCCCAGGGCATTGAATGCATCGTCAAAGTACATCTGCCAAATTTCTCCATCGTCATCTCTTTCATCATCATCCTCCTAGCAAATAAGGATGTCCCTATAAGGGAAATGGAAATCGAGAGGTTGGTATTCATCAAGTGGAATTTTCCACCAAATAGTCTACAATAATGCTCCCCTTTACCTATTTTCGAGTTATATAAACTACATCATATTTAACCAAAACAACTTGCCATCTTGAGATCTTACTAGACACATGAGGGCTCTCAAAAATATACTTCAATGGATCCATTCCAGATATTAACCAAGTGGTCAAATAGAGCATGATAGGTTCTCTCAATGAGCGAGTAACAGATCTCACATTTGTTGAATTTCGTAAGTGATAAATGGCATGGTCCTTCTTACCTGAATCATCATGCTGCCTCGGCATGGATCTCATTGATCCTACTAGCACTGTTAAGTAGAGAATGGCCTCCCTGGAGTAGGGGCACTTGGATGGGCGAATTTAGTAGGTAATCCTTAATTTTGTCAAAAGCTTATCAACACTTATAATCCCACCGCCCTTTTATAATTGTTTTCTCAAAAACTTGAATCTAGGCTTGCACATGGTCATGAGGTTCATGATGTAGTTAAGCCTCCCCAAGAAAATTTACATTGCCATCAATGTCTAGGTTAGAGGCATTTCCCTTATAACCTTTATCTTGTCATGGTGAACCCCGATCCTTTTTTACTTACAATGAAGCCAAGCAATTTACCTCATGATGTGCCAAAGATAAAATTATTTGGATTAAAGTGGAGTTTAACCTCTTGAAGCCTCTTAAACAATTTTCTCAACACCACCACATGGCTCTAACCCTCAGCTATCTTAGAAACCATATCGTCAACATAAATCTCTATCTCCTTATACATCATATCATGAAAAAGAGCAACCATAGCTCTTTGGTAGGTTGCATCATCATTTTTCAAGTTGAATGGTATCACTTTATAATAGTATGTGCCCCATTGTGTGATGAATGTTTTCTTCTCCATGTCATTTTCATGCATAGGGATCTGGTTGTAGCTAAAATACCTATCCATGAAAGAGAATATATGATTCCTCGCCATGTTGTCAACTAAGATGTCTATATGCAGGAAACAAAAGTCATCCTTAAGGCTTGCCTTATTGAGGTCGCAATAATTGACACACATTCTGACCTTTCTATCTTTTCTCAATACTTATATGATATTGGTCACCCACTGTGAGTAGTTAACCACCCATAAGAATCCCACATCTAATTACTTTGTGAATTCCTGTTTTATTTTAAAGAACATTTTTGCATTTCATCTCCTCAACTTTTGCTTCTTAGGAGGGAACTTTGGATATTGCGGAATCTTATACGATGCAATTTGCAGATTCAATCTTGGCATATCCTAGTATGATCAGGCAAAGACATTTATGAACTACCGAAACAATTCTATCATCTTCATTCTCTCAGAAATTTCCATAATTTGAATTTCCTTCCTATCCTCCTCAGTTCCGATGTTAATTTTCTCAACTTGTTCCTGATGAAGACCTATGCCTTTTTTTGACGATTCTAAAATTATTGCAAACTTTTCGGTTAGACTTTGAATATTGAGGTCATATACATACATATCTATATTAATAAGCTCATCATCAAACAATACCTTGGGAACGTCTGCGTTGGATAGGAGTTCTAAGAATTCAAATTCTTGAAGGAAAACAGAAAGAAAAATGGAAATGAATAGACAAAAGAAGAATAGTAAAGAAACAAGATAACACAAAAATCATCATTTTGATTTATTCATGAAGTTGCACATAACAAATGACTATATAACATAGGAACATTTTGATATATGGTTACTCTATACAAATGATATCTAGAATATCCTTTGCCTCTAAATTGTTTATCACTCCTCTATTAGAGGATGTTAGAAAGGTACTCTAAAAGCAATCACTTTTAGCATTAAACGTATAAACGCAGTTATTAAATCAAAAAGGTTTTCTTCATTATTTATGTTCATATTAGATCGTAATATAAGTAATGAAGTCTATGACATAAAACATAGCATGAAGGAAATTATGATGATGATCATAATGTGAAATCACTATCATGTGTAATTATGTATATACCTAAACTATCCCTAGTCATAAGATCACCTGAGACTGGACATCAGTTATCCGGATAGACTAGCATATGTTATGCTTCTTGATTTGATCAAGCAACTGTCCTCATAAGATATAAGCATGAGATGTTTTGAGTAAACATGTGAATGCTTGTTAAGGATAACAAGTTCATTGGATGACTTGTATGAGACATCACATGGATACCTATTCAAATGTCATTGATAGGTCTCATAATAGCTAACAGTGCAAGTATCCTTAGATTACTTAAGTTATCTTGGATAGTCCTATATTTTGACTTTATTCCTTGTTACCCACCATGAGTCACTCTTAGGGTGGTGATTGGGCATAGCATAAAGTATTCAAAGATATTTGAGTAGTCAATAGAGAATTCACCATTCCTGGTAAAAGGAAGTATAACCATGGCCACTTGTTGGGATAATCACTAAGAAGTCTTTGGCCAAAGTAGACTTATCATGAAGATGGTCTTCAGTGATAGTTTAAAATGATTGATCCCACAAGACAAGGAACTAATTACTTGGGCTGAACATGACATAATCAAGTCTAGTAGTAGCTGACATAAAGGCCATACTCTAAATCAAATGGGTAAAAGACGGTGAAAAGACATATTGCATAGACACGCTTTAGCAGTAGAAAAGTTTAAAGTCAAACAACTCACTTTTCAGTTAATTAGGGGTCATGATGTGTTGCTATATACCGCTCGTGATCTATTTACAATCAAGTGATGATTGTGAATGGCCAACATAGCTAGAAACCTAATAGGTCACATGTATAGAAATTCACTATGAATGTGAAACAAGCTTGAGAATTTGATCCGCAATTGGATAATTGATTAAAAAAGAGATAAGAGAATACAAGAATGGAAATATGCTCCTATTCCTACCCAAATAAGGAAATGTCCAAATGAGAACACCTCTTGGCCCCCCTTCTGTCAAAGATATTGGGCTTCTTAAGGTGTCACCTTAAGAAGCCTAATAAGGTAACAATGCCCATTAAAGGAATTAGGGCTTTAGAGTTTGTTGTAGCACCTACCACTTAAAGAGTGATAGTGATAGCCGCACGCCATAGTCATTCTCTCAATGGTTGGAAATCTTGTTTAGGAAATATTCTTGTTTTCTTCTCCTTCGTCCAAGAGGGTTTTCTCCTTAGCTTCTTCGTGTTTGCTAGCACAAGAACAAGAAGGAATCCCGCTATTAGAAGAGGCTTTTTCTTAGCGTAATTTCATGTGGATTACCATTAGAGGTATCCCACTTTGGATACTGCCTTTTGCTTGGAGAGGTTGCTGCGCTACAAGAGGTATTCTCTTCATCTTATTTTCATGGTTAATGTAATGGTAATATAGGTTGATCCATTTATAAATTGGTTTTAGAGAAAAAGTTTTAAATTCCATACATTCTATGATCTCTAAAATCCTATAGAGGAAACCTAAGATATCATATTTGTCAGTTGGTAGTCATCATTGTCAGCCATGGAGACATAGAAGGTCTCCTGGACGTGAGGAATTTCCACTTTTGTCTTTCCTTTATCATTCTTTTCCAGATCTTTGGATGGGTCGCCAAAACCTAGTCCCTGAAAATGGACATTGGCCAGTGGGTCAACATGAGCTTTGAACCCTTGGAGTTAAGTACCTAACCCCTTACCAAACTGATAGTCACTTTTCCTCATAATATTAACCACTATAAAATTGCCCACTTTGCTATGAGTGGTTGTAGTATCAACTTCCAAACTCTAAAATGAAGTCTCCCCACCTTGATCTGTCACCTCTATATAGGGAATTGTGCCCTATCTAGAGATTAGAAAGTCCTCATTAGCTTTGTCTTTAACTGTATTGATTTTCCCTTTGTCAAGGAACTTAACCCTTACCATTTGGTGGAGCATTGAAGGGACTACACCTGTCATGTGTATCCATGACCTTTCTAAAAGCATTGGGTATGAATGGTAGACATTTATGACCTAGAATTGAACTTTAAACAATGACGGCTCGATTTCTACAGGGAGAAAAATTGAACCAATGACATCTCTTTTTGATCTATTGAAAGCCCTTCACTATCTTGAAGTTCTGAAAAGTTGATAGAAAATTGTACAAAAGTAGTCAAAGGGAGGACATTCAAGGTTGACTTCGATGAGAGTAACGTCAAGCCTTCAGTGGGATCTTGAGCATCCTTTGTTCAATATAAAGTGTAGAAATCTATCTCGGACTCCAAGTGAGGGGATCTTTACCTTACCTTGTCTTTATTTTCTATATATAAATCTACCAATATGAGTCCAAGAATTGTGAATACTACTTGCATGCTTGATGAAGGGTAAGTTTGTGCATGTGTGTGATAAATATTATAATTGATTGATTTGTAAATATATGCAGTTCATGCCTACAGATGTGGATTGGAGACTTTAGCCAGAAAATATTGGTTTGTCATAAAAATGTATGTATGTGGCTTCTTTGAAGTAATCACTAATCTTTGTTATGATTGCATATGTGTAAATGTGGGTGTTTATTTTCATGTAAATATGTGTTGACATTGTGAAATTTCTCATATGATCAACCTTGTGATTTCACTTGTGTGGAAATCTGTATTGAGTTGTGTATATTGTGATGAGATATGTTATAGATGAGTATTTGATATTAATATGAAATCTTGATTTGTGAATGTGCTTGTGTTTAAGAAAGGAAAGGCTTGGTGGTGCACCTTATGGAGAAACCTACATGGAGCCATAAGGGTGGAGATTTATACATGGAGCGATAAGGGTAGATGCGATGAGGCCTATTGGCAATGATTTAGATGTATCCTAGACGACCCAGTTAGTACAAGAATTTATATAATTGATTGATTGATTGGTTGTTATGAGTTATTCTAAATTGTGTTATACTATATTATGTTAGCTGATTGTGGATTTGTCAAGGATGTGTATGTTATTGTTGTATGTGCGAATTAAATCTCTACGGTGTATGTCATTATGTATACACATACACATACACACACACACACATATATATATATATATATGCATTGTGTGTGGTTGTGGTAGGGTAATGGGTTCCTTACTGGGTCAATGTAACTCATAGCCCAACATATTCAAGAGTGAAAGAAGAGAAGTTATCGAGTTGTGTATGGTGATCGACTCCCTATTTGTTTGAGATAAAGTGTACTTGTTAGTTTTTACTTTTTTTTGTAAGAATTTAGTTAAGGCTCTGTAATCAGGTAGGTTGTTTTAGGATAGAAAATGTACTGATGAAATAAGATTGAATATGTATGAATATGTTGAAATATATTACGTAATGGAACTGTGTTGATGAATCATGGATCTTGTATAATTAGTTTTCTTAATGAAATGCAAAATTGATAAGTAATTGTGAGCATGTTTATAAAATTGATTTGGCAAACTAACTGAAACAAATAATAGAGTTATGCTAGACAGGCTTACGGAGGTGAGGTGAAGCTCACCATCCATGCCGATCACATACCCAGGTTTGGGATATGACACCCCTCCACAACGGCTAGTTTAGGACAACGTTTGCTAAGGACGTGTGAAGACCTAATGGTTGTAAGCATAAATCCAGGGCCCTGGTGAGCTAGAGTTAGAGGTTGCTAAGTGGTTAGCATAAAAGTGAGGAGCTAAGCCTCAACCTGGATGTTTGTGTAACTGTGTTGTTTTTTCCCGTAATCAAACTCTCTTAACTGTGTATTTTGTGAAGTGGACGTAAGAATATCCTTGTAATATCTCTGAACCACTATAAATCTCATGTGTTAACTATTCATATTTACTACTTTCTAATTTATTTACTTAAGTATCATTATATTATCTAAATCAATAAGTTAATTATATGAGGACCCTCACTCATAGTAACAGGACCCTAATATACATAAAAAATTTGTTGAAGTTTGATAAATATATTTAGGTACCCAATTCACCCCCTTTTTGGGTACACAAGTGAATAACATTTGGTATTAGAATAGGTCTCCAAGTTGTTTTTGCAGGATTAACCTCCAGGAGAAAAGATCAATAAGATGATGCAAGTAACTGGTGCTCAAAGACAAAGTGTGGACAAGCCCCCTTTCTTTAATGGGACCAACTATATATATTGGAAGACCTGTATGGAAATCTTCTTACAGTCTATAATCCTGGAAGAATGTTTGGTGATTGAAATGGTCCTTATGCCACTAAAAAGAAGGTGGATGGGATCGTGGTCCCTAAAGCACTAACAGAATTAATAGAAGAGGAATGACATCAAATTGAGGTAAACTTTAAAGAAATTAACTTTTCACTGTGTGTTGTTAATACAAAGGAATTCAAAAGCTATAAAGATGCCAGAATGCAAAAGTGATGTGGGAGAAATTACAAATGACATATGAGGGTACAATTGAAATTTGAGAGGTTAGAACAAAAGAAAAAGGACCATATATCAGGATGATGCTTTGGTAAAAAACTAAATTAAACACAAAGAAACCAGAGGTGGCAAACATTTGTCTCATAGCCAACAATGATTCAGATGAGGACCCTGATGAGGTAAATGATTCCCAAATAACCTTTGATGAATTGTCTCATGCATATAATGAGTTAGACAAGTGCACACAAAACTGCTAAAGGATTTTGAAAACATTATCAGTGAAAAGAATTTCTTGAAGCACAAATTAAACAAATGAAGGAGGAACAATCTCTTCTCTGCTTGATTTCTGAAAACAGGGCCCTAAAGGTAAAGATTAAAGGTCTAACATTCAATCTAAGTAGATTTGTCAAGGGACAAAAGAACTTAGACCTCATGTTAAGCAATCAAAAGAAAATGCTGGACAAGGCAAGTCTAGATTATGTAAAAACTCAGAAGACCAGTTTATAAAGGAGAATCATCAAGTAGTTCAAAAATATGTTATGCACATAGTAAAAAGGCACATATATCCTATCAATGTAATATTGGAATTAAAAGATTACAATCAAAAGAATGTGGATACCAAAAGGAACAATAATGCAATCAACAAACCCTTTTAGGACAGAAAAAAGTTTTAGGGACCTAGTTAATCATATCATGCTGACAGTTATGCCTGAGGATGAAAGAAGTTAAAGAATGGTTCCTCGTTAACTTAAGCTACTCAAGATATATGATGGGGAACAAATTCGATCCAATTTTGCATGCCTCCTACAAGTCTTGCCAATGTAACATTTAGGACAATGACAAGGGCGAAGGATGATGGAGATATATATATATATATATGAGATTCAAAGCCCCACTCCATAAGAAAATGGGAAAGCATATAAATCAAGCAAACATCAGGAACCTAAAAATAAGATGTAAGTGAAAACTATACTGATGGGGTCTTTGCGTTTACATACATGTTGCATCTGAATGTTTCTACCTACTGGTTCCTAATACAGTTAAGTGAGGTATGAATTCTTCCTAATATTTCATTTTTGTGGAAAAAAAATGCTAAAAGACTTTTTTAGATTGAAACATGGATTTGTATTCCTTTATTAATGTCTTGTAATATTTGGTGTATCACGAGAGGTTCCAACTTAATTTTTTCTAAAATGGCAAGTTGTTTTGAAAACATGCATACATTCTCTCAATATACAAATGTGGAGGCAAAAGATATATTGCTCTTATAATTGATCTTTCAAAGTTTTTTTTTACTCCTTCATCTCATAAGGATAAAAGCTTTGAAACTTCTTTTGAAAAAAATCATTCTAAACAAATATATTTTGAAATAATATTTAAATAGAAGCAAATGAGTTTAAGAAGAAATGAAAAAAATATAATCTAAATATAGTTGGGTGAAATAGTCTTTATCCATTTTGATATTAAGGGGAATTTAGGAAAGTGTACATGATGTATCTATTGAGCTGACCTTTGATCTTGAACAAATGAAGTAGAATAGATTAGTAGGAGCTACCTGCATCAAGATAAAAAAGAACCAATAACTTGAAAATGGAGAAGCAAGTTTGATCTTGTAATACCCGCCAATTTTAAAATCACGTAATTGGCGCTATTATACTTGTTATAATGAAAATTTTCATTATTTTAATGAAATTATTTAGTTATTTTTAATTTTTATATTTAATTTATTCTTTTGGAATATTATTTATGGAAATGGCAATAAATAACTGGACCGGGTATTTTATTGTGGATGATATTTTGAGAGTCAAGGAAAGATAAGAGGAAGAGGAAATTTCGTGGAGATAGAGTTGACAGACAAGGAACAAAGAGAAAGCAATCATGAGACATAGAGGAAGCTAGGTGAAATGAGGTCCAAAGAGGGACTAAAGTGAAATGAGGAACTAGATGACACTTAGAATGTAGGAATACTCAAATTGAAGAATTACGGGTTTGTCACCACTAAGGTTAACTAAGAGTTACCTAGAGGCAAAGTAGTAACTTCTCTCTTCCTTCTCTCTACCTCACCCTCTCTACTCCAAATCCTCCAACGAGCTTTGGAGAACCTTTCTCCAGTGGTGGTGCGAATCATTGGTGGCCAAATGACCTAGGGAAAGCAAGGAATCAAGGTAAATACTTTAATTTCCTGAACTTTTTCCTGTTCTATAGTTTTAAGGGTATTTAAGGTAAAACTAAGATCCTGGCTTTGTTTCTCAGTTAAATTTGGGGACTAAAGTGAATTGAGGAACTAGGTGACACTTAGAATATAGGAATACCCAAATTGAAGAATTACTGGTTTGTCACCACTAAGGTTAATTGAGAGTTACCTAGAGGCAAAGTGGTAATTTAATCCTAGGCGGGTATATATAGGCGGCCTTACACCTTTTTCCTCATTTCTCACTTTTCTTTCTCTCTCCTCACTCACTCTTTCTCTCTACCTCACCCTCTCTACTCCTAATCCTCCAACGAGCTTTGGAGGACCTTTCTCCAATGGTGGGGCGAATCATTAGTGGCCAAATGACCTAAGGAAAGCGAGGAATCAAGATAGATATTTTGATTTCCTGAACTTTTTCTATTTATAGTTTTAAGGGTATTTGAGGTAAAACTGAGATTCTAGCTTTGTTTCTCAGTTAAATTTGGAGATTTTGGTGTCTAAATACTCCTTAGACATCAAGGATGAGATCCTATGGAAGAAGTCATGAAAAACAGTGAATATTTGGCTAGATCTAAGCCAAATCTAAAGAGAAATCACGAAGAACATGATCATGGCACCCAGACACCAGGTTTTAGAAGATTTAAGGAAGAAGAAGGTTTAGCACCCAAGCGCCAGGTGTGGCACCCAGGCGCTAGCCATCTAAGAATCTCTGGTTTTTCTTCAAACGCCCATAACTCTTTCATGTGGAGTCTATTTTTAACAAACTTTATATCTTGAAAAGCTCTTTGAGTCTAGTTTCCAATATTATAAGTTTCATTTGCAATTTATTTACCAGATAAGAGTTATGACCAAATGAGTGGCCAAAGATTAGAGTTTATAGTGAGGATTTTTCGTGTTTAATTATTATTAATTGTGGTTCGTTCCACGTGACTTAGGAGCTTCTTTGACTTTGTCTCTTGGGACTTTTTATACGGTAAACCTTATTAGCATCGAGGTGAATGGATGACCTTGCCATTTAAGTTTTTAATAAATTAATTGGCCAAGTTCAATATAAATCTCATTCATACCATAGTTGATAATTCTTCAATGAAATTCTCTAGTTAGTGAAAATAACTAGATTGAGGAATTTCATTGAATGATTGTGGAAGTTAACTTGTGGGGTTTATTTTATGGGATAAGGGGATTATTTAAGATTGTTGTGTGGAATGTGAGTGGGAATAATGGATTAGTTGCGATATTGTATTTGTGTAGATGCATTCTATATATTATGGAACGTGTGGAGATAGTGTGAGAAGCGTACCCATTGAGTAATACAGATTGAAGGTGTCAATGGGTATGGATGGAAAAGAGTGAGAAATGCATCATACATAATGTGCGAGAAGTGTATCCATTAAGTAATACCGATTGAAGGCGTCAATGGGTATACATAGAAAAGAGTGGGAATTATAGCATACATAATGCATTGCATAATACATTTTGGAGTGGATGTTTACTTACTTTTTTTATGTATTTGAGAATTGCTTATAGATTGTCTTGTGAGAATGTAGACTCATATAGGGGTTACAGATTATAGTTGTGGGGTACAGTACGTTATTTATATTCTTTCGTACTGATACGTGCTTATTGTGTGTACTCTGATTATGGTAGTGAGGCCGATATTTACACTTGTGCTTTGTTTTATTAAATAGTCATTTACTCACTGAGTTTTCATAAACTCACATTCTTTATTATTGTTTTCAGATTTATCAGTTGAGGAGAATAGGAAACCGCTGGAGTTAGCAGTTTATGTAGATATACTCTATATATATTCGAAGGGTTCTAAATGGACCAATAGAAATGCTCTGTAATCCTATAGGCCACCTAGGCCCTGCTATGTTTAGAGGAATTTTATTTACTTGGTTGTAATTTGCTTTGTAAATTATGTTATTTACAATTTCCATAGTTGTATATATTAGGATTATTTAAGGAAATTAAGGGCTACCACTGAGGTATACCCTATTTTGTATGATAAGTAATATGCCTAATTTTCGAGGCGTTACAAATCCTTTAGATTACTAAGCCAACCAAGTTAAAGGATGAAATAATCAATAATGGCTAGCAGAGGACAATTATGAAGGTGAGAAAGAGAAAGAAAGATTTATGCACAAGATCAATCTAAGCTGAAGCACGAAATAGGACGCCGCTATGTAGAGCACATGTATGAACTTGCCTAAAAAGAAACCTGATTAAAATTGCACTCAAAAATAGATATCAAGTAAATCCTAAGAAAGAAAACTTGATAAAAGCATAAGGTTAGTTTTCCAAAGTCTTTATGAGCTTTAAGGTATTGTTTGTGATTAGTTTTCACCCGTTTTGCTAAAATATTACATTTACATATTTCAAGTACCTAATGCTTTTATCAAAGTGAATACTTTCTTTGAAAAAGGAATTTTTAAAAAGATGAAATCCAAATCAAATATTTTTCTAAAAAAGGGGGTTTATAGGGTATATAACAAGAGAATCTGAACAATGGAAGAAACTATGTTTGATGAAGCTAATTCTCTTTCTAAGGTTATTGTAAGGACAGTAGATGATGATGATGAACTGTCTAGCACTTAGAAGGTTTCTACAAAAAAAAGGGGAAAACATCAAATCAAACCCCAGAGAACAAAGAAGAGGGCCCTGTGCTTGAAACACAAATGACACATCACAAACAAGATTAAGAATCTAGTGAAATGTCACAAAGAGATTACCAAAGAATCCTAAAAGAATGGAGGGGAACATCCAACTATCCTTACAATTATGTCATTAGTGATTCTTATGAAGAAAGAAGAATGAGGTCATAAATAAAAAGAATGAACAACATGGCCTTCTTCCTTAGACTACAAGATAAGCAAACCAAGGATGGCATTCTCATTTGCCAGAACAAATACATAAGAAAACTATTGAAAAAAGTTCGGGATGGAAATAGAAACCAGACCCTTATGGGAACCACACAGAAGCTGGAAAAAGATGAATCAGCTAAGAGCATAGACCAAAAGCTCTATAGAAGTATGATTCATCCCTACTCTATCTTTGTGCAAGATTCCAAGCTAATCCAAAGGAATCCTACCTGATTTCTATCAAAGGAATTTTCAAGTACCTGAAAGGTACTCAAAATTTAGTCCTTGCTAGAATTTATGTGTGCGGTGTATGAATCATTGAAAATAGGTCCTTGATGAAATTTGCTTTCATATGTACGACTAATTTTATTAATCTGGAATTTTATGAAGTGTATGTGTGCTTTTATACCTAATTTGAGGATCCTACTTGAAAATTTGAATTTCTATATATATTGAAAATTTTGTAAAATCTATAAGATATCTTGTTTAATTAGCAAAAAATACCTCATTTGAAATCTGAAAAAATTAACTTTTGTATCTTGAAAATACTTCTTTTAAAATTCTTTTTGAAACCATCTAAACAAAAAGGAATATTGTGACTATGTGACTTCAAATGCATATATGCATGACTCTTTTATGTGTAAAATTGGTTAGATTCTGAAAAATCATGACTATTGTTAGATTTATTCTTGTTTGAATATCTTGATCAAGTTCTTGATTTACAGTTGTCAAAAAAATATGTTTTAATATGATATGATTAATATGTAAGTTTGAGTATGTTTTCCATGGGTTGGGCAACATATTGGGTCTAGGGTATCCCATCGCTTTCATGCAAATGAATTTGTCATTTATTGTTTGATATTTTACATAGCCTTTATGACCTTAATCATTTAGGATTTTGTTTTGTTGTCTATACCCCTTTTTGCTTATGGCAATGGGGGAGAATAAATGGAAAATGTGAACAATATGACAATATCATAAAACATTGTTGATCACTTCCTCTTGAGAAAGTTTCTAGTTTCAAGACCCTTCCACTAAAAACAAGCACCTACTATAGGGGAGCAAAACTACAGTTTGAGCAACATTGTAACATTTATGGAGTAGCAACATGGATTGCCATTAATCAAAAAGGAGGAGATGAATTATTGCCAAAGATTCCTTGATGATAAATTTTTCATTAATGGAATCAATCTCGTAGGACCTTGTTGCACAACAAATATAGAGAACGTTGTATTAAGAAGAAAATGTCAATTCATGATACTGCTTCTGTAATGGGGGAGATTTGAAATCCAACATCCAGTATAGGGAGCAAAAACAAAGTTATCTGGCAACCATTATGGGGCAACTTTCGGACTTGGATTGACATTAATAAAAAAAAAAAAGGGGGAGACTGTTAGTATAAGATTCCTCATGCACAGTTTGTTATTAATGAATCTATTAGGCCCCTAATGCAATGAGCCATTAATGCACCAAATCAGAATGAAAATCTCGCCTAAAAGGAAAGAATTAGAAGATATTTTGGTCAGAATAAATGCTAAAAAATAATAAGGAAATTATCCATTATAGATGCAGAAGCAAAAAAGAAAGGCTTACAAAATTAACTAGTTGATTTCGTATCTTGATAAAAAGGAAAGATCACGCATTAATATTGATTAACTTGAATAAAGCACTTAAGGAAAGATCTATGACAGATATGGGACTCAGTAATCATTAACACAAAGTCAATGGTGCAGAAAAAGAAATCAATTAACATCTTACTAAAAAGAAAATATCTCACAATAAATAGCGAGATCCCTAAATAAGGAAAAAACATATTTAATGAGTCAAATTGAGCACGACCACAACATAAAAAGAAAGAATCAATCACAATATGGAAATTATAGTCAGAAATCATGCATTCAATGCTGAGCAAATTTTTACCTAATTTGGCGTAACGAAGTTTCCTTTTAGGTACCTATTTCGCAAAAAATCATGAAGCATTGAAGAGTTGTCTTAAATAGTTCAAGACATAGACCTTAAGGAGACATTCAAGCCAGGAAGAATTTATTTCTTCATATGGAGCAATCAACCTTCTATACGAGGATCCTAATTTAAAGAGCATTCATGACATAATTTGAAAAGAGGCTCCTCCACAACAGCTAGATCTGGATAACTATATAAGAAGCTCTCCACACCATTTTGAAGACACACTTGAACAGAGAAGAATTATACTAGCCTGAAAAAGTACTTGAGTTGTATGCATATTTAATACTCATTGGTATTTGAGAGAATTATATATGTCTTATCATCCTTTTAGTGAGTGATCTCTCTATAAGAGGTTCTAATAGAACTATCCTTGTCACACCCCATTTCGAGAACAGGACCGGCATAGAGTTAGATTCCATCCACCACCATAAGCCTAACAACACACAACTAACATATCTAATAATTATAACACAAGGATTCCATTCCAATATAAAAGAGTCATTTATTTATACTTTTACATTAGTTTCAAGAAATATCCTTTATATAATGGAAAAAATGCACTTTACTCCCATGAAATTTGCTCTATGTGCAGAAAATCCCCATGAAGTTTAAAATTAAGCAAAACACCCCATGAACTTTCATATTGTGCCAAAAATCCCCTACTGTTTAGTTGACCGTTAGTCAACTAATGGTCAATACTAACATTGACACTAAAATGCTATGTTAGCAGATGATTCATGCGTCAAATCAGTCATCTTCCTCTCCATCATCGTATCTAATAGAATTGCGACACGTAACACATACTTAGCTTTGAAGAAAAATCAAAGCAGCGCATGCACAATAGAATTCGAACTTGAGTTTGCATAGAAGAGGAAAGAGCTCTCTACCATCTAGTCATTAATGCACATTCAACATATATATGTGAAATTTAATATATATATATATATATATATATATATATATATAGGAACTTCTGTTATTGTATTCAAAATTGAAAACAATATATACCAATTATTATTATATCTTATAAAACAATAACAAATCTTATATTAAGAGAATATGCTATTATTTTACATAACTCATTTTAAATTATATAAAAATTTAAAAATTTTAATATCAAATCTTATAAAATGTAGTTATTATTTTTACTTGATAAAAATTAAATTGATATTAAAAATAATTATAAAAATATACTATGCACATTTTAATATAAGATTTGATATTATAATTTTTAGTAATAATTAAATTTTATAATATCAAATCTTATATTAAAACTATATTAAAAATTTATATTATAATATCAAATCATTTTAAATTATATTAAAATTTAATTATTATTAAAAAATTATGATATCAAATCTTATATTAAAAAATAATTTTAATATGTATAGTATATTTTTATAATTATTTTTAATATAAATTTAATTTTTTCTAGGTATAAATAATAATTAAATTCATACTATAAGATTTGTTATTAAAATATTTAAATTTTTATATAATTTAAAATGAGTTATGTAAAATAATATCATATTCTCTTATTATAAGATTTGTTATTATTTTTTAAGATATAATAATTGGGGTATATTGTTTTGAACAATGTTATAGGAACCGGCTTGGACCGGCCGGTCGAACTGAAAATTGGTGACCCAAGGCTAAGCCAGGGCCAAGTGACTCTTTTAGAGCAGCCAGCAATCAGCCCAGCTAGGTTTTAGCCGAATCGGTGACTCGCCACCCCGTTGACTCGCTGCTCCCTTAAAAAGGTTTTTGCAGAGTCGGCTAGAGAGAGAGAGAGAAGCAAACAGAAGAAGGAAGAAGAAGAAAAAGAAGACAAAGTCTGAGAATGAAAGAAGAAAGAAGAAATGAGTTTCAACTTTCAACTTTTCATTTTTTTTTTCTTGGAGAAGACTAAGTCCGAGACTGAAAGAAGAAGAAGAAAAAAGAGAAATGTGATTCAACTTTCATCTTTTCATTCTTTCTTTTTAGCCTTTCTCCTTTGCATACGGCACTTTGCTGCATTGGGACTCTGCAATCTCTTCTAAGGCTCTTAAGAGTCTTTTCTCAACATTGAAAAAAGCAAAAAAGAATATTGGAAAATAGAAATATAAGAGGCCTATGGGAAAGAGTGTAGACTGTAGACTGTAGATTATAAAATAGTAGTGGTATATGGAGATGATTGGTAATTAATGATTAATTTGAGCCAAAAAAATTAAGTCATATAATACTTTGGTCCCTCAAATTGTTGCATTTTAGTCCTTTTTGTTCTTCTTTCTTCTTTTTTATTATTTAATTAATATTTGACTTTATGTTTGAATTATTATGAATGTTTATGACTTTACAAAAATTTATATTTTAATTATTTTATGACTAATGATGATAGTTTAAAGATATTAAAATATAAAATTTATATTAAATTATTTATTTTTAAAATTATTTGTAAAGTATTATATATATATATATATATATATATATAATTTTTAGTTTTTAAGCTTATTTATCTGGTTCAGCAATTAACTCGGTGACTCGGCGGTTGAACAGTGACCCAGCAACCCGGAGGCTAGCCCGAGTTAATGACTAGGTCGGGTTCTATAACACTGGTTTTGAATTTTGAATACAATAACAAAAGTTTCTATATATATATATATATTAAATTTCGTATAAATATGTTAAATATGCATTAGTGGCTGGATGGTGGAGATTTATTTTCTCTTTTATGCAAGCCCAAGTTCGAATCCTGTTGTACATGCTTTACTTTGATTTTTCTTCAAAGCTAAGGTATATGTCATCTATCGCAATTCTATTGGATACAGTGATTGAGGGGCAGAGGGCTGATATGACGCATAAATCATCTGCTAACATGGCGCATAAATCATCTGCTAACGTGGCGCATAAGTGTTTAAAAAAAGGCTGATGTAGCGCTTCAGTGTCCATGAGTGTTTAAAAAAGGCTGACGTAGCGCTTCAGTGTCCATGTCAATATTAACCGTTTGTTGACTAATGGTCAACTAGACAGCAGAAGGCTTTTGGCATAATATGAAAGTTCATAAGGATCTTTTGCTTAGTTTTAAACTTTATGGGGGTTTTCTATGTATAGAGCAAACTTCATAGAGGTAAAATGTATTTTTTCCTTATATATAATATTATACAACCCAAGAAACAATTGAAAAGATAAGTACTACTCAAGCACATGCATTGTTTTCCAATTCATTCCAACAACATAACAAGATCTCTAAGTGTTCTATCTTACTAAGAGCGTCTAGACCCACCGAAACTACCATGACGAAGTCAATATCCCAAAACAAAGGATTGTGGAGTTGGAGACTCCATTGCTCCTTGTATGGAGGCTCACCAACTACCTGAAAAATCTGCAAGGGGTACATAAGAAAGTGAGCATAAAACTCAGTGAGGGAAAATAATCAATCATAAATAAAATACAAGCCAAGTACTCCTCCTAGGGGCAGGACCATTGGAGGGTCCCACCCATGCCACTAGCTCACACTATACATGCATGTGGCCAACACGTAAACTACACTCAAAACATATGTAAAATGTAATATCTGTCACCTTTCTTGTGTAAGTACGGTTTATCATGTTCTTTGTTGTTGTGTGTTTTGCATAAGTTATCTGTGAAATTTGGAATTTATATGCTTAATTTTTGTGTGTATTTGTTTTTGGTGCTTTCTTGTGTGAAATGTTGCCTTGAAGCCTCAATGGTTGATGGGTGGACTATAAGGACCCAGAAGAAGAGACTAAAGTCAAATTGGTTCTAATCTTTGAGTTATTAATATAAATGTGGAAGTTAGGATGGAATGGTGTGGGTGGCTAATGTGGTGAAATTGAGAGAGTTGTGACTAAAGAAGTTGCATTTAAGAAATCTTCCAAAATTCCCTTGAGACCATAAAATCCTACATGGAGCCTTGAAGGATAAAAATTAGAAGGGAAAATGAAATTATTTAACTAAAGAATAACCACTCTTTAGCTCATTTCTCACACCACTCTGGTTCACGCCACTACGATGCCGAATCGCCCAGAATTGAATTCATGGCAATTTGCAGTATAGTGATTCCCAAGTCGTATTCACTCAAGGAACCTCACTTCTAAACACTAATTAATCGTTCTAAACACCCAAACACAAACACTAATGAAAAGTACATAAATGGGGGGGTTTGTTGGTAGTACTAATAAAAATAGAACAGAACAGCAACCAAATAACTACAACAACAGCAGCAGTGAAATTTGCAAGGTGTTGACAGTAAAGAGACTATGTAATCAGCCACTAGGATTCATGGGAGTGCAACTATCATTACCTAACTCATTGATTCAGTTTTGTTCTCATTCCATTGTTTGGTTCTTTATGAAAATGGTTCTAGAATAACATCTAGAATTTAATGCTACTAATTATAGTCAAGAACATCTCTCTACTATAACCAGATGCATTCAGTGGAAAATCTCAACCAAACCAAGTTAAATATATCATCTAACTAGTCATTTCGCCTCCCTCACTTTCCTAATCAGTCAAGCAAGGTTATATCTTATTTATATAAGTCAGTTTATGTTACTTCTCAAGTTCTAATCAAAATCTGATAGCAACATAAACATAACAGCAAAACAGAAACGAAATGAGATGAAAATGGAGAATAAAACACTTAGCTTGCATTCTTAGTTCAAGCTACAACATCCCAGTGGTCCAGTGACTGATTAAAATGAAGACTTAGCCCTCCATGAGAGCAAAACAGCAAATGACAGAAGAGAAAACAGAGAGGGAAAGAGAGCTACGAAATTCCTAAGTTACTCAAAATAAAAGTGTCATCTCATTTTTAAAACTGATGTCCTCCATGCCTTGGAATATTCTACCCTAGATGCCTCCTTGGATGCCTCTTTGGATGCTTCATTGGATGCCTCATTGGATGCTGTGGGCAGCAAGACAAGGTTCTCCATTCCTTTTTTATTTCTGTCTACCATTAATTGCTGCGAAGGCCCATGCTGTCATTCCCCTTTGCTGTAAAGTGGAGAACAATGGGGACCAGAAATCCAGTCAGCCCTAGTCAACCATTCAATGCCCAGTCAGCATGCCCATGTGGCCTCCAAGTAAGCAAAACGTCCATGCCAGCAATTTTTCTCTCAAATAAATAGATCTGAAATTAAGCACATGAATTAATTGGGATAAAATTATGAATTTGAATCATATTAATTCTATAATTAATTTACACCCAATAAATTCAAAATATAATAAAATAGGAGAGTTGACAACATTGAAATAGCAATACGACTAAGATAGGGACTAAAAAGTATATAAAAATGCTTGATATCACACTCACCCTCACTCTTGTGCTTCTCCACATTCACGTCTTTTCTTTACTTCTTCTCCATCAAGTCTCCATCTTCCTTGGTTCTTCAAGTCCCCATTGGTTCTTCACAAAAACATTGCTCTGTTCTAGACCCAAGAAAGTCAAACTTGGGGTAAGTAAAGTTAAGGTTTTTGAAGTTCTTTGAATTTTTGAGATGGTGTAAGCCCTAGCTATTGTGCTGCCATGTTTGTGGTAATTTTGAGGTCCCATTATGTTCCCAACTTACTTCCCTAATTATTATTCAATTGATGGAAAGGTTTTGGTGATTTTCAAGGGCATAAAGCTTGGGTGTCATCTTTTCTTCTTAGTTGTTGATTTTCTGATTTTCCTCATTAAATGCAAGAGTTGATTTCATCTTTTTGAATGACTTTTGAGGGGCTTTGTCAAGTCTTTTATGCTAGATTTAATGAGGAAAAGTTGAGGGGAAGGAGGAAGATTGTGAAGCATTTATGGCATTTTCGTGCGTTTGCGAAGTGGGTGTTCTATGGCTCACCACTGCAATAGCTAGTACCACCACTGTAGTCTGGTGGTTGCTGTAGTATTGACCGCTACAGCGATGGTTAAGGTTGCTGTAGTGGCTGTGGGCAATGTTGACCAAAAAATTTGTTGTGTTCTGGCACTACAGTGCCAAAACAGGGCAATCTTCATAAGCTTAGGTTTTTAAAATTCCTTCTTTTGTGCATTTTTTATTAGGGATTTGCTTCGGGGCTTATTGAGCTATTGAACCCTCCTCATTAACACTTAACATAGTAAAGTAGTGCAGTATTCGGGTGAGTAGCTTAACCAACTCTATCATGACTTTCAAGGATAATTGGTTACTCAAACTTCGTGTATTCAATTCCTTATATTATATGAACTTGTGTTGGCTATGTATGGCTTGTTTCGATGTGTAAGAATTACTATGGATGAAAGATGTAACCAAGCATTTGAGCTAGCGATAGTCGTGAATATGAAATCATTATTGTAAGAAATGATCTAGTTGATCGAGTATGGTACATCTAGAAATTTGAGATCATACTTAGAATCGGCCTAGGATTTGTAAGGAATGGAAGTTACATGGTCTTAAGAAAGGGAGGATGTCCTACGATTAAGTAAGAAAGGATTTTATTCGAAGTCTCTTCCCTATGTGGGAAACTAATGTGGGAAACTAAGTTTTCTTAATATTGTGGTATGGAAGATAAAGAGGTATGATGACAATTGGAGTCCAAGTAGCCCGATTGGTCATAGAGACCCAAGATGCTAGGATATCCTTAGAGGCCATGAAGTTCGGTGGGTTATCAAATCCTTGCATCACCTATAGAGGACATGTAGCTTAATGGTTAATAATCATGAGGCTCTTCGACACATAGAGACCAATATGGTTTAACGAAGTCTCAGATGCCTCAGGGACCATAATTTATAGAGGCTATGAGGTTCGGTGAATTTCAAAGACCTAGCATAAGGGTTCGATGGACTTTAGCCACCCTCGGGCAAGGAGTTCATAGAGATCTTTGTATAATGATGGGAGACGAGTTTGAATGAGCTTTCCTTTGAAATATCACGTTATACAACAATTTAATTTTTAATGAACTTTCTTATGCAAGCCTATGCTTAGGCAATTATTTGTGTTTATGGATTATTTGCTTAGTACTAGTGTTTAGTTGCATGGAGTTAGTTAACTACCCACTGAGATTTTATCTCACTCTTTTTCCATCTCTACCATTTTCAGATTTAGCTTTTGTTGATGAACCTTCACTCGAGGAGTAGGGGTAGTCCGGAGTCCCAACTCCATTGCTTTTAGGTTAGTGTTTTGTTGTCACGTACCTTTTTGAAAGTCTAGATGTGCTCTGCAGTTCTGACAAGATCATAGGTCAGTCTTTTGGTTATGTATATGTATGGATTGTAATCATGGATGTTTTATCTAACTATTCTTTTGGCCATGTTTCTTATTATTCCTATGGCATTCGCTTTGAGTAGGAATAGCTAGAAAAATGGGTGCAACTCTTATGTAAAGGAATGATGTTATCAAGTAATGCATGTTATGTCATATGTTGCATTAGACCTTTGTTTATTTCTCTCCAAGGATAGGCTTGCAATTATTGGCAAAACCATGTGTCGCACCGGTCACATTCCCAAATCAGGGCATTACATAAAACTACCAATACAACACCACAATCACCATTCAATATAACCAACAATATCCTCCCAAATTGATGAAGTGCACATCATATGCATAATTCACCATAGGCAATGACAGTATAAATTATCCGCAAAATCCAAAACTTCTACCTACAAGAATATACTTAACCACACAGGGGTTTTCATTTGTCACACTGGCCTCCAATTTGATTCTATGACTCTTTCCACAATGCACCATCTTAAGCAATTGGGGTCACCTATATCTGAGTTGGTCATACGGCTCCTATTAACAATTCTAGGACTCTTCCCATAATGCAACATCTCAAGCAGTTGGGGTCACCCAGATTCACATTGACCACTCGAGTCTCTAATTAAAAGTCTAATCAATTCACAAATTCAATTCTAAGAACGGTCATTGCAACCAACATGGAATAGCATTACACCATAATACATTTGGGAGAATCATCTCTTGATCATAATATTTTCCATTTACCAATTAATCATATAATCAAGGTTGTTGTATCCCACTTATCATGCAAATCCCAACAGGAAAAAAATAATTACTAGCACAATTATACGCACATGTAGAATCATTTATTCATCACCTAATTGGATTCCAAATTAGAACCAACTCATAAATTATTGCTAGCACATTAAGGTATAGGAGTAGGGTTAACCCCTTTTTTGTACATTGCAACACTCAACACATAATATACCACACCTAGCATGTGTGGGGGTATCCCCACCCACAAAGAGAAAACAATCTAACCCATTATATCTCTAGCCACACTGTCATTAATAAGGTTAATCTAGATTAGCACAAGTAAATTTCTTCCAAATCAAATAAGGGTAGAGGTAAGCCTTCCACTATATTTGAATTCCAAGAGCATACTAAAATTTCAAAATATGTCCCAATGTTATTCTATTGCACATTATAAACAAATTGAAAATGAAGGTCATCCCATACTGGATATCCTTTATGAGTAAGCACCTTTTTCCTTCTCTAGTGTTCAAAGTTTCTTTTATTATTTAGGTTCCACCTTTTAGTGCAACATGTCTTTCCAAAAGTCCTCCTCAGTTACATTAGCATGGATATATTTCACACAAAGTCATATATGAAACCATACTATTCATTTTGCCACATAAATTAGTTACAATGCTTCCAACTCCTAAGTGTGTATAGGAAATTCATGGTTCACTGGATTTATCCAACTCCCTAATGCAAAACAAGATAGTGTAAACCTTAACACAAGGCCTTTTCAAACTTGTACTACCTAGGCATCATTTACCTAGTTCTAAGACAACATAGTTAAGCATCCCACCTTAATAAGGAGGCAATTAGATTAACCTTTTTCATATAACTCAAGTTACAAGAGTACACCCTTTAGTTGACATTACTCCAAAAACATTATCATCACACGTCAAAGGATTTACAAAGAAACAAGTAAACCAATTCATCTAAATTTAAAGTAAGAGTGATGTTTGTCCCTCTCCTCAGATCTTTAGGTTGCTAAACTTGTTGAGAAACTTAAGGATGATTGCCAAAATACCTTAGGATTGAAGCCTAAACAATTGAGAATGAAAAAAGGGTTTAACAATATGGGAAAGTAGCATTTCCATTGCTGCAGCACCCTCTTCCACCGTTAAAGGACAAAAAAAAAAATACATTCTACAAGATTTGTCGCTGTAGGGTCCAAAATTGGTACTGCAGCACTAGACATCAAAGGTACCCCATTGCTGCAACTCCAGGCACTAGAAGCTCAATTTTGCTTTTTAAATTCCACTGCTGCAGGGGCTAATGGTGCCGCTGCAGCAGTGGTCGTTACTCTGTAGCATGAAACACTTGCTTTTTAATGCCAAAGGCCTTGGCTTACACCCGTAAGCTTCCATGGAATATTAGGAAATCAATCTAGGTGTTATTAGGTCGTAAAAATCAAACTTGATCCCTCCCCATTTCCAAAAATAAGCTTGGATCTTTCAAAATATTTTCACATTTTCATTTGATAGAAATAAAAAAAACATTTATGACAGCAAATAATCATTTTCACCATCTTTCCTCAATAAATGCATCCCAATCTCTCCCAATCATTAATTGAAGTTACCAAAATGTTTTCATAACACCATGGGAGGTTTGGAAGCATAAATCATCTAGAACATGGAAAACACCAAGTTTCACACTTGGGTTCATTCACAAACGAAAATGGAAGAAAGAGAAGGACTTCCAAGTAGCTTACCTCAGATTTTGCTTGATAAAAACCATCAATCACCACCCATGGACCAAGTTTTTACCAAATTTGCTAGAGGAAGGATAAAGAGGGCTAACTCATGAGTGGAGAGACAATGAATGTATGTGGAAGCCATGAGTTTCATCTCAAAGAGAGAGACGTATCCCTTGGGCTAAGAGAGGGTGAGAAGTTTTATTTAGAAAATCAATATTTCCATTTTGTCCCCAATTGACTCCTTACCCAATTAGTCATGGCAAGATAGGAAGTCTCATAACCCAACTCTGGAGCATGTAACCAGCATGACACGTGGGCATCTCCCACGAACATAAGTCTAACTTCTAGTTCTAACTCATAAAACAAAAGTATTAATAATATGAAAATGGATGAATTTCACCACATTCCACTCCATATAAGCAAGATCATAATATACCCCATAAATATAATGCAAATCATTTAATACATAACGTTAATCAAATAAGCCACAACATGGCTATCTCCTATGTTTTTATTTATTCCTATATTAGAACAACTCAAGGAATATACACAAACATGTATAAAAGAATATTCTCCTAAGACAACGAGTTAATTGGTCCTATTGGACTACAGAGCTACTACAAAAGAATTTCTGAGGGTGACTCCAAAAGGATGTTACCAACCCGAGAATCAAGGGGGTTGGATTACCCAAACCTCAACTACTCCTTGTGTGGATGTTCTTCGATATTCACGAACTCCGAAATATGGAAACAATAACGTGAGATAATAATCTCAATAAGTAATACTATACACAAGCAATTAAAGTGTAGTGGAGCACTAAGCATTCACATCTTCCAGCCTAAAGACATTATTATATCTCCCTTGCCCAAAAGTAATTAAATCTCCATACTCAAAAGAAAACAATTAAATCTCTCTGTGCCCAAGGGAATTAAATATCTATGCTTGAAGCAGATATATCTCCATGCCAAAGGAAATTAAATATCTCCACTCAAAGGCGGATATATCTCCATGCCAAATGGCAATTTCTCCATGCTTAAAAGCATTCTAATTCCCTTACATGTAGGCAATCATTGTTAGAAAGGTACTCTAAAGGCAATCACTTTTAGCATCAGATCTATAAACTTTTTTATTAATCTAAAGAGGTTTTCTTCGTTATTTATATTCATATTCATAAACTCAAAATTAGATCATAAAATAATTAATGAAGTCCATGACATAAAACATAACATGAAGGAAATTATAATGACGATCATAATATAAGATTCCTATCATGTGTAATTATGTATATATCTAAACTATCCCTAGTTATAGGATCACCTGAGATTGGACATCAATGATCTAAATAGACTAGGACATGTTATGCTTCTTGATTTGATCAAGCACATGTCCTCATAAGTTGTAAATATGAGATGTTTTGAGTAAACATGTGAATGCTTGTTTATGGTAACAAGTACAATGGATGACCTGCATGAGACATCACATGGGTACCTATTTAAATGTCAGTGATATGTCTCATAGCAACTAACAATGCAAGTATCCTTGGACTTAAGGAACTTAAGTTGTCTTGGATATGAATCCTATGTTTTGATTCCATTCCTTGTTACCCACCATAGGTTGCTCTTAAGGTGGTGATTGGGCACAGTGTGAGCCATGAAGTATTCGAAGATATTTGAGTAGTCAACAAATGATTCACCACTCCTGATGGAAGGAAGTATACCCACGGTCACTTGTCGGGATAATTGCTAAGAAGTCTTTGACCAAAGTAAATTTTTCATGAAGATGGTCTTCAGTGACATAGTTTATAGTGATTGATCCCACAGGACAAGGAACTGACTACTTGGGCTAGATGTGATGTAATCAAGTCTAGTAGGAGTTGACACATAGGCCATACTCTGAACCAAGTGGGTATAAGACAGTGAAAGGACACATTGCATAGACACACTTTAGCTACAAAAAGGTTTAAAGTCAAACAACTGACTTTTCGATCACTTGGAGGTCATGATGTATTGTTAGATACTACTCGTGATCTATTTACAATCAAATGTTGATTGAAAATGGCCAACATAGCCAAAAACCTAATGGTTCACATGTATAGAAATTCACTAGGAATGTAAAATAGATTTGAGAATTTGATCCTAAATTGGAGAATTAATTAAAAAGAGATAAGGGAATAAAAGGATTAGGAGTATGTTCCTATTCCTACCCAAACAAGGAAAAGCCCAAAATAAGAACCTATTAGGCATCACTCTTTCAAAGAGATTGGGCTTCTTAAGATGTCACTTTAAGAAGCCCAACAAAGGAATGACGCCTATTAAGGGAATTAGGGCTTTAGGGTGTGTGGTTGCATCTATCACTTTAAATATGATAGTGACAGCCATATGCCACCTACCATTCTCTTTCAATTGTTGAGTATTTGTTTCAGAAATACTCTTGTTCTTTTTTCCTTCAATTAAGAAGGTTTTTTCTATAGCTTCTTAATGCTTGCTAGCACAAGAACGAGAAGAAACTGTGTTACCTTAAGAGATTTTTTATTTTTGTGTAATTTTGCATGGATTACCATTAGAGGTATCCTACTTTCGATACTTACTTTGGCTTGGAGAGGTTGCTGCGCTACAAGATGTATTTCTCTTCGCCTTGTTTTTCATGGTTAATTTAATGGTAATATAAGTTGATCCATCAGTGAATGGGTTTTAGAGAATTTTTTTAAATTTCATTGTGTTCTATGATCTCAAAAATCCTACAATCATTTTCCAAGACTCCTGTGGATCTAACCTATAATTCTCCTACCAAACCATCAAGGTTCAAGGTACAATTATTCCAATAAATTTATAAACATATACACAATCAATACTCTTATACACATGAGTTATCCATACGAGAATCTGAACTCCAGAACACACTCCATCAAAATTACATGCAGATTATAGAGTTTTCACCTTTCCTATTCCATGTTTCATCACTTGGTGAATTCCATGCAATGCACATTTCAATTCATGAAATAATTCACATACTTGAGTAGGTTGTTTACTCACCTAAGTCGATGATTAAATGCTAGAACAGATATAATTTAGCACTTAGAAACTCCCAGAATTAACCTATGCAAGCACATGAAAATACAAGGCTTAATTCCTATTTAAAAACAAGCTCTAGGACCCTTGCACCTGGGCTCCAATGAGGTCTTTCACTCTCCCTTAGCCTCTGTCCAGCCCTGAACTGATACCCTAGCATAAACGCTTATGCCTTCTTGGCACTCAGGCACCCTGACCTAGAAACATCACTAGCTCTCTGTCCAAATGGCGCTGGCCAGCTTTGGCACATGGGTACCCTATAATAGTAGCAATGCAAGAAAACAATAGAAAATGCCATTTTTACTTCTTTGGTTCTCCATTTACAAAGCTTCATTAAGGGTGGGTTCCATGACCTTATAGGTGCTCTAAGAACTGTAGAAAACTATCAGATGTTTCACCTATAAGCCCAAAGAACCCCAAAATCGCATCTTACACATTAAATGGAGAGATTTTCCCTTCAAGAGACCCCAACCATTTTAAAATTATCATTCAACAGCCTATAAGCTTTGCAAAACTTAATTAGAATAAAAGCAAACCTAACACAAAGAAATCACCAGCCAACCCTATTTTGTAGATCTAGGGTTTAGGAGAAAAACAAAACTAAGGAGGGAGAATATAAATCTCCACTTACCTCAAGCTTTAGCTAAAAGCCCCGTAACCCTTATCCCTTCGAATTCTCTAGCTAGTAAAAGACAGAGGAAAATGCTGAGAGCTCTTGTGTGTGTGGCGTGAAGAAGGAGAAAGAAACTTAGGAGCCCCAATGTGTGTGCACTTTGGCTAACAATAAGGGAAAAGAGGGAGAGAGGGTTTGATTCAAACAATTGGTCTAAGATGAACAAAAATGCCCTTGGTCTTCCCAAGGCAAATTACCTTAAACCCCTTACTTGAAATGTCACCTCTCTTCTCCCACACTTAGGCAAGTTAGGAACAAATCTTAAGCCTTCTCAAAATTCCAAGGTGCACACATACAACACTATATATATATATATGAACTCCCAAGACTAAATTTTATTCAGTTTAATCCTTACAACTAAACACTTAGCATAATCATCCAATTAAATTCATCAACCCAAGAAGGCAAGAAAAATAAATAAATATTCTCTCTTTTTAATTTTAATTAATTCCCAATGAAAGGAAATTGAGTCTCCTTCCTATGTAATTTCAATAGGATGTCTCCAACTCCACACATCAATACAATTATAGCAACAAAATAATGTCAATACAAGGACACATGATTTAAATAAGCAACCACAAAAAAGAAATTAATTCTCCCACGCGCACATGTACACATAAAAATCTCCTAGGGTATTACAAGAAGCCTTCCATAACTAAAGTAAATTTGCTCCTCAACACCCTCTTCTCCATACACCATTCTTTGTAATTTCCACTTACGCATGCATACCCATAATTTCCATTATACAACCATAATTTTATTATTTCTCTTAAGTTTCTACACAAGGGCCCTTAAGATGAAAGTAGTTATCCCATCCATAATAAATCAATTCATCCTTAAATCATGAGTATATACAACATTAAATCAACCACACATATATACACATAATGGTACACACGTTAGAAATACTCATACAAGTTTAAAAATTCCACAACCAATTGATAAAAGAAAAGTTCAACCTATTTTACGAAGTTTTTCTCGCATAGATATTTAATAACCGGAATACCTCAAAACCACAGGTATTACAATCCCCACTTTTGTAAAACCCTTGTACCTATCTCGTCAGTGGACATATTTTAGGGACCTAGTGAGGTTCCTGGTGATTAAGAGTAAAAGTTGAGTGCTGAGCTTCTCTAAAGGAGAGGTTTCCTAGTATAATATTTGCTAAAGATGTGTGAAGACCTAGTAGGTGTAAGCATAAAAGCAAGACCCTAGTGAGCTACTGTTGGAGGTTGCTAAGTGGTTAGCATAAAAGTGAGAAGTTGAGCCTCAACCTGGTTACTTGTATAACTGTGTTGTTCTTGCCCATAATAAAACTATCTTAACTGTGTGTTTTGAGGAGTGGACGTAGGAATATTGTTGTGATATCTCCGAACCATTATAAATCTCATGTGTTAACTATCCATATTTACTACTTTCTGATTTATTTACTTAAGTATCATCATATTATCTATATCAGTAAGTTAATTATATTAGGACCCTAATTAATAGTAACAGGACCCTAATATACATAAAAAATTTGTTAAAGTTTGATAAATATATTTAGGTACCCAATTCACCCCGTCTTGGGTACACAAGTGAACTAACAGTCACTATTATCTGCTAACGTATACCATTATTTGCTAATGGGTAGTAATGTGGCATTTAGAGACTATATTGTTTGTGAAGTGTTATGTTAAGTTGTCGCATGGCAATGACATGACATTAACATGTCATCTAAGGTTTATTTTGTTTACAATAAAAGAACTTTTAAGGACTAAACTGTTTTTAAAAAATATTAGGAATCGAATTATTTGTGAATTTTTTTTTAATAGAGACAAGTTTTTATCCTTGTTTATTAATGGGTGGAGGAATGCTTCTAGTTAGCCAATTGAAGTTTAAGATTGTGCAACTTAACCAAACTCGCTAGAATCTCACTCGAAACAAAGTTTCGGTTGATGCCAAGGAATATTCTAAGGTTCTTAAAGTTGGACAATGCTTAGGGTAGAGAACCATATATATTACCCAATACCATGATGATCTTAGCAAAAAGTGTAGAAAGAGAGATGATGAGAAATTGTGTGCTTGTAAGAGAAGTAATTGTTAAATCTTCTTATGGTTTTAAACGTTTTGCTAACAATGCGGCCCATGAAAATTTTTTTCTTAAACAATTTAGTTCTTGAAAATTTATTTTTTTGTAAATAAAATAGTACCTATATGCCACATCATCACTGGACGTGACATGTCAATAAACAAAATAGTCCTAAGATATATATATCATTGCCCTATCACTGATACGTCAGCAGTTAATAGCCCACATCATTAGATAATAGTGGTCATGGTAGAAGTAATAGATGAAGAGACCATTCAATGTAATAGTTTCATAATCCAAAAACTAAGATGGTCAGTTAACATTTTTGAAAGACTAAATTATCACTAAGGTACACTTTCAAGGGTTTAAAGGGTTAAAAGGTGTGTTTACTCTAAGATATATAATAATATCACATTTCTTTTGTATTTTATTCATGGGAAATCTAAATATTTAGAGACAATAGAATCTTTAATTAAGAAAGCTAGATGGCAAAAAGGAAAGAAACTCAATTTTTGGACATTGGCAACATATGTTGGATTGTATGGGCTTATTGAATAATTGAGTTAGGTTGGGCCCGTTTACTAGTCGACAAAAGGCCAGGCCGAACTAGTCCAGCCCGAGTAACCTATGGGTTACCTACATAATCTGTATATATATATATATATTCAATATACTACATGATGACGTCATTTCCTTATTCCCTCCCCCTCATCGTGTCTTATATCTCAATCCGTCTTCGTGTCTCGTACCTCTCAACTTTCTCAGTCTTTCACTCATACTATTTTAGACTTCTAAAAACCCTAAATCCCTAAATCAAATAATCAATACCATCATCTCTTCTTCATCTTTGATTTATGTCCTAAGTCTCAGCAGCAAACCTTTCTTGCGGCAGCGATAGTGACAAATCAGCATAAGGCTTCAACTTTGATGACGTCTCCTCCTTCGACTTTCTTCGGCCTTTGAATCTTCACAAATCTCGTCTTTGACCTTCTTCTTCAGTTTTCCCTTTAAAGTTTTTCTGAAATCTGACACTGAAAGTCTTTTTTTCTTTTCAAGGTTATGCGAGCGACAGAGCAAGGTTGTGGCTGTGTGTTCTTATTTTTTGCAATCGTTGTGCTAGGCTATACATTTCTCACTTCACTTCACAGGTGGCGTCACATAGAATTAAATTTATGATCTATTAACTTTGTTTATGAGTCTCTAATTCATTCAACATTTCATACTCGACTTTCCACTTCTATAATTGGTAGAATCAAATTATGTGGGATGGCCTATTTTGTCACAACCTATTACCTGGGCCCATGATTGGCACAATATCGACACTTTTTATTATTGTAAGCCTAACCTATCCCCGAAATACCCTATAGTTCTCGTCATAGTTATGTAAAATTTTGAAACAAATTAAATACGTATTATCTAAATTAACATTAACCAAAAAAAAATTAAGGGTGTCTGACATCACCTTATATGCAAAATCCTTCTTTTGAAACATTTAAATTTTCAAGTGAAATAAATATCCTTTTAAAATAAATAAGTCTCAATAAAAAGTCTCTTTCAAAATGAAACATTTTCAGAATAAAAATTCATTTTTGAAATAAACTTTGTCAATTCCCTTTTTCAAAAATGTCTGAAATAAAACATAAGCAAAAATTATACAGTGAATCGTCCCAAAATCCCCATAAGTGTCTTACGTAACTACAGAACAAACCTATGACTCAAAATCAATTAGACCATTGAACCTACCCAGCAACGGAAAGGTCCTCTGTAAACCTCGCTATTCTTTAAGAGGGTGTTCCTCATCAATAACTGAATCTATAAGAAAGAAGAAAGAAAGTATGAGTTACAAAGAATTAGTGAGCAAGATGAAAATTCCATAATAAAATCCAAATACATAAAATAACCATACCAGTATACCTGAAGGCCACAAAATCAACCAAGAATCATAGTAAGAAGAACACACCAAGATTTAACAACATATCCAAATAACAAATGGCAAGCATACTCTCAAAGTATGGTACTCGTCACATGGCAAGTGTAGCCTTAGGAGCAATAACTCAACCTCTGGCCTCTACTTACCTTAGTAATGCACAGCCTACTCGTCTTAACAATAGGTCGCCTCATAGGTCCGGTAAAGCCACCCAGGCTCCTACTTTACTCATCCTACTGTGAGAATAGCATCACCCTAATCTTTTATCAAGTCTATCTATTGATCGGTCATAGCTTGCCATGAAAGAAAAGGTACCAACCCACTATCACAATCAAGCCTCGAAGGCTCATAGGCACGTTCATACAGAAACATAATAATCATACAAATACAAACCAACATGTAATGCATGCCTCAAAGATCTAAAATAACCTTTGAATTTAATTATCATAATTAAGGCTCATTCCTCATCTCAATTTACAATGAAATTTCTATTTAATTTGTTATCTTCTTAGCTTGTGACACTCAAGAATCCACCTCGGTATACAAATATGATTATTTACGCTAAGATTAAATTATAGAGAGGTCGTCCATTCACCTAGATTCTAATACCATGTTTACTGGATTTCACATGTTAAAAGATTTGTGCAAGGTTCCGAGATAAATTCCTAACAACTACAACAAAGATTGTTGTGAAAAGGATTTAAAACCATGAAATAAAAAACAAATTGTTTGTTTTTGCTTCAAACCTTCAGTCACTGTTTTGGTCATATCTCTCAAACAGTAAGGAATTTCAAAACAAAATTGGTCTTGATATCTAATCTGTTAAAAATACGATAAATCAGATTTTCTAGTTCTTACCTTTATTTCTTTGAAATTTTTTGATATTGGGAACGACCACAGAAGATGTGTTCCTTGAGGTTTTATGTGTGGAGGTGTGGCCTCTATGGTTCTTGTGTTTTTGAGATAGAGAAGAGAGAAGAGAGAAAACGTCAAGGTTTTCTTAGTGGAAGAGATGTGGGAAGCATCTTGGGTTGCTAGGTGTTAAAGAAGCATTTATAAATAAGGTATAGTGGCTACTGTCACATCCCAAAAATTGAACATGTGAAAAGATACTACTATTAGGAAAACCTCAGTGGTATCCCAAAATCCTGGACAATCTGAGTATCCACAATTACTTATTTAATAAAATTCTCAAACATGAGTTATTCACATAAATTCTGTGAGGTCTTACATTCAACCTCTATTATTCATTCCATACGACAGAATTATATTCATCTGATAAACAAATATAAGCATACATAATCTGATGTTTTTATCTCATCGCAAGCCTAGGAGACCTATAGAAAGTACAGAGCGTTCCTAATATCCACATTAATAAGTACTGGTATCCTACCAGACAGAAATAGAGAATAATTCCAATAGGCTTCTAATTTTCAAACGGATACTCTTCTTCCTTGTTTTCTGTATCTAAAAAGATAATCATAGGGAGTGTGAGTTTATTTAAAAACTCAGTAAGTAAATAACTGTACTATATAAAATATCAAAAGTACAAATACCACATTTACTCATATGATTAATTGTCTTATACATCGAGTAGTATGGGACTCTAACCCTTTCAAACTCGTGAATAAGATTTCATAGATATACACCGAGTAGTATGGGACTCTAACCCTTTCAAACTCGTGTTTAAGATTTCATAGATATACACCGAGTAGTATGGGACTTTAACCCTTTCAAACTCGTGTTTAAGATTTCATAGATATACACCGAGTAGTATGAGACTCTAACCCTTTTAAACTCGTATTTATAATTTCATCTATTTACACCGAGTAATATGGGACTCTAACCCTTTCAAACTCGTATTTATAATTTCATCTATTTACACTGAGTAATATGGGACTCTAACCCTTTCAAACTCGTATTTATAATTTCATCTATTTACACCGAGTAATATGGGACTCTAACCCTTTCAAACTCGTATTTATAATTTCATCTATTTACACCGAGTAAT
Organism: Biancaea sappan; assembly: GCA_037074585.1. NCBI lineage: Eukaryota > Viridiplantae > Streptophyta > Magnoliopsida > Fabales > Fabaceae > Biancaea > Biancaea sappan. The sequence continues at coordinate 40,823,912 of CM073494.1, read as the reverse complement.
ATGGTACTCTAACCCTTTCAAACTCGTGTATAGATTTTCATAGTTATGCATTGAGTAGTATGGGACTTTAACCCTTTCAAACTCATGTATTAGATCCCGTAGATCTTTACTCATTAATAAAATAGTGAGAATTTCTCACATAGTACAATTTCCATGAAATAAAATAATTTATACATACTCTTATTCCTTTGAATTTCTGTAAAAAAAAATATGTCAATCATCATATACTGTCATATGAAAAATTGATTGATTAATATCCAATAATATTGTAAATGGGACTTATATTGTACTTTGACTAGTAATATCAAATTAGCTTAGCAAGGTTATTCACTTACCTTGATATTTGTCCAAATTTACCTTGTTCCACACTAGAATTTGTGTAGGAAAATTTCCTAGTAAAATATATTACAAGGAAACATTAGAAAGGAAACAAAATCACGAAAATATTCAATATTTTCTGATTGCTACAGTAACGGTTCGCTACAGTGACGGTTCGCTACAGTGATAGTTTGCTACAGTACCGTTGACTGCCGACACTACAGTAACTGCTACAGTAACTCGAAAAAATTTCCCAAATTTCTGGTTGCTACAGTAAATTCGAGTTTTGCAGAAGTTTTCTCAAAAAATTTCATCCTTTCCTTTCTTGTTTCAAAACCAGAATCTCAACTCTCTTAACCGACTATAACTCAATCCTAACTCAAAAATAACCTCTAAAACAACTAAGATTCATGAATTATCATCAAAATCTTCAAGAACAAAACCTTCTCTAATCTTCCATATAAACTTAGATTTAAGGAAAATAATGAGATTAAAGCTTACCTTTGATCCTTACAAGGCTTTTGAACCGAACAAATAATCAAAACTTTGAAGATCAAGGAAAAGATTTGAGAAGAGGATGAAGAAATGAGAGAAAATTGTCACTGCTCACTTTTGCTTCGCTTCAGAATCGTGAATTATGAGAGGATACTATTGAAGTTTTATTTTAAATATTTCTAATGGGTTATTGAATAACCCATAGGTATCCATAACCCAACATCCAAACCCATCCAGTCAATTTACAATTAATGGACTAATTGACCATTCTTAAACCACTTTTCCATGAATTTCACCATTCTAAGAATATATCTCACATGGTGCAAATATTCAATCTAGTCATTTAACTCAATTTTCATAAATAATATTCAAAGAGAACAATTAAATATGAAAATTAAAAATGACCAAAATAAATAACTAAAGTAACGTTGTAAAATTCTAAAATACTCTCAAGCGAATTATATTCCAAAATTAACGGATATTACAGCTACCCATTAGCTTAGGTTAAGTAGGACTAGGATTTGTATTTTTCTTTTAGTTATCCACTTAATAATAATATTATTATATTTCTAGTTATTGTCACATTCCATATAGGACACGTGACCGATATGAGAATGAGCCTAACCTCACCTCAGAACCTAATCCATTTTAACATGCTAGCATATATAACTTTTTGGAATAAACCATTAAAATAAATTTTATTTTATCTAAAGAAACATTTCATCCAAACACACCTGAATACTCAAATACAAATAATTATACCACTGTGTACATATTTTATACATTCCATAATAAACAATAAATTAAATAAATGCTTAGAAACATATCCTTATATAATTAAGTCATTCATATACATTGTTCCACATTTTACCATAACAGAAGTCCAACCCCTAGGGTACCTATATGATCTCAGAGCGACTCTAGAGTAGAAAATCAAAAGACAATAATAAGACTTTAAAATCATCCCCCCATATCCAAGTAGGGTCTTGAGTTAAAGGTTCATTACTCCCTGTTTGAATACTCGTCTTCAAGAACTAACTCTAAAAATGTTAATTTAAGGAGCATGAGCAAACCACATGCCCAGTGAAGGGACAACACTACACTATAATGAAAAATATATATAAGGCATCATAATGATAATATATGCCAATTATCCATAAACTAAATATATTACAATATGCACAATTCAAAATAAATCATAACAACAAGAGAACCAGTCAAATCATACAATTTCCAGATCAATCAAATACACAAATTCCTCGTACCAACGAGTCATCCAAGGTACCTTTGGATCATTGCTCACAGCTCCTACAACATCTACCTTTATCGCTCTATATATAAATTTCCACCCTTATGACTCTGTATAGATATTCCCATCAAGTGCAACCACCATGTCTTTCCTTTCCGACCAAGCATAAACACAACCAAGACAATTCATAATCATTCACAAATCTAATCACAGTATAACCAGCATAATTCCAACATCACATCAAGTATGCAACATAATTCACCTCAAGCATATCATCATTTCACAACGATATTTATACATCATTCATAAATGAATAGGTCCAATAACCAAGTTATATCACATTTCAAACTCAATTACATATCATTCACAACACAATCATAAAACAATTTCATTATTCATAGTATACTACATATTTGGAAACTCAATCTTTCTACATAACACTTTCATTACATCATAACAAATTTAATATACAGAGGAATCAAGGGTGTATATGTGTGTATATGTTTATATATTTGTTAAAACCAACCATCCCAAAAGCATTTCACAAAGTGGATATATGTGTATATATGTACACTTCAAGGCTAAACAACTATATAAATACACACACACACACACACACACACACACACACACATATATATATATATTTTATATACACATGTGTGCCTTCTTAAATTTTGACATAAAGTTTCATGTGCTTTCATGTGTATATATACACATGTGTGCATATATATCTTTATATCCATATATAAAATATATATATATATATAGTTTTCACATTTCCAAAATAGAATGTGTATGTACATACACATTTTCTGAATTTCTTTGTAACTCAAGTTAATATATGAATACATATATATATATATATATATATATATATATATATATATATATACACGCATATACACACAATTAGAAATATATACCCCTTTCATACTTCCTTTCATGAAAGAACATAATTATATACACATAACCACACAAATTTCACACCTACTTATATCTCATTATTCTTTTTTTTAAAAATTTAGATGTATAACATGCTTTCACTATGATGCAAAGGAATTTTCATAGAAAAATACTAGCCATAAGAAGCATCAACCCACTCACTTTAACTCTGAGCTAAATTTCTACACTTCAAACTGGAGAAGGGTGCCAAAGATGTTATTGAAGGCCTAGAGGATAAGTCAAGCAATAGACAACACTAAATCAGAACAAAAACTTCCAAACACTACTTTTAGGTGAAAGTTTTAGAAAACAATTCTGATATTAATCAATAGCTCCAAAAATCATGAAACTTGGTATAAAACCTTTTATATGATTAAAACTCCCTCATTTGGCCCCTCTTCAAACCTCATTAGTGATCCTAAGTGTCATAAAATTTCAAGTCAAAATAAGGTCTTTTAGACCTAAAATAGAGCTAACTTCCAACCTGTCCAAATTTACTTTTGCATAGAATATGGTATTGTTCTTGGGTTAGTTTGCCAAGTTAAACTTTTCTAAAAATTTTGAACTTTCTAGTTTGAACAAGTATGGTTCCAACAGTTCCTCATAAAAATTTCAAGATTTAAAAGCTTCATTTGATCACTCAAAATACACAAAATCAGTAACCTGCCAGATCAGTTTTGTTTTGCATTTTAGAAATTTTAGCTGCTGTTCTAAAGGCATTTAGGTTACCAAACCAGCCCACAAAATTTTGAAATAATTTAACTATAATCTTAGACATAATTTCTAATTGGATACTAAATTTTATGACCATTTGAGCTTAATTTTAAAACAGAGCTAACTTCCAACCTGTCCAAATTTACTTTTGCATAGAATATGGTACTGTTCTTGGGTTAGTTTGCCAAGCTAAACTTTTTAAAAAATTTTGAAACTTTCTAGTTTGAATAAGTAAGATTCCAATAGTTCCTCATAAAAATTTCAAGATTTAAAAGCTTCATTTGATCATCCAAAATACACAAAATCAGTAGCTTTCCAAATTAGTTTTGTTTTGTATTTTAGAAATTTCAGCTGCCATTCTAAAGGCATTTAGGTTACCAAACCAGCCCACAAAATTTTAAAATAATTTAACTATAATCTTAGACATAATTTCTAATTGGATACTAAATTTTATGACCATTTGAGCTTAATTCATACCACAACAGTTCAAAGCATCAATGGCAATAAATGACAGTAATTATGATTCAACACTTTACTATCCTTTTCTCAGTTTCTTTCTTCAAGTTTTTACTTCTATTTCCCATGGCCTAAACTGAAATTTCCATCATATTAAACTCATGGTTTTTTCCTTTCAATCCCAGTATCCACTTCATAAATCCTAGGCTAGCCAAAACCTAACTCAACTCCCTATTTTAGCTAAAAAGAAAATTCTATAGAACTAATATTCTTTGCCTTTCGGTCAACATTCACTTTCCAGTATGAAGTTTCCATAAAAGAATGGTTTCATCTAGAAAATTTAATTTCTCTACTACATCCTCCTTGGTTATCTATGGGCTCAATGAAAATGGAAGAAAATGTGAGAAGGAAGGTAACTTGGTGTTTATGGTACCTCCCTCATGGCATTCTTTGTGCTCACAACTCCATACCTACATTTTGCAATAAAGGAGTCAAAGAAGGAGGAAGATTAAGGTGGGAGGAAGGTTTTCCAGCGTGGTGTTGGCCAGTGGTGGCCACCACGATATAGAGTCTCTTGCCCTCTCCCATTCACGTGCGCTGCTCCCTTTCTCTTCTCCTCTCTCGGTCTCTCTGTTTTCTTCCCAAGCCAATGACTGAAAATGTGTGTATGTATAAGAATCTAGAGGTTTCAAGAGCTCTGATAAGGAAATGGGACACATGGCATCATCTCCAAGTGCCACTTTGCTCACCTTCTTGTTGAAATTATATCAAACAACCCTTCTTTAAATAAGTTTTCAATTAGGTCCTTAAAAATTTGTAATAAATTACATAATTTTACGCAAATTTCAAGAATTTTTTTTTTACCATTTTTTATTTCACCCTTCCCATCAAAATTAACTTTCCTACTGAATAAAAAAAAATTAAATAAATCCTCAAAAATTTATTATTGTTTTATTTCCTATTACAAATTTATCCTTAATATATCTAAGATTTAGAATTTTAATTCCACAAAAAAATTTCTTTTAACTTTGAAGGTTCACAATACTGTTTTAAAATTTGAGATATTTCAGTTACTTATCTACTTATTTTTTATATTATATTCTTATATAGTTTATCTATTCATTTACTATATTATATTAATAGTGTACAGTATCCCTTCATTTATTATATTATTAGATACTCCCTCTTCTTTTTATTTTTATTATTATATTACTATTTATATTATTTATTTAATTTCATGGGACTTATCTTTTTAATTCTAAGAAATTCTCTCATTATTTTATTAGTTGATTCATTGTCTCTTTCCTACTACCAATCCAAATTCCTAATTCAATTAGCTTCTTTATTTTATTTATTTCATCCATACGTCTATTTTATAGGGCTTAGCTTAGTTTATTTGTTTTATTTGTTTTTTTTCTATTTATTCTATTATTTGTTTGCATATTGTCATCATTTGGATTTAACAAATATGCCACACGAGTAAGGGTTTGGGCCAATATCTAATTAATTTACCTTATTTACATACTACCTAAAAGCAGACCCTTTGTTACTATTGACTATTTTATTTGATTTAATTTGAATTTGGCTTCTTAGATTTTGTTTATCTCATCCTAACAATTATTTTGTTAGTAATTCACGCCTAGACTATTAGGATAGTGTATTATATTGTTTTCTTTATTTATTTTATATTATTAAACTTTTGTTAAATTATATATATTTATCTAAGGAAATTCTTTTCTTTATTTTACCTACATTTAATTTCCTTGGATTTTAAATTTCTATTTATCATTTAAAACCTCACATTATCTTTACTATATTAATCTTTACTTACTCATCTTAGTTTGACTAATTTTGTCCAACTCCTAACTAAGTTTTATTTTTCATTTTAGTCTCTCATTAGCTCAAATCACAATTCACGAACAGAATAATCATCATATCATACTGCATTGATCATATCAAGTATTTCATGGATAACTTGATGCCTATTGCACCCAATTAAACGTCCACACACAAACAAAATCACACACGCACCCTAAGTACACGTAATTAAGATAACGGACACGAAAAAAATTTATACGAGCATTAGTCTATTCACAAAAAAATTCCTACATGCTCCCATCCACGCTTTCTTATGATATCATAATACTTGAAATATTTTACATTTGGCTTGTGTAGCCCACAAATTGGCAGGCCAGGCTAGTTATTTCCCAAGCCGTTTAAAAACAGAATGACTCGACTTGACCCCTTTTCATGCAACCCTAGACAGGCCAATTTGCACAAACCGAGTTGGTCTGTTTTGACAGGTTTAAGAATATCTCCAACGATAGTTCTTCAATAGTTCTTAAAAATAAGAATCCATTTATAGTGAGTTTCACCGTTAAAATGTGCCAACATAGCTACCGTATGTAAAAACTATTTTTTCTATAAGTAAATGGTTCTTATAGCAAAAAGTCGATAAAAATATCATGAACTAGCAAAAAGTGAAGATTTGTAGGACCCATTGTAAATAAAAGGGTAACTTGTGGGATCTATTAGTAGGTTTTTTTAGAGTTTGCACCGTTGAAGTAGAGAATTGCTTAAAGTAGTAGATAATTGTTTAAAGAAAAAAATAGTTATGTGACAATGTAGAACTCACAAAAAAATTTAGACAACTCATTAGAGTTAGAACAAAATAAAGTTTGTCGATCCGACAAAAAGAAGGAAGAAACAAAAATGTCTGTCATGACTCACGCTCAAGTATCATTTTAAGAGATGCACAAAATATATCATTTTTTTGAAAATAAATATATGCAATTTTTTAAATTTTAAATAATATGAAACAAGTTTTTAGTGATAAAATGAATTTTGATTAAAAGTATTTTTTTAAACATTTATTTCAATATTTATTGTTTGGTGTTTAAAATTATAAATTTAATTTATTATAAAATTTAAAAAGAAATTATTTTGATATTGGTTTATATTTTATAAATAATTATATAAGGATATTTCAATGAAAATAGATATATTTTTAGGCTATATTTTGTTGCATGAAAAATTAATGTAAGGCATATTTTGATTTAAAAAAACATATTTTTAATAATAAAATATTGTATAATTTAAATATTTTTAAGAGAGGAAACTATAATTGATTTTAATCAAAAAGATTTTGATTCTTTTTTCGGCATCAGTGGCATTTAAATGTTAATATCAGAAATTTAACTAAGAGGAAGAAGAATATGAAGAATAAAGATAACATCGAACACAGAGATAAAACCTATACAGATGCTGTCTGTCAAAATATGGAGATGGAGTATATTCGAAATTCTCTATTCTCACGAATATTCTAATTTCCGATTCCAAAGACCCTCTATTTAGTTTTAACTTTGATCCGCTTTCCTCCTCATTTCCTTCCGCTTTTCGAAAGGGCATCATCGTTTGAATCCTTGTTTCGCCGGAATATTTGATCTCCGACCCTAACGGACTATGAAGTTCTGGAAAATTCTCAGCAACCTGATCGAGCAAACTTTGCCCGATTGGCAGGACAAATTCTTGTCTTACAAAGATTTGAAGAAACATTTGAAGCTTATATGCCCCAAAGACGGCGACATTCCGCCAAGTAAACGCCCCAGATTGGACGGCGGCGGAGGCGGCAGCGGCGGGCAAGATGATTCCAACGGCGAACCCGAGGTGACCAAGGAGGTCAATGACTTCCTGAAGCGTTTGGAGATCGAGATAGAGAAGTTCAATGCCTTTTTTGTTGAGAAGGAAGAAGAATATGTTATCAAATGGAAGGTAACGATTTTATTTCGAGTATTTCCTCTCTGGGATTTGTTGGAGTACCTTTCCTATTTTTCTTTTGGTTAGAATTTTGCGGATTTACAATTTATATTTAGGCTGGGAGGTACAATAGAGTTGAATATGTTTTCCGCATGTTATGGGGGTATTGCGCTTAGAAATTGAGGAATTGAACTTTTGAATCTGTAAAGGTGATCATAACTGCAAAGGCATTTCGGTATTGTTCTTAGAATTCTGTTTTAGTTAAAGAAATGAATATTGAAGTTGACATTCTGCCTTCAATTCGGGAAGGACACAAACTATTTAAAAGTGAATGATATAGGTCAATCTTTCTCCTGTTTTAAGGCCTCGCATGCTCAACAACTTGCGTTATCCTGTTTCTATGTAGAATTACTGGGATGATTGTGTCACTAGCAACATGCACGCAAGAATCCAATCAACTTAATACTGTTAACCTCAAAGTGCAACCTAACATGGACCTTGAGTCTGGTCCTTTGGTTTTATCTCTATCTACAATTTCATGCTATGCTGCCCACATAAATAAGGAAGTCTTAGTCTTCTAGAACAAATCATCCATCTTCTAGAGGTATTCACAAATAACATGTGAACACCAATGCTATTGAACATTTTTTTTAAGTGTCAACCATAGGATAAACTAGTAGCAAGGAAATCTTGTGGGGCTATTATTCTGAGTAACTGTTCGCATAAAAAGAAAATTTCTCTGTAGTTGTTTAGTGTCTGATTCTGATATCATTAATGTTTTAACACACACATACACATATTGCACAGGAATTTTTTTTGTTGTCTTATTCGCTGAATATTTGATCTTTTTTATTTGGTAAGATGAAAATTTGATCAATTTAATTAGAAAGGTTGTTGTTCATTCTTAGATTTACCTTTTCCGGGCTGTTGTTTTGGCTCTACGCTGCAATTCTAAACTGTTATTATTTGGCCCTCCAGTATTTTGAATTGTTTAAACCTAGCATCATTTTGTTCAATTTAATACATTCCTTTACAGCACATGGTGGTTCTTGGAGATCAGGGTTGTACTTGTGATTTTCAAATTTCCATGTTGTTTAGCATGCGATTCTAAAGGCATGGATTTGATTGAACATGTCTTAAAATTTCATGTGGAAATTTATGTATCTTTTTGCTCATCTAGTGAGAAGAAAAAATTTCTGAACCTCAGTTGCCATCTAATTTTATGAACTTCGGCTTTTGGTTGTATTGCAGGAGTTGCAAGATAGAGTTTCTAGGGCTAAGGATTCAAATGAAGAGTTGGTGACAGTAGGGGGGGAAATAGTGGATTTTCATGGAGAGATGGTTCTGTTAGAGAACTACAGTGCACTTAACTATACAGGTAATTCTTAAATCGCTGTGCATGAGATGTAAGTGACAGATTTCATTTTGGCTATAGGATGGTAAACTGTCTAATAAAATAAATTCATTTGCAACGATATTAAACACTTAAGATATATAGCCAGATGATTTATAACTGAGTGTGGATTCTACTTTCAATTCTAAGAAAATTCTATTGGACAATTGTTGATTACCATATTTGTAAGGGTACTAAGCTCAGTTGAGAAGTACGATTTTGAAGTAAATGAATTATTCAAGCCAAATAATATCAGATTAAAGAATTGGGCAATGTCTTATGCTTTTCTATTTTTTGAAAAGAAAAAATAACTTGGGATTGGGATTGAGGGATTGGTAATGAATGCTTGGAATGATTTATGTTTCTTCTTTTTTATCTCTTTTTCTTTGAGCAGGTCTAGTGAAAATAATAAAGAAATATGATAAGCGAACTGGTGCACTAGTTCGCCTACCTTTTATCCAAGAGGTCTTGCACCAACCCTTCTTCAAAATTGATGTGCTTAACAAGCTTGTAAAGGAGTGTGAGCTAATGCTCAGTAATATATTCCCCAAAAGTGGGGCTTCATGCCCATCCTCATCCATCAGTGAGGAAGATGGGTGTGAATCCATTTCTGGGAGCGAAAAGAAAGAGACACTGGAGCAGGTTCCCAAAGAACTTGCCGAAATAGAGCATATGGAGAACATGTACACGCGGCTAACTCTACAAGCACTCCGTACCTTAGATGAGATTCGTGGTGGAAGCTCAACTGTAAGCGTCTTCTCTTTGCCTCCTCTGCATAACAAGGCTTTAGAAGAGGATTGGAAGAAAGTAACTGCTCTTGAACAAGCAGCCAAATGATTCTTGTGAGTTGTGAATGCTATGGGATTGGTAGTGACTCTCCATCTCCTTACTTTTTTGTTAATATATTCATCAACTTAGTTTTCTATGGTGAGAACCTGCTCAAAATGAATTTGGATAGAGAAGCATTCTCCTCTGTGGGACAGTGATGGTAGATGGATGCTGCTTTTGTTTTTCTTCACCCCTTTTCCTGCATTTCTAGGAAAATGCCTCTCAGGCTCTGTGGGTCACTAATTACTCAACTGTAAGTCAAATCTTAACCCTTGACAATTGAGTGTAGACGGCTTTAATATGTTAATAATATCTTCCGGTTGTAGATTACAGATGAAATTTTAGTTCTTAAGGACGGCAATAGATGGATTTGGAATTCTTGTAATTCTTACTAGTATACTGTGTTGCTTTATAGACAATTGTTAATCAACCTGGGTTTCTTGTAAAAGTGAAAAAGAATATGAATGCACTCATATTTCATATGTGGTTGTCAATGAGCATGGGAGACAATAGCATTGCGGAATTTTGTCAAGAACATCCTTGTAGTGGAAAAACTGTCCCATTTTACTATATTCTTAATATTTTGTCTGGTATGGTAGATTGGATAAATATTAGCATTATTGCCAGATAGAGTTATGCTATTGGTTCGAAGCTCAGTGGATTGGGTATCTGATTCCCGATCAAAAAGCAGAAAGTTAGACTCCCACTTTCGTGTATTGCTGTTAAGTTTATATAAATTACGAATTACAATCCCCAGTTAAGATAAAGATTCTTGAACATTGGAAATTTTGCTAATGACCTGTTTTAAACTAAATTCTCCTTAATAGAAGCACCGGGCTGTTTCTCAGTTGACTCTACAGAATCGTCCAACAAAGTCTAATACGATACTAGAAGAAGCTTCTCGTCTTAATGTGTTGCCCAATCTATCCTTTTTTTCTTTTTATGTTTGCTCAAATACCAGGAATGCATGATACTGATAAGAAAGTTACACAGTGAAAAATATTTGTAGCCCTTATATATTTGGATATGTGTGCTGGTGAGTTTAATTTCTGCAAAGGCATACTGAGTTCCAACTTTCTTGTGGCTACAAGTATTATTGATCGTAAGTGCTCAAGAAGCCACCAATAAAGCCAGCTCCGTTACAATTTCCACATAACATCTCCTTTCTGCCCCTGTAATTGTGGGAATCAAATGAAGGAAATACAGAAGTCTCAAATGATGACAATAAAAATGCTTTGTTTCATTCTAATGCTAAGTGGACGAGGGCATCATTCTGGACTCAACATGTTCATCTTTGAAGGCAATTAGAATGATAAAGAAGTTTTACTTCCTCACAGAAGCGTATACACACACACACACACATATATATATTAGAATCACCAAATTGGGTTTAGATCAATTTGGTTAGAGCGTAGATAGACTATAAAGATGTAAAATTTACTTAATACTATTTTTTTCTATTTCATTTATTGGACTCAAACTTGAAATCAAGTGAACTAGTATGAACCAATTAAATCAATTAGCATTGGTGAAACATAGTATGCATACATTCATACATACATACAAACACACACACACGCACACACATCTATATATATATATATATATATATATATATATATATATATGTATGTATATATATATGTATGTATAGAAGATAACGAGAGTAGTTACCCGCAAAGCCAGCAAGATTCACCAGCTTTGAACTGTCCATCGAAAAGATCAACAGAGTTCACCCCACTTCCTTTGCATTGAGAGCAAAGAACAGCACCTGCTCATCATCACAAAACAAATGGTGATAGAAGAACCACATGATCTATTTTCCATATAAACTCGAGGTTCATCTTTAATTACCATTTCCATCACAATCTCCACAAATAACACTATTGGGTTTTGACCGATCTATGTTTCGGTCACTTGGTGCAGCCTGCATGAATGTAGCTAACTTAATTCATATTTAAACATAACTATTTCTATGTATGAGTCTAACAAAATGAACTAGTTTCTCATAAAGTGATAAATTAAGATTCAAACATTTACTAAGAGACGTGTTCACATTTATTACCTAATAATGTTTCGAGTGAGATTGTCTCAAGTAGAAAATAGTTATGAGAAACAAAAACAACATAACAATCTCCCTAGAAAAATTCATTATTTGATTCATGCAAACGAACCTTTGCAATGAGAGAGAAAGATTTAGCAGCGGGAGTGGCTTGAAACACAGAACACACTCGAATATGCTTTGGATTTGGATGTGATTCTATACCAATACCTGAGCATTGAAAACTTGGGATTTTAATACAGGAATATCACGTGAGCATCAAGTAAGGAAGAACAGGGAAGTGAAGAAAAAGGAGAGAGAGTGGAAGCAACCTGGTTCAGTTGTTGAAGTTTTGAGGGAAGTTAGGGATAAGGGAAGGGCCATGGAAAGAAGAGGAGGCAAAGCAGTCCACTTATTGGTTGAGTGTGATGTTGTACAAACCGTTCAAGTAGTTGGGATTATGAGATAGATATTTTATAGGCTGGGGATATTTTAGGGATATGAACGGGATTGGATACTATTTTTGTTGACTTTGTTAACGGAATATTTATTTATTAATAAACTTAACATTTTGTAAACTGCTCAATTTTTTGTTATTAGTAAACTGTTTTTCTTAACTTTATTTACGGAATATATATTTATTTGACTAAGCTAACTTCAATCTCTGGATAATGTGACAATAAATGAGATTATGATTTATTAATAATAAATAAATGAAAAAGAATAAAAATGAAAATGAAATTACTGTTACTTATACAACATAATTATAGTAATACATGTGCTTTACAAGTGCTATTTTATTTTTTATAAAAAATAAAAAATATAATCATATAAAAAATTAAATAAAGCAATATATATATATATATATCTATATATTTAGAAGATACAAAATTTGACTTTGTAATTTTGATTTAAAACAGCAAAACCGTTGTATAGAATATTATAAAGAACAAATAGTTGTAAATGCATACTAATTACTTGAATCCTTCATTAGATATATATAATAGATTTTTTTCTACCATAAAATTATAATAGATTAAATAACATTAAATATATTGATGTGGGATTCACTTAGCTAATTCTAACCCCAATTCAACAAGCACATTTTGTTAATCTTACTATAGTACTAAAAAGGAATCTTTATTATAATACAACAAAATCAAAAAATCATTTCATAGATTTGTTGTTCTACTTTTAATTATTTCAAATAGTAAATATGAACCACAGATATTTTCTTCCAATTACAAAAGGATGTAATATATGCTTTTGTGATTTATTTATGTAAGAGGCAGAACAAAAAATGTACCAAAATACAAATAATTATAACATGCTAATTAGTGTCCCTTATACAACATAACAAATCGAAGGGTAAATTATTATTATTAAAAAAATGCATACGTGTAATTTAATTTTTTTTTTTTTGTATAATTCGAATTCGATTTCGGATAAGATCATAACCGGTAATAAAATTCTTTCTATAAAAAATGCAGTAATATTTCTAAAAAAATTTATATTCAAGTTAAGATATCACCTGACTACTTGACCAACATACTGGTGGTGAAAGGAAATTTAATCCATCTATTGCACTTTAAAAATAAAAAAATAAAAAAGGAATATTGAACCCGGAAGCCAATATTCAAATCTATGTGAAATGTGGTGAGGCCTGTAAATAGAAATCGGCATATTAACCCTATTGGTTAGTTGGAGGGGATAATGGCCATAGGGGAGTAGTTTGTATATAAAAGGCCTCGAGTCTCTTAACCCTATTCTCATTCTTCACTATCACACACTCCTCTCAGCTTTATCTCACGCGGTCGTCGAGGTTCCGCTCTCTCCGTTCTTTTACCCCCAGTTGTTTATCAGCTAACCAATTTCCTTTGCAGACTCTTCTAACCCTAGCTTTATTGCCAACTTTCTATCGGAATTTTCTCTTCTCGCAGGTACTGCGTCTTCCTCTTCCTAAACCCTAGTCCCTCACCATCTCGCTCACTATGGAGTTCTAGATTTAAACCCTAGAATTATTTACATATAGATATTTTTTAAGAAAATTAGAATTCGAACTGTGGGTTTATTCACTATGTCTACCATGGTTGGCTTTACAGAATATGGGAGAAACAAGGGACGAAGGATACGAGGAAGAGCTTCTCGACTACGAAGAGGAAGAGGACAAAGCGCCTGACTCCGTCGGGACTAAAGTCAACGGTGAAGCTGTCAAGAAGTAAGTTGTTTATTGTTTTTTGCCATCTTGATAAATATTATCAGTTGCTTCGTTAATAAGATGGAATATACATTTTTCTTTCCTTTGGGATAGTGGTAGGTATGGGGGAGCGGAAATTGGAGTGTGGTAATTTAATGCTTGGCAATGCAGAGTAGAGGAAAAAAATTTTTTTCCTTTTTTTTTTTTTGGCGATAGGCGATTTATTGTACACGATTTGCTCGAATAATATACTATTATAATTACATTATTCCGAATTGTATCACACTGTATAAAAAACTTTTTCTCTGTTGTTAATTGCTCAGAAGTATAAGGAATATCTGCCAATAGCTTGCCATAGCTTGAAGCTCAGTGCTATGGGCTGTTGAGCTATACTATAGGTATAGCCTTGCAGGTTTCGCGTAGCACGGTTATAGCCCACCGACATGCTATTTTTCTATAGTTGTGGCGTGCACTATATGCCTTTGTACAGCTAAATAGGGCAACAACCCTAACTTCATTTTGAGAGGTTCAAGACCTAACCTTCACCACGGGTGCACTCTGTGCTTCTGGCAGCCATCACCAGTTCTGGCTGGTGTAGTATGCGTTATGCGTTATATGCCCTACAAGCCCACTTTGGGTTTCTTGCAGCCATCTCCAGTGTCAGCAGCAGTGGTTTACTCTATATGACCTATTGCTAAAGAGGGCAAAACCCCCAATTTAAATCATTTTTGGAGGCTGAAGGCAACCCTTCAACCAAACCTTCACCAGCTGCACACACTAGCAGTCTGGGCTTCTTCCTATCATCTCCAGTGCTGGTAGCTTCCAAAGTTGGTAAGCTTTAACTGTCTTCCTCTTTCTTTGGTCTATTCTTCTCCCCTTATTTGGATCTCTTTCTCCTCCACCACCACATCTACCTTCAATCATAGTACTTGCCTCTCCTACAATAGTGCCTGCTGACAATCCGCTGCCCCCTCCGACAGTACAACCTTTGCTACCTTCTCTAGAAGATACAGGAATTTTGGTGATTGCATAATGATGATCATTTTGATGTTGCATGTGAAGAAGGGGAATTCATTTAGATATCTTAGGGTAAAGCTTAAACTCAACTAACTTTGTCAAACATAGATGTAATACTCGATGTTGTGATTGATGGATGATCACTATCTTGTTATGAGTTTTTGATTTTAGGTTAAGTTTGGTTTTATATGTATACTATTTGTTATGAATTATATTAAGACTTTTTAAAAAATTGTGTGCTACATTTTCATGTAGCCTGTGCAATGCTCTGTGTCATTGCATTTTTTAACTCTTGGTGCTACGAGTGCACTTTGTGCTATTAATAACGTTGGCATAAAGGTTTTACTGCTCTTGGCATAAACGGGCAGCTGTTTGTGACACAGTGCTGTTCTGTCTCTGACCTGGAAATACGGAAAACATAATTTGAATGATATAAAATGAATTTTGTCTATAATGTTGTTTTATATTCTGAAAGTTGATCAATATTTGGGTCTTCTTTTTGGTATCATCTCTTTTGCACTTGATTTTCCTCTGGCAGCTCAAATATGTTCCTTTTTTATTTATTTTCTTTTGGGCAGGGGTTATGTTGGTATACACAGTTCAGGATTTAGAGACTTTCTTTTGAAGCCAGAGCTCCTCCGGGCTATAGTGGACTCAGGATTTGAGCATCCATCTGAAGGCAAACTATCACATTATCCTCCTCCTTATTTTATAGTATAATTTGTTGCAGCTATTATATGATTTATTGTGTTCAAAAGATTAATTGTAATTTGAAATCTTGTACTGGAAGTCGTAGTTCTCTTTTTATTTATTTTGTTTTGTTTCATCCATATTGCATCCCTGCTTTCCTTTTCTCAAAAGAAAAAGGGATTTTGGAAATTCAGCAAAATGTTTGGGTAATCAAATCTTGCAAGATTTCATTGTATATATCCTACTTTGTTGATATCTGTCTTAAGAGTCTTGCTATTTTTAGTAATGATTAATGACAATGACACTTGTATATTTGTTGATATATTACAGGTAATACATCTATCATAATCTTGTTTAGGAGAACTAATATGGTTTGGTAAAGCTATCAACTTAAATGGGTCAGAGGTTTATTTTACTCACCCCCGGTTCCTTCAACTCCATTTTCTTTGGTTCACCGTCAGTGCAACATGAGTGCATACCTCAAGCAATTCTTGGAATGGATGTATTATGTCAAGCTAAATCGGGGATGGGAAAAACTGCTGTCTTTGTGCTCTCAACTTTGCAGCAGATTGATCCTGTTGCTGGCCAAGTTTCTGCACTTGTCTTGTGCCATACAAGGGAGTTGGCTTACCAGGTATTTATGTGGACTCAATGAATGGAAGTTTTGGCATTTGGTTTTGATTTAGTTTTTCATTTAAGGTGTACAATATGGTCTCATGCAGATATGTCATGAGTTTGAGAGGTTCAGCACTTACTTGCCTGATCTCAAGGTTGCTGTCTTCTATGGAGGCGTTAACATTAAAGTTCATAAGGATCTGTTGAAGAATGAATGCCCTCATATTGTTGTTGGAACTCCAGGAAGAATACTAGCATTGACCAGGGATAAGGATCTTTCTTTAAAGAATGTTAGGCATTTCATTCTGGATGAATGCGACAAGATGCTGGAATCACTGGGTATTTTTAATTGCTGAGTCAAATTCTTTTCAGTTGAATTATACTGTTGGATCTCCTGTGATTTTGATGTGGATTTCACTTCTCATTATGCCTCTTGTGCTTTCTGTAGACATGCGAAGAGATGTGCAAGAGATTTTCAAGATGACTCCTCATGATAAGCAAGTTATGATGTTTTCTGCAACACTCAGCAAGGAAATTCGCCCAGTCTGCAAGAAATTTATGCAAGATGTAATATCCCATGGCCAGTACTACTTGAATTAGAAGTCTCAGTTTCATAATGTCCTCATTGCCTGAGAGCCTTTTAGATCTATAGATTTTGGTGGTTCCTTCAATATTTGCTTTTGATAGGATTTCTGTTTGTCTGGTGCATCATTTTGCTTGCTGATTTTTATGGAAATATATAGCAGGTGGGGTGCTGTGTTTTTGTGGTGGTTAGGGCTGGAAGGTCTCAATGGGAACGTCTAAGGAACATTTAAACTGTAGCTTTAGTGCCTTTTAGATTTGTACTTCTTTTCTTGCTGGGTTCACTTCTGGTGTTTTTGTTTCGAATGGTCCATCCTGGCTAGGTATAGGCCATAGGCCTTCATGACCTGGGGTATTCTTTTGTATTATTTTAGAGAGGGGGAGGATTGTTAGTGTCTTCTGGGGTTGTAGCTGTGAGTATTCGGTGTAAATGATGCTTGCTGGTTGGGGCTTAAAAAAAGTATCTGCAAGGAGATGAAACAGATGAACCAGAAATGTGATTCAAGGGATCTGCATCCATCATTCATTTTGTTCTGGATTCCATTAGCTTTCTGGAAGGCCCCTAATATACTAACATTTGTTCCTTTCAGCCAATGGAAATTTATGTTGATGATGAGGCCAAGTTGACCCTTCATGGACTTGTGCAGGTGGGCCTTTTGTAACATGGATCTCTCTCTGTGTCTATCTGTTTGTCTGTTAAATAAGCTGTATCTTTTATTTCAATGATTGAAATGACAGCACTACATCAAATTGAAAGAGGAGGAGAAGAACCGTAAGTTGAATGATCTTCTTGATGCGCTTGACTTCAATCAAGTTGTTATCTTTGTAAAAAGTGTTAGTAGAGCAGCTGAGCTGGACAAACTACTTGTGGAGTGCAACTTTCCCTCTATATGCATCCATTCTGGCATGTCCCAGGAAGAAAGGTTTGTGTTACCTATTATGAGGATCTGAGCAGGGGTCTGTCTTCCTTCACGCTCAACTGATAATATAACTGTCTGATTTTTTTTTTTATTTTTTATTTTTTAATTTTTGTTATACAGGGTCCTCATTTTGTTGAGTAGACCACTTATGTTGTAAATTTTGGAAAATGTGGGCACACTGGGTATCAACACATTAATTATCTAGACTGTGCTTGTGTTTTTCCCTTGGCAAAATGCTTAATATGATATGTAATAATGAGTACCAATGAAGACTATTCTAATACAAGAGCGCAAGACAGTTGTGCAATAAGTAATTGTGCTAGACTATTGGAAATGGAAATCCATAGGTTGAGATTTAATCATGGGGGAACAATTTATGCTATTTGATTAAAGATTTTGATTTTGCTAGCTCAGTTATTTTGTAAAATAAATATATTGGTTTATTTATTTAATTTAGCCTCATGGGTCTCTTTCTAGTGTTGTAGCCATAATGTTTTATAAATCTGCACATTGGCAAGGGTTTCTATCTCTACTTTGTTTGCTTTTGAAGTATGATGTCACCAATTGTGATGTTTGACTAAACTAGTATTTAAGCCAAAATATTATGTTTCTGCATTTTTTCATACAACGAATTTGATTTCTGTATGAGGTATCTTGACTATATCTGACATCAGACAGAATAATTAGATTTGCATTTTTATTGGACATGCGATTGAGTTTTTATATCCTTGTTTTAAATGTATTCTAATTAGTGTTTTATTTCTATAGCTTAGCAAATGGTCATGAGCAATGCTAACTATTGCGTTTGATCATGAATCTTATTCATGTAATTTTCAGGTTAAAGCGTTATAAAGGATTTAAGGAGGGGCATACTAGGATTCTTGTAGCAACAGATTTGGTTGGTAGGGGAATCGACATTGAACGTGTCAACATCGTCATAAACTATGACATGCCTGATTCTGCAGATACATACTTGCACAGGGTATGATTGGATAATCATAGATTTTTTTCAATTTAAATTGGTGATTCTGCCACTAAAACCTAGTTTACAGCTAACTGATGGTCTGATCTTCTGTGGAATTCTAGGTTGGCAGAGCTGGAAGGTTTGGTACCAAGGGCCTTGCTATTACATTTGTGTCATGTGCTGCCGATGTTGATGTTCTCAACAATGTAATTTTTTTCTTTTTTGGGGTTGTTATTGTTGATTTTTTACTGGATTATTATAAGTTTTAATTTTGTTTGTTATGCTACAGGTTCAGTCAAGGTTTGAAGTGGATATAAAGCAGCTTCCTGAGCAGATTGATACCTCTACGTACAGTATGTTCTCATCCACTGAATTTAGATTATTCAAGCATTTGAATTGAGAATGTTCTGTTTATGTTCTTTTCATGCTATATTTTCTTGCTGTCAATTGTTATTTCTATATGATCCTGACATGTCATTCTAGTATTGTTAATGTAGGCTATATCTATTTCAGAGTGTCTCGTTTCTATTTGGTTTTGCTGATAAAGGGTGCTACTGTTTGACTTAATCTTTTTAAGGTTTACAAGTTGCATATTAATTCCGATGATAACTTCTCATTGTATTCAACAGAAAATCAGAAGGAATTTTATATTACTTGAACAGAAAATCACTTTTTCTTAGATTAGAGTTAAGATAAACTTTGTCTTTGATCTGAGCACCTTTAGGTCATGGCTTCTTTCTGGAGCTGAAAATTAGATCAATGCGAATGCTGATATTAACTGTCTTTTTTTTGTTCTAAACCCTAAACAGAACATTCTCAAAGGCTGATATTCACTGAAAATTTGGTCATGGCTTGTTCTTTGAGCACCTTTTTTTTTGTTTTTGATATTCCCCGTCTTTTATTTCTACCTTAAGAGGTTTCCTTCTCAAAGTTGCCTGCGTTATGAAGACACTGAAATGATTTACCCCACCACTAGACAAAACCTAGTGGGTTAATGGACAATTTTTTAATGAACTTCCATTAAACATAATGTTTATGTATTATTTTTTATGTGCCAAGGTTAAGCTACCCGTGGGTATTTTGCTGGACTTGTATGTTTTAATGTCGATTCTGGACGTTTCACCATTTTACTGCACCAAGTTTTTTGTTTCCTGCTATTTGGGCATTCAAATTATAACTTTTTTTTTTCTTTTTTTCTTTTTTTTTCCCCCTTGACTTTTTTATGCAGTGCCATCCTAGTAGAGGTATGTTAGCGATAGTTAAACTTCGACTATGGGATGAGTAGCATTCGCAGATTAACTACATCTTGCCAAGATAAGTGACATGAGGCTCTTTGGCTGCAGAAGATCCATCTTACATATGAGTCCTTCATAGCGACGGTCTTTCTACCTCTAGAGGGGTTTATCAGTACGATGGTTTATAAATTTATGGGGTTTCATTTACTATTTATGTATTATGTAGATTTGCTCTTAGAGCCGCCTTGTTTCCGTTAGTGACGTGTTTAAATCAATTGAACTGGGAAGTTGTTAGCTGAATTGATTCACTAATATTTTGGACCGTGGATGCGGTCAATGTGGACCACTCACCCCGATTTAGACTGTTTTGTTCTCGAGCAGGGGGATATGGGGGCCTAAATTCCCCCCTTTTTGTTTTTGTAAGCTGAGCAAATTGCCATTTTGAATGAGTTTGTGATATTTTAAGCATGTTCTAATTGACATTTTTTTCGCCAAAAAAACATTTGATATCTTGATTGATCTAGAATTCTTGTGATTTTTTGCTGGGATATACGAGGAAGATACCTGTGTCTCTAGTTTAAAGTTTTGCCTGGTAATAAGCATCACGTGAGCATTATTCGCTGTTAAACCCTCACATGAATCAATTTTCGATAGTTGGGGTTGGTTGGACACCTGTATTTGGTTAGGAGGGTTATAAAAATCTAAGTACAACAAGTCTTTGAATTTTTACTAGATCATCAATTGAAGTATGACAAGTATATGATTCTTGAATTAGAATATTACCTCTTATTATATTGTATATTTTTTATATCTCAATACATGATCAGTATTTTTTGTAGGACAAGTTTTGTCTATATATATTTAGCTATATCCGAGTTTTATCCATTTTTAATTTGGTTACTGTTTAAAATTTTGCAATTTAGTTTAAATAAAATATTTAAATCGGCTTGCATCATTAGACGTTTGTGTTAAAGGCCAATCTTCTATTTCAAGGGGGTTTTTATCAAATTAGAGAGGCATCTTTACCACTCGTCATGCATTATACTAACAAAGAAAGAGGCCGCTAACTATGATTTACTGCCGATAAGTTATTGGCAAGGCTTCTTTGGAGGAATGTCGCGAATAAAAACTCATCTCATGAGCTGGAAAAAAGTCTGGACCAATGAAAGGATGGGGCTGGGAATCAGAAGGTTGTGTCAAGGAGAAATTCTAGTAAAAAAGAGAGGACATGAAGTAGAGTGTGCTTACCGTTTTGGTTGTGTCAAACTGGAAAAGTTGAACCGATCAAGATAGAGTGCCCCTCCAGTCCAATCAATCAATTATAATGGATAAGGGTAGGGGTGAGCATGTAACCAACTCACCTAACTCGCCAACCCGATTGATAATTAAATATTATTTTTAAATTTTTTATACTTGAATCAGGGTTCCAGACTTTCCCAATCCATGATTCTTTTCTTCTTCAGATAGCGATAATCACAGACAATGAGCTAGAACTTGAAGTTTTGAGCTTCTCCTTCTCCCTACCCTAAAAGCTGTAAATCGAAAATCGCTTCGTTTTCTCTTTGAATCAGCTGTGTGATTTGAGTTTTGATGGGACAACAATCATTTATCTATAGCTTCATCGCGTGGGGCATGGTGACCCTTGTTGAGTACATTGACTTCTCCAGTAACTTCACCAACATAGCCTTGCAGTTGCAACGCCTTCAGAAGCTTCTTGCCTTCAACAACAAATTCACCGAAGACTGCGATGGGAGATAGAGAGAAGGAGATGAGAGATGGCAGTCGACCGAGGACTCGAGGAGATCATATGAGAGACAGAGGGAAGGAGATCTGGGGATGGGAGACATCGAGACAGAGAAAGAGATGGTATCTGGAGAAGGAAGAGAAAGAGAAGAGAAGAAGAAGAAGACCCGACTTGACCTGCTAAAGTGCGAGTTAGTTCAGGTCCACCATTTTAAAATCATCAAACTGACCAACTTGACCCGCTTATATTTGATTAGGTTGGATGAAAAATTTTCAAAACCCAACCTAACTTGACTCATACTCACCCCTAGATGAGGGACGAGAGTTAGATCAAAGTTTTTCCAATTTGTAGGGAAACTGATGTCAACAACACATACAAGGATCCTAATACTCCTGAGACAATGAGTAAGTTCGTCATCTATTTTGTCCTGAAGCACAGAATAAGGTGGTGTTTCAAGGAGTCAAGGCTTCTCCAATGATCATCCTTGAATGGGCTATAAGAATGCTTCAAAGCATAAGGGAAGGGAGGAACATGCATGCACCAAAAGGACAAATACAAAGGAGTCTAGGCAGTGAGGAAGTGATTTATAATAGAGGATTTGACATGGTGGTAATGAGATGGCAAAAGACGAGAATAAGAAGGGTTGAGTTTATGGGCCTTTTTAAATATAGGGGATTGTATTATGCTACTTCTTATTTATGTGGCACCCTCTAGAGAAGCATGACTTGGGATAGAGATTCCATGCAAGACCACTCTAGAGTTATTAAATTAGAGGCATGACTTGGGAAACATAGGCATGCAGTCCTTAATGCACACAATAATGGCAAGATTGGTATTCATTAAAGGAATGAAAATGAGAGAGGCAATTCTTCACTCTCTTGTTTAGTATCCTATTTTTTTTATAGTGGAATGGGATTCTAATGGAATAAAAATTCATTCCATCACAATACTAATAGGATGTGATTCATGTCCCTTGATTATGCTTGAAAAGGACATTTTTACCTTTCAGATTTACTCTATCCATCATTTCACATGCTTCTTCCTATTTTCTTCCTTGGTTTCACTATTGCATTTCACTTCTGTTGCTGTCTTGTTCCGTCATCTACTTTGTTTCTACCTAGTTGTCGTCAAGTGCTCTAGCTTTGCTGGCTACAAAACAAGAACCAACCTTCAAAAATTGGGGGTGGAACGAACCCAAAGTGAGATTTTGGAAAGAGCACGTTTTACAACCATCAATGCCTAGCCAAAAACGTGACTGCTCCTCCACATCAACCACTGGTAAGCACCAGGAAGAGGAGCACAAACTCATCACTGTTAAGCCTAAATCCATAAACAAGCTAAACTCATAAACATGCACACGTTTCTTAGCATATCAAACATGACAGAAATTATAAAACCTAACCATTTACATTGTCATCATTAATATCAATTAAGAATGTTCCAAATAGAGTTCCCAAAGTACATTCATTGGTTCGTATACTAAACAACAGTCATACCACAAACATCAACCTCCCTCTATTTGTCCGATTATAGAGCTATAACTAAGAGTTACAAAGAACAAGGTCTACAAAAGACATCATTATACCCCGATTCAATGGGATGAAGACTGTAATACCTACAGTTTAAGGTGGTTAGTTAATCAAATATCTTATTAATTATGTGGGTAAAAATTTTGAGGACCTGATAGAAAACTTTTTCTTTCATCAATCAATTTTACATTTTCAAATACTAGTGTGGGTATTTCCATCTTACATTCATTATTGTGAGTGTGCGAAGGGTTGGGTACTATTGTGGAGGTCAAGGAGTTGAGTTATGGAATAAGAACCCTTTTGTAGAGACCAAAATGAAATAAAACTTAAAGCTTGTCAAATGGTTATTTGTGGTGAGAATTCTGAAGTAGAGGTTTTGGTGAGTTATGGGGGCAATTATGGTTGTATAAAATTTCGTGGAGTAGAATTAGTTATTTTGTAAATTACTATTTTGCCCTTCTTGCTATTAATTGGTGTCAGTAAAAAAGAAGGGCAAAATGGTCATGTGTGTACAAATTATAACTTAAAATATTTAGCTCAACTCATTCTCCTCCTACAATTGGCACGCCACCTCCTTTTTCTCCCAAGTGTTGTGCCTACCATCCATACTCACCAAGGTTCTTCAAGAATCTCACTTCGGCGAGTTTCCTTCTTCTCTGGCGACTGGAACACCATCAGAAATTCTTTCTTCATGTTGGTATTTGTTGAACCCTCTTCCTTTAATTCTCTTTAGATGAAATTTGGAACCCAAAGGGAATTGTGATGAATTGTTAATTTGAAAATTTCTACCTTTTTCTTGGTTCATTTATGCCTTTAGTTAATTGAATAGTAGGTGGGATTAAATTGGGTAGTTGTGAGGATTGATGTTGGTGGTTGAGGTGGGATAAATGTAAGATAATGGTGTAAAGACCCTAGCTTTGGTTCATGGACCCTTTTATCTGAAGTTTCATGGCATTTTAAGAGTGTGGGAACACCCTTGAATGGGGTTTTAAAGAGTGAGAACTATAGTGTCATTGTCACGTCCCAAATCCAAGGACATGATCGACACGACGGGGATTCATACCACCACCGTAAGCTTGACTTCACACACACTAGCACCCAAAAATTTATATATAAACTTAAAATATATCCATCATAGAGTTCACAATAATCTTAGGAGTTCTATTCACTACAGTGCAACTCAAAGAAACCAATACGACATCAAAGTCATCCCAAACCGAAAATGGTTGAGAACTTGGAGACTCTGCTACTCCTCGTATGGAGTCTCACCAACTAAGCAGAACCTGCAAGGGCATAGAGAAAGGGTGGGTATGAATATACTCAGTGAGAGGATACTTAAATCGAACAGATTACCACCACATGCCGCTTACAGGGACGAGACACAAAATTAATATCACATCCATCAACACTAGGCCCAAGCCTCATCTAACACAACTTGCATAGCCAAGTAAAGAAATCCTACCTTATGCACAGAATCATCACTAAGTCATGCATTATAAAGGAATTACAAAATCCATATCATTACATGACTCAGCCACATAAATTTAACACTTGACATCAAACAATTTAAAATCAGAGAATTTCACCATAATCACCATATATGTGTGTGTGTATATATATATATATATATATATTTAATATTGTCACTTGGACATTTGAGAGCCATCGAGACACATCCATGTAAATGATTATTTAATAATTGTACTATGTGCCTACTATAGGGAAGATGATAACCATATTTAAATAAAAGTAAAACCAAAGTTTCTACATAAAACACACATGAGATAAATAGCTACTTAATTTAGCACAATTCCAAATTTTGCAATATGTCTACCGTTTTAGGACATTTGTAATTTTATAACATGTCTACCATTTCAGGACAATTGAAATTATAAGATGTCCACTGTTCAAGGACATTTGAAATTATAAGATGTCCACCGTTCCAAGACATTTGAAATTTATGAGCCACATAGGCTATATCACATAAGAGAGACCATCGAGGTCAATCTACAATAATCAATATAATTCCCTTTTGGCGAAGCCGTAGGATTATAATTTCCTCTTGGCAAAGTCGTAGGATAATGATATGCATATGGATTCACAATAATCGTCACATATAACTAAACATAGTTAAATATTACCTTGATTAGCATGAGGTCACATAATGCTCACATATCACATCCAATAACAATTAAATTCAAAATTTCACAAGAGACCAAAATTCAATAAGTTCCATCATCATTTCTTAATTTACACTCAACAAACAATTTCATTAAAATTCATCAATCTATGTGGCAACAACAAGGCACGAAGATCAATCACATAGGAGTCACTGATACTCTTAACAAATATGTAAGTATACATCCACATTCTTAATTGCACACCTTTACGCACATTTACAATTGACCAACTATTCCTAGCCACATACTTGCAAAACACAATTACATAAACATCTATATAGAAGTTCATTTCAAGCCTTCATATACTTATACCTTCCCTAATGTAGTCACCACATGGCTTACATTGTCTTAGCAATCCATAGCATTCACAATCATAACCAATATTTACTTCATGAAACCCTTACTTGGAAGAATGATAGGGATAAACACATGAATATCATGCCACAACACACACACACACACACATACACACACCCAAAGTAGGATAAGCATTCTCTCACAAGACTATAGTCTTTAGTTTCAACTAAAAAGAATATTATTAATCAATTAGAACATCCCAATATATAAATACCATCCATGTACACATAATCACATTAAAATATTTCAAGGGACAACCCCAGTCATGGTAAACATATATAATTAAATTTGCACAATCATAAAGGACGAAGGAGATGTCCCTCACCTCTACTCCAAGCTAGCGATATCCCTATAAGGTAACAATGTAAAGACGTGTCAAAGTTACACAATCAATTTCAACCACAAATTTTGACATTTGATCACTCCTTTGGTCATAACTGTTAAACCACAAAATATTTTATATCATTAGAAACTACACTGAAAAACCTTTCGAACGATATAAGATTTGCTAAAAATAAAGTCTGGATGAAAGAGTTATGATCATTTAAAAAAAGTCCAAGAAAAGCACTACAGTCAGGCCTCAGCATAGGTGGCGATTGGGCGCCACACTCACTTAGCTCTTGGGCACCACACCTAGCATCTCGGGCACCATGACCTTCTTCCTTCTAATTCTTTCTGAAGTATGGCGCCTTGGGTGCCACGATCCTGACCCATGTGATTTTCTCTTGGTTTTAGGTCAAAAACGCTCAAATCTTCACCATTTTTCTTGATTTCTCCTATGGGTTTTCATCCTTGGTGTTTAAAGAGTCTTTTGACACAAAACCCCTAATTTAAAGCAACAATCCAAGCCACAATCACTAAATCCCCCAAATATGCCCTAAAATCTGAAAATGGAAGACAAAAGGGAAAAGAGAGAGTTGTTCACATAATCTTCCTTGCTTTTCTAGCATGGTGGCCGCCGAAGCTCGATCTTTCACCGGAGGTGGCTACCGGATGATTGGGTAGAGGGTGAAGATGGAGAGTGACTTGAGTTTGTGGAAGGGAGGAAGACTTGAGAGAAAAGAGAGGTGGAGTGAATGGGATGTGAGTGAGGAATTAAATACAAATAACTATCAAGAAGAAATTACCTCTTTGCCCTCATATCAGCTCGTGATCAATTTTTTTTAACAGTGACATTCTTGTAATTTCTCCAACTTTGATATTTTCCTTTTTACTAAACACAACACATAACCCACCACCATCTTCCTCCATTTTCTTCATGTGTCATAGAATTATCCTTATTTTCACTTTAGTCCCTCCACTGACCCATCAACCTTCCACACCTCTTAGTCACGTGTTCATCCTCATCCTAAGATTGCTATATTATTTTATATGCCTTGCCACTTAAATCCTTCAATTTTTCTCTCCAAAACAATGAAAAATTTCTTGCACCTAAAATACTCCTTAGGAAGTTCCAATGAACTAATATCTGAAAATAGCGGATATTATAGTCATAACCTGCAACCCAGGGTGTGTGACTAGCACAATATGGAGAGGTACACCTCGATATTATAAGCCTAAATTATACATCCCAACACAAAATGTAGAGATTCACCAAGATTCATGAAAACATCATTTCATTTCAAATATCCATGATATTCCTTTGAACACTTTGTTCCAAAATATTCCATATATACTACAATTCAAAAGGGTGGAATATTTAGGAACATAAAATATAATAAAATATGACAAAGTATATTTATACATATCCAAAAGAGATCCGTACATAGTCCCAAGAATCCTAGTACACTTGTCACATCCTAAACCCGATATGTGACTGGCATGGTGGAAAGGATTACTCTCCCACTGTAAGCCTAGATATTCAAACCTTAAATTCTTTACACCACGTCATTAGACAATTTCATCAATTTATTCTAATTATGAGAACAAAGGAGGAATAGATGTAAATTTCCAAACCATTTGAAATATCACCTACATTCTCATGAAAGAATACATTATGAATTATCATTTATTTTGAATGATAGTCTATCATCTAGGATCAATTACAATACATATAAATTATTCTAATTATCTCACGAGATTCACAAAGCAACTTCTAGAGGTTTAAGCAATGATTACAAAAGAAGATAAGGAATAAAGACCAATTCAGGAACTAAGGGGGATTGATGAACCAAGGATCTACTATTCTTCCAAACATCGCTTGCTTCGACTACAGAATCTGAAATGTACCCCAAAGGAAAACAGAGTGAGTAACTTAATTATTCAGTGAAAATTTATCAAGACAACATGAACACTAAGTACATATGAGTATACATTTCATTTAACTAGGTCACACACGATCCAAAGATTTATCATTATTATTAATGAACACGTTATAGACATATTTTGCAAAATAATCATATGTATTTATGTATGTTTTGTAATATCTACAGTTTTTGGATATTAGTTATTGGGATCTTATTAGAAGGTATTTTGAAACCAAAAATGTTTGCTTTGATAGGTTTTAGGGACTAAAGTGAAAAGTGAAGGATTTTGGCATTTTAATGTAAAATGGGATGGGATGATGTATACCTTATGGGAGTGTAGTTAGGTGCCCTAATCATGATCAGATTGTTTTAAATGCTTTATTGTCCTTAATCAAATTTTGTTTTTGCTAAAAGGACAAAAATGGAAAGAAAGGAGTGGGCCCACAATACACACTTATATACCATCATCCCTTCCTTTTTGTAATGTCCTTAGCATGAGATGTGTTGCTAGTTTAGTGTGTGAAAATATATTTAATTAATTTCGTTAATTTATTTTGTTATTGATGGTTGAAATGGTGGTGCAAATATTTTGGGTGAGATTTAAAATTTTAATTATTGTGAAGTGTGTTGTCATTTTTTTTAAAAGAAAAAATTAGGATCCAATAAATTTTAGTTGGAGGATTTTATTTTATTTTAGTTGTAATCTTATTTTTATTTTTGATGTGTGTTTCTATTTTTCCACGATAGATTATATCACTTCAATTGTAAAAATTTAATTATGTGAGTGCTTTATAGACTACAATTTGTACAAGAGTAACTTTTGTGTGTAATAAGATTAAATCTTAATTACAAAAAAAAAATAAAAATAAAGGGGAAATAGACTTAGGTCAAGTCATAGGACTCAATGGGGATTTTTCTTTTTCTTTTATACTTGGAAGCAGCACATTACGGAAGCCACACACACACACAACACCCTATATTAATCTCTTCTTCATTTTTGGCTTCCACCCCTCCCATTCCCATTGAGCTTGTCTTCCTCTTTGCTGGTTGGGGCTTGCACGTCGGTCTCCCCCATTTTTTTGTACTCGAACCAAGTAAGTAAGCAATAGGTTCCCTTGTGTTTCATTTTATCTCTTCCTCCATTTCTTCTTTCTTAGCCATGAACCCTAGCTTAAAGAGGTGAGAGGAAAATCTGATTCTAATGCAAGTAAAGTGTTGTAATGTTAGACACTTGTGATTAGGGAACATTTAGGAGTTTTCGTTTAAGTAAATGATGGAATAGAAGAAAGGGGGAGCGTGGGTGGTCTTGAACACGAAATAAAGAAGGGAAGAAAGAATTTTAATTTGATTTTAATTGTGAAATGAATAAAGGATGCTTGGGACTAATTTTCCTACATTTTATAACCATATTATTGGACATTACACTGGCTGATTTTACCTGTGAAGTGGTGGACTGTTCTGGGCAGCAAACAGAGCAAAATTCTGCAGAATTTTGTTGCTGTTTTGTGGCTGGACAGCAGGGGAAATTTTGCAAAATTCTGCAGAAAATTCCTCTGTTATGGCAGTAGAAACCTTGCTATTGTAGGAGCATATTTTGCTGCTATAATTTCTGCTGTTATGATTGTAGAATTTTAGTGTCATAGCAGCAGTAATTTTTCCCTCTTTATACCCTATTTTACTTACACAAAAAGGTCTAGATTTAATGTGTTCTTTATCTCCATTTTTATTTACATTTTAGGGAATCCTTGGGAATAATCTCCTAGCACTTTCCATATTATTAGCTTGCAAAAACAAAGATAGTTAGTGCCACATTTGAGGTGAGTGTGATGACATTGTCTTACTCTTCTTCGAAGCTTTTAATGTCATGCATCATAGAGGTAAGGATGAAAATGACATGCTCTTGAAATCAATTCAAGTATTCATATTCCTCGTGCTAAATGATTTTGTTTGTTGAATATTTCCTCCATAGAATATTATGCTTTTAATTATTTATGATGAAAGCCACCCTTGGAAAATTTATGTGTTGGCAATGTTAGCTAGAAATTAATATAGTTGATGTTTATTAATTATGTTGTATTGAAAACTTGAATGTATGCTATGAATGTAATTGTGGTTTAATGATGAATATTTTTTGTGTTTTGTTCATGGTGGTGCACCCCATGAGAGGAATTAAAGGAGTTACAAGGGTGGAGATTTCTCTTTCTTGGAGAGATAAGGGTAGATGCGACCGGGAGCCCACGGGCAACGATCCATTGGTATTTTGGATGACCCGGTTGGTACGAGACTTGTGTTATGCATTATATAATTTATACTTCCTTTTTTATATTTGTAACTGATGTGTACTTTTAAATTGTTGCCATCTCTATGATGCTAGATGTGATAGATTTAGTTTTACTGGATGATGTTATCCATTCACTGAGTATTTCATTACTCATCCTATTATTTTTACAACATTTCAGAGCCCATAGTTGACGCAGGGGATTGTCCAAGGGAGTAGTCAGCTCATCCCATATCGACCCTCTTGTATCTTGGGTTGGTCATTTTGTGTCCTATGAAGTTTAAACCATTTTGTTGAACTATAGATGTCACTCTGTGCTCACATAAGCCTCCTAGGATTTTGTGAATGGGCTATGTAGAAATATGATACACTATTTGTTTCCTCATGAACTTGTTGCTTAGAAGTTGATACTTTAATGTTATTTCAATTTGGAAATATTGCGAGCTTATTTTATTTCTTTTGTGGCATTGTGGATAATGTTGGGATATGACCATGTATATTGATGGAATATCTATGGTATGTTTGAATGATATGAGCTTGAATTAAATTTGTAAAGTTAATTCCCTTGTATAGGTGATTAGAATTCATAGAGTTGAATTTATTTTATGAATTGTTGCTTTCATTAGGTTCACGATATGATGGTTAAATCACTATCGTGCCGGTCACATTTTTGGGATGTGACACTTTTATTCAGTTTTTTCCTTCTCTCACTTAAGCTTCCATTCCCATCCTCGGCAGCTACACTCTCGCCCTCTTTGTTAACTTGTCTCAGATTCTGCTCAAGGTGGAAGCCATTGGAGCTTGTGAAGATTGGTAAATGACTTCCTTTCCCCTCCTCCTCCTCCTTCTTTTCTTCCTAGATGCAAATCCTAGATAAGGAGATTGGGGGAAATTATTGTTAATGTTTATGTGGATTGATTCTTGTGAAATTGTTATTCTGAAAGGATTAATTGATAAGGAAAGAACAAGGAATTTAAGGGATGCTTGTGTAAGAATGGATTTAAGACATTAAAGGGAAATGGTGGAAGTTAGGGCTTATAATGAATTTTTGTTGAGTCAAGCTTGTATGCATCATTTTAATTGGGGAATTTGGTACCAATCTGACTCTTGGTCATTAGGGATGAAACTCCATTGAAAGAATCAAGGAAATTAGTGAAGATTTGAGATTTTTAGCCTTAAAACCGAGCTTCTTATCGTGGTTATAAGTCGTGGTGCCTGGAGTGCTAGGCCTGGCACTTGAGGCGCCACTAATTTGTTGTTGGCCGAGAGTCTGGGGGTTGGCGCTTGGGGCGCCATCATCTGCACTGCATTTTGGCTTTGAGAAAGCCATGGCGCCTAAGGCGCCATAGTCTGGGCTTGATGGTATCCCTTGGATTCTGAGTCTTTAAGTTCTCTTTGATGTCTCGTAGGCTTAGACATTGTTCAAGACTTGGCTAGAACATTCTTTGGAGGCTGGAAGTGCTTTAGGTCCAGGTAAGGGAATCACTTTCTTACCTTGGTTGTATGTTCAAGAATACATTTACAATTTTATTTAAATGAAGTATAATGTTTTGAAACTCTTGAGGGTGCCTATGAAATGGAAAGTATACGATTGTTTGAAGGAACATGATTATTTGGTGAAGGTGGTTAGGAATACATTGATCTAATAGATGTGAGTGAGTTTTAACCATTGAATAATTATGTGTGTTAATTTATAGTTCACCCATGGCGAGTACGCATGCTTGCTATATGTACATGTGTTCCTGTATATATATATATATATATATATTCATATGTTCATACCAAGTGATATAGGGATAACTTGAGTGATGTGTGTATGCATATACGGGTTTGCTTCTCCTTTTAATTGCTGCCAAAAGGGGAACTATGAATATACATATATTTATGGAAATGTCAATTACAGGCTTCTTCTAAAAGTGTATGTGCATACACATAACATCTCATCCTTAATGGAATTTACCTACTAAAGTAATTGGGCATTGACGTATGTATATATATATATATATATATATATATATAAATATGTATACTGGCACAGAGGTGCATTATGTGAATAAGAATTATAAGGATAGTAAACATCTAGTGATAACTACATGAGCATAAAGATGAGTGTGTGATTCGCAGAGATAAGGAAACCTTGTAAAATGTGAATACTGGTATACATGAACATGTAGGAATTATATGAGCCGTATAGGTATAGTTTTTGTTACATTGAAATCTTGTTGATGCTGAGGTAACTTTAAATGCGTTGGGTTGTACATGACGGTTAGGATGAATAAATGGCCTTGCTCATTCAAGTAACCATGTCTACATGACAAATTGATGAGTAGTTAATTAAGAAGTATTGTATTATGTTTGCGTGCTAGGTTTACTATGTTGTTATGAATACGGGTGACCACAATTGGCATTGAGGGAAGAGCCCTACAACAAGTCACGAAGTGGCTAAGTGACTATATTCCTTGAGAATGCCACACTCGGGATGTCGCCTTTGTGTAGGAAAGGCGAAGGAAATTACAAATATCCTGGAATAGTGGGCACTGAAGGACATCTCTTTATCATTTTATTAATGTCTTGAAATGGTGGGCACTTGGGGGCATCTCTTTATCATTTTATTAATGTCCTGGAATAGTGGACAGTAAGAAAATTATAAATGTGTGTGTTATCTTTCGGTGCTCTTCTTGTAGGGACCCTAGCCTTATATACATATATATATGCGCGTGTGCTTATTAATAGTCTATTTCAAGATCGGATTGAGATGAGTTTGGTAATCCACTTATGAGGGATGTTTTGAATGGTGCTTGTGTGTATATGTAAGACTCTTTACTAGACTTGTAGGTTATGTGAGGTGAGTCCTTAGTCTTATGTTGGTGGATGGGGTCCTTCTTTGTGTCCAATTCTTGTGAGTGGTATAGAAGTCATATTTAAATTTTTGGCTATTTTTCCCTTACTGAGTATTTTCATACTCATCCCTTCCTTTATGTACCCCTTACAGGTTTGTATTTGAAGGCGAGCCTCTATACAAGGAGTAGCGGAGTCTCTGGTTCTGTGTTCCTTTATCTTGGAAATGTTGGTAAGTCTCTAGTTGGGTGTCTGAGTTGCTTTGTAGTTAGATAGAACACCTAAGAGATCTTGTGTTGGTTGTAAATGAACCTATATATATATATATATATATATATATTATTTCATATGCTAATGGTTGAGGTTAGGCTTATGGCATGGAGTCCATCCCCATGCCAAAAACTTGTTGGGGCGTTCTGGCAAGTGCACCAGTCGCACAAGTAAAATAGTGTTAAAATGAGTAAAGAGTTATCATCTCCACAGGGACTAACGTGCTAAGTACTCCAGAAATTCAAACGCATTATTTAGGCAAACCAATTTTTGATTTAAGAAGCTCTAGTTGAAGGTAAAAGCAAATTGCAATAAAATCGAATGGAAATAATTCAAATAAAAGGCCTAGAGTTACTAATCCCCCTCTTTCGTTCTAGGAATTACTAATTCTCCCTAACACTTGTGATTCAAATCAATTATACACATTAATCTTAGGTTTTCTAACGGCTTAAAGTGATTATCCCGAACCTAAATTAAGCTACTTAACTCTACACAATCCCTTATGTGAGTTTAAGTCAAATTAATGTTAACCTAATTTGATTAAACGAGGTTAATTAATATTCCTATTAATTAACAAGTAACCTCTAAGTTCTATCACTCGCCCTAATCATTCAGTGTTCTACCAACAGCTCCCTCTCCCGAGTTCGACGAAAGCAACAAATAAGTCATAAAGTGGCCAATTTCATAACAAGTATAGTAAATATGAATGATAGGTATGTATTAAATTGAAAAGAATCACAAGTTTCAAGAGAAATACAAATCCTAATCTAAAATTGGGTTCATAGTAACCCTAGAACAGAAAATTAGCCACTCATGGCTCTAACACTACAGAAAGCAGTAAAGGAATGAGCAAATTCCATGAATCCGAGGTTGGGTTGACGGAATTTGGGCTTGATCGGCTTCGGGAATGGATTCCTCCTTCTCCTCTAGCAGAAATCGATGCCTCCCCTCTGTCTCCAACTCAGAATTGCCCTAAACAAATGTTCTGACGCGTTTAAAAATAGTGCAGGATCGCGAACCGTCGCTATAGCGGTAGGAGGCAGAGAAGAAAGCTTAAAAATGAGTTTGTTCAGGTTTTACCGCTATAGCGGTGAAGATCCACCGCTATAGCGGTGGATGACAGAGAAGAAGGCTCCAAAATCCTTTTTTTCAGCACTCCACCGCTATAGCTGTAGATTCTACCGCTATAGCTGTGGGAGACAGCAATCACATCAGCATTTTCAGAATTTCAGCTCTAGCATTCCATCTTCTAACACGAACTTTTTACCAACTCAACCTATACCAAAAATAACAAATAAACCTATTAAATCGCATAAAAGAATCATGAAATCACTCCATTTATTAAAAGATCAAAGAAAACTAAAACTAATCTAAACTACTCAAAATATGAGCTAAGAATTACAAGACAATAAGAAAGAGATCAAAAGAGAGGGTATTTAACATCAAAATGGCACTAAATTGAGAACTCAACACCGATCATGTTCCTAAATTGAGGCGTGACATGTTTATCCCTATCCTTATGTCTCCATGAAATACCTCTGACTATACCACTACAATAATTTGATATCGAGCATTTTAATATGCAATTTAGTCCCTATCTTAGCCTCCTTGCCATTTTAATATTGTAAACTCTCCAATTTTATTATGTTTTGGATTTATTGGGTGTAAATTAATTATAAAACTAATATATTTTATTTTATGAGCTTAATTAATTAGAGACCCATTAATCCTTATGCTTAATTTACAAATTTAGCTATTGGAGAGTAACTTACTGACTTGACACCATCAGATGTTGATGTGGTGACCTTTGATGATATGGTAGCTGATTGTACATTGACTAGGCCTGACTGGTCCAGTGAGGCCCACACTTCTGCATAAAATAGCAATAGTAAAAAGCATTCTACAGCAGAAAATAGTAGCAGAAACAACATGCATGCAGACATAGAAAAATCATAAAGGACATCAGCAGTTACAGCAGAAGAAAGGGACAACACCTAAGTCAATTCTGAAATGCAAATTCGTCCTTCTTTCTCCTGGCTGGTTAAGGACACCTTCAGATCATCATTTTCAGGTGTTGAAGAGATATTTCTTCTTCCATTTCTGTAGAATTTGTAGGTCTTCTTAGCCCTTTTTTTGTGTATTTTGGCCTCTATGGAAGGCTAAACTTCTTATGTAATCAGTCCATGGATGATCTGGAGTTTGTACCTGAATTCTTGAGCAATCAGATGAGTTTTCTTATTGATATCTCTGTTTCATTTCTGTTCTTGCCCTTTCATCTCCATTTTTATGTTTAAGTTCAGGTCAGACCCATATGAACATAATTACTGGTTTGAATGCTTAAATCTGAGATGCTCTCTTGTTATTACTGGTTGGTGTAGCAAGTAGAATAGAAATGGCTTGCTTAGATGATTATCTAACTTGATTTGGTTAGGGCTTTATGGGGTTAGTTGTAATCCAC
Organism: Biancaea sappan; assembly: GCA_037074585.1. NCBI lineage: Eukaryota > Viridiplantae > Streptophyta > Magnoliopsida > Fabales > Fabaceae > Biancaea > Biancaea sappan. Next base: position 40,787,597 of record CM073494.1, on the reverse strand, counting down.
TTCTAGAATGTTTTCTAGGAATCTTAGTTGAAAACCTATAGCATAATGCAACTAGAACTGATCTAAAGATGATAACAGTTACAACTCTAGGGACTCTATGGCTGATTGCATTTGTGTTAGCATAATTTTGTTTTTGTTAATTTCTGTTCTGTTTAGGATTAGTGTTTTGTTAGTGTTCTATTTTATGCTTAATTATGCACTCACCCTCTCCCTTGTGGTAATTAGGTAGTTAATCAGTAGGTAATTAGGGTAGATTAATGTTTAAACAATTAATTAAGTAATTTAGAAGCAAGGCTCATTGAGAGAATACGACTTGAGACGATCATTATACTATAAGTTGCCACAAATCTAATTTTGGGTGACTCGATGGTCGAAGTGGCTCTAACCATAGTTCCATCAAAACAAATAATACTCGCATCATAATAAACCAGATAAATAATAATGGTTACCACTAAGAATCATTCCAAACCATTAACCACACTAAATATATGATAATTACCATTTCAAACTATCATCTACATATATATAACTCCAAGCACCTAATAACAACCATTCATGAGCATAAAGAAATCATATAAAATAATATGTGAGTAAATCAGAAAATAAAAATATAATTACATATATAATCCCTATCCCTATATTGCCATGATATGATAATATAACTCCATCCTTATGACCCCTCTGGGCTTAAATGCCAAAGATATACATATATCCCATATGTATACCTAACCCCATCCTTATGCCTCCAAATAGCCTCCACATGTGCCAATCACTTGGCACAAATAATCTATCATAACCCATCCATTATAACCATATACTAACCACATAATAGCAAGCCAATTGTAATACCCGTTAATTTCAGAATATAATTCGCTTAAGAGTATTTTAGAATTCTACAACGTTACTTTAGTTATTTATTTTGGTCATTTTTAATTTTCATATTTAATTGTTCTCTTTGAATATTATTTATGAAAATTGAGTTAAATGACTGGACTAAATATTTGCACAATGAGGGATATATTCTAAGAATGGTGAAATTCATGGAAAAGTGGTTTCAGAATGGTCAATTAGTCAATTTATTGTAAATTGACTGGATGGGTTTGGATGTTGGGTTATGGATACCCATGGGTTATTGAATAACCCATTAGAAATATTTAATATAAAGTTTCAATAGTACCCCCTCATTTTTTCTTCACGCAACCGAAACTGATATTCGTTTTCTCTCTCCTTTCTTCATCCTCTTCTCAAATCCTTTCCTTGATCTTCAGAAGTTCGATTATTTGTTCGGTTCAAAAGCTTTGTAAGGATCAAAGGTAAGCTTTAATCCGATTATTTTCTTTAAATTTCAGTTTATGTAGAAGATCAGAGGAGGTTTTGTTCTTGAAGATTTTAATGATAATTCATGAATCTCAGTTGTTTTAGAAGTTATATTTGAGTTATAATCGGTTAAAAGAGTTGAAATTCTGGTTTTGAAACAAGAAAGGAAAGGATGAAATTGTTAGAAATTCTGGAAAATTTTCTTTGGGTTACTGTAGTAGTACTGCAGTGTCGGCAGTCAACGGCACTGTAGCAGTCAACGTTACTGTAGCGAACCGGCACTGTAGCAAACTGTTATTGTAGCAAAACGTACTGTAGCAAACCGTTACTGTAGCAGTCAGAAAATTTTACGTATTTTTGTGATTTTGTTTCCTTTCTTATGATTCCTTGTAATATATTTTACTAGGAAATTTTCCTACACAAATTCTAGTGTGGAACAAGGTAAACTTGGACAAACATCAAGGTGAGTGAATAACCTTGCTCAGCTAATTTGATATTACTAGTCAAAGTACAATATTATTTGGATAATAAGCAATTAATTTTTCATATGGGAGTATATGATGATCAGTAGAAATAAGAGTATGAAGAAATTATTTATTTCATGACAATTGTACTGTGTGATGAATTCTCACTATTTTATTAATGAGTAAAGATCTACGGGATCTAATACACGAGTGTGAAAGGGTTAAAGTCCCATACTACTCGGTGTATATCTAAGAAATCTTATACACGAGTTTGAAAGGGTTAGAGTCCCATACTACTCAGTGCGTATCTATGAAATCTATACACGAGTTGAAAGGGTTAAAGTCCCATACTACTCGGTGTATACCTATGAGATCTTATTCACGAGTTTGAAAGGGTTAGAGTCCCATACTACTCGGTGTATATCTATGAAATCTTATTCATGAGTTTGAAAGGGTTAGAGTCCCATACTACTCGATGTATAAGACAATTAATTATATGAGTAAATGTGGTATTTGTACTTTTGATATTTTATATAGTACAGTTATTTACTTACTGAGTTTTTAAATAAACTCACACTCCCTATGATTATTATTTTTTTCAGATACAGAAAACAGAGAAGAAGAGAATCTGTTTGAAGATTAGAAGCCCCTTGGGATTATTCTCTATTTCTATCTGGTGGGACACCAGTACTTATTAATGTGGATATTAGAAACGCTCTGTACTTTCTATAGGTCTCCTAGGCTTGCGATGAGATAGAAATATCAGACTATGTATGTCTATATTTGCTTATCAGATGAATATAATTCTGTAGTGTGGAATGAATGATTAAGGTTGAATGTAATTACAGAATATATGTATATAACGTATGTTTGAGAATTATATCAAATGAGTAGTATCTTTTCACATGCTCAATTTTTGGGATGTGACACCAATAGGAAATTCTTCAAGGTAAAGGATAATAAGAATTAACCCATACTTTGTAATCTTTCCACATTCAACAACATAGAAAGAATTACATAACCGAAAAGAAGTTATTTCGCTAAGTAAGAAGAAGATAGTCCTACATAATACTAGTGGGTAAGATTCACCTCAAGATTTAAATTCATAAGAAGTGTCAATAGTTTCGAAATTCGAAATAAGGAGAATAATAAATATCATAAACTTCGGCACCATATACATTCCACACTACAATAAGAGACTAACATACAGCAAATTCTTACCTAAACCATGTAAATAAATTATCATATTATAAGCTCATTGAGAACTATAAAGTAACTATTTAGAGATAAAATACATATCATACACCCAATTAATCAATTGCCCTTAACTTTAAAAGTAGTTATCTCATGATAATTCATAAAGGAAAATCCAATTAGAGGTGTAATTTAAGAGAGTGAATTATTCCACTCACCTCAATGTAGCACTACTTACCTTAGAATCCACCCAAGCATAAGGAAACAAATCACACCAAGAGTTAACCCAAGTAATTATATTACTACAAGAATAATTAGGAATTCAATACCTTACCGCATAGAACTGAATAAACATTCTTTTCATCGTAGTTGGCAAACTTTGTTTCCTTTAAACTTGAAATGAAATGTGACGTTTGTGAGAAAAGAAAAGGTCATCTTTACTTACCTTAGTATGGCTTAAATTACCTTAAATATACTCTTAAAGATGTGAGGAAGATGGGAACAAGAATGTAACGTCCTTATTTTACTATACTAAAATCTATTTTTTTTTTAAAATTCTAATGCTTAATACTCATATCTTCAAAAAGAACATTCTACAATTGTTCTCAGTGCAAATCATAATTGGTTATACATAATAATTGAAATTCTAAACATAAGATAATTTTACATTCGTTTGAAATAAATTACAAATCTGTCGTACATAGTAATTTGATATCTAAACTTAAAAAAAAAATCTATAATTTAATACTTAATAAACTTGAGTGCTCTAAGAGTGTTCAATCAATCTTTACACCTTTCCCCTTATACTCAGCCCCTGAAATGGTCAGTTGGAAAAGCACAAAAAGGTGAGATAAGGGTATCTCAGTAGCTAGCATAATTTTATAAACATTTATAAATATACCATTTCAGTCATAAAAGCACTTATATCATAAAAATCAGTCCATGTAATATAAATTCTCAGTTCAGTGTAATAGGTTGATGAAAAATTAGCAAGCTGATATATGAATAAATCATGGAATCAAGAATAGTTGGTGGCACACTCAACAACATGGAAAAGTTAGTCTGCAGAACTATTTTTCCAAGCTAAACATGAGAAAAAGGCTACTGCAGTCCTTTAACTCAAGCTAGAAAGATTCCAAACTAAAACATGGAAATAGAATTTCCAAGCTGACATGGAAATAGAATTTCCAAGCTGACATGGAAGCGTAACTCCCAAGCTAAACATGGAAGAAAACTTCCAAGCTAATATCATGCTAATTTCATCATGAAAAACATATTTCACTTTAGATAAAACTTCATGGACATAAAATATTCAAGTAGTAAAACAAGCTTTTATGAATTGCTACGCTACCTGTACTTTGTAGTCTGACTTTTTAGCTCAAATAGCTATTCAATCTGTCTTGAAATTTGTTTTCATGATTTTTGACCGTTGACCGTGGGGTAGTCTGCACTGGTTTTGGTTCTGATTTTTGCTTCCTATTCACTGCCACTTCTCCCTTAACACTTGTGTGGGTTAGTAATAGAAGAATCTCCTCAAAGTAGCTCAGAAAAATCGAGTTTAACGTTGCTATTTGCTTCTTCCAAAAACCTCTATTTTATGGTTGAAAAAAAACAGAGGAATTTTTTTCTGCTTCTATCCAAGCTGCTGGATTCTCTTTTTCTCACTCTTTCTCAGCTGTGAATGGTGCAAGGAAAGGGGAGGAAGATGTTGCTATTTATAGCTAAGAATGGGAGGCAAGTGGAAAATTCCTTTTGAATATTCAAATATCTCTCTAAAGCCTAGAAATGTTTAGAAAACTCAAGATAACTCAAGATAACTCAAGATAAACCTAGACTAACCTGGAATTCTCTAGAATTATCTATACCATTCTACAACATTCTACACTTATCTAGGAAATTCAAGAATATACAAGATATCTCTAGAACATACAAGATTCCTCTAGAACAATCTAGATTCATCAAGGACATTCAAGAGATTTCTAGAGTCTCAAAATAAAAAAAATATTAAATATTTAATCTATAATAATTTGGGATATTACAACTCACCCCCCCTAAAATTTGAATTTTGTCCTTAAAATTTGGTAAGCATATAATTAAAAGGATTATACATTAGAAATTTTAATTACCTAGTGAAATAACTCAGGATAATGTCTTCTCATGTGTTCTTCAGTTTCCCATGTTGCTTCCTCTTGGGATAATCCTCTCCAGACTACTTTAACTAGAGGGATTTGCTTATTTCGCAATGATTTGAGTCGTGTATTAATGATTCTATATGGTCCTATCTCTACTGTCATATTCTCTTGTAAATGTACATTCTCATGTTCAATGATATGTGAAGGATTTGGGATGTACTTTCTAAGTTGAGACACATGAAAAACATTATGAATATTTGCCAAGTTCGGGGGTAAGGCTAATTTGTAAGCAGTGTTGCCAAAATTTTCAAGGATTTGGAATGGGCCTAAGTATCTTGGACTAAGTTTCTTTGACTTCATAGATCTTCCAACTGTTGTAATTGGTGATATTTTAAGAAAAACATGATTACCTTCTTCAAAACTTAAGGGCCTTCTTCTTTTTTCTGCATAGCTCTTTTGTCTACTTTGAGCTGTAAGTAATCTATCCCTTATAATTTTAATTTGCCTTGAAGTTTGGTCTACTATTTCTGGGCCTATCAATGCTCTTTCTCCTAGTTCAACCCAACAGATAGGTGATCTACACTTCCTTCCATATAGAAATTCATATGGGGCCATCTTGATACTAGATTGGAAACTGTTATTGTAGGCAAACTCTGCTAATGGCAAGAATTTATCCCAATTCCCCTTGAACTCAATCACGCAAGCCCTTAACATATCCTCTAAGGTCTGGTTTGTCCTTTCTGTTTGACCATTTGTTTGAGGATGATAAGCAATGCTAAACTTCAATTTTGTACCCATGGCATCTTGTAAAGATCTCCAAAATCTAGAGGTGAACCTTGAGTCTCTATCTGATATGATGTCACATGGAACACTATGCAATCTGACTATCTCCTTTATGTATAACTCAGCATACTTATCTAGGGTATAGGTAGTATTGACAGCCAAGAAATGTGCTGATTTTGTCAATCTATCTACTATTACCCAAATGGAATCATGGCCAGAAGAAGTTCTAGGTAGTCCTACAATGAAATCCATTGAGATGCTATCCCATTTTGCCTTTTGGGATTTCTAAAGGTTGCAATGAACCACCTGGTCTTTGGTGTTCAGCTTTTACTTTTTGACAGGTTAGACATTTACTAACAAATTCTGTTACCTCTTTCTTCATTCCAGGCCACCAAAAATTTCTTTTTAGGTCATGGTACATCTTTGTTGTTCCTGGATGAATAGTATACTTACTTTGGTGTGCTTCTCTCAAAATATCTTGCCTAAGGTTTCCTTGATTGGGAATATACACTCTTTCTCCAAATTTGAGTAATCCTTTGTCGGTGAATTTAAGATTCTCTATTTTACCTAAGGCCATCAACTCTTCTACTTCTTTGATGTAAGGGTCTTTAGGTAAAGCTTCCAAAATTAAATCCTCTAGTTCATTTCTAATCACTAGGGCACTTATTTTTAGACTCTTACAGTTAAAAGATACTTTAAGACTCATATCTCTGAATTCCTCTAAGAGTTGTTCGTCTCTGAGCATCATAATAGCTAGATGAACAGATTTTCTGCTTAAAGCATCAGCTACTATGTTGGCTTTACCTGGGTGGTACTTAAGAGTGAAATCATAGTCCTTCAGAAATTCAATCCATCTCCTCTGCCTCATGTTAAGCTCCTTTTGGTCAAAAAGGTATTTAAGGCTCTTGTGATCAGAAAATATTTCAAAACTTGCACCATATAGATAATGTCTCCAAATTTTAAGGGCAAAGACTACGGCTGCTAATTCAAGATCATGAGTAGGGTAATTTTGTTCATGTGGTCTTAATTGTCTAGATGCATAGGCCACTACTCTTCCTAGTTGCATTAGTACACAACCTAAACCTTTAAGTGATGCATCTGTATAAATTATGAAAGGTTTTTTAGGGTCAGGTATAATTAATACTGGAGTTGATGTTAATCTAGCCTTTAATTCCTGAAAACTTTCTTCACACCTACTGTCCCAAATGAAAGGTAGATTTTTCCTCGTTAGCCTGGTTAAAGGTAGAGCTATTTGTGAGAATCCCTTGATGAACTTTCTATAGTAACCAGCTAATCCTAGGAAACTCCTAATCTCTGTTACAGTTTTTGGTTTTTCCCAGTGTAAGACAGCTTATACTTTACTAGGATCAACTGATACTCATTCTCCAGAGACGATATGTCCTAAGAATTTTACTTCTTTCAACCAAAACTCACATTTGCTAAGTTTGGCGTACAATTTCTTTTCTTTTAAAACTTGAAGTACAATTCTTAGATGTTGTTCATGTTCTTCCGCAGTTTTTGAATAGATTAAGATATCATCAATAAAAACAACTACAAATTTATCTAAGTAAGGCCTAAAAATCCTATTCATGTAATCCATGAAAATAGCTGGCGCGTTTGTTAAACCAAACGGCATGACTAGGAATTCATAATGCCCGTACCTAGTTATAAAGGTTGTTTTAGGAATATCTTCTTCCTTAACTCTCAATTGATGGTATCCTGATCTTAGCTCAATTTTTGAAAATATCGAAGCTTCTGCAAGTTGATCTAACAAATCATCTATTCTGGGCAAAGGGTATTTATTTTTTATGGTGATTTTATTTAGTTGCCTATAGTCGATACATAGTCTAAGTGTTCCATCTTTCTTTTTAACGAATAGAACTGGGGCTCCCCATGGTGAAACACTAGGTCTAATGAAACCTTTTTCTAAAAGTTCTTCTAATTGTTTCTTAAGTTCGGCTAACTCAGTCGGGGCCATCCTATAGGGGGTAATTGATATTGGACCAAAACCAGGTACCAAATCAATAGCAAATTCTACTTCTCTCTTAGGGGGTAAACCACTTACATCTTCAGGGAAAACTTCTGGAAATTCATCTACTATGGGAATGTTCTCTATTTCATCTTTTACTCTAACTTCTGTAGAGAAAAGAATTAAGTACCCTTGGCAGCCTTTTCTTAGGTATTTTATAGCTTTAGTAGCAGAAAGATAAGTCAACTTAGTCTTTGATTCTGGGGTTGTTGTATGGACAGGTAAGGATACTACTTTACGGGAACAATCAAGTATTGCATTATTTATAGACAACCAGTCCATACCAATGATGACATCAAAGTCATGCATTGTAATGCAAGTCAAATCTAAGGTGGTCATTTGGTTTTTGAGTTGGACAATGCAATTTAGGAAAACTTGAGAAGTATAAGCTTGGCTACCGGTGGGTGTTGAAACAAATAGATCATATGGCAAAGTATTCATTTTCAATCCCAAATTTTATTTCCTCTACCCTTTAACTCATCAGTCAAGAGTTTTAGAACTTCAGTGGTGGCAGCCTAATTGTCTTCTTGTCGATCTGCCCTAGCCACCAAGTGTTCTATGTTCTGAGTAAGGGTTTCCAAGATCTCGGCTTGGGTTCTCTTAGATGAGGCCATTTCTACAAGACACTGAAAAGGTTGTAATTTCATCATGAAAAACATATTTCACTTTAGATAAAACTTCATGGACATAAAATATTCAAGTAGTAAAACAAGCTTTTATGAATTGCTACGCTACCTGTACTTTGTAGTCTGACTTTTTAGCTCAAATAGCTATTCAATCTGTCTTGAAATTTGTTTTCACGATTTTTGACCGTTGACCGTGGGGTAGTCTGCACTGGTTTTGGTTCTGATTTTTGCTTCCTATTCACTGCCACTTCTCCCTTAACACTTGTGTGGGTTAGTAATAGAAGAATCTCCTCAAAGTAGCTCAGAAAAATCGAGTTTAACGTTGCTATTTGCTTCTTCCAAAAACCTCTATTTTATGGTTGAAAAAAAACAGAGGAATTTTTTTCTGCTTCTGTCCAAGCTGCTGGATTCTCTTTTTCTCACTCTCTCTCAGCTGTGAATGGTGCAAGGAAAGGGGAGGAAGATGTTGCTATTTATAGCTAAGAATGGGAGGCAAGTGGAAAATTCCTTTTGAATATTCAAATATCTCTCTAAAGCCTAGAAATGTTTAGAAAACTCAAGATAACTCAAGATAACTCAAGATAAACCTAGACTAACCTGGAATTCTCTAGAATTATCTATACCATTCTACAACATTCTACACTTATCTAGGAAATTCAAGAATATACAAGATATCTCTAGAACATACAAGATTCCTCTAGAACAATCTAGATTCATCAAGGACATTCAAGAGATTTCTAGAGTCTCAAAATAAAAAAAATATTAAATATTTAGTCCATAATAATTTGGGATGTTACAAAGAAGCCCTAAGAAAAAAAGATTCAAGAACAGGAGAAAAGAATTGCAAAAAGTGAAGAAAACCCCCTTTCATAGGCCTGGTCTTGATTAGGCATGCGCCTAGGCGGGCTAAGCAGTAGATTCTGCTACTGGCCATGCATGGGAAGTGCCTAAGCGGGTAGATTGTCTGCTTAGGCAGGCTAGCCGATGTAGAACTCCCCTGCATATGCAGGAATCCAACTTTAAGCTCCATTTATGAGCTCTCAACCTCTCTAGGCTACAATAGAAGCTATTCCCACCATAAATCTTTCCCATGACAGCAAAGGAAAGATCTCACGGCCAAGCAAGACAACAAAAAAAAAGGTTAACATGTGCTAAATTCCCAAAATTTCTCCAAGAGTGAAGAAACTCCTAAATTTCTGATATAAGGAGAAATTCTCCATAGACATGGTTCCACTATGAATTTCCCTTTCAAAAACTCAACCCAAGACTCCAAAGACGTCAAGGAGAAGGATTCCCAACCATTCACATTCTTCAAAACCACAACTTAGCTCCTACCCACCCAGGGTTCCATCAATTCTGAAAAAAAAGAGGAAAAGAGAAGAAGCTCACATACCTATTGCTTGGAAGACACAACAGATGGGAAATAAATCACCAAAGGAGCATCCACTGGAACACATGGAGAAGGGGGTTGGAGGTTGAAGTGGCCGTGGAAGAGAAAAAAATGAGAGAAAAGATAATGGGAAGGAATAGAGAGGATATATGAATATGACTAAAAATGATGTGTGTATATGAATGTTCTAGAGAAAGATTTTAAGAAGAAAGGAATACTAAAGAAAAATGTCCCCCATGTCCCATTGACCAACCCAAGCCCAAAGTCAATCTCTAAAATAGTTAGAAGAAAATATTTTTTGATAAGCATATCATTCCATTATATTGTCAACTCACAAGACCAAAGGCTCAACTCACCACAATTGCACATTAACACAGAAGTAAGGATTTTAATTATCATTTCACTAAGACCACACATATAATTGGTTTGAATCAAAAATCAAAATCCCCAATTCAAACTATTTAACACCAGGAAAATTCATGGTACCACATATACCAAAATTTCCTCTTACTACTAATGCCAAGCATTACTGATTCAGGTACTACATATTATTTCTTTCATGGAGTCAAGAAGGGCTTAACTGTAAACTTAGATATTTCATCCAACTAAACCAAATCAAATTATTTTATCTCTAAAATGTTTCCCACACTTAGGAATTTTCATCTCAACATTCCAATTACCTATCCAACATTGCTATTTTCCAGTAAATACAATTTTACCCTAAAACTTTGGATTTTTTCAAATAGGTCTCTCTCTTTTACTATTCAGCTAGAATCAAATTTCTCCGACTCATCACATATATCCTATAGATAATTTTCCATTGTTTAAACATTATATACATGCAGATGTACAAGTATTAAATCCAATTACACAAATCTAATATATCTTAACACAAAGATAAATCATACACAAGCCTTATGTAACCTGGAGTGTTATAATCACCCCCTTTAAGAAATTTGGTCCCCTGAATTTCTACTTACCTCAAGATATAAACAAATGTGGATACTTGTCATGCATGACCCCTTCCGCTTCCCATATGGCTTGCTCATGAGAGTGATTACACCATAATACTTTGACGAAAAGAACTTCCTTAGACCAAAGTATCTTTACTTGCCTCTCTAAGATAGCCAACGGGACTTCCTCATAGGAATGAGGTTTGTCAAATTGGACTTCCTACAGATGAATTACATGAGATGGATCGGGGAGATATTTCCTTAGCATTGAGAGATGGAAAATGGGATGAACTCCCTTTAACTTAGTAGGAAAATCCAAGTGGTATGCCACACTTCCTACATTTTCAAAAATCTCATAGGGTCCAATATACTGAGGACTTAACTTTCTCTTTTTCCCGAATCTCATGACCCCTTTAAAGGGTGAAACCTGGAAGAATGCCATACTCATATTGGGAATTCCAAGTCATGTTGTCTGTTATCTGCATAGGGTTTTTGCCTACTCTAAGCCACAAGAAATATTCCTGTAATAGTCTTGACTTTATCCAGAGCATCGAGCACTAAGTCTGGCCTTAAAACTTTCACCTTCCTAGTCTAAAACCAACCGATTAGAGATCTACATTGTCTCCCATACAAGGCCTCAAATGGAGACATACCAATGCTCGACTGAAAGTTATTATTATAGAAAAATTCAATTAATTTCAAATGGCTTTCCCAGTTTCCTCCAAAGTCTAAAACATAAGACCTCAACATATCTTCCAAGGTTTGGATGGTCCTTTTGGACTATCAATTAGTTTGTGGATGAAATACCATGCTTAGATCGACTTTAGTGCCAAAGCCACTTGAAAAGCTTTCCATAACTGAGAAGTGAATTGAGGACCCTGATTGAATATAATATAATGGACATGGGTACCCTATGAAGGCTCATTATCTCACTGATATATAACTAAGCAAGCTTGGCAATGCCAAATATTATCTTTACCAGTAGGAAGTGCACTGATTTGGTTAACCGATCCACAATCATCCAAGTGGAATCGTACCCATTTGGAGAACAAGGCAAACCAACCAAGAAATCCATGGTAATCCTCTCCTACTTCTATTCAGGAATTTATATTTATTGCAATGGCTTGGTGGGCTTTTGGTGCTTGACCTTCACTTGTTGACAAGTTAAACAACGTGATATGAAATACGTCATATCTCGCTTCATACCATCCCACCAATGTACTTGCTTTAAGTCTTGGTACATCTTTGTGGCACCAGGACAGACTACATACATAGAACCGTGAGCTTCCTCTAAAATTTCCCGCCTCAAGGAACCAATATTAGGCACACAGAGTCTACTTCCTAACCATAGAACATCCTCTTCATCAACCAAGAAACCTTGCACTTTTCCCAATTTAACTTTATCCATGAGTCTACTTAACTTGGGGACTTCTTTATGAGCTTCTTTGATCCTTTTCACAAGAGAAGACTTAACTTAGAAATAAGCCAAGAGAGAACTCATTTTTGTGAGTAATACCCCAGGTTTTATGGAATAAATATTTTCACGATAAAAATGAGTACTTGAGTGAGAAGATTGAGTGGTGAAAAAGGGACCAAAGTGAAAAGAAAAGAAAGTAATGGGAAATTTCATGTATTTGGCATAATAAGGGTTTTTGAGGAAGGAAGAGCTTGGCGAGGATAAATGGTGGAATCGATGCCGTGAGGAAGGTAGGAAGGGAGCCATGGCAGAGGAAGGGTCAGAAAGGGACTAAAGTGAATGAAATATATAGGTTCAATATTTTGTCAAATTATTTGGTGAAATGAAAATTTTTAGATGTATGTGTGTTGTGTTTTACTGAGCATAGGTTAAGTGCCCTAATAATGATTTTAAAAGAAATTTTTAAATTTATCTAGAAGTCCTATTTAAGTTGCCAAATAAGGACCAAAATGAAAATAAAAAGAGTGGGCCCACCCTCACTTAAAACACATACACACATAAGCCAAATAGACTCCTACACCATTTTCCTTCTTTCAAGCTCTCTTCCCATTTTCTTCTCCATCTCTAAGCATTGTCTTCCATCTCCACGTCTGAGTAAAACTCTAAGAGGCTTTCACTATTGCCAGTCACCTTCTCCAATCACCGAATTATCCTGAAGGCCTCATTAAGCATGAAAGGAGCAATTCATGGGCTTGCAAACTTCCCAACTAAGCTTGGATGTAAGGTAGGTAGTTAATCCTATTCTTGACTAAAAATAAATTATAGATGTTACTTGAATTAATACTTGTCATGTGTGAGTCTCTTTTCTTAATTGCAATTCTTACACTTAAGGATTTTATAAAGCTAGACGAAGCATGAAAGTAAATTAATGGAGAAGGCACAAGTATAAGGAATTGTGTATGCATGTGTTGGTAGTGTAACCTATGTATATTTATATATGCACATACTCACATGATTTTGATGTTGAAAATATTTCTTCTTTTAATTTTTTGTATCAAATAATGGTTTTCCATCTAGTTACCTTCTTGGAAACATTTGAGAATTTGTATCATATTTGAAGTGATGGTATAACCTCATTTACTAAAATTTGAGATCGTGGTTGAATTATGTTATACTTAAAGCTATCCTGACAAGGGGTTGGTCATGGTAGAACCCTGTAAAATAAATAAGTAAAAATATGAACTTCCATCTCTGTAAGTACTACGTGTATTGTTGCCTTGATAAGTAAGGTGTTTTGTATTAAAAATGAATTGTGGAGATTGTAACCTTGGATAATTAATGTAACACTTGAGTGTGGCTTAGCATGTGTATAATGGTTTTGAATGTCAATGTACTTGTGATTGATAGAATAATTGAGATGGTTCTGACTTGATACAATGATATGATGCATGTGGTTTGATATTGGAATTGTTATATAGTATTATTGTTTATTACCATCTATAAAGATATGTAAGGTGAATTATGTGAATAGTAATGTTTCAATTTGAAAGTGTGTTGAATATGTAGTTACATGTTTCTTAATCATTTAAGGGGGCTTTTGTTGTTTGGGAGCCATTTTCAAAGGCATCCAATTTGCGACTCCCCATGGTTTCAGAAACTATATTAATTTTGTATGAAAATGTTAGGTTGATGGTATCTTGTATTGTAAGATGTAATGCTTGGTATTTCTTATGAAATTGTGAGTGATGCTACACTATCATAGTCTATATTGTATACATGTTGTGTTATTGGGAATGTGCTGATTATGTGATGAATATTGTAAATTGCCTTGGTATGTGCAGATTATATTAGTATGATTATGAAATGGAGGATAAGGACAAATGATTATCGTTGCTCCTTATCTCATGCTACCGTAAGCATAAATGAGGACATAGTCCCATGCTATTGTTTAGGGTCAATTGGTCAAGAAAGATTGATAGTCGTTGCTTTTGTTCTCATGTTACCGTAGGTATGAATAGGACATGGGAAATCCTATGCTTTTAAGGTCATGAGTTCCTTGGGGTCGATTGGTCTTTCAGACAGATATTGGTCCCTTGGGTATGTGTAATGTCTGTGAAACCCATGATGCGGACTTGTGTGCATGATTACTTGTGGTTTTGCTTACTGTGATTGAGTGCCATGTGTTAGAGTTAATGATTCTTATAAAATGTGAGAGTCTCTTGATGATTTGAGGAAATGAATAACTGATGTTGAATTATTTTGACTTGTAACCATGATGTGATCTGTTGCCATGAATTACTGGATAGCCATGACTTGGATTATGGGATATCTATTTACCATATGTTTGTCTACGGGTATACCAAGTATGTTTATGCTGTGAATGGATGTTTTTATGCGTAGTAAGAGCCTTGGTTGAGTGAGTCTCCTGAGCGACCCGATGAACTGTGTAGATATAATTTCTCACATTAAATATAGGATGCATTTACTCTTGATTAGTAGAAAAATTCTATTTGTTTCCAACAGTGAAGAATAGTGCAATACATGGATTATGTGGGGTAATAATATACCACCGTCTAAGTGTATGCAACAATATTTTATATATATTTATAGAAACTGTAGTGGTCCCTATTATTCTAGCATTTGAGTTCAAGTATGTAAGGTGCATATATTCCTGTGTAATGTTAAGTAAATGTATTTTGCTCATGACTTAGACGATTATGCCATGTGTCTAAAGGGTTACAGTAAGGAGATAGTCGATTAAGAGACTTAGCACGTCGGTGCTTGAGTTTGATGATTCGTGGATGTATGCAAAAGGTTTAAAATGAACAGTCCACTATGATGAACATATAAATTCACACATGCAAGTTCTTTTTCGATAGAAATTTTATTTACTGAATTATTTAGAGTCACTTTTTTAGTTTCCACCTTTTAGATACAGTCTAGCAGAGGAGTACCCCATTCAAGGGATGATGGGTTCGGTGTAACCCTAATTTGGTGAGTTCTTAGCCTTGGGTTATGTAAGTGACTTGTGCTCTGTAGCTACATAGGTTACCTAGTGTAGGATTTTAGAGATCATAGAATATAATGAAATTTAAACTTTTTCTTTAAAACCTATTCACCAAAGGATCAACCTATATTACTATTACATTAACCAAGTAATCAAGACAAAGAGAAATACCTCTTGTAACGTAGCAACATCTTCAAGTCAAAGCAAGTATCCAAAATAGGATACCTCTGATTGTAATCCACGCAAAATACACTAAGGAAAAACCTCTTTAGGTAACGAGGTTCCTTCTCATTCTTATGCTAGCAAGCACGAAGAAGCTATGGAGAAAAACCCTCTTGGATGAAGGAGAAGAAAAACAAGAGTGTTTCTAAAACCAAGATACTCAACAATTGAGAGAGAGTGTGTGTGAGTATGACATGTGGCTTTGACTATCACTCTTAATCCTGAAGCCCTAATTCCATTAGTGAGTGCCATTCCCATATTGGGCTTTTTAAGGTGGCATCTTAAGAAACCAATCTCTTTGAGAGAATGGCGACCAAAAAAGTTCACATTTGGGCTTTTCCTTGTTTGGGTAGGAATTGGAACATATTCCTATTCCTTTTATTCTCTTATCTCCTTTTTAATTAATTCTCCAATTGAGGATCAAATCCTCAAGCCCCTTTCACATTCCTAGTGAATTTCTATGCATGTGACCCATTAGGTTTCTGGTTATATTGGCCATTCACAATCAACACTTGATTGTAAATAGATCACGAGCGGTATCTAGCAACACATCATGACCCCCATTTTACCAGAAAGTCAGTTGTTTGATTTTAAACCTTTCTGCAGCTAAAGCGTGTCTATGCAATATGTCCTTTTACTCTCTTATACCCACTTGGTTCAAAGTATGACCTATGTGTCAACTTTAACTATACTTGATTACATCAAGTCCAACCCAAGTAGTCAATTTCTTATCCTGTGGGATCTATCACTTTAAACTATGTTACTAAAGACCATCTTCATAATAAGTCTCTACTCAGGCCAAAGACTTTTTAGCGATTATCCCGACAAGTGGTCATGGGTATACTTCCTTCTATCAAGAATGGTGAATCCTCTATTGACTACTCAAATATCTTTGAATATTTTACGTTGTACCCAATCACTACCCTTAGAGTGACCCATGGTGGGTAACAAGAAATGAAATCAAAACACAAGATCTATATCTAAGATAACTTGAGTTTCTCAAGTCCAAGGATACTTGTATTGTTAATTGTTATGAGAACTATCACTGACATTTGAATGGGTATCCATGTGATGTCTTATGCAAGTCATCCAATGTACTTGTTACCCTTAACAAGCATTCACACATTTACTAAAAACATCTCATGCTTACAGCTTATGAGGACAACTGCTTGATTAATTCAAGAAGTATAACTTGTGCTAGTCTATCTGAATCACTGATGTCTAGTCTCAGGTGATCCTATGACTAGGGATAGTTTAGATATATATATAATTACACATGATATGAATCTCACATTATGATCACCATCATAATTTCCTTCATGCTATGTTTTGTGTCATGGACTTCATTGCTTATATTACGATCTAATTTTGAGTTTATGAATATGAATATAAATAATGAAGAAAACCTCTTTGAATTAATAACTAAGTTTCTATATCTAATGCTAAAGGTGATTACCTCTAGAGCATCTTTCTAACAATCTTCCATTTGTGCTAAAGCCAATCGCCTTTGTATCTGATACCATAGGTATGTGTGTATGTGTCTCAAACTTAGACAGGAGTAGTGGCTTAGTTAGCGGATCAGTTAGATTCCTATTAGTGGGAACTCTATTTTCACATCATTTCTACCAATGATCTCCCTAATTAAGTGGTAACATCAGAGTACGTGTTTGGATTTCTAATGAGACTATGGCTCCTTTGCTTTGAAATGGCTCCATTGTTGTTGTAATAGACTGGTACTGCATCAACAATGCTAGGAACCACTTCTTGTTCAGTGACGAACTTAATCCCAAACAGATACTTTTCTTAAAAGCTACCCAATGACCCTCACCAAGGTCAGACTGATATCTACTCATGACACTTGTAGCGTATGATACGCCAGGCCTAATACATAACATAGTATACATGATTGACTCTATAGCTGAGGTGATCAAACTCATGCGAGTTCTTTCATCCTCTGTCTTCGGACACATAGACTTTGAGAGTGTAATCCCATGTGTCATAGGAATGAATCCTCTCTTGGACTCTTCCATGCTAAATCTCTTTAGCATCTTATCTATATATGTAGACTGAGAAAGACTGATATTACGTATTTTTATGTGCAATTTAGTCCCTATCTTTGTCCTATTGCCATTTTAATATTGCCAACTCTCCAATTGTATTATATTTTGCTAATTATTGGGTCTAAAATAATTATAGAACTAATATATTTTAATTCTATATTTTTATGAGCTTAATTCATTAGAAATCCATTAATCCTTGTGTTTAATTTGTAGATTTAATTATTAGAGAGTGGCCGACTTGGATGCCACATGAACAAAATTGATGACATGGCAGCTACTGGTCTAGTGGGGTCCACTTTTCTGCTCTTTCCCAGTATAGTAAATAGCAGCTTCTGCTTTAATAGAAAGGTGAGCAAAACTAGCAAAAAGGTAACAGCAGCATCAATAGAACTAGAAAAGGCAGCAGTAGAAATCAGAAGGAACAGGATAGCACCTTAAGTCAAACAAGAAGGAAAATTTCATCCTCCCTCCTAGCTGGACTACAAAGGACCTTCATTTTTTTGCTTGTTAGAGACCCATCTTCTTCCATTTTTTCTTCTGCATTTAGTATTTCCCTCTTTGTATTTCCTTTTGTTTTGGCCTCCATGGAAGGCTGAAATTTGTGTTGTAATTAGTCTATGGAAAAACTAGCACTGTAACCTAAATTCTTGGAGCTAAATCAAATAAGGTTTCTTATGGTTTCTTCTATTTCATTTCTGTTCTGCATTCCTCTATGTTTTCAGTTTCATATTGATGCTGTTTAGACTTTATGGATGTGATTATTGGTTTGAATGTTTTAAATCTAAGATGTTCCTTGTTATTACTATTTTGTGTGGCAAGTATGATAGAAATGGCTTGCTTGGGTGATTATCAAGCATGATTTAAGTGAGGGCTTAATAGATTGCATGTGGTTAGGTTTCATTTATGTGTAATCTAGTTCTAGGAAATGTCTTGGAAATATTAGTTAGAAAATCCAATGATAGAGAACACTAGAATTAATTTGAAGATAAGAATGATGATAGTTGCAACTCTAGGCATTCCATGACTGATTGCATCTCTATTGTTCTGTAATTTCATTTCTGTTTTGTTTTGTGTTTCAGATTCTATTTTGCTTCGTGTTCTATATTCTACTAACTTTAGTTTCTGTTTTAATCTTTAATTGTAATCACCTCCCGGTGGTAATTAGGATTTAATCAGTAGGTAGATTAGTGTAAGAACAATTAATCAGGCAATTTAGAAGCAAGGCTCTAAGAGTGAAATGACCTGGGATAATTACTATATTGCAAGTTGCCACGAATCTAATTCTAGGCAATTCAGCGATCGTAGTGGGTCCAACCAGAATTTTGGCATCGTTGCCGGGGAGCCAATTCACTTCTAAGTTATTAATTAGTTGTTCTATTGTGTATTTGTTTAATTATTTGTTTAATTTCAAGTTATTTATTGTTGTTGAAATGGTTTGTCAGTTTTGAGTTTTTTTCTCAGTCACTATTCATAGGGAAAAAATAATTACCTCTGATTGACCTCAAACTTGGCAAAAAAAATAACTATCA
Source organism: Biancaea sappan (assembly GCA_037074585.1). Lineage (NCBI taxonomy): Eukaryota > Viridiplantae > Streptophyta > Magnoliopsida > Fabales > Fabaceae > Biancaea > Biancaea sappan. The sequence goes on along the minus strand of CM073494.1, from coordinate 40,768,474 downwards.
TCTCAGGTGGCCATTTTGCCAAATTCCATCGTTTAGGCACTCTTTTCTATTTTTTAATTTTTTAATTTTTCTAATTAATTGTGATTTTTGGTGTGATTTTTGTAGATCAAATTTTTAAGTTTTGTTTTTTCCGTTTGTTCCTCCAACTTGTGAAGGATTTTTCCAAGAAAAATCAGATTTTTCTAAGATAATTCAATTTTTGGTAATTTTCATTGGTTGGAGCTTAGTGTAGTGCTTTTGTTGTTTTCTGTGTTTTTTTTTTGTTTTCTTGTGAATTTTACCCTTCCTAGTACATAAGAAGGTCTCTTTATGTGGATTTATCCACCTTTGATCCTGAAATTGATAGGACCTTCCATAGGCTAATAAGAAGCAATAACATTAGGAGTACTTTTCTTTGTGATTTTCTTGTGTGTTTCATCTTTCTAGACTATATTGAGGTATGTCAAGTAAAATTAACAATTTTTGATCAAAAATCGGATAGGCCCTATTTGTAGGATAGCTAGAGTAGTTGTGTTAGGAGTATTGTAGTTGTTGTAATTGTTGTAGTTTTTCTTCATTTTAGTAGCATTGTTGTTTTTGGCATAAAATTAGAGTTTAATTCTGTTTGAGGTTGATTCTAGTGGTCATATTAGGACTTGCCCATGGATCCATATAGAGTTGAGCATAGCTTAGATGAACTAGCATCTATAATGAGATACCTAACCCTTAAGCAAGAACAAGAAGAGCTACCACCCTTACCCCCTCCCCCTTCTCCATTTGTGAGTGGCATAGATTCCTTATCTACATCTAGGACAGACCAATATCTTCAATTCCAAGAAAGTATAGAGTCCTATATAGGAGTCTTTAATGGCCTTAGGGAGTTTCAACACGATCCTCAAGAGTATAACCTCTACCCTACAACATGCCATCCTGATTATGAACTTCGAGATTTGAGGTATGAGAACTTATCCCATTCACCATATGAGCACGAAATTGATGCTCTTTAACTCTGTGATGTACCTCTTCCAGCCACCCCTAAGGAGACCGAGTCAAGTTTGGAAGACTTGATTCAACAGTTGGCCACAAATACCCTGCAGTACCAAGAGTGAACTAAGGTGAACTTACAGAGCTTGGAATCTCAATTAGGCCAACTAGCAAGCATAGTTAGTGAATTGATCAATTAGGGGTTTGATAATAGTTCACTTTTTCCACCTATGGTTGACTTAGAAGCCAATGGTAGTATCATTTTTCTGAATGATGGCACTCAATTAGATGGTCTAGCCTTCCAAGCTAAGTTAGAAGAATTAAGTGGGCCAATTAGGGAATCCTCTTCCTTGAGTGGCACAAGTGAGAAAAATGAGAGTGAGGAAGCTGATAAGGATGAGTTCCCTTTCCTTCATAGACCATCACCTTCTCCAAGTGTGATCATCCAACCTGAGGTTGTTGAACTTGAGCTAAAAAAAGAGATAGAGACCTTAGGAGAAGAAGAGGTAGACATAAAATAGTTAGAGCATGAGAATGAATTTGTGGGAGATTTTGATTTTCATTGTAACTGTCATACTTGCCATTCATGCTTAGAAATAGAAAAAGCTTTAGATATTGGCAATTGTGATGATTTTGTTGAACTTGAGCTGAATGCATATGCACTTGAATCTAAATTGAATGCATCCATATCTAAAATTGTATCTGATTTTACATTTGCATATGATTTTGCACATATACATGAATTCAAGGCTTTTGAATCTGAATGTGCATTTGAATTTGAATATGACACCATTTCTCCCTCTGTTTCTATTGTAAATTCTAATTTTGTCCCTTGTGTTTTAAATTCTATTTCTAAGTTAGATTCTGTTGTAGATGATAGTCTTAGTTTAAATTTTGTCTTAGATAATTTTGTTTTAGCTAGCAGTTTTGTCTTAGATAGTAAATTTAGTTTAGATAGTAGATTTAATTCTTGTTCTATTTTGAGTAGGAGTAGGAATAGAAGTAGAAGTTTTAATTTCAATTTTGTTTTAGAAAGTAGCTCTATTTTTGTTTTAAATTGTGTTTTAGTTAGTAGTTCTTCTTCCTTCTCTTTTAGTTTTCCTCTTGGTTCTTCTCACCCCTCCATGGCAAGTAGAGCTTCTTCTGTTTTTCTTCAGGTTGATGACATAAATTCAATTCTTTCCATCATCTAACCTACTGCTGAGAAAAACTTCTGGAAGAAGCCAGTGCCACGCAATTGAAAAATGCCAAAAAGGCACGACACCACTGATAAGGCTATTTCCTTTTCCTTTCTCTGTCATTTTCATATCTAATTTACTGTGCTTTGGTGATATATGCTGATTTGCATTGAGGACAATGCAAAATTTAAGTGTAGGGAAGAATGAAATGGTCTTTGTTCTGTTTTAAATTTCATGCAATTTTAATTTTTTTGTTCTGTTTTTATGTGTTTTTGTTATGCTTCTAGCTTCTTTTCTGCACTTTTCGGATCTTTTGGTTTGTGTTTTGGTGCAGAATTTTATTATGCTTTTAGATTAGTTTTTAGTCCTTTCTTTTTGGTTTTGGAAGAAGATTTTTATGTGGAAATATACTTGCTAGAATAGTTTAGAGTTGAATTGTTTTAGCATGATTGGAATTTAATCTTGCTTTTCTAGAGTTCAAGCTTAAATGGCAGTAAATTTGGTTTCAATAAATTTTTAGTAATAGTCTTTAAACTTTGAGATTTTGAGCCTTAATTGCAAAATCCTATTCTTTCTTGTTGTGTGCGATCACTTATCATGAATGTTCACTCTATAACTTGTCTTGAATCTTGTTGAGGCTACATTTACATTTTCATGCTTGGAGATGATTTAGGCATTTCTTTATGACCCATTTTTAGCCAAATAGCCATCCCATGTATTGTTTCCATTGTGTGCCATTGTGTGCCTTGTTTCCACTTTCCTTCTTATATTTTCCACCACTTTTTCCTTCCAAACCAGAATTTCGCTTTCCAATTTGAGATGTGAAGAGCAGTTTAAATTCTTTTAGAGATTTGATGTGTTGAAAATTTCTTTGAATTTTGGGATATTTTGAAATGAATATTTCTCTCTACTCCCAAGCAAAAAGAAAAGAAAAGAAAAGAAAAAAATGGCCATTCAAATAAAAAAATATTATGATTGAAAAAGAAAATGCATCCATGTCGAAAAGAAAGAAAAAGAAGAAAAACAAAAAAAAGGAAAATAGAAAAAAAAGAGAGGAAAGTAGAAAGAACTTTTTACACCCAAAATTTGTTTTTATTCAATCTCTTCCATTGTTATGGTTAATGGTCTTTCATATTCTTAAGTTGTTCCCCTTCGTTTTCCCAAATTGTTTCCACACTTTGTTCTTGTTTTTCTTCCTTTCTTAAGTTGTTTTTCACCTTTATTTTGTTTTCCTTCCTCGTTTCCTCTGTCTTCCACCTAACATTACCTCCTTGTAAAGTCCTTTTGATTCAAGCATGCATGTGGATATAAGTAGTGGAGATTTAGATACTTGACAAGTTTATGGTAGTGATTTTGTGATAAGTTGAATTTTGAGCGAATTACCGTTAAACACTTGAGAGAATAGAGTGTATACACTTACCATGTGAGGAGGCTAATTACTTGAATTCACTCTTGTCAAACTAAATTGCCATGATGCTTGAATTTCAGAAATTTAAGATTGATTTTCTTTAAATGCTAAATCTTTTCAAATTTTAATTATTCCATCCTTGTATGCTTTCCACACTTTTTCTTTGGTGTCTTTTGGTGTTTTGAATATGATTTTGCCCAAGAGTGCAAAAGGCTAAGTGTGGGGGATTTGATATCGGGTATTTTTATATACAATTTAATCCCTATCTTAGTCTTATTGCCATTTAATATTGCTAACTCTCCAATTATATTATATTTTGGTAATTATTGGGTCTAAAATAATTATAAAACTAATATGTTTTAATTCCATATTTTTATGAGCTTAATTGATTAGAGATCCATTAATCCTTGTGTTTAACTTGTAGATTGAATTATTGGAGAGTAAACATTGTTGACTCGGATGCCACATGGACGAAATTGATAACATGGAAACTATTGGTCTAGTGGGGCCCACTTTTTTGCACTTTCTTAGCATAGTAAACAGCAGCTTCTTCTTTAACAGAAAGGTGTAGCAGAACTAGCAGAAAGGTAACAACCACATCAGCAAAACCAGAAAAGGCAGAGCAGAAATTAAAAGAAAAGGACAACACCTTAAGTCAAACAAGAAGGCAAATTTCATCCTTTTTCCTAGTTGGACTACAAAGGACCTTAAGAACTCCATTTTTGCTTGTTGAAGACCTCTCTTCTTCCATTTTTTCTTCTGCATTTCGTATTTCCTTCTGTTTTGGCTTCCATGGAAGGTTGAAATTTGTGTTGTAATCAGTCTATGAAAGAACTAGCATTGTAACCTAAATTCTTGGAGCTAAATCAAATAAGTTTTCTTATGGTTTCTTCTATTTCATTTCTGTTCTACATTCCTCTATGTTTTCAGATTCATATTGATGCTGTTTAGACTTTATGGATGTGATTACTGGTTTGAGTGTTTTAAATCTGAGATGTTCCTTATTTTACTATTTCGTGTAGCAAGTATGATAAAAATGGCTTGCTTGGGTGATTATCAAGCATGATTTAGGTGAGGGCTTAATCAGATTACATGTGGTTAGGTTTCACTTATGTGTAATCTAGTTCTAGGAAGCATCTTGGAAATATTAGTTAGAAAATCTAATGATAGAGAATACTAGAATTAATTTGAAGATAAGAATGATGATAGTTGCAACTCTAGGGATTCCATGACTGATTGCATCTCTATTGTTCTGTAATTTCATTTCTGTTCTGTTATGTATTTCAGATTCTATTTTGCTTCATGTTCTATGTTCTGCTAGCTTTAGTTTCTGTTTTAATCTTTAATTGCAATCACTCCCTGGTGGTAATTAGGCTGTAATCAGTAGGTAGATTAGTGTAAAAACAATTAATTAGGCAATTTAGAAGCAAGGCTCCAAGAGTGAAATGACCTAGGACAACTACTATATTACAAGTTGCCACAAATCTAATTCTAGGCGACTCGGTGGTCGTAGTGGCTCCAACCAAAGACCAAGCAACCTCTTAGATATATCTCTATAGATCCTTATCCCCAATATGTAGGTTACTTCTCTAAAGTCTTTCATGGAAAAATTCTTGGAAAGCCAAATCTTCACAGACTGAAGGACAGAAACGTCATTTCCTATGAGTAGTATGCATCTATATACAATACAAAGGAACACGACTTCACTCCTACTAACCTTCTTGTACACACAAAGTTCATCCAGATTTTGTGAAAAACTAAACTTTTTGATTATCTCATCAAATCAGATGTTCCAACTCTTGGATACTTGCTTCAATCCATAGAAGGATCTCTAAAGCTTGCAAACTTTGTTACTATTGTATACATCCTCGGTTAGGTTTCCATTGAGGAAAGTTGTCTTCACATCCATTTTTCATATCTCATAATCATAATAAGCTGCTATGGTTATGAGTATCCTAATGGATTTAGGCATGGCTACCAGTGAAAAGGTTTTATCATAATCAACATCTTATTTTTGATGATATCCTTTTATAACCAACCTTGCTTTATAGGTTGCAAGATTACCTTCCATGTCGGTTTTCTTCTTGAAAACCCATTTGCATCCGATGGGCTTAATCCCCTTAGGCGAATTAACCAAAATCCATACTTGGTTGTCATACATAGAATCCAATTTTGATTTCATGGCGTTGAGCCATTTATCAAATTCTAAAATCTTCAAAACTTCTTTATAGGTCATAGGTTCCTCATCTTTTATAAGTAGTATATCATTAGGTTCACTTATGAGAAATTCATATTTCTTAGGAGCCTTATGTACCCTACTAGATCTACGAATCATTTGTGCTTGTATGGAAGGATTGGCCGTTACTCTTCTTGAATGAGTGAATGGCTCTGGCTCTTGAGCTGGTAGATGTTTTGTGTCTATCGGCTCTTAAACAGGCAGTTATTCTATGTCTTCTTAAGTATCTTGAACTTCTTCAAGTTCAATAATGCTCCCAATTTTTTTTTTCTTAAGAGAAACATTTTCTTTAGGAAGACAACATGCCTTGAAACAAACACCTTTTATTCCAAAATGTTGTAGAATTGATATCATCTTGTTTCCTTAGGGTATCCCATAAACAGACATTTGTCATATTTTGCCTCAAGTTTAACTGACATTATCCACTTCATGTAAGCTATACAACCCCATATCTTTAAGTAAGATAAGATGGGTTTCTTGTTATACCATTTCTCAAATGGAGTAACATCAACTGCCTTGGTTGGGACTCTGTTCAAGATGTGAACTGCAATCTCGAGTACATAGCCCTAAAAGGACTTAGGGAGCTCTGCCCTAACCATGCCTAACAAGGTTCGGTTTCTCCTTTCAACCTCACCATTATATTTTGGTGTGTAAGGTGAAGTCCACTGGGACAATATCCTATTATCCCTAAGATAATCTTGAAACTCTTGGTTTAAGCATTCACCACTTTGATCAGATCTTAGTGTCTTGATACTTTTTCCAAATTGTTTCTCTACTTCATTTCTGAATTCTTTAAAATTCTCAAAGGTCTCAGATTTGTATCTCATTAGAAACATATATCCATGTTTAGAATAGTCATCGATAAAGGTAATGAAGTAGGCATAACCACTCCTGGTGTGCATTGACATTGGTCTACATACATCGGTATGTATTAAACCCAATAAGTCAATTGCACGTTCACCCTTTACACTAAAAGGTGATTAGTCATCTTGCCCTTTAAGCAAGAGATGCACGTGTCATATGATGCATAATCAAATGACCCTAAGTTACCTCCTTTGTGTAACTTACTCATGCACTTCTCACTTATATGACTTAGATGACAATGCCATAAATATGACACATTTTAAACAGAAGGAACTAGCTGGGTTTCAAATACAGGAAATGGGCTTGGGGTAGGATTAGACAAAGCACTTGCACTATCATCTTGTCTTATAAATGGTTCACACCACTATGATGTCGAATCGCCCAAAATTAAATTTGTGGAAATCTCGGAATATAGTGGTTCTCAGGTCGCATTCATTCAAAGAGCCTCACTTCTAACCACTAATCAATTGTTCTTAACACTCAAACACTAATTGCATGTCACATCCCAAAAATTGAACATGTGAAAAGATACTACTTTTAGGAAAACCTCAGTGGTATCCCGAAATCTTGGACAATCTTAATATCCACAACTACTCATTTGATAAAATTCTCAAACATAAGTTATTTACATATATTCTGTAAGGTTTTACATTCAACCTTAATCATTCATTCCACACGACATAATTATATTCATTTGATAAACAAATATAGGCATACATAATCTGATGTGTTTATCTCATCGCAAGCCTAGGAGACCTATAGAAAGTACAGAGCGTTCCTAGTATTCACATTAATAAGTACTGATATCCCACCAGACAGAAATGGAGAATATTTCCAAGGGCCTTCTAATCTTCAATCGGATACTCTTCTTCCTTATTTTCTGTATCTGAAAAGATAATCATAGGGAGTGTGAGTTTATTTAAAACTCATTAAGTAAATAATTGTACTGTATAAAATATCAAAAGTACAAATACCACATTTACTCATATAATCAATTATCTTATACATCGAGTAATATGGGACTCTAACCCTTTTAAACTCATGAATAAGATTTCATAGATATACACCGAGTAGTATGGGACTCTGACCCTTTCAAACTCGTATTTATGATTTCATCAATTTACACCAAGTAGTATGAGACTCTAACCCTTTCAAACTCGTATTTATGATTTCATCAATTTACACCGAGTAGTATTTCAAACTCGTATTTATGATTTCATCAATTTACACCGAGTAGTATGGGACTCTAACCCTTTCATACCCGAGCATAAGTTTTCATAGTTATACACTTAGTAGTATGAGACTTTAACCCTTTCAAACTCATGTATTAGATCCCGTAGATCTTTCCTCGTTAATAAAATAGTGAGAATTTATCACATTGTACAAAACCATGAAATAAATTAATTTATACATACTTTTATTCCTTTGAATGTCTGTAAAAAATATGCCAATCGTCATATACCGTCATCTAAAGATTGATTGCCAAATAATATTGTAAATGAGACTTATATTGTACTTTGACTAATAATATCAAACTAGTCTAGCAAGGTTATTCACTTACCTTAATATTTGTCCAAATTTACCTTGTTCGACACTAGAATTTGTGTAGGAAAATTTCCTAGTAAAAGATATCATAAGAAAAATAAGAAAGGGAATGAAATCATGAAAATATGCGACATTTTTTGATTGCTATAGTAACAGTCAACGGTCAACGTAGCTACAGTAACGGTCAACGATCAACGTAACTACAGTAACGGTTCACTACAGTGACGGTTTGCTACAGTATGTTGACCGCTACAGTACCGTTGACTGTCGACACTACAGTGACTGCTACAGTAAACTCGAAAATTTCTAGATTTTCCAGTTGCTACAGTAACTTCAAATTTTGCAGAAAATCTTCCAAAATTTTTCATCTTATAATTCCTTGTTTCTAAACCAAAATTTCATCTCTCCTAACTTACTTAACTCAATCTTAACTCAAAAACTTCCAAAACAACTCAAATCCATGAATTATCATCAAAATCTTCAAGAACAAAATCTCTTCCAATCTTCCACATAAACTAAAATTTAAGGAAAATAATGAGATTAAAACTTACCTTTTATCTTTACTAAACTTTTGAACCGAACAATTCTAAAAAACAACACCAAATCTATGGGAGAGTTGAGAGGGAAAGTTTGAAGGTTGAGAGAATGTGAGAGAGTGAAAATGAAGAAGAGGCGAAAAAGTGAAATGAAGAAGGGAGAGAGAGATCTAAAAACTTAGTGGGTTGTTGGATAACCCAATGGGTATCCATACCCATTGTCCAAACCCATTTGACCCAACATACAAAATACCTTAATTAATTCTTCAATTAATTAAATTCAATCATTTTCCCACAAATTTCACTATTCTTAAGAATATACCCCATAAGGTTTAAATATCTAGTCCAGTCATTTAACTCAATTTTCATAAATAATATTCAAATAGAATAATTAAATATAAAAATTAAAAATGACAAAAGTAAATAACTAAAGTAACGTTGTAAAATTCTAAAATACTCTCAAACGAATTATACTTTAAAATTAACGGGTATTACATTACACTAATTAAAACCTAATTAACACTAAGGAGTTTGTTATGACAGTAGCATAAAAGAGCAGACAAGAGCAACAAAACTAGTAGCAAACTAGTAACAGAAAGGATTGACAGTAAAACAAAAGATGCAACCAACCACTAGGATTTATGGAAATGTAACTATCATCACTTAACTCATTGAGTCACCCTTGTTCTCATTTCACCATTTGGTTTTTATGAAAAGAAATCTAGAAAAACTTACAGAATTTATATTGCTTCTAGCTATAGGCTATAGCTAGATACAAATTCATTAGACCTTAACCAAATTAAGTTAGATAATCATCTAAACAAGCCATTTTATTTTACTTACTCTACCAATTGATTAAAGAAAAATTATATCTCAAACGCATATCAATTCATGTTTCTATAAGTTCATATCAGATTCTAATATCAACATAAACACAAAAGCAAAACATAAAATGAAAATGAGATAAAATGGAGAACAAAACACTTATTTTGTATTGAAAGCTCAAGTTACAGCATCCCAAGTTCTTAGTGATTGATTACAATGAGATTTTAGCCCTCCATGAGAGCAAAATCATCAAAACAGTAGAGAGAAAAACAAAGGAAAAGTGACCTATGAATTTTCTAAGTTACAAACGAACAATTAGAATGAAAGTCTGAAAGCCAAAATGGAACTAATGCCCTAAGAATTCTGATGAAATATTCCCTCTTTGATTCCTTGAGTGTTGACTCTTTGTCATCTTCTTTTTGCTGTTGCACTTTTAGAATTCTGATGGAGTAAAATTAGAAGATATGGTGGCTACAGAAAGTGCTTTTTGTTTGCAGAAAGTGACATGGAAAAAAGGTTGCTTCTTTTATCAAAGTTTGGGGAAGAGAAGGATGGAATGCATGCATAAAAATTGGTTTGAAATACTGCAGCTTTGGGCCCACTTGTCCATGTCATTAGGTCAGCAGAAATGGGTGCCAAGTTAGCTAACTAATCCCAAAAGTGCTACATCATCATCCATGTCAGCAAAAGTGCCATGTCAGCAAATCACTCTCCAATAATTTAAAGTCTAAAATCAAGGATGAAGTTTAATTAGGCCATTAATCAATTAAGTACTAAATTTATAAAATTGAAGCATATTCAATTCACATTATACTGACCACAATAAATCCCAAAACATAATAAAATCGAAGAGTTTTATAAGATTGAAGTAGCAATGAGACTAAGTTAAGGGCCAATAAAGAGTGTAAAATGCCAGATATCAAATCCCCTACACTTAGCCTTTTCCACTCCTAGACATAATCAATTAAAAGCAACAAAGACACCAAAGGACATAACAAGAAGTGTAGAAAGTATGTAATAACGAAATAGTTCAAGCTTGAAAAGATTTAACGCTAGGAGAAAACAAATCTTAAATTTCTAAAAAGGTTCAAGCTCATGGCAATTTTGTTGACAATAATGAATCCAAGTAATAATCTACTCACTAAGAAAGGTATATACGCTCTATTCTCTCAAGTGTTTAAGGTAATGCACTCACAATTCAACTTATCACAAATTCACTACCATAAGCTTATCAAGAATCTAAATCTCCACTACTTGAATCATATGCATACTTGAATCATTAGGACTTTACAAGGGTGCAATGTTAATAAAGGAAAGATGGAAGATGGAGAGAAATACAAGCTACAAGGTATAACAAAAAAGGTAATGAAGAGCATCAATCAAGACAAGAGATTGATTCATGAAACTTAGGCATAAAAATGCTGCTTTTTTTTCTTGCTCCTTTATTTTTAAATTCCCCCCCTTTTTATCACTATACATACATTAAACTTTTTATCAAGAATTGACAATTTTTTTTTGAGTAGCAAAAATGAAAAGTTCAAAACAGCCCACAACTCCTAATTTTTGAACATAATCAATCTCTTTTCAAAAGAAATTTCTAAAGCTCTTCAAATCCTAAGTTTGGCGAAAAGAAGAATTTGGTTTAAGGTGGAAAAGGGCTGGAAAAACAAGAAATAAATGTGAAAATAAGGCACAAAGTAGCATACAATGAAAACAACACATAGAATGGCTATTTAGCAAGAAGGGGTTACATGAAACAAATGCCTAAATCATTTCCAAGCATGTATATGTAATGTTGCCTCAACAAAGATTCAAGATAAATTCTACAGTGAAAATCATGATATGAAATACACATAACAAGAAAGAATATCAATTTGCAATAAAGGCTCAAATTCTCATGGTTTAAAGACTATTACTAAAAATTCATTAAAAACAATGTTGTTGCCATTTTACTTGAATTCCTTAGAAAAATAAACTAAATTATTTTCATGCTAAATTAATCTACACTTAAGCTATTTCATCATGCATTATTTGACACAAAAACTCCATCAAATTTGGAGAAAACAAAGCAGTAAAATTCTGTAGTGTAGAATTTGTGGCAACTTGGCTTTACTGACACAAAACTACACCAAAATGGATACGAAAGACACCAAATAAAATTTGACAACTAGAAGACATAATAAAGCTTTTAAAAAATTCAAAGAAAGTTGCAAAAATCACAGCCAAACAGTACAAAAAATTAGTACAAGGCAGCTCAAAATTTCTGCCAAAACAGAGAAAACATGCAGAAAAATTTTTAAATCAAAGCTACTGTTTTCTAAAATTAATTTCTCCCCCCTCCCAACACTTAAATATTGCATTTTCCTCAATCCAAATCAGTACCAAACATCAAATATAATAAAGAGAACAAAAAAAAATAAAAGGAGGGAAAGAATACGGCTTATTATGGAGCCGGTATGTTGTAAAGTCAGATTTCCTCTACAGTTTCTTCTTGAAGCCCTCATAGTACTTCTTTAACCTTTGCCCATTCACCATGAATTGTTGGTTAGTGGCCTCATTTTGAATTTCTACTACACCAAAAGGAAAGACATTAGTAACAACAAAAGGGATAACCCACCTAAAACGAAGCTTACCAGGAATGAGCTTGAGGCAAGAGTTGTAAAGAAGGACTTTGTCTCTTACTTGAAAATCCTTCTTCTTGATTTTCTTGTCATGGAGGGCTTTTGTCCTCTCCTTGTAGATGCACACAGATAAGCTGCTAGTCTTAGTTCTTCCTATTCTTGAAGTTGTAACTTCCTTTCTTTACCGGCTAAGGTCATGTCCATTTTGTATTGCTTTACCACCTAATATGCATTGTGTGCAATCTCCATCGGTAAGTGACATGCTTTACCAAATACCAAACGGTATAGAGACATGTCGATGGGTGTCTTAAAGGCAGTTTTATAGACCTAAAGTGTATCATCAAGCCTCTTGCTCCAATCTTTTCTATTGGGCTACATTGTCTTCTCTAGTATTTGCTTGATCTCTCAGTTAGAGACCTCTGCTTACCCATTGGTTTGGGGGTGGTAAGGTGTAGAAGTTTTATCACCTTATATTTCTTCAATAACCCTTGCATGTTTCTGTTGCAAAAGTGTGATCCTTCATCACTGATTATGGCCTTGGGGATACCAAATCTACAAAAAATATATGAACAAAGAAAATCTACAATAACAGACTCATCAATTCGGGTGGCTTTAGCTTCCACCTACTTCGACATATAATCTAAAACAACTAGAATATGAATGAAACCAAAAAAAACTGGAAAAGGACCCATAAAGTCTATACCACACACATAAAAAATATCATAGAAAAGAGAAGGTTGTTGAGGCATTTCATTTCTCTTTGACGTATTTCTAGTTCTTTGACACCTAGAACAATTCTTACAAAACTCATAGGCATCCCTAAACAAAGTAACCAATACAATCCAGAATCTAGCACTTTCCTAGCAGTTCTTTGTGGACCAAAGTGTCCACCACAAGCAAGAGTATGACAAAAAGTAAGTACATATGCAAACTCATGATCTGGGACACATCTCCTGACAATTTGATCACTACAAATTTTCCATAAATAAGGATCATCCCGTACATAATACTTAGCTTCACTTCTTAATTTATTCAATTGAAGTTTATTTTGGTATGCAGGTAATTCAGATGCAACAAGAAAATTCACTAAATCACATATCAAGGGTCACTAGTACCAGTAAAAGGAAAAAAGTACTCATCTGGAAAGTTGTCTCTGATAGGGACATGTTCTAATGAAAGCTCAGAAAGCCTACTTAAATGATCTGCTACTATATTCTCTGCTCCACTTTTATCATTGAGCTCCACATCAAATTTTGGAGAAGTAGCATCCATCTAATTAATCTTGGCTTCGCATCTAGCTTCTTCAGCAAATATTTCAATGCTACATGATCAGAAAACATAATTAATTTAGAGTCAACCAAATATGATCTAAATTATCCAAGGCAAAAACAATTGCTAAAAACTTCTTTTCTACGGTTGCGTAATCCGATTGAGCTTAATTAAGGGTACGTGAAGCATAACCTATGACATGCAACTTCCCCTTTACTCTTTGTGAAAGTGTTGCCCCCATAACATAATTTGAAGCATCACACATAAGCTCAAAGGAGAGCTCTCACCATGGAGTTAGGATGATAGGAGGGGAGGTGAGCTGCTTCATCAACTCATCGAAGGTTGACCTATAAGTATCATCAAAGACAAAATCAATTTCTTTCTAGAGGAGCTTAGAGAGCTATAGAGTGATCTTATTGAAATCCTTGATGAATCTTCTATAAAACCCTGCATGGCCAAGGAAAGAGCAAACTTCTCACATAGAAGTGGGGTAAGGTAAAGAGGAGATAACATCAACTTTTGCCTTATCTACTTCTATGCCACGTGATGACACTATGTGGCCTAGAACTATCCCTTGCTCTACCATGAAATGACATATTTCATAATTCAAAACCAAATTCTTTTCTATGCACCTCTCAAGAACTCTCTCCAAATTTTTCAAGCATGCATCAAATAAGTCTCCATAAACAGAAAAATCATCCATGAACACTTTCATGCATCTTCTAATAAATCAAAAAATATACTTATCATGCATCTTTGAAAGTGCCAGGTGCATTGCAGAGACCAAAAGGCATACATCTACATGCAAAAGTACTGAAGGAACAGGTGAAGGTAGTCTTCTCCTGATCTTCGGGTGCAATGTGAATTTGGAAATAACCAGAAAAACCATCAAGAATGCAATAGTGAGACTTTCCAGCAAGTCTCTCAAGCATTTGATAAATAGAAGGAAAGGGAAAATGATATTTTCTAGTTGCTTGGTTTAACTTCCTATAATCAATGCAAACATACCAACTGCTTTGGACTCTAGTGGGCACTAACTCATTGTTTTCATTTGTTATTATAGTTACCCTTATTTTCTTCGGTACCACTTATACCAAACTCACCCTCTTACTATCAGATATAGGATAAATTATTCTAGCTTGGAGGAGCTTACTTACCTCTTTCTTAAGCATGTCAAGAATCATGGGGTTGAGTCGTCTTTGGGGTTGCCTCACTGGTTTAGCCTCTTCTTCAAGGAGAATTCGATGTATGCACATGAAAGGACTAATCTCAAGAATGTCTACTAGAGTCCACCCGATCGCTTTCTTATTCTTCTTCAGCAAACTTATCAATTTTTCTTCTTAATCGGGATTTTAATTGTTGGCTAAAATCACTGGAAGCTTATCCCTTACTTCCGGGAAAGCATACTTGAGGTTTTCTGGTAATGCCTTTAACTCCAATGTAGGTGGTTGGATGGTAGATGGAATTAATTTTTGTGGAGTCACATCCAAAGAAGTACCTACATATTCAAATTGCTCAAAGATATAATCCTTGGTTAAAGAGGAAGAAGGGTCAATAGCACAGGAAGAAAGGGATGAAGAATGTACAACCTCACAGTTTAAATCACTAGACCTACAACTACCTAAAATGCAAAATCAATATCTAAACTAGAGAAGGTGACAGAGTTAAATTAGAATCCACACATGCCTCATCAACCAAATAATCTAGAAAGTTTGCCACAAACTCCATGGATAAAGTCCCTTCATGCACATTGATAATTTTTTTTGTAGTTTCTAGAAAAGGTCTACCAGGCATTAATGGTGCATGAAGGAGTCTTATCATTTTCCATAGCTCGAACATAAAAATCAGCAGGAAAAATTAAATTTTTAACTCTTACCAAAACATCCTAAGGACTCTTGCTGGGTATGCTATGCTCAGGTTAGCAAGTTAGACTATCACTCTAGTTGGTGAAAGGACACCAATCTTGAGGATGGAGTATACTGATTTGGGCATAGCATTGGAAAATTCCATATTGCCTATTGTGCATGGTATGGTGAATGTTCTAGGATCTTTAAACTTTGGTGGCATAGGTGGCTGAATGAGTGCAAATATATTCCTCCCCAAATTGACTCTCATTGCCCCTTAAACGCTTCTTATGAGTGCATAACTCCTTAAGGAACTTGGCGTATTTAGGGATTCACTTAATCGCCTCCAAAAGTGGAATATTAACCTTTATTTTTCTGAAGGTCTCCATAATCTCTTTATCCATCTCAGACTCAGAAACTTTCCTTGATTGAGTTTGCCTATAGGGGAAAGGGAGAGGTATTTTCTGAACCACTTCCTCATCCTTTGTCTTTTGCTTTATACTAGTTGAGGATGAAGGAACACTTTTCTGCACATCTAATTTTTTTGGCTGAGATTCAGAAGGTGGACTATCAACTTGCTTACCACTCTTCAAAATGATGGCACTGGCATTGCCTCTAGGATTTATTACTGGTTAAGAAGGCAAACTCCTTGAACCTTGACATTTCAGCTCTTTTACTATTGTAGCAAATTGACCAATCTGAGTCTCCAAGTTCTGCATATTTGTTTCTATTCTTTGCTGAAACTGGAAAGTGCCAGTGGTTTGCTGCTTCATTAAATCCTCAAGACTAGGCTCAGTTTTCTTAGGTGTTGGAGTAAGTACATGGCTAGGTCTATGTGGAGTGTATCTTGCTTAGGGTGGCTAGTAAGGAGGATTAGAGGTATTCCCATATCTAAGATTAGGATGGTCACGCCACCCAAGATTATAGGTGGTAGAGTATGGGTCATACATCTGTTGTTATGGTGGTTGCATAGGTCTACTAGGGAATATGCCAGCACACGACTTAGTTGGGGTCTCTTGCAGCTGAGGACATTAATCTATATTATGTGTGTCCAAGGAGCATATACCACACATTGAAGTGGAAGGAGGCAATTGTGATCTCTCATGTAACTGTGTTCTTTGATTTAAAGATAATTGCCCCACCATTAAAGCTAACTCTTCCAATTTATTTTCTATCCTTTATTGCTCCATGGAGGTGCCTTCACTTCATTCACACTACTTGTTAGACCACTCAATCTAGTACCAAATTGTTGTGCATTCTGAGTCATCTTGGCCAATAGTTCATTTGCTGTAGTTGGGGTCTTATCTACCAATGCTCCACTAGAAGCTACATCCATTATGTATCTGTTCATTAGCATCAATCCCTCATAAAAATATTCGATGAGTTGCTGGTATGAAATTTGGTGGTTTGGACAGCTTGAACAAAGCTTCCTAAATCTCTCCCAGTACCATGCAATGTCTCACCACTTGATTGTCTAATCCTACTTATGTCTTTCCTAATTGCTGTTGCTCTAGAGGTTGGAAATAATTTTTCTAAAAACATTTTGTAAGTCATCCCATCTCGTTATTGCAGCAGTTTTGGTAGGTACTCTAGCCAATCCTTGGCTGCCCTATCTAAAGAGAAAGGGAAGGCTATTAGCTTGATATGTTCTTCTTCCACCCCTTGTGGTCTCATGGTGGAGCAACCAACATGAAATTCTTTCAAGTGTTTATGTAGATCTTCACCTGCAAGACCATGAAACTTTGGTAGCAAATGGATAAGACCCGATTTTAATTCAAAGTTAGCATCTAACTCAGGATAATTTATGTACAATGGTTGATAATGCACATTAGGTGTATTCAACTCTTTAATGGTTTGCTCATGCCTATTTTGAGGCCCTTGTGCATTTTGATTATCCATCCCAACTGTCTTAGCTGACTCAAAACTAGTTAAATCTACCACAATATCAGACTTAGAATCTGACTCCAACTCTACACTATTAATAGTAAGATCAATGAATTTAGACAAAAGTTTAGATACTATGCAACTCTTAATGCTATTGCTTCTTACTAGCCTATGGAAGGCCCTATAAATTTCAAGATCAAAGATGGATAAATCCATGTAAGGAGACCTTCTCATACATGAGGAAGGGCAAGATTCATAAGAAAATAGCATAAACATAAAAAGCAATAAAAACACTACACTATGCTCCAACCAATGAAAGACACCAAAAAATGAAGTATCTCAAACTAATCTGATTTTTCTTAGAAAAATCATTCAATAGTTGAAGGCACAAAAACAAAAAATAGAACTCAAATATACGATCTACAAAAATCAAACCCAAAATCACAAGTAATTGAAAAAAAAAGACAAAAGGATTGTAAAATAAAAAATGTGGTCTAAACGTTGGAATTTGGCAAAGATAGGGCAGTGTTACTCACGACAAAGTCATAAAGAGTTTTGCTCGAAATGGCTGCATTTGGTGGACTACCAATTTTCAAATCAATCCAATTTATTTTTTTCGCTTATGAATAGTAGCTAAATAAGAACTAGGAAACTTGAAAATTTGACTTGAAAAATTTGTAATTCACTTCTAGCAACACCAAACCGCTTAAAATCAAACAAGAACACAATAGAACAACTAATTTAACAACTCAGAAGTGAATTGGCTCCACGGAAATGATGCCAATTTTTTGTTCACATTACTATGATGCCGAATCACCCAGATTTAAATTTGTGGCAATCTTGCAATATAGTAGTCCCCAGGTCGTATTCACTCAAGGAGCCTCACTTCTAACCACTAATCAATTGTTCTTAACACTCAAACACTAATTACACTAATTAAAACCTAATTAACATGGGGAGTTTGTTATGATAGTAGCATAAAAGAGTAGAAAAAAGTAGCAAAACTAGTAGCAAACCAGTAATAGAAAGATTGACAGTGAAACAAAAATGCAACCAGCCACTAGGATTTATGGGAATATAACTATCATCACTTAACTCATTGATTTAGCCTTGTTCTTATTTCACCATTTGGTTTTTATGAAAATAAATCTAGAAAAACTTCCAAAATTTATATTGCTTCTAACTATAGTCAAGAAGAACTTCATTAGTCTATAGCTAGATACAACTTCATTAGACCTTAACCAAATCAAGTTAGATAATCATCTAAACAAGCCATTTTATTTTACTTACTCTACCAACTGGTAAAGCAAGATTATATTCAAATGCATATCAGTTCATGTTTCTACAAGTTCATATCAAAATCTAATATCAACATAAACACAAAAGCAGAACAGAAAACGAAAATAAGATAAAATAGAGAACAAAACACTTATCATGCACTGAAAGCTCAAGTTACAACATCCCAAGTTCCTAGTGATTGATTACAATGAGATTTTAGCCCTCCATGAGAGCAAAATAGTAGAGAGAAAAACAGAGGAAAAGTGACCTACGAATTTTGTAAGTTACAGACAAAAAAAATAGAATGAAAGTTTGAAAGCCAAAATGGAACTAATGCCCTAAAAATTCTAATGGAATATTCCCTCTCGATCCCTTAAGTGTTGACTTTTTGTTGTCTTCTTTTTGTGGCTGCACTTTTGGAATTTTGATGGAGTAAATGGAATTAGAAGATATGGTGATTGCAGAAAATGCTTTTTGTTTATAGAAAGTGACATGGTAAAAAGGTTGCTTCTTTTATCAAAGTTTAGGGAAGAGAGGGATGGAATGCATGCACAAAAAGTAATATGAAATGTTGCAGCTTTAAGTCCACTTGTCCATGTCATCAGGTCAACAGAAAGGAGTGCCAAGTCAATGTCTAACTCATCCCAAAAGTGCCACATCAGCATCCATGTCAGAAAAGGTACCGTGTTAGCAAATCACTCTCCAATAATTTAAAGTCTAAAATCAAGGATAAAGTTTTATTAGGCCATTACTCAATTAAGTACTAAATTTATAGAATTAAAGCATATTCAATTCACAATTATTCTGACCACAATAAAATCCAAAATATAATAAAATTGGAGAGTTTTATAAGATTGAAGTAGGAATGAGACTAAGTTAATGGGAAATAAAGAGTGTAAAATGCCATATATCAATAAACATGGCTCCTATAGCCTCAATCATGTTTCGTATACCCGAAAGGAAAGCCATCATTGTGGCATTATTGGGTTGAGAGGGTGCCTTTTGTCGTGTGGGAGGCATCTTGAATCTACACAAAAACAAATGTAGATGGTTAAGTAATTCATAAACTTTATCACGTACTTAAAAGGAAACAAACTCAAAAGGAAAAGAAAAACATCCTAAAGGGCCTTTGGTAGAGCCGTCTCTCTATAGTTATGTCAAAGTTCACAATGATAGAGGAGGACTTACTAAGGTTACCTTGCTCTGTAATCGGTTGAAGACTTAATCCCATGGCTCTGATACCATCTTTGTCATAACTCCCATCCAAGTACATGACCAGCACGATCGGTGTCTTAGTCTACACCGCCGCAAGCCTAACGTTCCCTTAACCCGCACCTTTCATTACCTAAACTTTTCATCTTAGTAATTAAAAGTAAATTTATATTTCTAATTTTCCATGCAAGTATTCAATAAAAGAAGAATTCATTTTCTTTTACAATCATAACCAATATGAGAATTTCATCATCACAATTATATAAATATATTACCAAGGTATCCTCATGTATAAAGCCTACCACATGGTTCATTTACACAATGTAGCATAGCCTACTCGATTACAGAGCTTTTCTAGAAATTCCTACAAATATTCTTAATTAAAAAGAAATACTATGATGTTACTATACCCCAAATAAAAGAAGGTCCTTCAAAGTGCATCACCGAGATGTAGGGCTCTTTGTACCTGAAACTATGAAGGGTAATTCAAAACCACAAGACTCACCTAACAATAGCCCTACCTAACATATACACACTACTATGCATGACAATAGTTATCATTTCTACATAGATATATGAGCATTAGCAAAGGTCAGGCAATAACATCAAGTATCAAGTACAAGGCAGTTTAATGCATTATCTAGATTCACAATATCATCCATTCAATTTGTAGTAAACTATGCTCAAGAATCTTGCAAATCCATAAACACAATGCAAATGAGAACAATCATCCTCACAACTCACTACACATAAACATAATACACACATTATGGTCACAACAATACATTCACAATTTCACATCAACATTTTTAGCAATCACAAGCCTCTTATCCTCCTCATTCTTCTGTCATCATCTCCACATCACATTGTATCCTCTTTATTGCCTTGCACACCCCCACTATGTACATCTACATGTGGGGTGTGAATTTACATAAGTAGTTCTTGGCTCACATTAGTCATACATAGTCTTTTCCTGCCTTATTCCTTTGCCCGTGGCAAACCACGAATTTACATATAATGGAGCCCTTTGAAAATGTTCCCATTGATACATGTCCTTTCGGCACAAAATTTATCCCAGACATACCTCTCTTGATTGCTACAATTATTACATGTAATTCCTTGTTATATAACACCTCCATACATGCTAGGGGTTGAGGTTTCCTAAATATTTTAAAAGTTTCATTACAATAGCAAACAATTGCCTCAACCCCTAGGCATATTATGGATTCAGCATATATTACGAAATTTCATAAATCATATATAAATGCATGAGGATGTGCTCCTTGGGCAATCAAAAGAGGAATGTGGAAATTCATATATTAGCCCGAAGGCCGTGCACTTGCCCAAAGGCCACATACACATTCCCAAACACAAGCACAAGGTTTCACATCATATGACATGCTCAAGTCATTCATATAAAGATTGTGGCATATCCATGACAATTTAATTCCTTAAATTAAGACCATTCACATATCTCTTACCAATATACACATAATTACATAAATCACTCACAATACAACATTTCCCACTAGTCATTATTGTCAACAAGATTAGTTCACAATTTATCGCTTTGTATAAAATGCACAATTTCATAATCATATCTTCCTATTCATGACTCATGACATTCATGCATTTCAATTCAACAAGCACACACATGTATGTTTATTTCATTATTAGTCACATGAGGACCTAAGCACAACAAACATCTCATCAACTCATAGCATACTTACAAAATTGTAAGAGTTGCTAAGAAAATAACCTTAGAAAAATAAACAAACAAAGTAGAGTTATGTCCTTCACCTCAACTCCAAGCTAGCAAATCCATCCCAAAAGATGTGGAAAATGCACCAAAGGATCCATTCCTCTAAGGTGACCATGTAAAAACATGTCAGGGTCACAAAATAAGGAAATCCTTGACAATAATTCTGACCTTTTATCATTATTTTGGTCATAACTCCTAAAAAATAATGAATTTTCAAATGAAGCTTATTTCATTTGAAACTAGACTCAAAGGAATTTCCAACGATACTTCATTTACTAAAAACGGACTTCAAACAAGATAGTTATGACCTTTTAAAGTTCTACAAAATTCTTTCTATCATGCCAGCCTCACAGCACTTGGTGATGGCTTTGTAGCACTCGGTGCTAGTGTTAGGGCAGAACATGATTTTCTGCCCTGTTTTGCCTCCAAATCCCCTTCTTTTCCATTCCAAACCACCCAAGCATCCTTCCAAATGATTTAAGTCACCAAAAACAAGTTTCCCAACAACTAGTAACACTTTAAAACATCAAACATAAGTTGGTTCTCAAGATTCACCAATCTTTTCTTTAAAATAGAAATTTTTCCACTATGACAACAAAAAGTGTTCTTCCCCCAATCTCGTCAAGTTTAATACTTGGTAAAGCCCATAAATCACACATTTAGTTTCCCAAACACATTATTATACTTATGGGAAGAAAGTCAAGAAATTTGATGCATTAATCAACCCTAAAACATGAATTTCAAAGCAACATTCAAGGGGAAGAGATTCAAGAAAATTTCCTTAATGTCATCCTTTTGAGAACCCAAATTTCTTCCAATGATTTAACCACATTTAACAAAGGTTTTCATCTATCAATACTTTAGAACAATAAACCCATATCAATTGATCAATAGGTATATTAAACAAAATTTCCCCAAAGCTAACCTAGGGTTTACTTCTTGAAAGAAATGAAAAAGAAGAAAGGAAATATTCACTTACCATTTCTCCTTGCTTCCATAGGTTTCATTCTTAAAGCAAATTTTATGGCTGGACAGGAAGAGAGATGTGAGAGTGGCTGGCTGAGGAGAAAGAGAGTAGACTACGTGAGAGGCAGAGATGAAAAATAAGTGGAAAGGAAGGAAGATGTGACTTTAAGTTAGTGTGGTGCGAGCCTCACTAACATTTCTTTCAAATTGGTCCTTGTGGTAGCCATATTAATTAAGACCTTACAAGATAATTAGGATAATTGATCAAAATTAGGACACCCACTACACTTCCATAAAATACATATCAACATCCCATTTTCAATAAAAATACAAAAATCCCACATCCGTTCACTTTAGTCCCTCTCGGTGCCTCAAGATCCACTTTAGCCTCAAATTCGACATCTTTAAGGTTCTAGATTTATAATTTCATCCTCATGAGATCCATTCTCCCTCACGGGCTCCTATTTGGTCTTTTCTCAAGAGTATTCTATAATTTCTTTTCCTTTTACTTTAGTCCATAAGCATTCTTCCTACACTCACTACTTATTTTTTCGTTTCCATTGCAATTTTTTTCTTGATTAGGGGAAAATCTTAGTCTTTATTAAACTTTAGGATCCTGCATTCATCTAGTTGGAACTCCTTAAATAGTGAAAAATTTTCACCTTCACAGATTGACATACTTTTAACTACATAGTAATACCTGGGGTATTACATTTGGTTGGAATTTTGGTTGAGAATCCATTCCTTTAAATTGATTTCCATGCAATTAGAAAAATAAGAAGTATGAACATGGGTTATTTTGGTTATGCATTGTTTCTGCTGAGTTATGGACTTCTTTTGCTATCATATTAGAGGTTGGGGTTGGGTTTCTAGTTATATGTGAAGCTATAGGTTTGAGAGATATCAAGGAAGGGAAATGGGAGCTATTCTTACTAAAATAGGGTGTACTGCCATCATCGTCCTAAGCAGTGGCCAAGGGTGCCTACTGCAGCACACACCTAGCTGAGGACAACAACAAAATAAAAGCTATTGAGCCCACCATGGTGGGTGGAACCTTTCTCCCCATGAAATTTTGCTCTTGTTCTCATTTCTTTTTTGTGATTCATTTTCTTAGGGAGCTTCTTTTTGTCACTTCATACATTCTTTAGGGGGAAAAATCAAGGTAAAGTTTAGGCAAAATACCAAGGTGAGTAAATCAACTTACTTCCAAATTTTATTAGACTCCATTTCCTATAAGTTTGAACAACTTTTTTCTTAGACCCAAGGTTGGTGGTTAAGCAACTTGAAGGGTATGTATTTTAGCTTATGTAAAGCTATATGGTTAAATCTAAAATGGTAAGAAAGAATCTCGCTATCTTGCTAATTGATGTAATTATGGTTCTTGTTAAAACGTGCATAGGCTAAATTAATTCATGAGTTATGAATTTAAAATGTTAGAATATCTTTATTTTGTGTGGACATAGAAACATCATTTTTGGGGTGTAATTCCTGCTATGGTTGTTAATGTAAGAAGCTTACCCAATATTGATTTATTGCTCTTATACTTTATCTTGAAGAATTCTTTATTGGTATGCCATTATATGGTTATGATGGATTATTTGTGCCAAGTGATTGGCACATTCAAAGGTTATTTGGAGGCATAAGGGGGTTAGGTATACATATGGGTTATATGTATATCTTTGGCATTTATGCCAAGAAGGGTCAGAAGGATGGAGATTATTTTATCATTTCATGGTGATATAAAGATGGGGCTATGCTATCATTGTTAAAAAGGTGCTCTAAAGGCAATCACCTTTAACATCAGACGTACAAACTCAGTTATTAATTCAAAGAGGTTTTCTTCATTATTTATGTTCATATTCATAAACTGAAGATTAGATCATAGAATAAGTATTGAAGTCCATGACAGAAAGTATAGCATGAAGGAAATTATGATGGCGATCATAATGTGAGATTCCTATCATGTGTAATTATGTGTGTATAAAAACTATCCCTAGCCATAAAATCACCAGAGATTGAACATCAGTGATCCGGATAGACTAGCACATGTTATGCTTCTTAATTTGATCAATCAACTATCCTCATAAGCAGTAAGCATGAGATATTTTGAGTGAACATGTGAATGCTTGTTAAGGGTAACAAGTACATTGGATGACCTACATGAGACATCACATGTTAGTGATAGGTCTCATAGTAGATAACAGTGTAAGTATCTATGGACTTGAAGAAACAACGTGAAGTATTTGAAGATATTTGAGTAGTCAACAGAAGATTCACCACTCCTGATAGAAGGAAGTATGCCCATGGCCACTTGTCAAGATAATCGTTAAGAAGTCTTTGGTTAAAGCACACTTGTCATGAAGATGGTCTTTAGTAACATAGTTTAAAGTCATTGATCGCACAAGATAAAGAATTGACTACTTGGGCTATACATGATGTAATCAAGTCAAGTGGGAGTTGATGCATAGGCTACACTCTGAACCAAGTGGGTATAAGATGGTGAAAGGACACATTTCATAGAAACTCTTTAGCTACAGAAAGGTTTAAAGTCAACTAATTGACTTTTTGGTTAATTGGGGGTCATAATGTGTTGCTAGATACCACTCGTGATCTATTTACAATCAAGTGTTGGTTGTGAATGGCTAACATAGCTGGAAACCTAATGGGTCACATGCATATAATGTAATAACCCAAAAAATTCATGATTTTTAGGTATTACGTAAAGCTAATTTTACAGAATATTTCAGGTGAATAAAATTTTTTTCATTGTGTAGGAAGGAAAATATGAGGTTTAGAAGTGGCAAGGTTATGGAATATTGAGTGGTGGAGTGTCAAGGAGTGTATTGGTAGTACTGAGGGCATGAGAGAGTTAAGAGACTGATTGAACTCAAGGGAGGGACTAAAGTGAAATAAGAAAAATTATGGGTCACCTAAGATTTAGAAACACCTAAGGTGCAATATTACGGATTTGCTTTTATCAGTCTTGACCAAGGGTTGCCTGGAGGGCCAAGTAGTAATTTCATCATGGGTAAGTATATATAGATGGCCCCACCTCTTTTTCTTTTTCCTCTCCCTCTTTCTTCACCTTTTCTCCTTTCTTTCTTTCTTCCTTCTCTCTACTCTCTCTCTCTACTCAAATCCTTCAACCGAGCATTGCGGGATGAATCTCGGGTGACCAAGCGAGCCTCTGGGAGTCAAGCAATATAGGGAAAGTAAGGAATAGAGGTAGGAATTTCAGTTTCTCAAAATTTTCCCTATTTTCTAGTTTTAAGGGTATTTAGGGTAAAATCAAGGTTCCAGCTTCATTTCTTGATTAAAATTGAGGCTTTTGGTGTCTAAAGGCTCCTTAAACACCAAAGGTGAGATCCCATGGAAGAAATCATGAAAAACGGTAGAGATTTAGCCGGATATGGGCTAAATTCGAGAGGAAATTGTGAAGAACGAGAACGTGGTGCCCAAACACTAGGTTTCAAAGGATTTAGGGAAGAAGATGACCTTGGCACCTAGGTACAAAGCATTTTGAGAAACCTTGGCCTTTCTTCAAACGACCATAATTCTTTCATCTAAACTCCATTTTTATTAAACTTTATATCGTTGGAAAGCTCTTTGAGTCTAGTTTCCAATGATATAATTCCATTCGAAAATTCATTACCGGTTAAGAGTTATGACTGAAGAAGTAAGTAAAGGTCAGGATTATTAGTAGGGGATTTCTCTATTTTGTAACCTTGATATTTTGCCTAGTTACTTAATAAGGATGGTCGAGGCGCAAGGTGGGAGCCAAGAGAGCATGGAATCTAGGTGAAGGATTGATATAGCTCTCCTTTATACAGATATGTACATATATGTATATGTTCGTATATTTATATTTTAGGATTTATTTTCCTAAAATTATTGTGTAGAGTGGGAAGAGTAAGAGAAGTGGATTAATTGTGGTATTGTATTTGTGTGGATGCATTTCATATTATCATTTGTATATTTATATTATAGAATGCATGGAAACAGAGCAGGAAGCGTACCCATTATGTAATCCCGTAGAGTGGTATCAATGGGTATGCATGGAAAAGAGTAGGATATACATTACATCTCATTCATTAGCATAATGTGTTTTATGTGGCGGTTTATTTGTATGTGGGATATATGTACTGGCTAAAGGCATAATCTGAGAGACCGTACACATATCATGGATATGGATATGACCCAAGAGGCTAGATACATAATGAGATTTCTTGAGTGATAATTCGTGGGAATGTAAACCCATGTTGATTAAGCTCATGAAATGTGGTATGAGAATGCAGACCCTTGTGTAGGGTTACACACATTTAATGTGTGGTGTGTTTGTATGTGTTTGGGGTAGAATATGACGGGACGTGATACCATATGCTTGTCCACTGGTAGTTTGGTATCATGCGAGATGAATTCCCGAAGGGGTATATATATATATTGTATATATGTGTAATGTAGGGCTAACATTGGTGATCTATGGTTTAGACTTACCCCCTCACAATTACAGGTATGTAGGGTGATTGGATCGAAGGCTCACAGATTGAGGATGCCTCCCCATTGTCCGGGGTAAGGTAATTTTTTCTTATATTTCTCTAGTGTACTCTGTAATCAAATAGGCCATCTATGATTCTACAGTAGAAATTTAAGCTTGCGACAGTGTTGGTAACACACTGTCTGTGCCGGTCACGAGTTTGATTTCAGATCGTGACAAAGATGGTATTAGAGGTGAATAGGTCAGTCTAAGTCTGATACCAAATATAGTATCAAAGGTGGTGTCACCCATATTTGTACATGTGTATAAATATGGTATCAAAGGTGGTTAAGGAAAGTTTATGTCTCCTATTGATTATAAAATAAGGTAACCTTAGTGGGTCCTCCTTTATCGTTGTGAACCATGGTACAACTATAAAGAGAGGGCTCCACCAAAGGCCCTGTAGGATTTGTCTTCCTTTCTTTTCTATCGGGTTTCTTTTAAAGGACGCATTTAAGCTTGTGAACGATTCAAACATTCATGTTTATTGTGTAAATGTTTGAGACATATCCCAAATGGTGTGAGGCACGAGTATTTCAGAGCCATGAGGATGGGCATGGCAAGATAACGGGAAGGAGAAGAGATAATAATCTTGAAGAAAGTAGAGCTTCTTGGGTATGCTTCCTGGTAGAAGCTTAGTTGAGCCATAAAGAGGATAGGGAAAGAATGGAGAGGCTTGACAAGCAATATAAAGTGGTTTAGTAAGTGTAGAAATCGTGCTCCCAGAGTACGAAGACTACAAAAACAATGAATTAGAAATATATGGAAGATCAACTTCATCCCTATTGGGAAATGAAGAGCTGATGGTTGGGGAGGAACAAAGTAAGCGATGGTAGGATCCTAGGTTCCTCACTCGAGGAATGAGAGTGGATTAGGAAAAGAAGGTAAGACTATGGGACGTTCAGGAATGAACTAGGCGTGCACCAGTTCCTGAGAGATTTGGTTACTGTATTCAAAGAACACTGATGCTTGTACTATAGATGCATCTTCATGACCTTAGTTCTATGGAGTAGGTATGAGTAGGATGCATGAAAATGGATATTATTGAGTGGATCACTCCTAGGGGTAGCCAGGGAGTTGACACTCGATGTGGACTTGGTACAGCTAGATGTTATCCATAACGAACCCCGTAGAGGGGAGGTTTGAGGTCATGGTTTAAAAAGTACTTGGATTGTACGTGAGGTGATTCAGAATATAGGGTAGGGAAACCTCTGGTTGAGGGGATCCCTAGTTGTATTAGAGTGGCATAGCAGAAGCATGGTGAGTAGAGTGAGTAAGATGTGCTTTGAGCGTGGCTCAGAGCCAAAAAGGGGGGAAGTTCCATGAAAACTTCACTACCCTTCTCCACGATGAGAAAAGATGTGCTGAAGGATGGCAAGAATGGTGCAGTCCTATCCATTTTTGTGTAGCCAAAAGAGGAAAAAACTTCCTTACTTTGTTCCTTCGTGGAGTTTTATCTATGAATATATATAGTGAAGCTCCTTGAAGAGAAAGCAACTGCACAGGAACCACGAATAATGTAAGGAGCATGTGCGTAGGACCGCGCCGAGTTTGGCCCATGAAATTTTTAATTTTTGAAGGGATGTTGAAATTCGGGAATGCATTTCTAAAATGGGGAAGAATGTAATACCCCGAAAAATATGTGATTTTTGGGTATTACGTAAAGCTAATTTTATGGAATATTTCAGGTGAACAATTTTTTTTTTTGTTATGTAGGAAGGAAAAGATGAAGTTTAGAAGTGACAAGGATGGAATATTGAGTGGTGGAGAATCGAGGAGTGTATTGGTGGTACCGATGGCACCAAGGGAGTTAAGAGACTGGTTGAACTTAAGGGAGGGACTAAAGTGAAATAAGAAAAATTATGGGGCACCCAGGATTTAGAAACACCTGAAGTGCGATATTAGAAATTTGCTTTTACCAATCTTGACCAGGGGTCGACTTGAGGGAAAAATAGTAATTTCACTATGGCCGAGTATATATATGTGATCCCGCTCCTTTTTCCTCATTTTCTCTTTTCCTCTCTCTCTCTTCACCTTTTTTCCTCTCTTTCTTTCTTCTTTCTCTCTCTCTACTCAAATTCTTCAACCAAGCTTTAGAGGATGTACCTCTGGTGACAAGGTGAGCCTTTGAGAGCCAAACAATGTAGGGAAAGTAAGGAATCAAAGTAGGAATTCTGATTTTTGAAACTTTTCATTATTTTCTAGTTTTAAGGATATTTAGAGTAAAACCGAGATTCTGGCTTCGTTTCTCGATTAAAATTGTGGCTTTTGGTGTTTAAATGCTCTTTAGACACTAAGGATGAGATCCCATAGAAGAAATCATGAAAAACAATAGAGATTTGGCCGGTTCTAGGCCAAATCCGAGAGGAAATCACAAAGAATGTGATTGTGGTGTCCAGGCGCTAGGTTTAAGAGGATTTGGGGAAGAAGATGACCTTGGCGCCCAGGCGCCAAAATATATGTGGTGCCCAGGCATAGGCATTCCAAGAAACTTTGGCCTTTCTTCAAATGGCCATAACTCTTTCATCTGTGCTCTGTTTTTAGTAAATTTTATATTGTTGGAATGCTCTTTGAGTCTAGTTTCCAATGGTATAAGTTTCATTTGAAAATTCATTGCCAATTAAGAGTTATGACTAAAGAAGTAAGTAAAGGTCTGGATTATTAGTAGAGGATTTCTCTATTTTGTAACCCTGATATTTTTCCTGGTTACTTAATAGAGATGGTCAAGGCACAAGGTGGGAGCCAAGAGAGCATGGAATCCAAGTGAGAGATCGATCTAGCTCTTCTTTATACGAATATGTACATATATGTATATGTATGTATATTTATATTTTAGGATTTATTTTCCTAAAATTGTTGTGTGGAATGGGAAGAGTGGGAAAAGTGGATTGATTGTGGTATTGTATTTGTGTGGATGCATTGTATATTATTTGCATATTTATATGATGGAATACGTAGAAACAGAGCAGGAAGTGTACCCATTGTGTAATCCCGTAGCGTGGTGTCAATGGGTATACATGGAAATGAG
The DNA here is from genome assembly GCA_037074585.1 of Biancaea sappan. Taxonomy (NCBI): domain Eukaryota; kingdom Viridiplantae; phylum Streptophyta; class Magnoliopsida; order Fabales; family Fabaceae; genus Biancaea; species Biancaea sappan. The sequence goes on along the minus strand of CM073494.1, from coordinate 40,738,521 downwards.
TGGGATATGCATTGCTTCTCTTTCATTTACATAAGGTATTGTGTGTGTGGTGGTTTATTTGTGCGTAGGATATATGTACTGGCTAAGGGCATCATTTGAGAGACCATACACATGTCATGCTTATGGATATGACACAAAAGGCCAGATACATAATAAGATTTCTTGAGTGATAATCTATGGGAATGTAAACCCATATTGATTAAGCTCTTGAAATTTAGTATGAGAGTGTGACCCATTTGTAGGGTTATGCACATTTAATGTGTGGTGTGAATGTGCATGTTTAGGGGAGAATATGATGGGATGTGATACCATATGCGTGTCCACGGGCAATTTGGTATCATGCGGGATGAATTCCCAAAGGGGTATATATATATGTTCTGTATATCTATATAGTGTAGGGCTAACATTAGCGAGTCTGTGGTTTAGACTTACTTCGTCACAATTATAGGTATGTAGGGTGGTTGGATTGAGGGCTCGCTAATCGAGGATGCTTCCCCATTGTCTAGGGTAAGGTAATTTATTTTTATTTTATTTCTCTAGTGTACTATGTAATCAAATAGGCCACCTACAATCATGCAGTAGAAATTTAGGCTTGCTGCAATGTTGGTAACACACTGTCTATACTAGTTGTGAGTTCGGTTTCGAATTGTGACATATAAATTCACTAGGAATATGAAATGGGCTTGAGGATTTGATCCTCAGTTGGAGAATTAATTAAAAAAGAGATAAGAGAATAAAAAGAATAGGAATATGTTCCTATTCCTACCCAAACAAGAATTAGGGTTTAAGATTTGAAGTAGCACCTATCACTTTAAGAGTGAAAGCCACTCTCCATACTTACTCTTTCTCAATTATTGAGTATCTTGGTTTTAGAATTACTCTTGTTTCCTTCTCCTTCATTCAAGATGGTTTTTCTCTATAGCTTCTTCGTGCTTGCTAGCATAAGAACCAGAAGGAACCTCTGTAACGTCCTTATTTTACTATACTAAAATCTGAAATTTTTTTTTAAATTCTAATGCTTAATACTCGTACCTTCAAAAAGAACATTTTACAATTGTTCTCAGTACAAATCACAATTGGTTATACATAATAATTGAAATTCTAAACATAAGATAATTTTACATTCGTTTGAAATAAATTACAAATCTGTCGTACATAGTAATTTGATATCTAAACTTAAAAAATAATCTATAATTCTAATACTTAATAAACTTGAGTGCTCTAAAAGTGTTCAATCAATCTTTACACCTTTCCCCTTATAGTCAACCCCTGAAATGGTCAGTTGGAAAAGCACAAAAAGGTGAGATAAGGGTATCTCAGTAGCTAGCATAATTTTATAAACATTTATAAATATACCATTTCAGTCATAAAAGCACTTATATCATAAAAATCAGTCCATGTAATATAAATTCTCAATTCAGTGTAATAGGTTGATGAAAAATTAGCAAGTTGATATATAAATAAACCATGGAATCAAGAATAGTTGGTGGCACACTCAACGACATGGAAAAGATAGTCTGCAGAACTACTTTTTCCAAGCTGAACATGAGAGAAAGGCTACTGCAGTCCTTTAACTCAAGCTAGAAAGATTCCAAGCTAAAACATGGAAATATAATTTTCAAGCTGACATGGAAATAGAATTTCCAAGCTGACATGGAAGCAGAACTCCCAAGCTGAACATGGAAGTAAACTTCCAAGCTGATATCATGCTAATTTCATCATGAAAAACATATTTCACTTTAAATAAAACTTCATGGACATAAAATATTCAAGTAGTAAAACAAGCTTTTATGAATTGCTAAGCTACCTGTACTTTGTAGTCTGACTTTTTAGCTCAAATAGCTATTCAATCTGTCTTGAAATTCGTTTCACAATTTCTGACCTATTCAAACAATATATATAACCTTATTTAAAAATCTTAAATAAAAAGATTCTAGAATATCATCTTTCCTGATCTTCTTAAATTCCTAATTCTATTCCAATTTCTATTCATTGGGTTTCATCGTAATCTCATATTAGACCAATATTTTTCATAATTTTTTTCAGATGATATGTATAAATAAATATCATTAATTTAAATAACATATAAGTATAAATCTAAAAGATCATATTTATACATAGTTAACTTTTAAAAATAAACATATATGTATAGATATAATTTTTTATTAAATTTTTACATAATGATATAAATAACTAATTTAATTAAAATAACTTAGTTTTTAGCTAACATACTAAATAAAATTAGATTCTAGTTAAAACTAGATTTTTCTTAAATTTCTTTAATGAGTAATTACAAACTTTTCTGTTATTCGGGTAGGTCCCTCTTGCAATATTTTCCCTTTTTCCTTTACAAGATCTAAGTTCATAATTAGTTTCATCTAGGTCCCTAATCCCAGAATATATATTTTTTCTAAATTTAAAACAGCTTCTATAAAATTTTATTTCTTTCAGTTTAGTCCCTATTTTGTGTTTCACGTTTTTGCTTGAGATTCAAAAGCTAAAACCTGCCCAGATTTCTTTCTTAGGTGTTTCTAGGACATATGTGACCATTTTTACCCAAAAACTAAGCTAAAGAAGTAATTACATCAAAAACTAAAATTTTCTAAAAAGTTACCGTTGACCGTGGGGTAGTCTGCACTGGTTTTTGTTCTGATTTTTGCTTCCTATTCACTGCCACTTCTCCCTTAACACTTGTGTGGGTTAGTAATAGAAGAATCTCCTCAAAGTAACTCAGAAAAATCGAGTTTAACGTTGCTATTTGCTTCTTCCAAAAACCTCTATTTTATGGTTGAAGAAAATAGAGGAATTTTTTTCTACTTCTGTCCAAGTTGCTGGATTCTCTTTTTCTCACTCTCTCTCGGCTGTGAATGGTGCAAGGAAAGGGGAGGAAGATGTTGTTATTTATAGCTAAAAATGGGAGGCAACATCTCTCTAAAGCCTAGAAATGTTTAGAAAACTCAAGATACTAGACTAACCTAGAATTGTCTAGAATTATCTATACTAGAAATGTTTAGAAAACTCAAGATAATTCAAGATAATCCTAGACTAACCTAGAATTCTCTAGAATTATCTATACTATTCTACAACATTCTACACTTATCAAGGAAATTCAAGAATATACAAGATATCTCTAGAACATAACTAACCTGGAATTTTCTAGAATTATCTATACCACTCTACAACATTCTACACTTATCTAGGAAATTCAAGAATATACAAGATATCTCTAGAACATAACTAACCTAGAATTTTCTAGAATTATCTATACCATTCTACAACATTCTACACTTATCTAGGAAATTCAAGAATATACAAGATATCTCTAGAACATACAAGATTCCTCTAGAACAATCTAGATTCATCAAGGACATTCAAGAGATTTCTAGAGTCTCAAAAATAAAAATATTAAATATTTATTCCATAATAATTTGGGATGTTACAACCTCGTTGGCTGAAGAGGTTTTTTCTTTAGCATAATTTCGTGTGAATTACCATTAAAGGTATCCCACTTTGGATACTTGCTTTAACTTGGAGAGGTTGCTGCGCTATAGAGGCATTTCTCTTTGTCTTGGTTCTCATGGTTAATGTAATGGTAATATAGGTTGATCTATCGGTGAATATGTTTTAGATAAAAAGTTTTAAATTCCACTGCGTTCTCTAATCTCTAAAATCCTAACAATGGTATCAAAGCCCACCTATAGTTACCATTATGTTAAAACGAAGAATGTATGAGTATAATAAAAATTAGCATGTTTAAATTTTTGAAACACAAACATGAGCATGAGATGTTCTTATGAATTTTGTTGAGAAATATTTTTTGTTGTTTTGATGCCAAACATGAACATTTTAAAAGAAAAAAATTTGTTTTCATCAAAAGGATTTTAAAAGAAAAGTTGTTCTAATCCATAAACCCTATTTTTTTTTCTCTTGGTCGATGTTTGGCATGAGAATTTAAAATATATATATATATATATATATATATATATATATATATATATATATATATATATTTCGAATTCAAGACTGTATTAGGTTTTGAATTTTTATCAAGATCAAATCAATTAATTGGATTATCTTAATTTTGATTGATTTAGATCTTGATTAGTTTCCTAATATGATTTAGGAACAAGGTAATTAGATTAATTGATTCAAGATATGATTATTTTCCTAATTTGGTTAGGAAATAAATTAATTAAATTGATTGATTGATTGATTTAAGAGAAATCAATGGAATATGAATCTTAATCAATATAAGATCAATTAATTTGATAGTCAAATAAATTGATTAGGTTGGATCAAGATTAGTTTCCTAATATGATTTAGGAAATAATTTAATTAATTGATTAGATTGTATCTTGATTGATTTCCTAATATAATTTAGGAAATAATTTAATTAATTGATTAGATTGTATGTTGTTTGATTTCCTAATATGATTTAAGAAATAAATAAATAAATTGGTTATTTTAAATCTCATTATTTTCTTATCTTAAATTAGGAAACAAACATTTTAGAATTAATTAGAATTTTTATTACTTTCCTGATTTAAATAAGGAAACAAATCAATTTGGAGTTGAATTGAGATTTATTTATTTTTCCTAATTAGATTAGGAAAATAGAATTAAAAGGTTTTTAATTCTAAAAAGGATAAAGTAGAAATAATTCATTTGATGACATTATTCTAATGCCACATAGACCTTAAATTCTGACTTTTGTTATACATTTATTTTGAGAGACAACACATGATAGGATATATGTATGGCATGGTGGCTAGTTATGGAATTTTACCAAGTATGAATTGTTCATGTATGTTTTTAAATTATGGTTTTGGTAAATAGGGTCTGTGTACATTGCCTCTCTCTATTTCTCTATTGTACTTCTCTTCTTACCTAACTCCCTTCAAACTCATTTAACAATGTAATTAGATTACATAAGGTTAGTATAGGAACGAGACACAAGAAAGAAATCATGGAGACAAAGCCGAAGAACCAAGGCCATATGAAGAGTAGAAATATAATTTCTATGCCTTCAATGTAAAATCATGCATATACCTAGGTTTGACCTAGTCATCTCTTTTGGCTCAAAGAGTTGACTATGGATAAGTCCATAATCACTCCATATAGTTTACAATCTATATATGCGTAATGAGATCACAGATATGATGCATGTCTAATTTAAAATCTGATGAGACTAATTAAGAAAACCCTTGAATAATATTAAAGCTAAAGTCTTCCATTTGCTATGGGGTAAACCAGAGATTTTCTTAAAGCTTGGGATGTTGGACTCTCTCCAAGTCTGGTTTTAAGTTGAACATGTTCAAACCATTGAGATATGATCTTATGATTAATAGGCCAGTTTTAACTAGAAGCATTGATTTGTTGGACTCTCTCCAAGGTCAATGTGGACAGAGATTAAGTTGGGCTATATACATATGTTGTGTATGAGTTAAGAGTTAACAAGCCCAATGATTAATGCATAGATCAACAATGGATAGCACTACTCGATGGTTACATACACGATGTAATTGGTATGAGATACCTACCATTTGATCTAAGATAGCTTGTTGGACTCTCTCCAAGGTCATTTAAGCTGAGTTTTGGATATCGAGCCCACTAGGAGAACTTCCAATGAGTTTTCCCGAATCCAAAATGGGGTTTTGTTTTTGTTTTAGTTAGTAATAAAATAGTGGGAGTAATAACACGTTATATATAAAAAAAATCATATATCATGCATTCATGTACATACTTTAACATGCTCATTTTTTTACATTTAGGTTGATAGAATCATGATGACATCCACCGTGAATTTGAGATCAATTCTTGAGTCAAATAAGTTAACTGGGGAAAATTTCTTGGACTGGCTAAGAAACTTGAGAATCGTTCTCAAGCATAAACGTATAGTCTATGTTCTTGATAAGGCATTCCCTGAACCCCATGCTGATGATGTTGATGAGGACCAAGTGTTGGCCTATCAAAAGTGCATGGGTGATGATGAGCTAGCAACATGTATCATGTTGGCCTCTATGACAACCGAACTTTTTAAGCAACACAAGGCCATGGATGCATGTGCCATGTTCTTCCATCTGAGAGAACTATTTGATGAACAAGCGAGATAAAAGGTTTAATGTCTCACATTCACTTTTTCGTTCCAAGGTGCAAGAAGAAGCATCTGTAGTGCAACATGCACTTAAGATGAATGGCTACATTGAGAGGTTAGCAGTGTTAGGTTTCACAATGGACCATGAATTAAGTTTTGACTCAATTCTCTAGAGTTTACTTGATAATTACGCACTGTTTGTAATGAACTATTAGATTAATCAGATCTCATCGACTATACTGGAGTTGATCGACTTACTCAAGGTAACTGAGCCTTCTATCAAGAAAGAAAAGAAGGCTATGATGCTAGTGGATTCTTCTAAGATTAAAGAGAAAAGTTACAGGAAGAAGAAACTCATTAAGGCCAAGGGAAGTATCAAGAAAAAGCAGGCCAAGAAGGCAGAAAAAGCTGCAACCAAAAAGACTTGCTTCTATTATGGCAAAGACAGCCATTAGAAGAGGAACTACAAGACCTATCTGGAGTCCCTAAGGAAGAAAAAGGCGTCTGATGCTGAAACTACTTCAAGTATTTTTTGTTATTGAGATAAATATTTTTTCTAGTAAAACTTGGGTATTAGATACCGGTTGTGGCTCATACATATATACTAATAGGTAGGGAATAAAGAACAATAGACAGTTGACCAAAAGAGAGGCAGACCTACGAGCCAAAAATGGAGCAAGAGTTATTGCATTAGCTGTAGGAACTTATGTATTACCTTCACCTAGTGGTTTAATTTTAGAATTAGACAACTGTTATTTCATTCCCTTTTTAATTAAAAACATTGTTTCAATTTCGAGTTTGAATAAAAAGGGTTTTCATTTAATATTTAATAATAATTGTTGTCACATAATGTTAGATGGTATTCTTTATGGCATTGGAACGTTATGCAATGAGATTTTTGTATTAGATACATCAACCTAATTCTCAATATAAAAAATGGCAATCCCAAATGCCTAAAACAAGATAATCAACTAACCTCATATTTATGGCATTATCGTCTAGGTCATATAAGTGAGAAACACATGAGTAAGTTATACAAAGGAGGTGACTTAGGGTCATTTGATTATGCATATTATGACACATGCATCTCTTGCTTAAAAAGCAAGATGACTAAGTCACCTTTTAGTGGAAAGAGTGAATGTGCAGCTGACTTATTGGGTCTAATGCATACCGATGTATATGAACCAATATCAATGCACACCAGGAGTAGTTATGCCTACTTCATTACCTTTATTGATGACTATTCTAGATATGGGTATATGTGTCTAATGAGATACAAATCTCCTTTGATAAGTTTAAAGAATTCAGAAATGAAGTAGAGAAACAACTTGGTAGAAGTATCAAGACACTAAGATCTGATTGAGGTGGTGAGTATTTAAACCAAGAGTTTTAGGATTATCTAAGGGACTATGGGATATTGTCCTAGTGGACTCCACCTTACACACCACAACATAATGGTGTGGCTGAAAGGAGAAACCAAACCTTGTTAGACATGGTTAAGTCCAAAATGAGTCATGCAGGGTTCCCTATGTCCTTTTAAGGCGATGCACTCGAGACCGCAGTTCATATCTTGAACAGAGTCCCAACCAAGGCAATTGATGTTACTCTATTCAAGAAATGATATAACAAGAAACCTATTTTATCTTACCTAAAGATATGGGGTTGTCCAACTTATGTAAAGCAGATAATGTCAGATGAATTTGATGCAAAATTTGAAAGATATTTGTTTGTGGGATACCCTAAGGAAACAAGAGGATATCAATTCTATTGCACTTTGGAACAAAAGGTGTTTGTTTTAAAGCATGCTTTCTTTCTAGAGAAAGAGTTTTTATTAATACAAAATAGTGTGAATATGATTAAACTTGAGAAAGTTCAAGATATTCAAGTAGACATAGAACAATTGCCTACTCAATAGCTTATAGATATAGAACATCTACCAGCTCAATAGCCAGAGCTGTTCACTCATTCAATATGAGTAATGGCTAAATATTCCATACAAGCACAAATGCTTTGTAGATCTCGTAGGGTACATAGGCTTTTGAGAGATATAGATTTCTCATAAGTGAAGCCAATGATGTACTACTTATAGAAGATAAGGGACCTATGACCTACGAAGAAGTTCTGAAGAGTTCAGAATCTGATAAATAGATCAATGCCATGAAATTAGAAATGGATTCCATGTACAATAATGGATTCCATGTACAATAACTAAGTAGGGATTTTGGTTAATCTCCCTGAGGGGATTAAGCCCATCGAGTACAAATGGGTTTTCAAGAAGAAAATCAACATAGAAGGTAATGTTGCAACCTATAAAGCAAAATTTGTTGTAAAGGGATATCGTCAAAAACAAGGTGTTGATTATGATGAAACCTTTTCACTAGTAGCCATGCTTAAATCCATTAGGATACTCTTGGCCATAGTAGCTTATTACGATTATAAGATTTGGCAAATAGATGTGAAGATAACTTTCCTTAATAGAAGCCTAACCAAGGATGTATATATGATACAACCCGAAGGATTCACATCCAAAGATAGCAACAAGTATGCAAGCTTCAGAGGTCCATCTATGGATTGAAGCGAGCACCCAGGAGTTAGAATATCTGATTTGATAAGACAATCAAAAAGTTTGGTTTTTCATAAATTATGGATGCACCTTGTGTGTACAAGAAGGTTAGTGGGAGTGTAGTTATATTCCTTGTGTTGTATGTAGATGACATACTACTTATAGGAAACAACATTTCTGTCCTTTAGTCTGTGAAGATTTGGCTTTCCAAGAATTTCTCCATGAAAATACCTTGGAGAAGCTACCTACATATTAGGGATAAGGATATATAGAGATAGATCTAAGAGGTTAGTTAGTCTTTCACAGTCTATATACATAGATAAGATGCTAAAGAAACTTAGCATGGAAGACTCCAAGAGAGGATTTATTTCCATGACATATGGGATTACACTCTCAAAGTCTATGTGTCCGAAGACACAGGATGAAAGAACTAGCATAAGTTTAATCCCTTACACCATAGCTGTGAGATCAATCATGTATGCTATGTTATGTACTAGGCCCAATGTATCATGTACTCTGATGTCATAAGCAAATATCAATTTGACCCTAGTAAGGGTCATTAGGTGGTTGTTAAGAATATCCTTAGGCACTTAAGAAGGACAAAGGATTTATTCTTAATATATGGAGAAAGAGATCTCAAGGTAAGTGGGTATACAAATGCCAACTTTCAAACCAATAGGGATGATTCAAGATCCCAATCAAGTTACATATTCATATTAAATGGAGGTACAGTCAATTGGAAAAGTTCCAAGCAAGAAATAACTGCAAATTCTACCACTGAAGCAAAGTACATTGGGGCATCTGAGGCAGCAGAAGAAAAAGTTTGGATTAAGAGGTGCATCACTAAACTAGGAGTAGTTCCTAGCATTATTGATGTAATACCAGTCTATTTTGACAACAGTGGAGCCATTTCACAAGCAAAAGAGTCATGGTCTCATCAGAAATCCAAACACATACTCTGGTGATATCACTTGCTTAGGGAGAACATTGGTAGAAACGATGTGAAAATAGAGAGAGTTCCCACCGATAAGAATCTAGCTGATTTGCTAACTAAGCCACTATACTAGTCTAATTTTGAGACACACACACATACCTATGGTATCAGTTACAAAGGTGATTGGCTTTAGTGCAAGTGGAATATTGTTAGAAAGGTGTTCTAAAAGCAATCACCTTTAGCATCAGATGTACAAACGCAGTTATTAATTCAAAGAGGTTTTCTTCATTATTTATGTTTGTAGTCATAAACTCAAGATTAGATCGTAAAATAAGTAATGAAGTCCATGACGCAAAACATAGCATGAAGGAAATTATGATGGAAATCATAATGTGAGATTCTTATCATGTGTAATTTTGTATATATCTAAACTATCCCTAGTCATAGGATCACCTAAGCTGGACATCAGTGATCCGGGTAGACTAGGACATATTATGCTTCTTGATTTGATCAAGCAGTTGTTCTCATAAATTATAAGCATGAGATGTTTTAAGTAAACATGTGAATGCTTGTTAAGGGTAACAAGTACATTGGATGACTTACATGAGATATCACATGGATACCTATTCAAGTGTCAGTGATAGGTCTCATAGTAGCTAACAGTATAAGTATCCTTAGACTTGAGGAACTCAAGTTATCTTGGATATAGATCCTGTGTTTTGACTCTATTCCTTGTTACCCACCATGGGTCGTTCTTAAGGTAGTGATTTGGCACAGTGTAAAGTATTCAAAGATATTTAAGTAGTCAACAGAGGATTCACCATTCCTGATAGAAGGAAATATACCCATGGCCACTTGTCGGGATAATTGCTAAAAAGTCTTTAGTAAAGCAAACTTGTCATGGAGATGGTCTTCAGTGACATAAGATCCCACAGGATAAGGAACTGACTACTTGGGCTAGACATGATTTAATCAAGTCTAGTGGGATTTGACACATAGGCCATACTTTGAACCAAGTGGGTATAGGATGGTGAAAGGACATATTGCATAGACACTTATTAGCTGCAGAAAGGTTTAAAGTCAAATAACTAACTTTTCGGTCAATTAGGGGTCATGATGTATTGCTAAATACCACTCGTTATCAATTTACAATCAAGTGTTGATTGTGAATGGCCAATATAGCCAGAAACCTAATAGGTCATATGTATACAAATTCACTAGGAATGTGAAACGAGCTTGAGGATCTGATCCTCAATTGGAAAATTAATTAAAAAGGAGATAAGAGAATAAAAGTAATAGGAATAAGTTCCTATTCCTATCCAAAAAAGGAAAAGCCCAAATAAAGACATTTTGGTTGGCCCTCTCTCAAAGAGATTAGGCTTCTTAAGGTGCCACCTTAAGAAGCTCAATAAGGAAATGATGCCCACTAAGGGAATTAGGGCTTTAGGGTTTGAGGTAGCACCTATCACTTTAAGAGTGATAGTGAAACACATGCCATACTCACACTCTCTCAATTATTGAGTATCTTGATTTTGGAAACACTCTTATTTTCTTCTCTTTCATCCAATAGAGTTTTTCTCTATAGCTTATTCATGCTTGCTAGCACAAAAACGAGAAGGAACCCCATTACCTGAAGAGGTTTTGTTTTTAGTGTAATTTCGCATGGATTACCATTAAAGGTATCCAACTGTAGATCGTTACTTTGGCTTAGAAAGGTTACAGTGCTACAAGAGGTATTTCTCTTCATCTTGGTTCTGGTGGTTAATGTAATGATAATATAGGTTGATCCATCAGTGAATGAGTTTTAGAGAAAAAGTTTTAAATTCTGCCACGTTCTCTAATCTTTAAAATCCTAACAATCATATCATGGCGATGTAAAGATGGGGATCATATATCGAATTATATTTTTATTTATTGTTCTTGATTTTAATTTATGAGTTGCTCACATATCATATTGTATGATTTATTTATGCTCAGGAATGATTGTGGTTAACTGCTTGGAATTATATATAAGTAGATAACAGTTAAGTTGGAAATAATCGTTTATTAGTGTGATTCATGGCTTATAATGATTCTTAATGACAATTACTATTATTTAATTTGGTTTGATGGATTTGTTTCAGTGGTATATTCAAAATTATTTCTTGGAGGTATAAGGATAGGGATAAACATACAAAAATATATATGGCTATTTTTTGAATGTTCATGATGTGTTATTAGATAATAAAGATTTATCCTTGGATTGTATGTGACTTAGTTTAATATCGTGTATACACATTGATACATAGTGTCCATCTTGTTTGATAAATTTTTTGTTGAATATTTAACATAATCACATTGTTTTCCTTTGGGACACATTTCAAAGTCTGTAGCTGAATTGAGCGGTGTTATGGGAGTATAGCAATTCCTTGGTTCATCAATCCTCCTCAGCTCTTGGATTGATCCATATTTCTTGTATTCTTTTTCTATATTTGCTTAACCTCTAGACGTCGCTTTGTGAATCTCATGAGATACATAAGATGATTTGTATGTATTGTGGTCGATCTTGTATGATAAATAATTATTCAAAATAAATGACATTCTTAAGTATTCTTTTATGTGAACGTCGATGGGATTTCAAAGGATTTTGGAAATTTATATCTGTACCTTTTTTATTCTCATTATTAAGATAAAATGATGATTTGTCTCATGACGTGGTGTAAGGAGTTTGATTCTATAGTTGGAATATCTAGGCTTATGGTGGGATAGTAAATCCTTTTTCACCATGCTAATCACATGCCAAGTTTGGGATGTGACAATGTAACTCCTCAGGGAAAACATCAAGAAGTTCCCTCATAATTGATATTTACTTCAAGGTTGTTGTTTCCTTCTCCATATCTCAAACAAGTGCTAGACAACCCTAGCTCCCCCTTCTTAGGAACCTTCAGGCACCTAATGTCAAGATTAAGTTACTTGGTGCTTCATTCTAGTCACCTTAAAAGAGAAGGGTGCTTCTCCAGGTATATTAAACTTCACCATCTTGTGGTGGCAGTCAATGGTCACATGATAATATGCAAGTCAATCCGTACCCAAAATGACATCAAAATTCATCATTTCAAATATTATCATATGGGCTAAGGTGTCCCTTCCATGGTGTCACAACCTAAATCTGGGCATGTGATTGGCACGGTGGCATGAAGCTTGTACCACCATAAGCCTACCCAATGTCACTTTATTTAATTCCTTTTACTAATTATGTTTATTATTTATCACACATCATAAGGTTGGTAATGAGGAAATAAGATATTAATTTAATATATTTTTAAAATCTTACTAAGAAGACGTCCTATAGATTGAATATAGCAAAACAAAGCTCTAATTTCACCTAGCAACCCAACATTGAGCACTAGCCCAGCAAAGGGGTCTCGCCTCTACCTCGCTGGTGTACTAGCATCGATTGTCATACTCGTGGCACTCAGTGCTAGCCAGCCTGTGTCCAGCCTACTGTCCTTCTGTCTGGCTGATGCTGAGTTCCCATAAGTGGCACTTAGCACTAGCCATCCAGAGGCCAGCGCTAATACTTCTGTAGGGCTAGCGTTAAGCGCCCAATGCTGGCACTCAGTCCTGGCCTAGCAAAACAATGCTAAACTTTCTTTTTTTCATTTAGAAATTATGGCCGATTAAACAAATACACACACTGTAATACCCTAGTATTAAGATATAGTTAAAAGTACGCATTTGTGTGAGGGTGAAAATTTTTTGCAAATTAATGAGTTTCAACTTAGGAAAGAAAAGGTTCTAAAGTTTAATAAGGGTTAATATATGTCTTGGACCGAGTAAGAATTACATTGGAAAAGAAAACCTAATTTGTGAGTGTAGAAAGGATAGTTAGGGACTAAATTGAAAGAAAAAGAAATTTGTAGAATACTCTTGAGAAATGACCAAATCAAAAATTATGATAAAGAATAAATGTTTTTTGGATGAATTATGAGTATGGTACCTTAGGGATGATGGATTTGAGGTTAGAGTGGATTTCGAGCCACTAAGAGGGACTAAAGTCAGCAAATCTGGGATTTTTGTAAATTAGTGAAAATGAGATGTGATGATGTGTATTTTATGGAAGTATAGTTGGGGTGCCCCAATCACAATCAAAACTTTTCCAAGTAGGTTGCAACTCCCAATCAAATTTTGATTTTAAGAAGGGACCAAATTGAAAAGAATGGTAATGGGATCCATAGCTATACTCTTACTTAAAATACATCACTCCCTCTCCCTTATTCTTTTTTTTACCTCCTCATTCCTGTAGGCTCCCCTCCTCCCTTTGGCTAGCCCCTTTCCACTCCATCATCACCGAGAATCACCCATACCAAATGCTTAAGGAAGAAGCCATGGAAAGCTAGGACAAGTGGTAAGTATATGATCTTCTTAATCTTCTTCTTCTTTCCTTTAATGAGGCAAAACCCTAGGCTAGAAAATTAGGGAAAACTTTGTATGATGTTTTCATTGATCAATTAGTATGGTTTTGTGGTTCTAAAGTGTTGATAGATGAAAGCCATTGCTAAACATAGTTGAATCATTGAAAGAGAACCTGAGGTTGTTGGAAGGATAAATTAAAGATGATTTTCTTGAATCACTTATCTCATGAATGTGGCATCGAAATATTGATTTTAAGAGTTGTTCTAAGTGTCTTTAGCTTGCTAAGAAACACCCAAAAGGAACCTATGGCAAATTGGAACAAAAGAAAAGAGGTTTGGCCAAGGATGGAGCAAATTTCGTGCTCCATCCATGGCTACCCAATCATGGGCGCCTAGACACCATGGTCTGGGTAGCCATGGCATAGAAGGAGAAGGGATGGCACCTTGGGCGCCATCTTTGTTGTTTCATTTATGAAGTGGCACTATGGCCAAATGGGCACCCAGGTGCCACTACCTGTATGTAAGCCTAAAAGTATGTTTTTTAACCCTTTTCTCATGTTTTTGTAGTCCCTAGATGTTGAATGGTAATTTGGAACTTCTTGGGCCATTTTGAAACTTGAAAATCCATTTTTTAAAGAGAAGGAATTAGTAGGAAGGCTTGAGCAAAGGTGAGGGAAATTTTATCCTACCTTGGTTGCTTCTTATATATATATATATATATATAGGCATATGTGTTGTTATCTTAAATAAATTAGGTTTATATGAGACTTGATGGAATAATGTGATAATGAGGAATTATGATTTCTTTACATGAAACAAAATAAAGGAGCAACTTAATGGGATAGCCACACATAGTAAAGAAAGTGAAAAATATACATAAACTTGATGACAAATGCTATAAATACAATATGGTGAAGTTATAAATATGTATGTGGAAGCAAATATGCAAGCTCATAGACTAGAAATGTAGGCCATCCTATTGTATGTGAAATCATCATGAGTTGTTTATAAACACTTATGCATGCGAATAGAGAATGTAAAGGCTAAGTCTATTACATGAATGACATTATGATGCATGGTGATGAATTTTGTGAATTTGTCATGGTATGTAATGCACTTGTGTTGAAAGTACATAAGTTGAACCATTGAATTGTGGAATGATACTGAGTAAATGTGTTGACATGCAATATGTGTATGTATATGTATGACTGATGTTGTGCATGAAAGTGCTGCCTAAGCTTACATGATGCGGTTGGTTTATTTCTCGCAATCCCATGGCCTAGTAAGGGGATAGGTTGAGTAGGACTCACAGCGATCCTAGTAGTGAATGTGGCTTGGCAGGCCTTTGGTCCACAATGTCACCTCTAGTGAAAGGGCTTAGTGGGTCAAGTTTCCTTAGTGACTCGAAGTTTTTCGAGCGGGCTTGGTGGATTACTAGAGCCAGTTATGACGATGGCCCATAGCGACCCAGTTGACTAATCATATTTGACGAATGCATGATATGTTTGTGAATATGAACTTTATGATAATAAATTGCTAGTTGAACTCTTGCCTATAACATTATGTTCATGGCACAGTCCCTCAGTATCTCTATATCTGAGGATTGAGAAACATAAAAAAGATTGCATGTATATATGAGCATTGAGCTATACTAATTATTATTTTAATGTATACTAAGTTGTCCTATGCTTGGTAAAGTGTATGCATTCTGAAAGGTTTTAGATGTTCATATACATGTCAGTATTTCCACTTTCATTGTCTTCTTTTTTGTTGCGTGCATGATTATATATATATATATATATATATATATATATATATATATATATATATATATATGTAAGTGCTACAATATGATTGTTTTGGTGAGTCTAGTGGTTGGACTCACCCCCTCACAGCTTCAAGTACCGAAGATCTTCTAGATCACGGGCATGCATATTCAAGACTACCTTCCTTTTTTGTTTGGGGTAAGACAAAATACTTTTGTTTTATGCAATTATTAGGTATATATATATTTGTGTGTATTTTTATAACTTTAAGAAATAAAGCTTCATGTGTTTTCATGTACGTATGTATACATACATACATATATATATATATATAAACAAACACTTGTACTCTACCTTCACATCTTCAAGGGACAATAGAGTGCATATGTACATACATTTCTCTAGCGTTTCCTTGTAACCCAGTGTAATTCATGAATATATATATATATATAAACACATATACACACATTAGTGTTTTCCTTCACTCCTTCATTCATGAGGAATGTAATTATGTGTACATAACCACATAAGTTTCATACTTAATTATGTCTCACATCTCATTTCTAGTACAGCAACAACATGATACTCAACATCCCCTTATATGTAATTCATCACTCTCTTTAATTTAGATACATTACATGCTTTCACTATGATGCAAAGGATCACAAAGAAAGAATCACTTAGCCATAGGATGTATCAACCCACTCACCTTAACTCTGAGCTAAAGTTTCTACATTTCAAAACGGAGAAGGATGTCAAAGATCTTATTGAAAGCCTAGAGAACAAATAAAGCAAGAAACAATACTAAATCAGAACAAAGATTACCAAATACTCAACCTTGTTCTATTTTGAGGACATTTTCAGGTCCAAATTTTAGAAAATTTCTGGTATTGATATACAACTCCAAAATTCGTGAAATTTGACATAGAACCATATTTATATGTTGGCAAGCTAGGGTAAAAATTTTAGATGAAAATTCTATCGTTTGGACCCTCTAAAAACCTTATTAGGGACTACAGGTCAAAACTATCTAACTTCCTAGAGGTTACTATTTTATGATTTTTAGACCTAGCTAATCATGTCTAAATGCAATGAAATTTTTAAGATCATAATTTTCATATCTTAATTAAGTGCCACAAAATTTTCAGACCAAAATAAGGTCTTTTGGCCCTTAAAACAGAGCTACCCAAATTTACTTCTGCATAGAATATGTTTCTGTTCTTGGATTAGTTCACCAAGCTAAACTCTTCTAAAAATTTTGAAACTTTCCAATTTGAATAATTAAGCTTCCAAGAGTTCGTCATTAAATGCCTCCCAAAATACACAATATCAGTAGCTTGCCAGATCAGTTTTGTTTTCATAATCTCTAATTTTCAGCTACTATTTTATGTGCTTGGGTATCAAACGAGCCCAGAAAATTTTGAAATAATTTAAACATATTCTTGGACACTATATCTACCTACATACCGAATTTCATGACCATTGGAGTTAATTTGATATCTCAAATAGTCCAAACCATTCATAGCACTAAATGACAAGCAGAAAAAATTCTCCAAAAATGCAGATTTGGTCTTTCAGCTATGTTTTTCGGTGTTTATATTGTCTCTTAACTATTGCTTCGATTTTGTTTCTTGATTTATTCCTTAGATTCAGTTTTAATCTAATTAAAACTCATTTATTCATGGCTACCCAAGATTAGGTGAAAGATGAAGTAAAATGGAAAATTCAAGCTTACCTCTTGCCATCTTACTTTGTTTTCTGCACCTCACATCTTCTAGCTTCAATTCTGATCAGAGCTCTTACCAAATTTCCATTCTTGAGCTTCTACTGTAACATTTTGCTTCTAAAATCCAAAAATTTCGAAGATTCTTTTGCCAAATTCTCTCTCTCCCATCTATTTCAATCTCTTAACTGGGAAGAGTTTCTCTGTCTTTAAGTCCAGAAAATAGAGTATGTTCTCTCTCTCTCTCTCTCTCTCTCTCTCTCTCTCTCTCTTTCTCTCTCTTTCTCTCTCTCTCTCTGTTTGTTTACAGAAATGGAGAGGAAGAAAGAAGGTTCACAAAGAAGAAGGGGCAGGAAAGATTTACGAAAGCTGCATGGAATCAAAGTGTTCTTTTTCCTCCCAAAGAGTTGAAGTCGGTCAAGAGGGAGGAGGAAAAGCAAGGAACACGTGTGTGGTAATGAAGACTACCAACAAATTTCTTTTAGTTAAATTATTGAAAGATTGCACTCCATTCTTTTACCCTTTCAATTAGGTCCTTAAGTTTGTAAAAAAAATCTCATAGTTTACTTGAAATTCAAAAATTATTTCATTAATCCTTGCCTCATCCTTCCACTAAAATGAAATCTCCACATGAGTTATAGAATTTTTAAATAAGTCCTCAGAAATTTATTTCTTTTTTTATTTTCTATTGCAAAATAATCAATATATCCACACTTTAAAATTTTAATTCCTCAAAATTTTCTTTTTAAACTTAAAGGTTTGCCACACTACTTTAAAATCTAAAATATTACACTATTAGGATTGGCTAAGTTGAGACAGTTGACTGCTAGGATGAGGGCAGTCAACCGGTTGTCTCTAGATATGGTTTTAGAGTTCTAATTAAATTCTTCTCTTTTATGCATTGAATTGGGGTCAACTCTAGAGTCTTAGGACTTTATTGCCTTCTTATCATGCATGGTAAAGTATAAAAATGAGGTGAGTGGAACAACTTATTTTATTCCAAATCTCATTTGAGTTCTATATACAAGGAAGTTATGAACTTCCTTAACTAGATTCAAGAGTGATGGCTAATCAATTAAGTGGTATCCCCTTTAATGTATGATAGTGACTTTGTGAATTAAACTTGGAAAGTAAGAGAAGAGTTCTTGTTGTATTGACATTGAGTAGGTAAATTCTATCGTGAATCACTTGCTATATTAATTGTGACATGCCAGAGTTTTTGACATTTGTATGCTTATCCATTATGTTGGAGCTATTGGTATGGTGATCACCCATTCCCATTTTTGCCGAAGTTATTGTCACCTACATTATGTATACCATACCTGAGTTATTGTCACTTGAAGCTATTTTTATAACCTATTTTGAATCTCCAGGTCTCCGGATATAGTTTGGCTTGATTATAGCAACATGTGAGAAAGGGGATTTGGATGATGCCTTTACTATAGTATTTTAAATGTTTATTTTGTTTTACTTACTGAGTACTTAATTACTCACGCTCTTGCTCTTGAATCTTTTCAGAGTCCATAGCTGATGCAGATGACGAGTTTGGAGAGTTGTGAGCCCCCCATGTCCACCAACATTCCTTGAACCCCTGGGTTGGTCACCATTTTCTTTTGTATTTTGGTAACTTTTGATCTAGGCATCGTTCTGTGATTATGTAGGATTGCCTAGGACTTTTGTATGTACATTGAAACATGATTTAGGGATATGGACTTTTTTTTGAAAATGCTTGATGGGATGTCAGCCATTCTTTTGTATGAAACTGTGAAGTTTAAGAGAGGAAATGAAATATGCATTTTACATCTCTTGTGTTGTGCTATGTAAACTCTGTCTACTTATTTATTTTAAAAATTGGGGTTTGTAGTTATGTTGTGCTTGTTTCGCTACGTTATTAGGCTTACGGTGTAAGGGTGGCCTCATTACTAAGCTAGTCACATGTTTATGTTTCGGGGATGTGATAACAAACCATTCACCCCAAAGGATCATTTTGATAATCTAGCCACATTTGATTAGCTAAACTATCTCTCCTAAGCTCACCTTGAGCAGCCTACTCGTTCTCATGATTATTATCATCATATATGTTTTGAGTTGCAAGTTTAGCATCTACTTCAGCTATAAGATCTTCATTAGGGTCTGTGCTCATTAGGTAATTAAGAAGAATGCAACATGCAATAATGATCAAGTTTTGAGCTTTGACTCCATTCGTAGGCTTCGTTGAAGAAAAAGATAAATTATATGAACAAAGTGATATTAATAATAGTCACCATTGCAATGTAAAATACATTTATGGATCACAATGCATGTTTTAAAATTGGATTGGTCAATTAACCAATCTTTGGTTTGAGATTCACTAGTCCAATTATGATGAAATTGGTAAAATTATTATGCACAAATTCTACACAAACATAAGTACATATATAAGACATAATCAAATTAAATAGACAACAATATGTCAATATCCATTACAACGTCAATGTTGGAAATAATTCCTTCACATGGAGCAGCTAAGCTAACTAAAGCAAAGCATTTTTTTTTTCTTCCGTTCCAAAGTTATAATGGATAGTATTTATTACTTTCAAACTTTATAGGATCAGAGGACCAACCCAGGCTTTTGCCAATAATAACGTGCCATATATGGGCTTGGCTAGGGCTGACCTGAATTAAATGGATTTATATAAGCATTGTTTTTTTTAATTTGGACCCGTATTCTTATATGTTATTTTGTGAAAAAAAATCATAATTTTATTTGATTAAAAGGCCTTAATCACTATGTTATACAATTGAATAGCCATTTGGAAAGGTGTAATATAAAAGAATGAATTCTCTCATTCACTTAAAATTAAATTGAATTACATAACAAATTATAATAACTCTACAAATGCATAAAATAACTCAAATTATTTGGTAATACATATTCGAATGATATTACATATTATAAAACATGCATAGTTAATAACCAATTGAGCATCAAACCAAGTATCCATGCTATATATTAATAAAAAGTAAAAGCTATATTATATATATTATGATACACTTTGATATTATTTATGTATATAGAATATCCTAAATACCATAATATATAATTTATATTCTATATAACATTATATTATTAAAATTGATATGTAATTTTTTATTATATATATATATATATATATATATATATATATTAGTTCAAACTAGGCTTAAAAAATTTGAGCCTAGCCTGTACTTTTTGAGCTTTTTAATTTTTAAAAATAATTTTTTTAACTCAAGGTCAAATTGGTGGAATTTTCATATCAGGTCTAATATGAAGGAATGGGTTTCCTATATCAAACTTGATTAACAATGGCATTGGAAACTACTTCTGGTCTTCTTGGCAATGGCAATGGCAACCGCATGGAGGGAAGACTGAATATGGCAACAAAACAAAAGCACGGATGACACAAATGTTATGGCTTCTCTTCATGTGTACCCAACAACTTATATAATTTTTTTTTAAAAAAAAGTGTATGTTGTGTTTTTGTTGTGGCAATTGACCAAAGGCTTCCATTCATGTCTTTGTTGTATTGGAGCTTTTCTCTGTTGGCAGCACTACTGTAGGACAGGAGGGGAAATGTTTTTCAATTATTGCGGTTTGGGTAAATAATTTATTTAAATGTTTATAAAATAAGTTTATATAAGAAGAGCTTATGTGAAAAATTTTTATATTATAAGCTATTTTTATTTTAAATTATTTAGTATTTAGATACATACTTGAAGAAGTGCTTTTAAAATTTATAATTATGAAGATTTTGGATTTCATATAATTTTAAATTATGATTGGGAATATATTTATTATGTAAAAGTGTAAAACAACTTCCTAGTCATATGAATTTGAACTTACATACAAAGCTTTTCAAAGAAGCTAAAAACATTTGTTTATTAAAATAAATTAAAAATAACTGTTTAAAAATTAATAGGTTACTTATTTAAGTTTATCACAATACTATTTTTTACATAAAAACACCTATATTAATAGATACGCTCTAATAAGTTATAAAACATGTTATCTAAACAGAGCCTTAATCT
Source organism: Biancaea sappan (assembly GCA_037074585.1). Lineage (NCBI taxonomy): Eukaryota > Viridiplantae > Streptophyta > Magnoliopsida > Fabales > Fabaceae > Biancaea > Biancaea sappan. The sequence goes on along the minus strand of CM073494.1, from coordinate 40,717,000 downwards.
CATTTAGATTATGCTGTATTTGCGGTGAAACTTTTTTCTTGCCATACGCACTGAAATTGTGGCATCAACAAAATGGACACAAATAAAAAATCCCATAGCTAAATATTTTCTTTTTTTGTTTATGAAAAAGGATTCCAACCCTGACCCTTGACTCACAATAACTCAATTTTATAACTTTAGTTAACGCATGAGAGGTCAATTTCCACACCCCTTTTGTGGAGATTCTCATTGTACATCCTTATACTCTTAAACATAATATTATAATATATGCATCGACATAATTTTGTTTTTGGGGAGATGCAAATAGAACTTTTAAATTTAAAACTCTAATACTATTTATTCATATAGGCAGAAAAAGGTTAAATTAATAAAATAAAATACATATAACTAATTATATTAGAGTTTTTTTTGGGCAAAATATATAAAAGAAGAAAAATGATAAATGAAGCTATTACATGTTAAATGATTTTTTTTTTGGTTGATATAACATCTTTTAGAATAGATATTAAGATATATGGTGTTATTATAGAACTTCTAAATCAAAGGGGTTATATATATAATGCCTACCTAAGAGAAATAATTTAATATGAAATATGAAAGGAAAAAAATTAATAAATCATCGTTAGATTACATTTTAAAGATTAAAATTAATATAAAATTTATTAATACAAATTAATAATATTTTTTATTTTCACAAGAATTCATAGATTTCATATTAATCTAAATCATTAATTCATGATGAAAGGATGATTATTTCTCATCCCATTCCTCATGTTACACCAATTAATTGTCTCACTTTATATATATATATATATATGTTAATTTGGTCTTCGTAGGTTGTGGCATTTTCTTTCTTTCGTGTTTGATTCTTTATTTATGGGTAGAGACAGCATTAATTTCCTTGTTTTGCTGGATTATATGAAGATGGGAGTTGTTGACTTAGATGAGAGCCAACAAAACCCCATTTCATAAATTGAATTCATTTGGAGAAGCCTTGCATGTTATCCCACATTTATTGCCCCCACCCCCCCAAAAAAAACCAAAAAAAATCTTATGGCCTCCAAAGAAAAATTTACATAGAATTTTCTCAAAAACAATTATATGAATTTAAGACATATAATAATATAACTAATAGTTTTTATTTTTAAATGAATGATAACTTACATATTATGCCTTACTTTAAATGATGAAATATTTTTAATTCAACAAAATTTTATTTTAATAATTTTAAGTCTTTAATTTTTTTATAAAATTAAAAAATACAAAAACCCTGTTTTAGATGCTATTTAAAAAAAATAAAGTGAGGATTACTATTATCTTTCAATTTTAAACATTAATTTTAAATATTCATTTTTTTTATTTGTATAAAAAAAAATTTTCTCCTCATTGTTGCTACATGTTTTTAATTTGCCTTTCATTTTCCTTGTCTCTGAAACTTTCTAATCTCTTATACCTATAGGTTTTTCATAAATTACTTCACTTTATTATTATCATCAAATTATTATGGATCTTTTTTACTTAAAATTAGTCACAAAAGTTATGAAAAGTTAACTAATGATCAAATGAATCATATTATTTAAAAATTATACTTGTATTCATGTATGTTTTATGTCATAAGATATTGTATAAGTAACACTACAAGAAATCAATTGATTAGCGACGGAAAAATCCGTCGCTAAAGTAATGAAATTCCGTCGCAAACGGGTTTGCGACGGATTTTGTGACGGAAAAACATCCATCGCTAAAATGTCCATCGCAAATTATTTGTGACGGAATTGTGTCCGTCACAGAATTAGCGACGGAATTTTTCCGTCGCAAATTTGGAAATCCGTCGCAAATAAATTTTAAGAATTTGCGACGGAAAATTTTTCGTCACAAATTTGTGACGGATATTTCCATCACAAAATCCGTCGCTAATTTGTGACGGATTGTTCCATCACTAAATCCGTCGCAAATGCGTCGCTAAATTTTGTGTTTTTTGCGACGGAAAAATCCGTCGCTAATTCCTTCGCAAATTTTTAGATAGATTTTTTTATATATTTAACAGTAACAATAATTACAAACATAAATTGAACCTGTGAATATACATTAATATAGCAAAGAAACTTCAGCCAGCATTTACAACAAAAAAACTTTACATATTATATACATAATTCTTCATGATCCATCATCATTATGAGATACAAAATTATAACAAAATATAATCATCATCCATCATCATTTACAATAAAATACAAGTTACTATAAATAAACTAGTCAATGGGGTGATCCGGGGGCTGTGTCTCATCATCCTCAGTAGGAGTATCCATCTGCCTGCCAACTGAATTGATGAAGCGGTCCATCATTGCACGCATCTCATTGATGACAGTTGCCTGACTCTGCAACATCTGTGTCTGGGCATCAATCTTCTCTTTCTGACTGTTGATTTCATCCTTATGAGCCCTAAGCTCATCCATCATAGGCTCCATCCGACGTTGTAATTCTTCCTCAAAGTCAGGATGAAGACCTGATAACGGGGCAACATAGGAACTAGAGCAACATATCTCACGTGCCTCTGACCCTATGCCAAATATGCGCCCCTTCTTGTTCTTTCCTCTTACTGCTTGAAGCCATAGCTCTGCATTGGCAACATCATCATCATGTTGTTCGCTACCCCCACCTATTACTGACGATTGCGATGATTTCAATCTAGTATATTCCTCCTGTTAAATATTTATAACCATATAATTTATATTCTTAATTATATAGTTAAGAAAATTAATATAAAAAATAGAAGATTTCAAAATACTCACATAGACTTCTCGCGATCGCACATCAACGAAATCTCCGTTGTCCCTCTTCTTGTGGGTGCGCATAAACAAATCTATCAAGCTAGGCTTTCTTCCACTTTGACACTCCTACATATTATAGTGAATATTATATAATTTCAAGATGATTATCTAATTCAAAAAAAAGTAGGTAAAATAAAAGAAGTCTAGATAAGATATTACCAGCCGACGCATATGCTCAGAGGAAGGAATGCTGCCTCCAGTGTGTAATGTGCCCCCAGTACTAGACGCCCTGTTTCTACGTGCCTTCTCACACTTATCCTTGTAATCATCTTGCTCCCATGCCTGAATTAACTGCTGCATGATTTCCTCGCTAATCCATTTAGGCCGAGGATGAGATCGATATTCACTCCAGATGCGACACATCATGTTGCGTAAAATGTATCCGCACTTCTTGTTCCAATTCTTTTTTATCTGAGAATCATGTTCAGGCAACCACTTGTAATGTTTCTGTACAAAGTAAACAAAAGTTAATATTTTTAAGTAAAAATAACAAAAAAAGTCAGTCAAAACCAAAATTTACCGTCCATTCCTGGAACCATAACTTCCACAATTCCGGAGGAGTAGTCTTAAAGTTGTATGCCGGTGCCTCATACTTTCCCTGTATGATCGGGGAAATTTCTCGTATGGTGTCAACAACTGGATAAAAACTGTGCAATTTTGAAAATATAAGTCTTAGTACTTAAAAACAAAAATTTAACAAACAAAAGAATTTAAGTATAACTCACGTATCCTTATCAGGGCGTATCCAACGTCGACCGTCAGTGGGATCAGTCCCGCTAGGATGGTGACTCGACTAATATTAGTGACGGATTTCTGATACGGACAATTCCGTCGCTAATATTAGTGACAGAAATTTAATCAGCGACGGAATTGTTCTATCGCAAATTCCGTCACAAATTCCTTATATTACAATTTTAAATCAGCGATGGAATTTGCGACGGATTTGCGGCGGAATTTGCGACGGAAATTGTCCGTCGCTAAATTCCGTCGCTAATAATGGGTTTTCTAGTAGTGTAATTATAACAATACGTGCCATAGTAACTATTAATTGCTTTAATTTTAGTACAATAAAATTTTTTTCCTCTCATGGTATAAATAGTTTAGAGAAATCATAATTTTTTCAAAGAATTATTTAATATTATATTATACAATCACTACTAGAAAAATGAGATATTGCAACAATTAAAATTGTTACCACAAACAATAAAAATTGCTACTAAAACTTATATCAACTGTGCTATTAATTATCGCTCTTAAATTAAGAGCTGCTATTATATCCCTATCATGTTATCTTTTTACTAACAAATATCCAATTGTTGATATATAGTTGCTTTTTACTGATAACATTTGCGCAAATACTACCTTATAGTAAAAAAATTTCGAGTTAATCTTAAGTTTTGTAATATTAATATTTGCTACTATAATATAAAAAAACTGCTACTAAATTCCACTTTTATTATTCAATACTAATATAGTAGTAAATATTTTCAAATTTAGAAAAAAATACATAATTGATGTTTACTAAAATACAAATAAAAATATAATTAAACCAACTTGTTAGCTCAATAGAAAAAACTAATGAACCAGCCTTGGTAGAAAACAGAGTTCATATTATATCCTGCACTCATAGACCTATACACAAGTTCCTCTATTTTCTACCACAACCGTTAGTCTAATACCGCTAGTCTAATATTTTCAAGTTAGACGATGTGAAAATTTCAAATTACACAAATTTATCTCTTTTATATTATGATCACTAGTCTCTACTTACAAAACTAACCAATGTGAAATTTATTAAAATAGAAAATAAATACATTATTTTTTTTTCTTTTATACTTTAGTAGCACTTGTAAGTTGCTAAGATATTTATAACATTTTCTAGCACATTGGAAAAACTTGTAAATAAAGCTAGTAGTTATTCTAACAATGAAAAAATTGTTAGTATGTTATTATATTTCTAGTAACAATTATTATATTTGTTAGAAAAAAAATTGCTACTATTGCCTAATTTTGCTGTAGTGAATTTTGTCCCCCGTATAAAAAAATTTCTCTCTCCACCCAATAAGAGAGAAGTATATATTTTAAAAATAGAAGTGACTATAATTTACTTTCAGAGTGTTTCTTATAATTGCTTAGGTGGATGAATTTATGGCATATGAGATGCATTTAGTAATATCAAAATGGGTGGAACCAAGCCCTAACAGGCCCGTTTTTAAACGGCCCTAGAATTTAATGTTTAAGTCGGTCCGTGTTAGTCCGCAGATCAATTTTTTTAAAATTTTTTTATATTTAAATAATATAATATTAAAATTATTTTAGTAAAAAATTTAATAATTTTATATTGAAATACAATTTATACATGTAAAATATTACTTCTTTAATATTTTTAAATAATTAATAACTTTATTTTTTCATATTTTCTTTTAAATTAATTATATTATATTTAAAATTAAAAATTATATATTTATTTTTAAAAAAGTATAAAATTTTACATATCTAAATTTATTATAATTATTGAATATAATGTTATAAAATATAAAAATATGATAAAGTAAGATTATTTATATATTAAATAATATAATATAATTATATAAATAAGTTAAAATTTAAATTAAAAAAAAGTAGGCCTTGCAGCCTAAATTTAAATACCCAACTCTCAAATGGGACATAAATCTTCTCCTTAGCCGGCCAAGAAGAATTCTTAACTATCCATAATTATTAAATTGTTGTGGATCTTATACAAACAGGTGGGGCTCACAATCATCACATAACTGTAAGCAGCTAAAAATAGTGCTACTAAAAAAAAGATCTCAATCTACCTAGATGTGGGTAGGCCGAAAACCCATTTTAACAGATGCATTTAAGTTGATAGTATATAATACAAGATGCATTAATGTCAATTACATCACTATCTAGAAGCATTTATGTCTACGTCCACTTAATTAATTCAGATTACGTAAATTGATTGGCAAAGGTACAATCTATACATATAAAGCAGTTGCAGTAGAGTGTGTAGGCATCAAAAGTTCTTATAGTTTTGTGCAGATCACCTCCCTTCAGTCATATGGCAAGTTTTTTTTTTAATTCTTTTTTTACTTTTTCAATCCTAAATTGATGCTCTCCTTTAAATTCATCTTGCTAATTTGATGTTGTAAAACTTTATTCTTGCAGGACTCACTTTTGATTGGTTATTTAATTTTTTCCATTGCTTTCTGCAATTTATGGATCGGACATGGCCAAAGTACAATTAATGTGCTTCAGTATGGTGGTATAGGAGATGGCCGAGCTGATGATTCTGCAGTATATAAATATATACACACTCTCGACCTTTCTTCTTAAACATTAAAGTTGAATATAACATTGTATTTTTATGATATTAGTTTATATTGTGACACAGTAATGAAAATATAAGTCTAATTCTTTTAATAATCGTGCTGGGATAGTTATCTTTTGTGAAAGCATGGAAAGCTTTTTGTGGAGCAATAGGTACACCAACAATTGTGGTACCAGTTGGTTATACATTTTTATTGCAGCCAATCAATTTTACAGGTCCCTGCCACTCTAACAAATTGCACATTCAGGTACTTCACTTTATTATTATGACAAAAATATTATTTATGCTCCTAAACTTTGACCCATGTTTCAATTATAACTTATAATTTTATTTTGTGTCAATTATAATTCATATATTTTAAATTAGTTTGACTATATTTATGAGTTTAATATTGTCTCAAAATATTTAATAGTAGACACTGACATAATATTCTATCTTACACACATCAATGTCAAATTATTCACTTTAGATATGCTATGTCAGATACTAATTTAAAATAACCAAAATATAGTGTAATTTTCTTCGAACCCAAAATATACCTTTTGACAATTATATTGTATTTTGGTCTTTTTAAGTTATCTAACATGCAAATCTACAGTGAATAATTTGGTATTGATGTGTACAAGATAAATATTATGTCATTGTTTACTATTAAATATATTTGGACGGCATTAGCCTCAGGAACATAATTAAAACTAATTAAAAATATATATATATATATATATATATATATATATATATGTTATAATTGGTACAAAATAAAGTTTTGGATTATAATTAAAACATGAATTAAATTTCAAAAACGTGAATAATATTTTTTTCTTATTATTATTACTACAGTAAAGTACACTTCTCTCCTCTTAAAAGTATTCAAAATTACATTGGTCTCTTCTCTACATTCAAAATATACATTTTCATTATCACCAAGTTTGTTGCCCAAATGGTATGGAACTAAGCATGTAAATAATTTTAAATAAGAGGAGCATATACTTCAAAATTAGTGAAGGGGGCTGTAATTTTGAATATTAACTGAAGAAGGGACCGTAATTTACTATTATTATTTGATGAATAGAGATATATTATAGAATTTGCCTTTTTTTTTCTCGAACGACTGTATTCTAACAAATTAAAAGAAAAAAAAAATCAAATGATTTTTTAATTATATATTAATTAAAAAATTGATTAATTTTGATTGGTTGTGGTGCAGATTCTGGGGACTTTATTAGCACCCCATAGAGATGCATGGAGTACATGTTCAGAAATGTGATTATGTTTCAAAGACGTTGCTGGTTTAACTATTGATGGAACTGGGAAAATTGATAGTCGAGGTGAAGTTTGGTGGGCTGACAAGGCACTCCAATTTGAGTACGGTTTTTTTGCCCTTGGGGAAAGAAAAACATCTGCTTTTCAGATTGGCAACAGTTTTAACCATTGTTAATATTTGTAGCAACGATTAAAACCGTTGTTACAATTTAAAAACCGTTGCTACAATACAAGCGATGCGAAAAATGAAAATCGTTGCGAGAATTAACAACGCTTTTATTTTAGCGACGATTTTTAAAGTGTAGTAATAGTTTTAACCGTTGTTAAAACTATTAGCAACGGTTAAAACCGTTGCTAATCCGAAAAGCAGTTGCTTTTCTTTGTCGAAAAGCAGAGAAACCGTTCGACTCCAATTTGGCCATATGATAATCCAGGCACAGATTCTCTATTTGTTGAACACGTGTTTGGGACATGAGAATTGCCCAATCAGTGTAGGTTCCACCAACCTGTGTAAAGTTCACATAGATTGATGGCTCTTATGCGTTAGTGGAGCTCATACTAAGCAGGCGACTTTTGTACGCCAAACATGATGTTTGGCGAGCAGAGAACCTGTGCACTATAATCCTTTATATTCATCAATATTAATTAGTTACTTTGTCCTTACCAAATTACGTTTTGCTTAAATTAAATATAATTATGATCTCAATAGCTAACACAACAAATTTTATATTCAGGCCAACAGCCAATGCAGTCGAACACCACCGGTTAGCAACTTTTCCCATTAATTATAAACATATGCATATCTTTAAAATAATCATTTTGTATTTTAATTTAATTATATAAAATTAGTTATGTTAATTATATTTATCAAAGCATTTTAAATTAACTTTAGAGTAAATTACAGTTTTCTCTTCTATAAGTTTTTAAAATTATACTACTCCTTTTTATTTTTGAAATATACACTCTTTTCCCTGTAAATATGAAATACATTACATTTCAGTTCAGTTTTATATTTTCCATTAAAAGTGATCTATTATAGTATTTCTTTTATATTTGATAAACTAATACAGCATACCTTTCGACTAAAATACTTTTTTATTAACCTAATAACATTAATTTTTTATATAATGTGATAACTTTTTTTACTGTTATTCATACAAGTATTATATTTTCTTGTAAAAAAATGCTTCCAATATGTACATTATAATGGATAGTATTTTCATTAAAAAGAATATATAGTATTAAGTTTTCAAACATCAACAATTTAACTATAACAGATATAGCAGACATTTTTTTAACAAAAAAAGAAGACTAAAATATAACAATTTCAAGTTATAGTTGTACAGAAGGAAAGTATATATTTTTAAAAATAAATAAGAGAGCTGTATAATTTTGAAGATTTAAAGTTATGTTTGGCATGACTTTTAAGCTAACTCAAACCTTACTTGACGAGTTTATAAGCTCGTTAAAAGTATTCAATGAATGAGTTTATTTTAGTAGCTTATAATTTATTGTGATAAATTATTTTAAATAGCTTACAATTTCTGTACTTTTTTTTTCTTTTTACTCTTGTTATTTTATGAAAATACTCATTATATTCTTATTCATATTCATTATACCATTATATATAATATATATAAATATAATAAAATATGTAAATATATTTTATTATATATAATAAAATATATAAATATATTATATATGTAAAAAAATATTATTCATATATAAAATATAATAAAGTATATATATATATTTTTAATGAATTATATATATATATATATAATAATTTAAATTAATTTAATTAAAAACAAAAACAATATATTTATTTATATTTATAATTAAAAATATATGTTTTTTTTGTCATTTTATACTTTTCAACTACTTCAACAGTTATTTTTATCAAATATTTTTAATTCAATAACCTAACTTATAAGCAATCAGTTGTCAGTTATAAGCTAAAAATTAGCTTATAAACTATCAGCTACCTTATAAGCTAATTTTACAGAACAAAGCCTAGATATATTTAGTAAACAAACTTATTTGAGTAATTTATAACTTATAACTTTTATATTTTTTTCTTTTATCCTTATTATTTTATTAAAATTCATATTCTACACTTATTTCTCATATACATATAAAATAATATATAAAATATAATATATATATATATATATAATATAAAATATGTTATAAAATATAAAATATAATAAAATATATATATATATATATTTTTAATTAATTAATTATATATATATATATATATATTAATTTAAATGAATTTAAATTAGAAAATAAAAAATTAATATGTTTATTTTGTATTATTTTAAAATTAAAAAATATTATATAAGTATATCTTTTTATATCATTTTACATTTATCAAAATAATTATTTTTACTAAATACTTTTAATAAGTTAGTTTAATAATTTTTAACTTTTAATTTTCAACTAAAAGTTAATTTTTAAATTTTTTGTTAATTTATCATTAAAGGAAAGAGAAGTAGGGTAGTGCAATTTAGTCATTAATTTGATTTGATTGGTAGGCACTTCTTTTCTATCATTGTGATGATCTTCAGCGTGGGCTGACCCATGTTAATGGGCCTGGAGAACATATAAAAGTGGTTAACAGTAATCACGCAACGCTGTCGTATCTTACGATAACATCACCCAAAGAGAGTCGCAGTACTGATGGAATTAACGTTGGACACACAGCCTATGTTACTATCTATCACTCTACCATCGCTGCTGGTAATTAACTGCATTAATACCTTCTTATTTCTTTGTGCCAATAATTTATAACTTACCTTTGTTAATTAATGTGTTCAATATATGAATTTAAATCACAAAATGTTATACTTCGTTACTTACTTGAGTGCGATTGTTCATCAATGATAAGCTCGATTTCATCGACGGATTCCACATATGATTATGTTATACAGGTGATGATTGCATTGCTATCAAAGGTGGCTCATACTTCATTAATATTTCTGAGGTTACATGGGGACCTGGTCATGGCATTAAGTTTGTTTATATCAAATTTAGATTAATATTGAAATTATTTTCATTTCTTGAATAAATTACATATTTTGTCCTTTATTTAAAAGATTAGAACTGTTTTGCTTGGTTCTTATAAGAAATTGAGCATTCTTAGACCATAAAATATTACATTTGTTTTAATTTAATTTTGTTACCAAATAACAAAAGTTGTCATTTTTATTGTCAAAAGTCATATTAATAAATTATATAATGAAATTAAAATAAATATAATTTTTAAAATGATTAAATTGAGATATTTGATTTTTCAGTATCCAAATTAGGATAATTGTAATTTTTTTAGGACTAAATTAATAATTTTCTGTTATTTCTTTCTTCTTATAACTATCACATAATATCTAACACATTAACTTTGGCTTCCTTTTTTGTATATAAAATGGTTGCAGTATGGGAAGTCTAGGGTATAATGGACAGGAAGATAGAGTAGAAAATATAGACGTTTGGAATTGCCACTTCAGTGGAGCTCAGAGTGCAACCAAAATAAAAACATGGCCTGTATTGTCACTTCTTAAAAAAAAAGTTAATTACAGATTTTTGTTCTATCATCTATATGGGAACTCTATATATATAATCTGACATAAGAAAATTGTGTGTTTGTGCAGGGACGAAAGGGATACATTAGGGCAATCTTCGTCCAACATATTACAATAAACCAAACCAAAGAACCAAGATTCATTGACCAGCATTACAATCACACCGGAGAACAGGTTAATATGTATACTTTTTTTTGGGCATCAATTATTGTTAGTTATGGATAGTCATATGGCATCTGTCAAAATCGATGTTAAATTACAAAATTAGCGTCATTTTAAATTATAGTTATCTAACATCGGATATTTTCATGGTTGTTAAAATCAATGTTAGATGACATCGCAACGGAACATATAACATCATTTTTGAAAACTGGTTTAACATCGGTCAAAACTGACGCTAGAGGATTATTATAACCGATGCTAAATGTCAATTTTTTTGTAATGAATGTCAAAAGCATGCCATGCATAATTTGAGGAGATATATTTAACGGCTTTTCCTTTATATTTGTCATCAGGTTTTACAATAAAAGTATATGTATAAAACATTTTTAAAAGAATCAATCATACAATGTTGAATTATAAATATATATATATACAGTTATTTTTAAAGGTAATACATTTTTCATATTTTGGTTAAAAATTATATATTTATAGTATTCTAATTGAAAATTTTGACAATAAAGATATAAGTAATTACATTTAAGTTTTCTTTCCCATATTTAATTTGTGAAAGGAAAATTCCATAGAAAGCTCAACGTTTTAACAGGACGACCCCTCTAATTGTTAGATTACTCTAAAAAATGTGTCTGGTATAAAAATGGGCTTTGCTGAAGAGTTCCAGCTCTCTGAAATTTGAGCTCCTGCTAAATAAATCTTGACATCTGTAAAGTTACTGCATCAATATTAAATATAGATTTTTTAATAAAATAAATAAATAAATCTTAAAAACTCGATCTCCTCATAACAGAATAAAAAAGGTAATTACTTTATAGTTTATATATGGAGTAATCTACCAATAAAAGATTCAACCTCTGTACTTATCTCTTTCAAATATGTGGATGCTTTTGCAGTCTCAAGCAATAAAAGTGAGTGATGTGACATTCAATGATATTCGTGGGACATGTGTGGATGAGAGAGCAATTGTATTAGATTGTGCCAGCATTGGGTGTACAGAAATTAAACTAGCCAAATCAGTATGCCGTCAATTAATCAGAGAAAGCCAGCTTCTGCAATATGCAATCATGCTTATGGAACAGCAAAAGACACTTCGCCTCCCGTGTCTTGTCTCTCTAAGTGAAGACACTAGTGATCTTTTGCTTCAAAATATTGTATGTGGTGATGATTTTGAAAGCAACTATGCTTCCTTGTTATGTGATGTATTTGGAAACTATCTGAATTTATTAATCAATTCTCTTGATCAATATGGTACAAAAGGAAGGATTCACAGTAACATAAAGCAAACAGCACACTCACAGTAACACAACACTGAAAGTTTTTCTTTAGATACTTCGAGTTTCTAATTTGGAGAAAAAGAATTTGAGTATATATAATGAAATAGGAACTTTGTCTACTTCAGTAAAATTACAAACATCAAAACCTTTGGTAATAAAACTTATGCTTCCTTATTTCTAAATACTAATTGACTGTTAAGTGCTGGATATAGTACCATTTTGGTTCTAAATCCTTTATCTTTTTTATCTCTTACTTGTCTTGACTTGTGAATCTTTACCCTTGTTTTGTTTGAATTAGCCCAGTTTTGAAATTTTTATAGTTTAGGTAGTTTCGTGTAAATTCATGACTCAGAGCTGCTATTAAGTTACATCTTATTTGTCTCTGATGTAGATTGAATAAGAAGGAGTTAATGCAACTTGTTGGCTTGTGTGCTGCATTGCTGAAGATCCTGAGGCCTTTTTGACTGCCTTCCACCGCTATAGTGGTGGCTTCTCACTGCTATAGCAGTGAGCCCTGGAGTTTCAGTCTACTTGTCATTTTTGTCTGTCCACCACCGTTATAGCAGTGGTTCACGAAACTGACAGCGCTACCTAGCTTAAATAGCAAAAAGAAAGGGTTTCTAGGGGATTCTGAGTTAGAGACAGACAAGGGGGCTCTGTTTCTGTTAGAGGAAGAGGAAGAATCCATCTTTCAAGCATTTCCAAGATCAATTCTTGCCATCTCGACCTCGGTTTCATGATGTTTACTAGTTTTTTTGTTGTTTTCTATACTTTTAGGGCTATGAGTATCTAATTTTCCTATTCTAGGGTTACTATGAACCTAATCTCTGATTAGGAGTTGTTTTCTCTCTAATTTTGTGATTCTATTCGATGAAATATATTCCTATCAGTCATGTCTATTGCAATTGTTGTAAAATTGATCACTTTATAGTTTTCTAGTTGTTTTCACTGAACTTTGGCAACGGATGTATCTGTAGAATGCTGAGTGATTAGGGCAAGTGGTAGAACTTGGATGTTTTGCTTGTTAATTAATAGAAATATTAATTAACCACTTTAATCAATTAGGTTATCATTTATCTGACTTAAACTCACATAAGGAATTATGTTAAAGTTGAGTAGCTTAACTTAGGTCGGGGAATCACTTTAAGCCTTTAGAAAACCTAAAATTAAAGTGTATGCATTGAATTGAATCGCTGATGTTAGGAAGAGTTAGCAATTCTTAGGATGGGAGAAGGGGATTAGTAGCCCTAGGTCTTTTAATTAATTCAATTTCATCTGAATTTGTGCTTGCGTCCTCTTTAATTGTGAAAAATATAAAAATATTTTATCTTTTGAATGCTACATTTTAATTTTCAAGTTAGTGCTACCTTTAATCCAAATTGGGTTGTCTGACTGTCATATTTAAATTTTTGGAGTACTTAGCATGTTAGTCCTCGTGGGACGATATCTCTTACTCATTTTATCACTATATTACTTGTGCGACTGGTACGCTTGTCAAATTGCTAACAAGTTTTTGGTGTTGTTGCCGGAGACTAGCAGTTTTAGCTAATATTCTAAGGAATTTAAAGGTGCTAGATTAGGCATTTGTTTTGCTTTGTTTTATTTTGTTTTAGTTCCTTATTTTAGTTGTTTCTGTTTTAGTAGTAATTTTTACTTTTAAAGTTGTTTTTCTGATTTCTTTTTGTCACTTCTGATTTGTTATTTCTGCTGTGTATGCGAGGTACTCTTGATCCTTCTGACTCCTATACAAACCTAAGATCGAGAAACTTACAAGGAGAGCCAAGAAAGAAGCAAGAGCAAGAAAAATCCAAGATCAGTTTCTCCAGAAGAAGAAGAAATGACAAATAATAAAGGAAACAATAGGGGTAATGATGTAATAAACGACCATAATGATGATAATAGACCTGTGTGGGACTATGCTTCACCCACTGAAGTTGGACACGCATCTAGTATAGTGAAACCTCCTCTTAGTCCCAACAATTTTGAAATAAGGGCGGTCTTGATGAATTTGGTCCAACAGAACCAGTTTGGGGCGAGCCCGATAGAGGACCCAAATAACCACATTACAAACTTCTTGGATATCTGTGACATGGTTAAGATAAATGGGATGAGTAATGATGCTTTTCATCTTTATTTATTCACCTTCTCATTAAGGGATGCTGCAAAGATCTGGTTGACTTCTCAACCAAAAGGGAGCATCACTACATGGGATCAACTCCAGAGGAAATTCTTGGACAAGTTATTTCCTCCTTCAAGGTTAGTTAAGTTGATAAATGAGATTACTGCATTTTATCAACATGAAGGAGAAAGCTTATCTGAAGCTTGGGAACAGTTTAGAGAGTTGCTGAATAAGTGCCCAAATCATGGCATTCCAGAGTACCAACAGTTCACTATCTTTTACAGTGAGCTAACTTATGAGACAAGAGACAAATTAGACACTGTAGCTGACGTGCTTTAATGGCTACACCGATCAGACAAGCTCAAGAGATTATGAAGACCATGGGAGCAAGTTAGATTGCTTCCAGCTGAACCAAAAATGTGTCAAGGAGGGGAATTATGGAGCTGGATACCCTCAATGCCCTATTGGCGCAAAATGAAGCTTTGACTAGGAAAGTCGACATGTTGTGTTCAAGGCAACAAGACACTACGAGAGTGAATGCAATAGTCACTCCAGATGCAAACTGTGATTTCTATAAGGGGTGCACATATTAATTGGTATTGTGATGAATCAACTGTAATTGAGTAATTGAACTACATGGGTAATGCTCAAAGGAATAAACACAACTCTTACTCCAACTTATACTATCCGGGGAGTAGAAATCACCAAAATTTTCATCATCTTCTAGTAAGCCTTCTCAATCGCCTAGTTTTGGTAATCAGAACAATTACCCTCCTCAAAATAGAGCTCTACCACCTCAGGTGGAGAAGAAACCTTCGATGAAGGAGATGTTCATGAAATTTATGGAGAGAAGTGAGTCAATGTTTAAGACTTAAAATATGGCAATAAAAAATTTTGAGACTCACATGGGATAGATGGCACTTGCCCTAAATAATAGGTCACAGGGTAACCTCCCTACTAATATTGAGAACAACCCAAGAAGGGAGGTTAACGAGCACTTTAAGGCCATTACTTTGAGAAGTGGTAAGGAACTCCCCGATGCAGTTAAACCACGTGATCAATCAAAAGAGGTGATTGTTGAAGAGAAAAAAGATAAGGCTACTCTACCTCAAGAAATTAAAACTAAAAAAGATAATGCTTTAAGGGAAAAAGGTAAACTGGGAAAGGTGGTAAAGGATATCACGGTTGAGAATTTTGTTCCTCCATTGCCCTATCCTCAGAGGGCTAAAAAACACAATCTAGAGAGGCAATATAAGAAGATTCTAGAGGTGTTGAAGCAACTACATATAAACATTCTGTTTGCAGAGGCATTGAAGCAAATACCAAGTTATGCCAAGTTTATGAAGGATGTCCTCTCTCGTAAAAGGCATCTAGGAGAGTTTGAAATAGTGGCATCAACTCAAGAGTGTAGTGCTATTTACAAAGAAAGTTGCCCACCAAGATGCAAGATCCTAGAAGTTTTGTGGTGCCATGCAATATTGGAAAGAACTTTGTGAGCAAGGCTTTATGTGATTTGGGTGCCAGTGTAAATCTCATGCCTCTCTCCATTTTCAGGAAGTTGGGTCTAGGAGAGACACATCCTACCATAGTTACCCTTCAGTTGGCGGATTGATCAATATGTTACCCGAATGGGGTGATTGAGGATGTCCTAGTGAAAGTGGACAAGCTAATATTTCCAGTGGATTACATAGTGCTGGGTTTTGAGGAGGATAAGGAGATCCCTTTCATTTTGGGGAGACCCTTCCTTGCAACTAGTAGAGCTCTAATTGATGTTCGCAAGGGAGAGCTAATAATGAGGGTCAATGACCAGGAAGTGAAATTTAATATGAACAAGGCAATGAGATCTCTGAATGATGCTAAGGAATGTAATATTGTAAAAATCATGGAAGAGAACCTAAACGTGTAAATTCTGAATTGTGTGGAAAAAGATGAGCTAAAGGATATTTTAGTTAATGATATGAAAAGAGAACAAGTAGTGGTTAACTCTTGTACCACTTCATCTGTGATGTTTAAACCCAAGAATTATTTTAAGTTTCTTGATATGTTTGCTAGAGCAACCTCCCCATTGAAGTCATCCATTGAGGTACCCCTAGCATTGGAATTAAAACCACTCCTTCCGCACTTGAAGTACATTTATCTTGGAGACTTTGATTCACTGCCTATAGTAGTCTCTAACTCACTTACTGATGAGCAAGAAGAACAATTGATGGGAGTTTTAAAAAGCCACAAGAATGTAATTGGGTAGTCTATTGCGGACATCAAGGGTATAAATCCTTCCTTTTGTATGCATAATATTAATCTGAAAGATAAGAATAAGACATCAATTGAGCATCAGAGTCATCTGAATCCAGTAATGAAAGAAGTGGTGAAGAAGGAAATTATCAAGTGGCTTGATGCTGCAATTATCTATCCTATATCTGACAGTTCATGGGTGAGCACAGTCCAATGCATTCCTAAAAAGGGAGGAATGACTATAGTGGCTAATGCCTGCAATGAGCTCATCCCTTCTCACACGGTTATGGGGTGGCGGGTTTGTATGGACTATAGGAAGTTAAATAGTGCCACCTGGAAAGACCACTTTCCTTTGCCATTCATTGATCAGATGTTGGACTGCTTCTTAGATGGGTATAGTGGATATAATCAGATTGTGATAGCTCTGAGGGATTAGGAGAAAACTACATTCACTTGTCCATATGGCACCTTTACCTTCAGAAGGATGCCTTTTAGGTTATGTAATGTACCAGCCATCTTTTAGAGATGTATGATGACAATGTTCTATGATATGGTTGAAACGAGTTTGGAAGTCTTCATAGATGATTTCTCTGTATTTGGCATTTCATTCGAAGTGTGTCTGGAAAATTTGGAGAAGGCACTTCAAGGGTGCGAAGAGGCCAAACTTGTTCTCAATTGGAAGGAATGCCATTTCATGGTTCGTGAAGGCATTGTCTTGGGCCACAAAGTAACTAAGATAGGGTTGGAGGTTGATCAGGTGAACATTTCAGTTATTGAGCAATTACCTCCCCCAAATTTAGTCAAGGCCATCAGAAGTTTTCTTGGTCATGCGGGATTTTACTAACTGTTCATTAAAGACTTTTCTAAAATCTCAAAACCATTGTGCAAGCTGCTTAAAAAGGATATCCCGTTTATATTTGATGATGACTGTCTGAAAGTCTTTGAAGAGTTAAAGAAAAGGCTTATATCTGCCCTGATCATGGTTGCTCTAGATTGGAACCAGCCATTTGAGCTCATGTGTAATGTGAGTGATTATGTTATGGGGGCTGTTTTGGGGCAACGAGTGGAGAAACTATTTCATCCCATCTACTATGCTAGTAAGACACTAGCCAATGCCTAGCTGAAATACATCGCAACTGAAAAGGAGCTATTAGTAGTGGTGTTTGCTTTTTGACAAATTTCAGGCATACTTGGTTGGAACAAGTGTCACGGTGTTCACCGACCACTCGGCCATAAAGTATCTTATAAGCAAGAAGGAATCAAAACCCAGATTGATCCGATGGATACTTCTGCTACAAGGTTTGATCTGAGAATAGAAGACAGAAAGAGATTTGAGAATCAAGTAGCGGATCACTTATCCCGTTTGAGTACTGATGCTCAAGATGGGAATTCGATTCCGATTAATGAGACTTTCCTTAACGAACATCTATATTTTGTGGAGGAACAAAAATCACCTTGGTTTACAGACTTTGCAAACTATTTGGTACGTGGAGTACTCCCTCATAAGTTGACATATCATCAAAGAAAGAAGTTTTTGCATGATGTAAAAGTCTATTACTGGGACGAGCCTTATCTCTTTAAGCTAGGTGCAGATCAAGTCTTCCAAAGGTGTATACCGGAAGAAGAGACAGCTAAAATATTATGGCACTATCATGGATCTGAGTATAGAGGCCATTATAGCACTGTGCATACAGCCAACCGAGTATTAGAATGCAGCTTCTACTAGCCGTCCTTGTTTAAGGATGCTAGAGAGTTTGTGAAAGGATGTGACCGGTGTTAGAAAGTTGGAAATATATCCAGGCAGCAAGAAATTCCTCTTAACATTATGTTAGGGTAGAAATCTTTGATGTGTGGAGAATTGATTTCATGGGTCTGTTTCCATCTTCTTTCTCAAATCAATACATATTGATGGCTATGGATTATCTATCTAAGTGGGTGGAAGCTATACCAACTCAGACCAATGACTCGAGAGCAGTCATTAAATTCTTGAAGAAGAACATTTTCTATCGGTTTGGTGTGCCTTGAGCTTTAATGAGTGATGGAGGCTCTCATTTTTACAATAAGTCTCTAGAAAGAATTTTGGCCTATGGAGAGAAACATCGAGTAGCTACTCCATACCACCCTCAGACAAGTGGACAAGTGGAGGTGTCCAACAGAGAGCTTAAGCGAATCCTTGAGAAAATTGTGAATGCTTCGAGGAAGGATTGGGCTAAGAAGCTCGACAATACTTTATAGGCGTATAGGACAGTATAAAACTCTGATAGGAACCTCTCCATTCTAGCTTGTATATGGCAAGTCTTGCCATCTTCCCGTCGAGCTTGAACATAAGGCATTCTGGGCCTTGAAGTTTCTAAATTTTGATCTTAAGCAAGCTGGACAAAAGAGACTACTAGAGTTGAATGAGTTAGAAGACCATCATCTTTAAGCCTATGAAAATGCCAGGATATACAAGAGAAGGTAAAGAGGTGGCACAATCGAAAGATTGCACATCTCTCTTTTCATGTGGGGCAAAAGGTGTTACTATACAATTCGAAATTGAAACTCTTTCCAGGAAAGCTAAAATCAAGGTGGTCAAGCCCGTTTGTTGTAAAAGAAGTCTTTCTAAATGGTGCCATTGAGATTTCTGACCTTGAGAATACTAGGAGCTTCAAAGTGAATGGCCAACGGTTGAAGATCTATCTCGGACATGATGGAGAAAGGGCTGGAACTTTTCTTGCTCTATCGGCACCATATGCTTAGGCGCCCTGGTAAAGTCTGGTGGAAGACAATAAACTTAGTGCTCTTAAGAGGTAACCCAAGTTTCTCAACCTTTTTAGTTTAGTTTTTACTTTTGTCTTTAGTTGCAGTTTGCTGATTTTTGTTTTTGGTGTTGCTGGTGTGGGGTGTAGCTGTTTTTATTGTTGCATTTAAGTTTTTGTGTGGCTGGTGAAAGTGTTGATATTGAGTGTAAACTTGGCTATTATGGATTTTATAATTGTTTGCATAGTTGTTGAGGGTTGATAATGTGCTTACATGGTTAAAACAGTACTTGTGTTTGAAGTAACTCTTGCTGATGAATTGAGAGTGCTGATATTGATTAAAATTTGATTGACTATGAAAGGATTATGCTTTAGAGGGATGGTTATGTTTAGGGATTTGTCTTGCTTGTTTTGTTTGTCATATACTGTGGGGAAGTGAAATTTTTTGCTGGTAAGGGATTAAGGGTGCAGAAGAGGGATTACTAAATTGGATTCTACAGTTTGAAGATGAATGTTTTGTCAACCACCACTATAGCAGTGGAGCTTCACCGCTATAACAGTGAAACCTAAAGGAAAAGTTGAACTCTCTGTCTCCCACCGCTATAACAGTGGATTCTTACCGCTATAGCGATGGTTCTAGCTGCTATAGCGGTGCGTCGTGGTTTAAAAGCAACCCTAAAACCTAAATTTCCATTCTCCACGCCATCGAACTCCTCCTTCTTTGCTTTCTCTCTATTCGACTAGTGTCCTAGGGCAATTTTCAATCCATCCCTGTTTCAATCTCCCCATTTTTCTTAGTTTTCTTTGATCTTTGTGTGTTTTGGGTTATTTTGACCGTTTGGAGAGTCATTGGTGGTTAATTCTTCGAGTGCTTAATTGTTGGTGTTCTCTCGGATCTTCACGATGCATGGTAAATGTTATCCCTTTTTCTTTCTTTCTAGTGTTTCAATATTCTTATGTTGATTTGGTGCTTTTTGATTTAGATGTGTTGAAGTTTTGATTTTTATTTATTGTTTTTTAAAGTTGTAGTTTAAATCTAGGTTTGGCTTTAGGTGTGGTTTCCATTAGTGTTTATAAGGGTTAAATGCTCAATTTCTTACATTATTGCTATGGTATTTTAGATTATATGTTTGAGGAGGAATTTGAGGTTTAAATTGTAGGCAAACTCATGTCAAACAATTATGCCCATAAGCTGTTTGAAAAAATGCCTCAATGAGATTTTATTTGTTTTTTATGCATGTTTAACATGGTTTTGCTGCCAATTGGACAAGTTAATGAATGCATGATTGAGTTTTAGGTGATTGATGCATAAGAACAGTGAGTTTTGTAATGACATAGAGTATGATTAATTATATGCCTAAGTGAATCATTTGAAGTATTGGATGTATTTGATGTAAACCCTGATTGGATGAGATTTTGCTATGCCTGTTGCCTGTATTAGAGTTTTAGATAGTATGTTGTCTTTTCAGTTTGGAGGATAACCAATTTACCATGTTAATTTAGAGAACAAGTACATTTTGAATGAACTACATTGAATTTCAAGTGATAATGATAATTATGGCTGAATGGTACTTTTCTGAATGCAGGGTTTTTGATTGTCCTCGTTTTCCTAATGGCTCCGCCGACTCCTAAGAGGAAGAAGCTCCCCACTAAAAGAAAAGAAACTCCAGGCGCTTCATCATTAGCTTCAGCTGAATGTCTGACATTCAGAACTCCTACACATTGTTTGAGATATTTGAATGACATCATTGACAGAACCGTGAAGATGGAGAAGGTATTTGACTTGGTCCCTAATGAATATCCTGAAATACAAGAGCAGCTAACTGATAGAGGGTGGACTGAGATATGTAATCTGCCAGAGTTCACCAACATAAGCCTGGTTAAGGAGTTCTATGTGAACTCATTTAGAGTAAAAGATGATATTCTTGAGAGATTTAAGAAGGAAGTTAAGGGAAAAGAAATAAGTTTCACAAAGGGGATGATAGATGCAGCTTTTAATTTATGGAATCTTAAGGGTCTAAGTTATCACAGTTTGACAGCTTGGAACAATTGGGACCCTGAGGAAGTGAAAGAAACCATCTGTAAGCTGCGAACAGAATAAGAGTTAGATTCTAAAGGAGTTATCTACAAAGTGAGGTGCACGGATTTGAATCCAATAGCAAAGCATGGTTCACCTTTATGCAGCACATGATAATGCCGACGGGAAACTTTTATGATGTTTTTACAAAGAGGGCTATCATGTTATATTTCTTGATGACTGGCATTCCAATCAATTTAGAGAAAATAATTGCTGAAACAATTGAAGACTTTGCTTAGAAGAAAAGCGATATAATTGCATATCTGGGGATCTTGACCGCTTACTTGGTAAAGAAAGAAGTACCAGTTTTTGAGAATGAAAAGAAATTGAAGAGATCTCCAGGCATTAAGAAAGACTATATTGACTGCTTAGATACTGAGGTAAGAGAAGCACCACTTCACCCAGTTGGTCATCCTCGCCGTACAATACCCTGGGCTCATCCTAGCAATGTTACTCTTGAAGATGTTAGCGCAGAGCTAGGAGAGATGAAGTAAACAATGGAAGATTTTACAACAAGATTAGGGGAGACGTAGAAGGATGTGCGTTACACTATGGATTGTGTGACTGCATTAGGAACATTGATGGCTGAGAAATTTAGCCTCAACACATTACAACTGCCAACTAGAGGTGAAGGATCCGGTGTTGGTGCTGAGGATGAGGAAGATGAAGGAGTGAGAGATGACGAACACATGATGGACTAGCATCGGGCAACACCACTTTACTCCTGTCTTTTATTTTCTGTCTTTTAATTTTCTGTTTTTGTTGTTTGTCTGTGTTGTGTACTGCTGCTGAATTTGTATAACTGCTATATGTGTATGGTTTGACTATGTAAATTGATGTTTGGCTGAATTGATATGAATGGCAGTAATACAATTGTAGTTGTGTTATTTTGTGGTTTACTGTGTTTTTCTTTTTGTGATTTCTTTTCCTCTGTTGGGCTGATATAGGATAGTGGGAGCACTGTCAAATTTAAGTGACGTTTTGTTGATTGTAAAAATTTAACCATTTTGTTAAAATTCAGATTCTTGAATTTGCTTTTAATAAAGAACTAGTCTTATTTTTTTTAATTTTAGGAGATTTTCTTCAAAAATCTAGTTAGGCTTTTTGAAATATGGGAATTCTGAGAGTTAATGCTGTTGTTTAAGTTAATCTTTCCTAAAAATACTTCAAAAAAAACTCAATAAGGGGTATAAATTTCAGATTCTATGTAAAAAAAAAAGCTATATAAATAATGAACCTTGAAGGTGTGGTTTATGTTGGGGCGGTGTCGTATGGATTAGGTGCACGGACACTGTTTCAAACAATGAACCTTGCTTTTGGACTGATTGAAGAGGATGAAAGGGTAGAGAAGTGCTGTGTGTATTAGGCACACGAATACTTTTCTTACTCCATAATTTTTGCCTTGGGTGTCAAGAGGGAGGAAGAGCTTTGTGGATTGGATGCACGGAGTCTGCTTCTTACTGGTTACACCTCAGTTTATTGGGTTTGATTGGATCACTAGAATCTGGACTGTATACCCTTGAGGGTGTAAAAGTATACAAAGAAAGCTTGACTTGGGTGATAGTATTATTGCTTTTCGAAGCTTCTATGATTTCAAAGTGTCTACTTAAGTCTTGCTTTAAATCCCCTGATGATTATTGCGAATATGATTGCTCCTTTGATAAAACCATTTCTGGAATTCAATTTTTAAGGGATGGATTTGTTTTTATTTGTACAATTCACACTTCTCTCTTGCTGAGTTCGAATGTTGTTTTAATCTTGTTTGTGAATTTGTTTATCTGATTTTTGCTTTGTACTGTTGTCTGTTGTGAGAGTTGATTTGCTTAAGGACAAGCAAAAGTGCAAGTTTGGAGGAGTGTTAAGTACTGGATTTAGTACCATTTTGGTTCTAAATCCTTTATCTTTTTATCTCTTACTTGTCTCGACTTGTGAAACTTTACCCTTGTTTTGTTTGAATTAGCATAGTTTTGGAATTTTTAGAGTTTAGGTAGTTTCGTGTAAATTCATGACTCAGAGCTACTATTAAGTTACATTTTATTTGTCTCTGATGTAGGTTGAGTGGGAAGGAGTTAATGCAACTTGTTGGCTTGTGTACTGTATTACTGAAGATCCTGAGGCCTTTTTTATTACCTTCTACTACTATAGCGGTGGCTTCTCACCGTTATAGCAGTGAGCTCTAGAGTTTCAGTCTGCTTGTCATTTTTGTCTGTCCACCATCGCTATAGCGGTGGTTTGTGAAACTGACAGTGCCATCTGGCTTAAATAGCAAAAAGAAACGGTTCCAGGGGATTTTGAGTTAGAGAAAGACAAGAGGGCATCGTTTCTGCTAGAGAAAGAGGAGGAATCCATCTTTGAAGCATTTCCAAGCTAGAGAAAGAGGAGGAATCCATCTTTGAAGCATTTCCAAGCCCAATTCTTGCCATCCTAACCTCGGTTTCATGATGTTTACTAGTTTTTGTTCTGTTTTCTGTACTTTTAGGGCTATGAGTAGCTAATTTTCTTATTCTAGGGTTACTATGAACCTAATCTCTGATTAGGGGTCGTTTTCTCTCTAATTTTGTGATTCTATTCAATGAAATACATTCCTATCATTCATGTCTGTCTATTGCGATTTTTGTAAAATTGATCACTTTATAGCTTTCTAGTTGCTTTCACTGAACTTTGGCGAAGGAAGTGTTTGTAGAATGTTGAGTGATTAGGGCGAGTGGTAGAACTTCAGTGTTTTGCTTGTTAATTAATAGGAATATTAATTAACCTCATTTAATCAATTAGGTTTTCATTTATCCTGCTTAAACTCATATAAGAGATTATGTTAGAGTTGAGTAGCTTAACTTAGATTCGGGAGAATCACTTTAAGCCTTTAGAAAACCTAAGATTAAAGTGTATGTATTGAATTAAATCACTGATGTTAGGGAGAGTTAGCAATTCTTAGGATGGGAGAAGGGCATTAGTAGCTCTAGATCTTTTAATTAATTCAATTTTATTTGAATTTGTGCTTGCATCCTCTTTAATTGTGAAAAAATATAAAAATATTTTATCTTTTGAATACTACATTTTAATTTTCAAGTTAGAGCTTGTTGACCCTAAGGCTTTATGCCATAAGTTTTGATGATGACAAATGTATTTGAAATGTAGCATTGATATATATAAAGGTTAATTATCATATACATGCTACAAGTATTTAAGCATGACTATGTTATTTAATGTGTAATGTCTTATACATTAATCATGCTATTTATTATGAATTGAACTAACCATTTGGTTTGCAAGTAAGATATATTTTATAGGTTGGTTCAAAACAAGAAGAGTGAGCATTGGATTGAAGAACAAGGAAAAGTAACATCATGCCTCACTCAAGGAAAGCAACATACAAGGACAAAGCTCCAAGAAATGAAGAATTAGAAGATTTGAAGTCTTGGAAGCTTGGATGCATCAAGATAGCCTATGTGTTTACATTAGGTATATTTTATATAGACTAGTATACTTGTGCAACTCAATGATTTAGATTTGCATACACTGGCTCAAGCATTTTAAACAAAAAGATAGTGAGATATGAAGTTTTACAAAAGTTAGTTTTTGACCTTTGGTCACTCCTTATATCATATCTCATAAATAAAAAATCAGTTTTTCAAGTATCTTAATCTCATTTGATAGTAGACTGAAAGTTCTTTCCAACGGTATATTATTTATTCAAAACGGAGTCCAAATGAGAAATATATGACTATTTAAAATATAGTTTGAAAAACTGAAAGTTGATTTTACTGTACTCAAAAATTATTCTGTTCTGACCTATAGTCAATGTTTTAATCATATCTTTTAAATGAAAAATAATTTTTGAGTGAAACTTGGCTCATTTGAAACTAGACTCCTAGAGCTTTCCAATGATATATTATTTGTTTAAAACGGAGTTCAAATGAGGGAGTTATGAATTTTTAAAGAAAGCGCAAAATCTGTATTTCGCTACTGCCAGCCTGTGGTCGACCAGGCAGCTTCTGACTGGTCGACCAGTTACCCTAAAAATGCTATATTTTGCTACTGTCAGTGGGTGGTCGACCAAGTGACCCCCACTGGTCGACCAGTTGACACCTGGACTGCACTATAAGTGCTGTAACGGCTATATAACGGCTAGTTTTGTAAAATCTTATATATATGACCTTAGATACACGATTTTGAGCCAGAACAAAGTCCTATAATGTGATATTAACTTCTTCTATCATCTTTGAGAGAAAGGAAAGCATTCTTGAGCCAAATCTTGCATATTCTCTATCATTAGAGTTATTAGAGCTTCATTTGTATTCATCTACTCTTTAAAGAGAGTTTCTTTGTATTGTTGATTTTGATCAACACATATATTATTCCCAATTGAGGTTCGCAAGTACCGGTGTTGGAAGAACTTGCTTTGGGTTGAGGAGGAGCCGGAATTCATAAATTCTCCATTGTGGTTTCGCAAATACCCGGATCGAATTTGCGTGGTTGTAGTGGTTTGCAAGTACCCGGATTAAACTTGCAATTATAGTGAAAATACTCAAGTGGTCTCTTGAGGACTGGATGTAGGCTTGAATTAGCCGAACCAGTATAAATCTCCGAGTTTGCTCTCTCTATCCCTTATTCCTTTATTTGTGCTTATTGTTATCTATTCTTTATTTCCTTGCTCCTCATAATTATTCATCTTGATAGCACATTGATTTTCTGTGTTGTATTTATTATCCTAAACATTGTACTTTTACAGAAAATCATTTTAACTTCCAATAAAGTTTTGTGAAAAATTTATAAAACCCAATTCACCCCCCTCTTGGGTTCCAACCATTACTTTCAGAGCTACCCTTAATCCAAATTGGGTTATCTGACTGTCACATTTAAATTTTTGGAATACTTAGATCGTTAGTCATTGTGGGACGATATCTTTTACTCATTTTATCACTGTATTATTTGTGCAACTGGTACGTTTGCCAAGTCGCTAACATTGACTAATCGAACCAAATCACAAGTATAAAATTTGAAGAGAATAAAACAAACAACAAAGCAAAAAGTAGACACCAAGACTTTTAAAGGTTCAGATCCAATAAATTAATTCAGATTTCACATTTTCTTCTCATACACAAGCAAGAAAACTTCTATAATCAAAATGGTAATCACAAATTAAATAGACAAGGCAACCCTCTCATATGTAGAACCATCTGATGTCAAATTGCTTATGCACACGTCAGATTCCACTTGTACATATCAAAAGTTCTCTGTTCGTTTTTTTTTCTTATCCTCATGTACAGGCATAAGGCCCACAACTATATATATTTTCATGTATTCAGATTGATAATTTTGAATGGAATAAGATCCCCATTTCAGTTTTTGCAATATGGTATTAGAGCTACGTTCCCAATGATTCTGATATGCTTTGTTATTGCTAAATACTCGTACTTGATACGAGTCTCTATTTTTTCTTGATACGATTCTTCTAGTTTTTTGTTGATTGTTCGATGGTGAACACTGATAGTTCACAGAGAGAGCAGTAAAATCAGATTGAAAATATTGATGTTGGCCCATCTCAACTTAGAAAAAATGATCTTTTACGGATCGCGATCGTTGCAGCACCTTTTGTTATATTTTTATTGTAATTTAAAATTTTTCTAAATTAAATTATATATTTATTATAATTTTATGGTAATTTTATATTTTTGTAAATTAAATTCTATATCTATTGTAATTTTATAAAAACATATTCCAAGCCATTAGATTTGATTGCCGCTCACTCTGATTGGACAACGTAAAATTAATCTTGCAATTTTTTAAAATACAAAAAAAAATGCAAAAATGTGCCTCAAATATCAGTTGTTGGATTAAACGAATCTAATGGCTCATATGAGAGTTGGAGGCTCAAGCTATTTCTTCTCCCTATTATCAAAGTATATATGAAAGTCAAAGAGAGAGTAGTGTAAGCATAGTAATTAAACAGGTCACAAATTTCATCTCCTTTCTTTAATATCATTAAACATAATAAAGCATAGGAGAAAACATGGTGGCATATTTCATAATTCTTCATTTGTTCATAAAACATATAAAAAGAGGTTTAATTAAGACTAAAGCTAAGAAATAACTCCTCCCTTTGATGCATGTATCTCGCTTCGCCTCCTCCTTGATCTTTTATATTTTGCAACTTTCAGGATTTCTCTCTTTTTCTGATTAATTAGTTGCACGGCCTGCTTCCCATTTCACAAGTATATATTATCGTAAAATGTACTTGCCTCTTGTTAGTTACAGCAGAATATATAATAGACATGCATATCACATATTAATTAACGAGACGTCATACTCAAATATGTACTCATCGCAAAGTTATCATAACTTCTTATAATGTTAAAAAAAAATGTAAGAAATTAAGCTCAATAGTAGAAATAAATACCAACCTTGTTAAAATGGGAGCCAAAATAACGAAACCAAGAAGCAAGTTTGCTAAGATATATATATAGGAATAAGCTAGAACAAGCACAGTCTAATTAAGTATGTAGTTGTCTACAACTGATCCGTTATCCATCATTTCAAACTAGAGATTTTAGTCTTGATCATTCATATGTGATCAAGATATATAAGTCTTTCCTCAACATGCATGGTTCCGTTTGAAGCAAGAGATTTCAGTCTTCATCTCATATGTGAAGATAGCATTACAAGAATTAATAAGAATACTAACTATAGATTTCCTACTGAATCCTACTGAAGACAATTGTAACTAAGTTTTTTTATTTTTCGAACTGAAATTCAGTAGAAAAAGAGGTAATTTATATCCCAAATTTTTTTTAATAAAAAAGGTACTGAAACACAGTCGATAAACGAAAAAGAACTTGTTCGACTGAGAAGAATAACTGAATTACTGTCATAATCGCATATGCCTATATGGGGCTCGACAATACCACTATCGAGCCTCATATGAGACTCCACATATTAAATCTTTTTTTGATATATGTTATGTAAAATTTAAATTTTTTATTTAAATATATAATTTGTTAATTAAAAATATAATTTGTTTTGGACATATATATTTTGATAAAAATGTATTATATGGGGTTCTATAGGTCTCTCTTTCTCAAAATTATATAACGTGAAAAAATCATGTTTATTTTTTAAAAAAAATCATTTGGACAAATATCTAAAAAAAGTTATATATACATACACATAAATTTTATTGTCTTTGCTTATATATATTAAATTAAATATTTTTTTTAGACTGACAGAGGTTTGATACACAGTGAGGATTATTTTTTTACAAAAATTTTTATACCAATAAATTTTATATTTAATAACATTTATTTTATGTTTTATATCAATTAATTTTATATGTATCTCGTAAATGAAAGAAAAAAAAGAAGTAGATATATATTTATAAATATTTAAATAAAATTTTTTATTTCAATATATTAAATTTTGTAATATGAAAATTTTAATTATATTAATTTTTTAAATAAAACAATATTTGAGTTATAAGGTTATGTTACACAAATATAAACCCATAATAATTATATATATATATATTAATATTTAAATAAATTTTATTATTTGAATAAATTAAATATTTTGTACACCAAAAAATTTTAACAAAGCCACAATATACATACATATAATATGTGTGGCTCGAATATATATATATATATATATATATATATATATGTGCACGCACGCGTATGTGTGAGACTCAACAAGACCCTTTTCGAGTCACACATATATTAAAAGTGTAGTCTTGTTTAGCCACACATATATATTTATGACTTTGTGGTGTCACAACCATACAATGTATTATATTTTATGTTTTATTTTGAAATTTAAAATAAAAATTTCATATCAATTAATTTTATTTTTTTAAAATTTTTTGTATACATTTTAGAAGGAAATTACACTTGTGTTAATTTATAAATTTTGAATAACAAAAATAATTATAAACAATAAAATTTTTCTAAGAAAATAATTTAAATTAAAAAATAATCACTTTTTTAAAATTATACAAATAAATGAATCCTGTATCAAATGATAAATTATAAAATATAAACAAAATAATAAACATTACTTATAAAAAAAATTTTGTATAACTTAACAAAAATTCTATCTAGCCATATATATATATATATATATTTGTAGAGCTCGAGGGCACAACTGTCGAGCCACCATATACACATATAATACATATAATATTATATATCTGTTGATCGCCCACATAGTGAATATATAGATATATTTTATATTAAAAAATTATTACGTGTGGGTCCCACAAACATATATATATTATATGTTAAATAATTATTATGGGTGGGTCCCACAAACATATATATATATGTAAAAGTATTTTAAATTATATTATCTTTATTTCTTTATATATATATTAAGTATTTTTTTAAAAAGTTTAAAATTAATAATTTAATTTTTTAATTTAAATAATAATTACATTTGTTATATAAATAATTTAGTGATATGTAAGATTAATTAATGTATAAATTATTAAATAAAAAAATTGACACAAATATTTTAAATTATAAAATTAACTTAAGAAAAAAGATGTCACTTATTATTTCAAAGTTATTTATCATTAATACTTATATTATATTATTAGTTTAGTTATGCACTATTTGAAACATACTCAACATTAGTAAAGGAATACATATTTGAAATCTTTTACATTAACATTATTAAAATTAAAATTATTTGAAAAGATACGAGAAAATGATGGAAAAATTAAGCGATCAAATTACTAAAGTAGAGACCATATTAAAGTTAATCTCTTCCCTAAGTACATCTCCATAACTCGAGTATAGAGTTAATCTCTACCTTAACTCTTCCATAAGAACTATATCATGTACAAAAAGCATGCATTTGAGGATTTCTTCTTGAATGTGTTCTGTTAGAACGTTTAAAACCAGAGCAAATAAATAAGGGTTCAAAGATGATCCTTGATTCAGGCCAATCTTAATGAGAAAGTCTCTAATCTCCCCTCCAGACATTCTCACACTAGTTGTTGTCCCCTCATACATATCTTTTATAGCTCTAATATAAACAATACGGACACATTTCTTTTTTCATGGCTTTCCACAAAATTTCTCTTGGTACTCGATTAGAAGCTTTTTCCATATCAATAAAAATTACATGTAAGTTTTTTTGTTTACTCTGAAACTTTTCCGTCAGCCCTCTTAGTAGATAAATAGCTTCTATAGTCGACCGCCCTGGCATAAAACCAAATTGATTCTCAGAAATACCGGTCTCAATTCTTAGCCTACGTTTGATCATTATTTCCTATAATTTTATAGTGTGATTCATAAATTTAATAAACAAATGTAATATCTAATTTTTATTTTTGATACTTTTAATCAGATAGATTTCACATAACAATGTGTGTCTTTCTTAACTTGTTCTTGTAATATTTCTATTGGTCCACTACTGTCCTAAAATTTTTACAAAAGTATTGATGATGAATAATTTTGGAATAATTTATATTTGAATTATTAATTTAATTTTTTTTCATAAGTTCATTTTTTAATCCAATAATGTATATTAAATTTTTAATTTAATTGTTTATACATGAATTAATCTTGTATATTAATAAATTATTTTATAATGGATGAAATGACCATTTAAATTTAAAAATTCTATAACCATAAGATCTTAAATTTAAATTATTTTATATGTATTAAAAAAATCAAAACATCCTAACCATAAAACCCTTATAACCATAAGATCTTAAATTGAGAAACATTAATCTTATAATGATCATAGGATCCTAAAACTTTAAACCATACAAATACTCATACTCTATAACTCATAACTTTAATAATTTTACATTTTTTTATGAAATTATCATGACTGTAGTGGACTAATAAAACAAATTAAAAATACACCTTATTATGTGAAATCTTTCACTTCAAAAATATTAACATTATTAAAAAGTAAAACTCACTATATTTTAAATTACTTTAAATAATTTTTAACTATTTTTAAATATAAATAGTTATATTTAAATATATTCAATATATATATATATAAACAAATAAGTACATTTTTCTTAATAAATAAATAATATGTATAAGGTAGTTAAAATCGCGAGTTACATCTTAAACTTGCACAAATTCACGATCTCAGGTCTCAAAATAGAGTCAACTTGGTTCGAAACTTGAAAATCAGTTAAACTCGTTCAAGATCGCCCAGTTGGACTAAGTCAATCGAGTTTGAACAACAAATTTAAGCACTCATAACTTTTTTTCATTTGGACTCTATTTTAAGAAAATGACATACCGTTGGAAAGATCTATAAGTCTAGTTTCAAATGAAATAAATTTTATTTTTGTAAAAAAATTTTTTGGTTTAGGAGATATAATCAAAAGAGTAACCAAATTTCAGAAATAATCAACTTTTTTCAGTTTTCAATTTTACTTTAAATAATCATAATTTTCTAATTTGAACATCATTTTAAGCAAATAATATATCTTGTAAAGGTCTTTGAATCTAGTTCAATTGAGAAAAGTTTCATTAAAAAATTTTTTACACCAAAACAATTACCAAAAGTTAGAAGTACTAGACTTATGGATGCTACCAGTCAACTTGCAATTACAATTACCAATTGAAGGGAAATATATATATAAATTCTTACGAGTTTAAGAATCGAGTTTATGCTCTGAATTTACCTCCTTTTTTAAGTTTAGGTAAACTCTTGAGTTTGAGGGCCTTGAATTATATATATATATATATATATATATATATATATATATATTGTTTAAAATTATTTTATGTAATTTAAAATATAACCAGTTAATTTTTAATAATTTTAATTTTAATACTTTTAAAGTGAAAGATTTCAAATAACAAGGTATGTCTTTCTTAATTCCTTTTGATTATTTTTCAGTTAGTGCACTACCGTTCTAATTTTAATTATATTTTAAATTACTCTAAATGCAATCCAAGGATACCTTCCATCCCATCTACCTCAGCAAAAATTTTATATAAGTTCAAGTGATCAAAGAAATGTAAAAATATATCGATAATAAGATATGACTTCTCTAACAATATTTTAATTTTTTATATTCCACTCAACATTCCTAGAACTTAGAATGAAAACAACAATGATGAAGATGAAGAAAAAAATGAGAAAGAATAAAAATTTATATTAAACAAATTAATTATAATTGATATGTAATATAGATAATATAATATAATATATATTTTATTTTATATATATATTGTATGATACAATATATATATATATATATATATAATATAAAATATATTATAATATATATATTTATATATTGAATGATATATTTTATATTATATTACATATATATATATATATATAAGTGGCTTGAAAGTTGTTTTGCAAAATTGTATGGCTTAAGGCGCTAATTTTTAAAAATTTAAGTCAATAATTTGAAAATTTTTAAATTGGTGAAAAATTTAGACGCATTTCACAATTTTTTTCACTGAAAATTAAAATATTAATTGTTCCTATCTAAATTGTGTGTGGCTCGACATTTCCACTGTGGAGCTATACAATTCTTAATATGGCTCGATAGTTCCCATGTCCAGCAACACATAATTATTATTTTCAACATAATAAAATCATATAAAAATTATTTTAAAATATTCATTTATTCATTAATAATAAAAAATATTGAAAACAACAATGAGGAAGATGAAAAAAAATGAGAAAGAATAAAAATTTATATTAAACAAATTAATTATAATTTATATGTAA
The DNA here is from genome assembly GCA_037074585.1 of Biancaea sappan. Lineage (NCBI taxonomy): Eukaryota > Viridiplantae > Streptophyta > Magnoliopsida > Fabales > Fabaceae > Biancaea > Biancaea sappan. The sequence continues at coordinate 40,683,653 of CM073494.1, read as the reverse complement.
TATAGATAATATAATATAATATATAATTTATTATATATATATATATATATATATATTATTGTAACATTCTTGTCCATGGACGGTGTTGTTAGTTTGGTGTGTGAAAATTTGATTTATTTATTTTGCTTTATTATTGATGGTTGGAATGATGGTGCGAAATATTTTGGGTGGTGTTGCTTTAAGTTAGAATTAAGATTGAATTTTATATGTTGTGTTGTCATATTTTAAAATAGGATTTAATTGATTTTAGTTGGAGAATTTTATTTTATTTTATTTTATTTCTAATGCTATTTTATTTTTTATGTGTGTTTCTATATTTTCATGGTGGAATATATTTACTCAAATTTTAAAATTTAATTAGGTGAATGATTTTATAGACCATATATTGTACAAGGGTATTTTTTTTTTTTTGTAATAAGATTAAATCTTAATGACAATAAAGAGAATTGACTTAGGAAGAGTCAAAGGACACATAAGGGATTCTTTTTTTCTTTAGCCCTAAGTGTCAACCACTTTACTGATGCTTCAAACATACATATCATTTAAGACACCACTCCCCTCCATTTTCGGCTTCTACTTCCCCTTTCACACTGAAATCCTTCTCTTTGCTACTGGTTGGAGTCTTGCACGTCTGTCCCTCCATTTTTCAATGGAGATTCAAGTAAGTGGCCTATGGTTTCCCCTTGTGTTTCGTTTTCCTCTTCTTTTATTTCCTTCTTCGTAGCCGTGAACCCTAGTTAGCTAGGGAAGGAAAATTATGATTTAAATTGGATTTTGGTGGTTTATATGTTATCAATTCTTGATTAGTGGACATTTAGGAGCATTTCAAGTAAAGATGATGGAAAAGAAAGGGGGATGGCGTTGGTGGGTCTTGAAAATGAAAGAGAGAATGAAAGGAATGGTTTTATTTTGATTTTTGTTTGAGTTGTTCAAAGATAATGGTGATAATAATCTGGACTTAGAATGCTCAATTAAGGAAGGGAAATGGATTAGAGATGTATAGGAGCTCATGGACAGCAAAGAGATGAAAAACAACATAACTATGAAAAAAATTTCTGCAAAATTCTGCAGAATGCACTGCTGCCCCTGTTTTGCTGTTAGGTGTGAATTCTGCAGAATTTTGCAGATTGGTCCCTGTCCTTTTGATAGCTACTGGTTGAGTTTAAATTCTGCAGAAATTTCAGATTGGTCCCTGGCGTTATATTGGCTGTTACAGCAATGTATTTTCAAGAAAAATTTTAGTTTATCTTGTAAGCTAATTCAGTTTTTTTTATTTACTCTTTATTCTCTATGTTAACTGTATTTTAGGGAATTCTTGGGAATCATCTCCTAGCACTTCTATATTAATAGCTTGCAAAAATAAAGGTAGTTAGTGCCACATTAAAGGTGAGTCGATTAACACTTCCTATGACTAGTATCTTTCTTTAGTGACTTTTTGCATCATAATGCAAACATGTAGTATGTCTAAATTGAAGAAAATGACAATTTAAATATATAATGATATGTTAAATTTATTGTTATTATTGTGCTTAAATGAAATGGTGAGATATGAATAATTATGAAACATGTATGATAATGTATATACAATCATGCTTCTCATTTTCTTGTGTATAGAGGCTTGAAGGGTATAATTCTAAATGTGTGTATATGTGTATATATTTATATATTAAATTGATTCACCAAACAACTTAGAAAGTGTGTATGTAAATATACATTCTATTAACTTTTGGAAATGTGAAAGTGGGAATAAATATGATTATATAGATATATATATATATATATATATACACATGAAAACACTTGAAGATTAACATTTAAGATTTAAGAAGGTACATGTGTACATATATATATATATATATATATATGTATGTATTTAAACAAATATGTGTAATTGTTTAGTCAAGAAGTGTATGTACACACACAAATATATATACATACCCACTTGGGAAGGTACTAGTTAAAAATACTTGGTTTAGAAAGATATATATACACATATACACACACTTATGTATCCTAATTTTGGTGACTGAAGAAAGTGTGGCTTTCAGAGTGTTAGGTTTGCTACAACATAATGATGACTGTGGATTTTCATGAACTCATATTTGTCTGTGTGATGCACCAAGTGATTAGATTGTATCATGAGTTGTAAATTATGTGAATGAGTTGAGATGTGGCATACTAAGATTTATCTTGATCGTTGAATTTGTCATCTATGGATAGTTGATGTAATTTGTGGAATAATATTTGTGTTATGAGTTGAGATCTTGAATTGTGATTGTGCTTGTGTTTGAGAAAGAAATGAAAGTCATGGTGGTGCACCCCATGGGAGATTCTACAAGGAGCCATAAGGGTGGAGAATTATATATGGAGCAATAAGGGTGGATGCAGCAGGAGCCGCAGGCAATGATCCAGTGGTACCCTGTACGACCCGGTTGGTAAGAGAAATCGTGTTATTATTTGATTTGGAATTACGTAATTGATTGAATGAAATTTGTATGTGTGATTAATCTTCTTGGTATTATGACTAATTCTAAATTGTGTATATTGTGAAATATGTTGGTTAATGAATAATTGGCACATGTTGACATTATGATGCATGACAACTATTTTTCATCGTAATGTAGTGTTGTCCTCTCACTGAGCACGTGGTTCGCTCATACCCTTTTATTAATATTTTCAGAGTTGACGGTTGAAAGTGGCCATTCACGCAAGGAGTAGCAGATTCTCAGTTTAAGACCCTATTTGAATTCGGGGTTAATTAAATTCTCATGTTGGTATATTTTGTTTTGTTGCTCTAGAGTTGTTCCGTGATCGTATAAGTAACCTAGGATTGGATTTTGGTTATTGTAAGTTGAGGAATAATCCATATGAATAACTTAATTATATTAAAGACTTGACTATAAATACTTTATTGAATTTAATTGTTAATGATGGAATGTGTAAAATATATTCATAGTAAGATGGTTATTTATATTTAGTTGCTCATGGATAATTAAGAGAAAGTTTTCCTTAGACGAAACCTGTTGTTATTGCCTATTTTGGAGCCTATGCATGTTGAATTGTTATTATAAGCTAGGTTCCGAGGTGAGGTTAGGCTCACTCTCGTGCCGGTCACGTGTCCTAGGTGGGACGTGATAATTATATAATACAATATATATATATATATATAATCTAAAAGATTGAGATCTTTTCATATTTAACCTAACATTTCCTTCAAGAATTTGAACAAATTCTCTTAAGCTTTTTGATTCTATCTTCTTGGGAGGTTGGATTTTTTTCAAATCCTAAGCGTCTGGAAAAGCAGCCATGATTTCATTATGCTTTAAGGGTTTAGATGTCATGATTATAGATTTTTAAAGATTAGCCTCCATCAGGATGGTTTCATTCTTGGGTGACTCTTTCTTAACAGAAATTCCTACACTGGTTTTTGAAATTTTATAATGAATTCTGAAGATAACGACGAGATTGTCCAATTCGTCATTAAAAATTTTTTCAGTAGTCTTAACATGTAATTGTAGAGTAGTTTCTACAATTCTTAACGTTTTCATATAATTTGGAAAACATTGAAAATAAATTGGACCATTACAGAGATTGGACTCTACTATACTTATAGTTGAGTCTTTGAACGAAATAGCATGCCTATCTTGTAATAGTAAGAGAACATGATGATTAATTCCTAACTTGTGCATAGGTTTAACCGCTATTAGGATTAATCCTATGTGTATAAAACCATATCCATCTCTTTTATGTTGAGCAATTTGATCTTTTTCTAGCAAATTTATTGAATCTTGCATAGTTCCTATCTTCTGGTAAATTCTATAGTCTTAACAATATCTTGAGTTTTAAAATTGAACGAAGAGTGTTTGTAAACTTCACTTGGCCTAACCCTAGGCATTTCCCAATTTCTTACCTTTCTTCAGCTTCTATTATTGAAATTTCAGCGTTGTTAACTTCATCTTGATCGGTATTACTATTATAGGTTGAACTAGTCGAGGGAAGACTGATTTCATTACTATTTCTATTAAAAAGTCGTCTTATTAACTCAGACATTTTTAAGAACTAATTTCTATAAATTCTTTTAGGTCGGTTAAGGTTTATTGAGACCACTTCCTATGGGAACACCCGCCTCTCTTTGGGCCTTACGGATTACCAACGCAATCATAAAGTTGACCAACACGTAACCCTTAACTTACTAAAAAAGATCTAAAGAAATAAAATCTTAAAATTTTCTAAGTTAACAAAGAGGGCTTCTTAATGAACTAGGCTTTGATACCAACATTAAAGTTTAATTACAGGAACTTTGTAGACTCTGACTACAAATCTGCAGTTAGTAATCAAGATCAAAACAATCTACGAGGAGTAGATTTTCAACCCAATATTCCTCAACCCATTTATGAACCTATTAACAACAAACCTTCAATAAACTACTCACCCATAAGATCTCAAATTCTAGTGTTAACAAAAGAATTTACAATAGATAAGCAATTCATGAAAGATTACAACAAACCTTCCAGAGAATGGTATTTTAAAACCTTATCAACTAAACAAGTTCAACAATGGAAAGAAAAATATTATAAATATTTAGAACAGCTCAAAGCAAATATTTTCTTTTTTACTTGGTTTAGTATGTACTGTTAAAACAATAATATTTCAAATCCTTTTATAGAAGATCCAAAAATGATCAACACCTATAGCAGAATAACTGTTGAATGGGATACAACTTTAGGTCAAAGAGTCATATTTGTTCATCCACCCTTAGAAAATCTGAAGATTTCAAAAGGAAGTACAGAATTAGAAGCTCACCGTTCAAAACAGTTGAAGGCAATGAAGATTAACCCAGTCAAAAGAAAGATGTTAAGAATATGGAATCTCAAAACAATTATACAAACCTAGCATTCAACATAATAGGTAAACAATTTGACAGAATAAAAAATATGGTCAATAACAAAACCTTAGAAACAAGCACCTCTTTTCAAAACAAAATTAGTTCATTTATTCCACAACAACCTCTATACAAAATTCTGACTCTAACTGGAGAAGAATTAAAATCAATAAATTTAGGTAAAATTTCTCAAAACTTAGTTGAAGAAATTACCAAAAGGTTAGATCAACTAAATGTTTCCAACAATAGATCAAAAGGTCCTCAGCTCAACACTATATCAAAAAACAGCAACTTAGAAAATGATCAAAATCTAAATAGAATTAAGTTTAGAAATCCAAGACCAATAACTATCCAGATACTCAATATGAAGAAAACACTTTAGTTACAGAAGCTAATTACTCAGGAGATTCAATAATAGAATGGAATATTGATGGTCACAGCGAGCATCAAATTTTAGGAATAATTCAAAATATGTCAATATGTGCTACTGCATACAGGATCAAAGATAATAATGAAAGAGATATAGTTACAATGATAACAACTAAATTCACTGGTCAATTAAAAGGTTGGTGAGATAATTATCTCACTGAAACCGATAGATCAACAATTAAATTTGTAGTTAGGCAAGAAGAGATAAATGGTCAATTAGTAGAAGTTCAAGATGGTGTAGCAGTGTTAATATATGCTTTAACAAAACACTTTGTAGGAAATCCTACAGATTTCCAGCAAAGGATAGCTAATCAATTGGTGAACCTCAGATGTCCAACGATGTCTGATTTTAGATGGTACAAAAATATATTCCTCACTAAGTTATATACAAGATCCGATAATACTACAGACTATTGGAAAGAAAGATTTTTAGGCAGTTTACCAAATTTGTTTGCAGAAAGAGTTAAAGAAAGTATCAAAAAATAATGCAACAATACAATACCTTATCAACACATGACCTTTGGAGAATTAATAAATTATGTTATAAATGAAGCTATTACGTTATGTAATGATATGAAGCTTGAATATAAGCTCAAAACTGAACTAAAAAATAGTCGTAGAGAGTTAGGAAATTTCTGTGATCAATATGGTATAGAAAAGATTCAAGCTCTCTCTTCAAAATATAAAAGACGTAGAAAGATAGAAAAACATAGGCAAGTCAGGAAGACATATCTTTGTTACCTTGACAAACTTATTAGATCGTTCCAAACAAACAAAACCCATCAAAATTCGAGGAAAGTTAGAAACCAAAGTTCAAAACATCATAGGCAAATCACCGATCGCAAACATATAGTTTATTTTAAATGCGGGAGGTATGGTCATATTTCAAAAACACTATCAGTTAAAGAAAAAGATCAACTTGTTTGAAATAGATGATAAATACAAACAAAGTCTAATGAGTATTTTGTTAGAAGATCAAAACTCTAAGTCAGATTATGACACAAAATGTGGTAGTAATCTAAATGAAATATATCAACTAGATCAACAAGATAGTTCATCACAAAGTTCAGAAATCTGAAGACAACAGTCATTCTTAAGATATAGGAATTTGGGATTGCAAAGACTGCTAAAAAACTAGCTGTTCAAAAGCCATTAATGTAATCAATAGAGATAAGATTCAAACTTTAGTTAAAATTATTGACAAAATAGATAATGAAAAAGTTAGAAAAGAATACTTGCTCAAAATTAAAGATATAATGGACTCAGAAGAACCTCAACCAAAATCAGAAGTTAAGTCTTACAATGTTCAAGAAATAATTAGTAGGTTACAAAATAACCCCTCAGAAGAAAAAATTACAATAAAAGAGTTAAAAGAAGAAATTAAGATTATTAAAGAAGAAATTCAACTGTTAAAACAAAAGGATATGGATTTATCCTTAGATATCCTAAGTCTAATGGCTAATAGAGATGTTAGGCAAAACAATAATCAAGAAGAAAACGAAGAAAGCAGTTCAAAACCTAGTGATAATTATTTAAATATTATCTCTAGAATTCAAGTTCAAAAATGGTACTGTCAAGTCACCTTAACTATCAACAAAAATTATAGTATAAAAATGATCATTCTGAAGGACTCAGGAACCGATCTAAATTATGTTCAATAAGGGATAATCCCTACTCAATACTATGGAAAAACCACTAAAGCCTCAGCGGTGCAGGTGGTAATCAATTACCCATTAGGTACAAATTGTCAAATGCCAAGACATATAAACAAGGCATCTGTTTCAATACAACTTTTGTTTTAGTTAGGGATTTAAATGAACCCATGATTCTAGGAACACTTTTTCTAACTTTAATTTACCCCTTTAAAGTTTCAGAATTAGGTATTTCAACAAAGGTTTCAAGAATTTGTTTTTGAATTTCTAAATCCTTCAAAAACCAAAGATGTTAATTTGCTCAAATCTTAACAGTCTCAAAAATAAATTTAATCTCTAGAAAATAGAATCTGATCAAAATATTAAATAAAGAAATTCATTTCAAAAAGATAGAAGAACAGGTAGAAAAAACTCCAGTTAATGATAGAATAACCATTGTTCAACAAAAATTTGAAAAAGAAATATTTTCAGAATGCCCAAATGCATTTTGGGATAGGAAAAAACATATAGTTTCTTTATCCTATGAGCCAAGCTTCATAGAAGATAAAATCCCAACAAAAGTTAGGCCCATCCAGATGATCAAAGAAACTCTAGAATATTGGAAAAAAGAGATTCAAGACTTGTTAAGTAAAAAGTTAATTAGGGCTAGTAAATCTCCTTGGAGTTGCTCAGCTTTTTATATTCAAAATCAAGTAGAAATAGAGCAAGGAGCCCCTCGCATGGTCATTAACTATAAACTCCTCAACAAAGTGTTAAGATGGATTAGGTATCCTATTCCTGATAGAGGAAATCTAATCTCACGAGTTCAACAAGCTTCTTTGTTTTCAAAATTTGATATGAAATCAGGTTATTACCAAATTCAAATAGCAGAACCTGATAGGTACAAAACGGCCTTTATCATTCACTTTGGTCATTACGAATGGAATGTAATGCCATTCGGTCTCAAAAATGCACTCTCCGAGTTTCAAAATATCATGAATGATATCTTTAATCCTTACACCTAGTTTATCATAGTTTATATAGATGATATTTTAGTTTTTTCTAAATCAATAGAACAACACTTTGAACACCTTGATCAATTTTATGGAATTGTTAAAAAAAATGGTCTAGTAATTTTTGCTAAAAAGATAAAATTATTCCAAACAAAAATTAGATTTCTAGGATACGATATCCATCAAGGAATGATCAAACCCATCCATAGATCCATAGAATTTGCTAATAAATTTTCAGATGAAATAACTAATAAGAACTAGTTGCAAAGATTCTTAGGATGTCTCAATTATGTTGTAGAATTTGTTTCAAATTGACGAATAATTTGCAAACCTTTATACCAAAGGTTAAGAAAAGAAAGCACCGCTTGGGATAGTTCAATGACTGAAGTAGTCAAAATCCTAAAAACTAAGGTCAAAACTCTACCCTGTTTAAGAATTCCAGATCAAGACACCTTCATGATAGTCGAGACAGACGCCTCTAACTTGGGAAATGGGGGTATACTCAAACAAAAACCAAAAAATAGTGATAATGAACAAGTAGTAAAATGCTACTCAGGAACTTGGACAAATGCTCAAGAAAATTATTCAATGATCAAAAAAGAAATTTTATCTATAGTGTTAAATATCACAAAATTTCAAAAAGAAGTGTTCAACAAACATTTTCTTTTAAAAATGGATTGTAAATTTGCTAAAAATGTTTGGAAAAAGATGTTCAAAATCTATTTTCAAAATTTATTTTTGCCCGATGGTAATCAATACTTTCTTGCTTTGATTTTGAAATTCAACACATTAAAGGAAAAGAAAATGCTTTACTAGACTTTTTTACAGGAGAATTCTTGCAGGGAAAAACAAAGCATGGACAAGCAAAAATCAAAGGAAGTAAGTAGAGATCAATACGGATCTCCATTGGGTCTAGCAATATCACCAATACTAGTAACACCATTCAACTTATGCCCTTCAGGCAGTGGTCCTCGACCATAAGGAATTAGAGGCATTTGGCCTCCTTTTGGTTCAATATCTTCTTCAAACCGTTTTATTCCTTTAACCTATGATCAAGCTTTAACCATACCCTTTTCTTCCAAGCAAATTACACCTATTCAAACATCCAAAATGGTTTCTCTCACACCAGCCAAATCATATGTTCAAAATATTTCTCGAAAAGACAAATATATTACAAAAGACTATAATGTTCCAGTCATTGCCATTGAACCCAAATGGCTTCAAGATCCAAATATTACTCCTCGAGAGGTAGCCCAAAAGGCCCTTGTTGAAGGTAGGCATTGTAATACCCGTTAATTTCAGAATATAATTCGCTTAAGAGTATTTTAGAATTTTACAACGTTACTTTAGTTATTTATTTTGGTCATATTTAATTTTCATATTTAATTATTCTCTTTGAATATTATTTATGAAAATTGAGTTAAATGACTGGACTAAATATTTGCACAATGTGGGATATATTCTAAGAATAGTGAAATTCATGGAAAAGTGGTTTCAGAATGGTCAATTAGTCCATTTATTGTAAATTGACTGGATGGGTTTGGATGTTGGGTTATGGATACCCATGGGTTATTGAATAACCCATTAGAAATATTTAATATAAAGTTTCAATAGTACCCCCTTATTTTCTTCTCACGATCGAAGCAGCTGAAGTGAATAGTGAATTCACTTTCTCTCGTTTCTTCATCCTCTTCTCAAATCCTTTCCTTGATCTTCACAAGTTCGATTATTTGTTCGGTTCAAAAGCTTTGTAAGGATCAAATGTAAGCTTTAATCCGATTATTTTCCTTAAATTTCAGTTTATGTAGAAGATCAGGGGAGGTTTTGTTCTTGAAGATTTTAATGATAATTCATGAATCTCAGTTGTTTTAGAAGTTATATTTGAGTTATAATCGGTTAAAAGAGTTGAAATTCTGGTTTTGAAACAAGAAAGGAAAGGATGAATTTTTGAAAGATTTTTCTGCAAAAATTCGAGTTACTGTAGCGACCAGAAATTTCGAAACAAAATCTGAAAAATTTTCTTCGGGTTACTGTAGCAGTACTGTAGTGTCGGCAGTCAACGGTACTGTAGCGAACCGACACTGTAGCAAACCGTACTGTAGCAACCCGTTACTGTAGCAGTCAGAAAATTTTACGTATTTTATTGATTTTGTTTCCTTTCTTATGATTCCTTGTAATATATTTTACTAGGAAATTTTCCTACACAAATTCTAGTGTGGAACAAGGTAAACTTGGGCAAACATCAAGGTGAGTGAATAACCTTGCTCAGCTAATTTGATATTACTAGTCAAAGTACAATATAAGTCCCATTTACAATATTATTTGGATAATAAGCAATTAATTTTTCATATGGGAGTATATGATGATCAATAGAAATAAGAGTATGTAGAAATTATTTATTTCATGACAATTGTACTGTGTGATGAATTCTCACTATCTTATTAATGAGTAAAGATCTACGGGATCTAATACACGAGTGTGAAAGGGTTAAAGTCCCATTGTATATCTAAGAAATCATATACACGAGTTTGAAAGGGTTAGAGTCCCATACTACTCAGTGCATATCTATGAAATCTATACACGAGTTGAAAGGGTTAAAGTCCCATACTACTCGGTGTATACCTATGAGATCTTATTCACGAGTTTGAAAGGGTTAGAGTCCCATACTACTCGGTGTATATCTATGAAATCTTATTCATGAGTTTGAAAGGGTTAGAGTCCCATACTACTCGATGTATAAGACAATTAATTATATGAGTAAATGTGGTATTTGTACTTTTGATATTTCATATAGTACAGTTATTTACTTACTGAGTTTTTAAATAAACTCACACTCCCTATGATTATTTTTTTTCAGATACAGAAAACAAAGAACAAGAGTATCCGTTTGAAGAATAGAAGCCCCTTGGAATTATCCTCTATTTCTGTCTGGTGGGATACCAGTACTTATTAATGTGGATACTAGGAACGCTCTGTACTTACTATAGGTCTCCTAGGCTTGCGATGAGATAGAAATATCAGACTATGTATGTCTATATTTGCTTATCAGATAAATATAATTCTGTAGTGTGGAATGAATGATTAAGGTTGAATGTAAAACCTTACAGAATATATGTAAATAATGTATGTTTGAGAATTTTATCAAAGAAGTAGTATCTTTTCACATGCTCAATTTTTGGGATGTGACAAATTTGGTATCAGAGGAAAGGTTTTATAGGTCCCCTATAGAGTACAGAGCAAAGTGATCTTTGTGGGCCCTTCCCTATTGTCATGAGCCGCGGCATGACCATAGGATTAGGTTCCATAAAAGACCTTGTAGAGTATAACGTCATTTTATAGATAACTTCTCAGTGGGGCTAGTAAGTGATATTTTGTTTATGTCTGAAAATTGTTTGTTATGTGTGTAGATCTGTGACAGATCAATGTCAGAAGGATCTTCTAATAATAATGAGCATATGGGTCCAAGGAGGGCCATAAATCCACCAGTACATGTGCAAGATGATCCTAACCGTGGTGATAGTTTACATGCTCAAAGTACTGAGGGCGCAACTAGTGAGCAAGCAAGAAGAGTCGAACCTGATGCTCACGTCGGTAATGCAACTATTGCACATGTGATTCATTTGATGAATGAACGATTTGACCGATTTGAGGCTGAAATGAGAGGTCGAGCTGCACAAGCTAACCTGCCAGTGGATCCTCCTATTGTTGAAGCTGAAAATGTACCACCAGCTCCGTTAGCGGGAGGAGTTAATGTAAGAGAGGTAAGAATGTCTGAATTCCAGAAAATGAGGCCTTCTACTTTTTCAGGGGAAGATCCCAAAGAGGACCCACAGTGTTTCCTTGAAGATTGTGAAGCAATCTGTGATGCTATAGGGTGTTCTCCTACTCAAAAGGTAGAATTCACTTCCTTTCAGTTAAAAGGTAGGGCTGGTAAATGGTGGAGGAACTGGAAGAAAGCTAGAATTCAAGGCGCACCGCCAGTTATGTGGACAGAATTTTACAGATTGGTTATGGATGAATTTCTTAGGGCAAGTGAACGATCATCCAGGGCCAGAGATTTTCTGTATCTACGGCAGGGAACCATGACTGTTGACGAGTATTCAGCTCAGTTTGTTAAATTATCTGAATATGCCCCTGAAATCATTCCTTCTGAAAGGAAGAAAATAGAAAAGTTTGTGTAAGGGCTTCGTGATGCCTTATATGATCAAGTGGGTTCTAATATGAACGATTACTCTTCGTACTCAGAGGCTGTTGATGTGGCCCGAAGAATGGAAAAGAGGTCAAAGAATAAAGAAGAATATCGTCAAAAGAAGAAAGCTAGATATAGAAGATCTTTTGATCAAGGGGAAGACTCAGGGACTTTGAAACCCTTTACTGCATCACAACATGCTCCAGCCACTCCTACTAAGTCATCTTATTCTACAGCCAGTGTGGCTAAGCCTCGTTCAGAGAGCAGGGGTGGCTTTAGCTCTTCTAGTAGAGGAGGTACTCAAGGTAGAAAGGAAAAACCTCAATGTCCTGAATGTGGAAAGTTTCACTTCGGAGAATGCAGGTTAAACACTGTTGGTACAGGTTGTTTTAACTGTGGACAAAAAGGACATTTTATAAGGGAGTGCCCCCAGCTCATGACAAGACCAGGTCAAGGGTCTATTTTGCCACCTCGACCACAATCTATTACTCAAACACCAACCCCTTCAATAGGGGGTAGTATGGGAAGAGGTTCTGGAAGAGGCCAAGGTGACCGTGGAAAACAAGCTGTTGGCAGAGGAAATGCAAGAGTATATGCTCTAACCCGACAGGATGGTCAAACATCCAATGCTGTAGTTACAGGTATATTATCTGTTAATACTTTTGCTGCACGTATTTTGTTTGACCCCGGTTCTACTCACTCATATGTGTCGCCCCTATTTGCCAAGAGATTTGCATTTGATTCGATTATTCTTAAAGAACCATTCTTGGTTTCCACACCGATGAGAGAGACTTTGATGGTTAAAACATGTTATCGTTCTTGTAAAATAATCGTTGGAGGCACGGAAACTAAGATAGATCTTATGGTTCTCAATATGTTAGATTTTGATGTGATTTTAGGGATGGACTGGCTATCTTCTTGTCATGCTACTATAAATTGTCGTGACAAAGTTATTTCCTTTAATATGCCGGGGAGGAGTAATTTTGTGTTTCAAGGAGATCGAGGTGATGTACCTTGCAACATGAGATCTATGTTAAGTGCCCAGCGTATGTTGCGAAAGGGATGTCAGGGATTTCTAGCTTTTATCAAAGATTTAGAAAAGAAAGAACAGAAGTTAGAAGACATTCATGTGGTTAATGAATTCCCAGATGTGTTCCCAGAAGATTTACCTGGATTACCGCCAGAAAGAGATATTAAGTTCAGTATTGATTTGGTCCCAGACACAAGACCAATTTCTATTCCACCTTATCGTATGGCTCCTGTTGAGCTAAAAGAACTCAAAGAACAATTGGAAGATTTGTTAAACAAAGGGTTCATTCGCCCAAGTTTTTCACCTTGGGGTGCTCCTGTTCTTTTTGTGAAAAAGAAAGATGGTTCTATGAGATTATGTATAAATTATCGTCAGCTAAATAAAGTCACAGTGAAGAATAAGTATCCTTTATCAAGGATAGATGATTTGTTTGATTAGCTTCAAGGAGCAAAATACTTCTCAAAGATTGATCTAAGGTCTGGATATCATTAGTTACGAATTAAGAGTGATGATATACCTAAGACTGCTTTTCGTACACGGTATGGACATTATGAGTTTCTTGTGATGTCTTTTGGGTTGACAAATGCACCAGCAGCATTTATGGATTTAATGAACAGAGTGTTCAAATCATTCCTTGATAAGTTTGTAATTGTATTTATTGATGATATTTTGGTGTATTCAAAGAGTCATGAAGAACATACTGAACATTTGAGAATAGTGCTTCAGACTTTGAGAGAGCATCAGTTGTACGCAAAGCTCTCAAAATGTGAATTCTGGATGAGTCATGTAACATTTTTGGGACATGTTATTTCCCAAGAAGGTATTCATGTAGATCCAAGTAAAATTGAAGTAGTAAAACAATGGCCTCGACCAACAACTGTGTCTGAAGTACGTAGTTTTCTTGGCTTAGCAGGGTATTACCGTCGCTTTGTCAAAGATTTCTCTAAGACAGCTTTCCCATTAAATAAGTTAACCCGAAAGAATATTAAATACATTTGGGATGATTCATGTGAGCAAAGTTTCACCCAATTGAAAGAGTGTTTAACTTCTGCACCAGTCTTAATCCTACCATCAGGACCAGGGGGTTACTCTGTATTCTGTGATGCCTCAAAGATAGGCTCAGGATGTGTGTTGATGCAACATGGTAAAGTCATAGCTTATGGCTCACGTCAGCTTAAAAAGCATGAATTGAATTACCCCACTCATGATTTGGAAATGGCAGCTGTAGTGTTTGCCCTAAAGATTTGGAGACATTACTTGTATGGGGAGACTTGTCAAATTTTTACAGATCACAAAAGCATTAAGTACATTTTTGAGCAGAGAGATCTCAATCTAAGGCAACGAAGGTGGATGGAACTTCTGAAAGATTATGATTGTACCATCCTTTACCATCCAGGTAAAGCAAATGTAGTGTCTGATGCTCTAAGTCGAAAGTCTATGGGAAGTTTAGCTCACATTGCCACTATAAGGAGGTCTCTAATACATGAACTACAAGAATTGGAAGCTGATGGAGTATTCTTTGAGATCACTGACTCAGGTACATTTCTAGCTCATTTAACAGTAAGATCATCCCTTGTTGAAAAAGTAAAAGCAACTTTAGAAAATGACATTGATATGGTCAAAATCAGAGATAAGGCAAGGCAAGGTCTAGCACCAAGTTTCTTGGTAGATGAAGAAGGAGTCTTATGGTTTAATGGGAGACTCTGTGTCCCCAACATTGAATCTTTGAAACATGAAATCTTAATGGAAGCTCATGGTTCGCCCTACGTTGTACATCCTGGTGCTGTGAAAATGTATCAGGACTTGAAACAAGTTTACTGGTGGGAGGACATGAAGCGAGACGTGACTGACTTTGTAGCTCGATGTTTGACTTGTCAGCAAGTTCAAGCTGAACATCGACGACCATCTGGATTGATGCAAAAACTAGATATTCCCGAATGGAAGTGGGAAAGGATCACTATGGATTTTGTGGTAGGTTTACCTCGGTCAACAAAAGGAAATGACTCAATATGGGTCATAGTGGATCGACTTACTAAGTCAGCACATTTTCTTCCTGTTCATACCACTTTCAGTGTAGCAAAACTTGCTCGAATTTATGTTAAAGAAATAGTGAAACTTCATGGTGTACCAATATCCATTATATCAGATCGAGGACCTCAGTTTACTTCTCGGTTCTGGAAAGTCTTTCAAGAGGCTTTGGGTACCAAAGTGAATCTTAGCACAGCATTCCATCCTCAGATTGATGGACAGTCCGAAAGGATAATTCAGACTTTAGAGGATAATTCAGACTTTAGAGGATATGCTAAGAGCTTGTGTGATGGATTTCAGTAGAAGTTGGGAAGATCATTTGTCTCTTATTGAATTTGATTATAACAACAGTTACCAAGCCAGTATTCAGATGGCACCTTTTGAGGCTTTATATGGGAGACGGTGTCGATCTCCTATAGGTTGGTTTGAACTTGGTGAAACCAAAATATTTGGACCTGAGATGATACACGAAGATATAAATAAAGTTAAACTGATCAGAGAGAAGTTGTTAACTGCTCAGAGTAGATAGAAGTCTTATGCGGACAACCGACGACATGATCTTGAATTTGCAATAGGTGATATGGTTTTCTTACGAATCTCACCTATGAAGGGAGTAATGAGATTCGGGAAGAAAGGCAAGCTTAGTCCGAGGTATGTTGGCCCATATGAGGTTGTAGACAGAGTGGGTAATGTGGCATATCGCCTAGACCTACCTTCCGACCTAGAGGGAGTTCATCCAATATTTCATGTGTCCATGCTACGGAAATATCTTCCTGATCCTTCTCATGTCATTCAACCCCAAGAAGTTCATTTTGATGAAACTCTCACCTACGAAGAGGTACCAGTAGCTATCCTTGATAGAAAAGTCAAAAAATTGCGTACCAAAGAAATTCCTACTGTCAAGGTTCTTTGGAGAAATCATTCTCGCGAGGAAGCTACGTGGGAAGCAGAAGATGAGATGTGGAGAAACTATCCACATTTATTTGAAACTTGAGATAAGATTTTAATTCGGAGGACCGAATTCTTTTAAGGGGGTAGAATGTAATACCCGTTAATTTCAGAATATAATTCGCTTAAGAGTATTTTAGAATTTTACAACGTTACTTTAGTTATTTATTTTGGTCATATTTAATTTTCATATTTAATTATTCTCTTTGAATATTATTTATGAAAATTGAGTTAAATGACTGGACTAAATATTTGCACAATGTGGGATATATTCTAAGAATGGTGAAATTCATGGAAAAGTGGTTTCAGAATGGTCAATTAGTCTATTTATTGTAAATTGACTGGATGGGTTTGGATGTTGGGTTATGGATACCCATGGGTTATTGAATAACCCATTAGAAATATTTAATATAAAGTTTCAATAGTACCCCCCTTATTTTCTTCTCACGATCGAAGCAGCTGAAGTGAATAGTGAATTCACTTTCTCTCGTTTCTTCATCCTCTTTTCAAATCCTTTCCTTGATCTTCACAAGTTCGATTATTTGTTCAGTTCAAAAGCTTTGTAAGGATCAAAGGTAAGCTTTAATCCGATTATTTTCCTTAAATTTCAGTTTATGTAGAAGATCAGAGGAGGTTTTGTTCTTGAAGATTTTAATGATAATTCATGAATCTCAGTTGTTTTAGAAGTTATATTTGAGTTATAATCGGTTAAAAGAGTTGAAATTCTGGTTTTGAAACAAGAAAGGAAAGGATGAATTTTTGAAAGATTTTTCTGCAAAAATTCGAGTTACTGTAGCGACAGAAATTTCGAAACAAAATCTGAAAAATTTTCTTCGGGTTACTGTAGCAGTACTGTAGTGTCGGCAGTCAATGGTACTGTAGCAGTCAACGTTACTGTAGCGAACCGTTACTGTAGCGAACTGACACTGTAGCAAACAGTTACTGTAGCAAACAGTACTGTAGCAACCCATTACTGTAGCAGTCAGAAAATTTTACGTATTTTCTTGATTTTGTTTCCTTTCTTATGATTCCTTGTAATATATTTTACTAGGAAATTTTCCTACACAAATTCTAGTGTGGAACAAGGTAAACTTGGGCAAACATCAAGGTGAGTGAATAACCTTGCTCAGCTAATTTGATATTACTAGTCAAAGTACAATATAAGTCCCATTTACAATATTATTTGGATAATAAGCAATTAATTTTTCATATGGGAGTATATGATGATCAATAGAAATAAGAGTATGTAGAAATTATTTATTTCATGACAATTGTACTGTGTGATGAATTCTCACTATCTTATTAATAAGTAAAGATCTACGGGATCTAATACACGAGTGTGAAAGGGTTAAAGTCCCATACTACTCGGTGTATATCTAAGAAATCTTATACACGAGTTTGAAAGGGTTAGAGTCCCATACTACTCAGTGCATATCTATGAAATCTATACACGAGTTGAAAGGGTTAAAGTCCCATACTACTCGGTGTATACCTATGAGATCTTATTTACGAGTTTGAAAGGGTTAGAGTCCCATACTACTCGGTGTATATCTATGAAATCTTATTCATGAGTTTGAAAGGGTTAGAGTCCCATACTACTCGATGTATAAGACAATTAATTATATGAGTAAATGTGGTATTTGTACTTTTGATATTTCATATAGTACAGTTATTTACTTACTGAGTTTTTAAATAAACTCACACTCCCTATGATTATTTTTTTTCAGATACAGAAAACAAAGAACAAGAGTATCCGTTTGAAGAATAGAAGCCCCTTGGAATTATCCTCTATTTCTGTCTGGTGGGATACCAGTACTTATTAATGTGGATACTAGGAACGCTCTGTACTTACTATAGGTCTCCTAGGCTTGCGATGAGATAGAAATATCAGACTATGTATGTCTATATTTGCTTATCAGATGAATATAATTCTGTAGTGTGGAATGAATGATTAAGGTTGAATGTAAAACCTTACAGAATATATGTAAATAATGTATGTTTGAGAATTTTATCAAAGAAGTAGTATTTTTTCACATGCTCAATTTTTGGGATGTGACAGGCATTACCTTCAATCCAATCCAGACAAATCTTGAGTATTCTATGAGTTCATATTAGTTGACAACAATTCTATAACTTTGACTTATGAATACAATTCTCAAAATCCCTCCAAAATTCAATACTCAAAGTTCAAAATCAACCATGTTCTAACCTTAACTCAATGGAATCAAGCTCCACACACCGATAAAACTCTTTCCAGATAGTTCAAACCTCAAACCTATAATTACTGGGATTATAGAGTAGCATGGTACAATACATTGCTCATCCGTCCATTTTCACACTCTTGGTTCATATGGTTCAATAAAGATTAAAAAGAATTCCCAGCCTGGTTCTCAGAATGGTTTTACTTCTTTGGACCAACTCAAGAATTCCTTCCTCAATATGCTAAAGAATCTTATCAACATTTTTTAGTTCAAACACAATTTTCTTCTGGTATAAATTTGTTACAATTTTTTACAAACTTCGGAACACCATGGATCATGACATGGGACTATGATTTCAAGACCAAAACCCTTTCTAGATATCCTCTTTATCTATCCAGAATTTCAACATCAAATGGTGGTCATCATACAATCCCAATTTGTTAAATAAAAAAGCTGTTGAAAAATGGCTTGCTCAAAACCCTTATCTTCAAAATATGAATGTTCAACAACAATTTCCATTCTTAGCTTCAAAATCTCAGATAATGGCAGAACTTGACACTGCTCAAACAGAAGAAGAGTTTAACCAATTACTCTGAGTTCTCACTGACAAAGCCCCCAAAGAGAAGGCTCCGTCAGTAGGTTCAAATCCTGAAGTTCAAAGTCCGTTCCAAAATGAAGACAACTATTTCAACATCAATTTAGCTAACCTTGGTCAACTTTGACCATGGTTTAGTTAAATCGTCGGCATGTGAAGACAAAAGCACAAGCCAGCTCAACAACTTTTCTTTTAGTCAGAAAAAAGATGCTTAATAAGTGGCAGACAAAACTTTTGAAAAAGAATCGTCGGCACAAAAACGACAGAGAAACTTTTAAAAAAGAAGCTGCCCTCGTGATCAACTTTTCAGATTTCAGCCAAGTTCAAATCGGCGGACTCCAGAGCCTCTGAAATCCATGGACTTCAAGCATGCTCAAATCCAGCCTCTTAGTTCTATAAATAGAGCGGTAGTTCAATTGTATAGGCAGAACATATAGAGTGAAAAATAAAGAGACTCTAAACTTTCCTCTGTAATCACTTCTGCATTTCAAAAATCTGCTCTTCAATACTCGTAAGTTTGTTAATAATTTAATATGAGAATTACTTTACATCATTATGTTCCTATTCCTTTTACTGATCTAATGCTCAATCTTACTTTCGAATATTTTGTTTATTTTAATGTTTCAAGAATTTATATTGTTAATCAAAATGTTTCATTAGATTTTCAAGACGCTATACTAAGTAGCAATTTTTAAATTTGAATATATGTATGGTAATAACTCTGATCAAAATTAAATTTTTATATTATTAAATTTGTTGAATAAATCCGGGCGAATTTTGGTATATATATATATATATATATATATATATAAGTGGCTTGAAAGTTGTTTTGTAAATTGTGTGGCTCAAGGTGCTAATTTTAAAAATTTGAGGCAGTAATTTGAAAATTTTCAAGTTGGTGAAAAATTTAAACGCACTTTATAAATTTTTCACTGAAAATTAAAATATTTATTGTTCCTGTCTAAATTGTGTGTGGCTCGACATTTCCACTGTCGAGCTACACAATTCTTAATGTGGCTTGATAGTTCCTATGTCCAGCAACACATAATTATTATTGTCAACATAATAAAATCATATAAAAATTATTTTAAAATATTCATTTATTCATTAATAATAAAAAATATTGTAACTATCTATTTTACTAATAATAATTTTATATGTATAAAAAAAATTAGATATATCTAACTTATCTTTATTTAACAATTATTTCTCTTTCTCTGTTTAATTTTTTTTTCAATTGATCCCACTTATATAACAAAAATGTAGATTGTTAGTGTCTCGACATAACCATATCAAACCACAAATATATATAATTAAATATATAATAGAGATAATATAGATAATATATCTATATATATATATATATATATAAAATATACATACATATATATATATATATATATGATATGGAGGCTCAAGAGTAATATATATGCCTATATATATAATTATATATTGTATAATATATATTAAATATACTTATTTTTGTATTATATAATATAATATTATATATATATATATATATAATGTCAAGCTTTCACACTTATATATGTAATATATGTTTATACAAGTGGCTATATGTTTATACAGTTGACTCGATAGGAGAATTGTCGAGTCATAGCAATGTTGTGGCTTGACAGGAAAACTGTCGAGCCAGATTAATAACTGTATATAAAAATTTTATCCTGTGAGAAATTGGGATAAGGTGCAAATTTTTAAAAATTTGAGGCGCTGTTTTGAAAAGTTTCAAGCACGAATTGGTGAAAAATTAAGACATAATTTACAAATTGTTTTCACTAAAATTTAAAATATTCATTGCCATGTAGAAGTGTGGCTCGACATGTCCTATGTCGAGCCACACAATTAATTTTATGTCGAGCCACACAGTATTCTTATTTTCAATTATAAAAAAATTTCTTTTAAAATATTTATTCTTTTATGAATAATAAAAAATATTGTAAATATTTATTTAAATAATAACAATTTTATTTATTTGTATATAAAAAAAGTAAATAAAAAGTCCCTGACTGAAGAAAATCAGATAAGGCACGAATTGTTGTCAATTGAAGCATGACTTTGTAAAAATTTTGAGGTGTAAATTGGTGAAAAATTAAGCGTGCTTTTCAAATCTTATATTCAAAATATTCATTTTTAGTATTATATAATAATTCTTCTACAACTTTTTACGAACTCTTCTATTCTTTTCCTTTCTTCTCTTCTGCTTTTGTCTTCTCTTCATTTCTTCTTCTTTTTTTGTGCTCTACCAATTATTTTCATTTTTTGTGCCAGTTCCTTTTGCTATGAGCCAGAGTTTTTTCTGCGAGCTAGTTCAGTTCTTCTATGATTTCTCTTTATCTTCTGTTCAATAGGTAAGGCAAAACAAAATATATTCTTTTGCCTGTTCTTCTTCTTTTTTTTTTTTAAACATCATTTGACACTTTTGATATTGCGGAGAATAATCTTTTGTTTTTATATTGTAGAGAATGAAACATTAATTTCATTTCTTTCTTAATCCATTCAACCACCCAAGTAATCAATTAATGGATATTTTAATATATTTGTCTTCATTTTCTTCTTCTTTACGCTAGGATATTAATTCCTTTTGTTTAACATCTATTCAGGGGACTCTTCTTCAGTAGCTTAATAGCAGTCTTGATGAAGATTAAATGACAAAGACGAAAATTAAATTAATTGACATGAAAATATCACATTATATAAGATGACCAAAATGTAGATGATTTCATTTAAAAATCCGATAATTTCTATAAAAAATATGATTATATTCATTATGGAAAATAAAGAATTGACATAATAAAAATCTGTAAATTTTTCTTTTTTTTTATAATAATAAAATTATATTGTCTTAGTATATTGTAAGATAAAAATTTCATTACCATCAAATTTACTTAAGTTATTTTTTAATAAAATTTAATATTTTATTTGCAACATATAAACAAAATCAATTGATATAAAATATAAATGAATTGATATTAATTTTAAAGCCTGAAACAAAAACTCAAGTGTGGTTCGATAGGCCCAAATATATATATATATATATATATATATATATATATATATATATATATATATATTTGGGTGGCTGCATTGAACAGCCGTCAAGCCACTGAAATATTTCGTGAAGCAGCATGTCTAACAACCTATCTAACAGATGCGTGGTCGGTCGGGGTGAGTTATTGAATGTAAATTTCTGACTGAAATTTAGTAGCAAATCTTTAGTAAGATTTGTTTTTAGTAGGAAGTCAATAAAAAACAATTTTAGTGACTAGTCTATTTCCAACTGAAATTTTTCAGTAGAAAAGCAATAGGAATTTGATATTTTCTACTAAAATTCTCTATCTTTCTTTTGAATTGGCTGTCAGAAATTGGCTTCATTGTTGTAGTGTAGATAATATAAGTCTTGCTTCAATTTGTGTGGTTATCTGCAATGCTGCTTCCTTTTTCTCAATAGTCTTCTTTCTTCTTCTTGAAGAGCCATAAAAATTTTCACATGGAAATGCTAAGAATTTACTTCATGCTCAAAGCTTTCAAATGATTCAGTGTACACCAAATTAGATTATTCTGACTTCGTCCTTTTCCTTCTTAATTCATCATCAATTAGTAATATTGCTTTCTTTTCTTTCTTTCCACCTTTTGTATTTTTAAATTTCTATCAGAGGATTTAGGTTCCTATTTTGCATTGCCAACAACCAGCTTGCATTTTCAGTTTTCTAGCCTCTAACTTAATATGGAAGTTCGATGACTTCCTTTTTATGCTATATATAATTCTTTGGATCATCTTTACTACACTTCCGCACTCAAAATGAGACACCTTGATCCTCCTTAAAAGGAAGAACCGAAGAAAGAATTGAATTTTAAATGAAAACCAATTTTTCACTAGATGCCACAAAAAAATAATTATTAAAACAGAACTTTGAAAATTCCGTTATATTTTAAATGATAAAACTCAATCTGTACAAAATGGGTTCAAGAGTCAATTATGCATGGAAAAAAGCATTAAGCAATAGATGATGATGATAGATCGAAAGCAAGGGAAGTAGATGAATATGGCTGGATGCAATACATACACAGACAACCTATACTTTTCTCGTGCATGTATGCCAGGGCCAATGGTGCAACGCACCGTTTCGACATTGATCCAAATTAAACGGTGCGTTTGCACCCTCCACTTTTTATTTTTGTAGGAAAGAGACAATTTAGGAATTTAGTTCCAGGATACATCATTCTGGAAATTCTTATTCACTTTTGGTGTATTTGGGAAAATGTGTATTATTTTATGTTTGTTACTATTATTATTACTTAGCAAAGTTTGTTTTGGGAAATATTTTTCAAAACGCATTATTTTGAGAAATAGTTTTTCAGAATGCACGACTTAAAAATGTTTTATTTTTATTTCTTATTTTATTTTTGTTTAAAACTTTTCTGTTTATTTTCAATCTAAAAGTAATTAATAATAATCCTTCTTTATTCTTAGAACCAAACTCATTTATCTGAAAAGTTTTAAATTGGGACTTGCCTACATAAGTCTATTCATATAAACTTAAGTAGACTCAGACCTTTTGAAATATCTTTAAAAGTTCAGAATAAACCTAAATCCAAACAGATGATTTTGTAAGTATTTATAAAGTTTGAGTATTTTTTTTTCGGTTTCTTGATTAAGTGTATTTATCTACCTGTAATAAGTTTTAGTGTTCCTCTTGATTTTTTTTATTACTTTATTATTGGTATAGACTCAGCAACTCAATCTTTCCTTGTTTGCTAGATCAAAGTTGGAAATTGTTGATGACTTAGAGCATTTAAAGTGGTGAACTTTATTAGGTTCTTATTGTAGATCTCATAGTGCCACATCAGTTTAAGCAACTCTCAACTCCAGTGATAATACTTTTTAAGAACTTACAAATAGATCCCACAATCAACTCTTCATTACTTTAGCATTTATTACTCTCTACTAACTCCACTAACATTTATTGTGAGTTGATTATTTATTACTTTTTGTATAAGAAATATTTCTTATATAAAAATTGTTCTTATGCGTGGTAGCCAACTTAACAAACTACAGTAGTGAATCGAAATAAGAATTGGTTCTTAAATCTAAAAACCCCTTCAAAATCACTACTTTAGATGCTCTTACAGAGCCACCAAGACCCATGTTTCCTTAATTGAAGTCAGTTGTGTTCCAATTGATTACGTCACTCGGTCACTCCTCTTGACCAGAAATTGACAATATTTTAAGTCCTGGTGATAAAAATTGAGTTGGGAAATTTGGTGACCAGATTCACTTCTGTACTTGGAGCCTCTTGAATAGATACTAGTCGTCCATTGCAGCTCATCGTACATGCCTTTTAAGCCACATAGTGAGTGGTGATAGACGACCAAGATCTGCCAAAAAGGCTCATGTATTGGAGCGGATCCACGAGTAGAGATTTGTAATAATATCAACCAAAAAAGAAAATAGATTTAAATTTCCAGCCAATTTTTCATAAATTACAAATATAAAAAATATGCAGCCAAAAATCTTATGGTATGTTTAGTTGCTAGAATTGAATTAGAGAATATGAATGGGAGTGGAAAAGGACAACATTCTTGCTAGAATCCTCGTTTGTTAGCTCATGTGAGGGAAGGGCATTTCCTTGTTCATAAGAAGCCATTTTACCATGATACCCTAATAAAAATTAAAAAAAAAATACATTCCTATCCTATTAATGCAAAATGTTTTATATATCTCAATATATTAAATATTAAATTTAAAAAATAGTTAATATGTTATTGTGTAATATATTAAAAAAAATATTGTATATTCATCATCTTATAATTAAGACTAATAAAATTATGAATGCTCTGTTAGGGTTACTTTGTTTTCGAAGACAAAAAAAAGAAATAAAAATTCCATTAATTTGTTTAATTTCTTCAACAATGTGATTCAATCTACAAAATACTTGTGTAACTTTTTGCGTTTATGGTGATGGGAAAGGGTTATCTGTGCTCATTCTCATTTGTATTTCCATTCTCATTCTCTTACAAGAAGAAAAAAATCCAACAACTAAACGAGACCTTAATTTTCTTATACTACGCAATAAAACTTGGGTTAATTACAAAACAGGACCCTATGGTTTGGCCCCTTTTCACATTGCACTGGTATGTGGTTCAAAGAGTGTCAATGATTAACTTGTTTTATGCCATTGAAATTTTGAAGCCATTCTTGTAATTTGCTTCCTTTAAGCTTTTAACAAAAATGTCATTTAAGAGGCATGTGACTCCAAAAAGAAACTCCCAATTTACTAAACTTTAATTCCACAAATTCCCTCATTTCTGGAACACTTGAAGAAAATTAGTATTTAAATCTTATTTGTTTGATGTAAATAACCATCAATTTTATCCATTTTGAACCCTAATTTTATTGCAAAATTAGGGTTCAAAATGGGCAAATTGAGGGTTATTTACATCAAATAAATAAGATTCATTTGCTAATTTGCTTCAAATGTTTAAAAAAAGGAAAAAAATTGTAAAATTAGTGATCAATATAAATTGGGGGTTATTTACATAAAGTAAATAAGATTTAAATGTCAATTTACTTCAAGTGTTAAAGTACAGAATTTGTGAAATTAAACTTCAAAAAGGATAAATTGGAGGTTATTCACATTAAATAAATAAGATTTAGGTACTAATGTGCTTCAAGTGTTTGGGGAAGAAGTCTGCAGAGTTAGGGTTCAAATGAGAAAATTGGCAGTTGACTAACAGTTGATTAACAGTTGACTATAACACCAAAAACTAATCTTTGTATATTTAGAAACTAGAAGGATTAGTCCTTGGTTTTTAAAATATAATAATCAAATTCATAGTAGAGTAAAACTATAGGGATCTTAGATATATTTTTACCTATTATTAATTACCTTTAGAAGACATAGGGATATTTTAAAAAAAATTAATAAATTTCCTATAATAAATTTCTCTTGAGAATATAAAATTGGATATAACTATATATATTGGGGAAGAATCTACCTTTTTTGTTATTTTTTTGATTTCCCACATATATATTGTCCATTAGAAGCAAATATTAAATGTGAGTACTTTTACCAATGGAAATTCTGACCTAGCTTCTAGAAGACTAGCAACTTCTGCAAAGAAAATGTACATTTTAAAAGTGGAGATAAGTGTAATTTTGGAAGTTTAAAAGGAAAGTGAGTGTAATTAACTCAAAAAGAAAATCCAAAAGAGTACGTTAACATTATTAACTCAGCTCCACCTGTGACCCACAATCCGATACTTTCCTACACACCGCATATCCTCGCATGGAGCATGCTAAGCTGGTGATTTTCTGTGTGCTGTATACTCCCTCTCCCTCTCATCTCTCACTCCTACTTTCAGTACTTTGCTAAACGCAGCCATCCCCTCTTTTACGGGGGTGTTACATTCATCTAAAGTATAAATATGCTCACACTCACACATACAAACAGTGGCTTCATTCAGACTCTTTCATCCCAATTTAGCCCAGCATTTCCTAATCAGTCAAATTAAAGCTCTCATTCTCGCATCAATGGGTCCCATTTCAGTCCAGGAACTATACAGCTTCCACACCATGGACCGCAACCTCTTCCTCTCCCTCATCTACACTCTCCATCGCGACCCCTTCGAGTCCGTAGTCGTCATGGCCTTCTGGCTCTGGCTCGAGCACTCCGCTCACCCACACCTCATAGCTAAGCTCGTCTCTCTGTCCCCAAACCTCATCAACGCTCTTTTTAACGAGGCCGTCCTCTGCCTCTACTGCCTGGAGGCCGACGACAAGGTCCTCGCCGTCTGCGGCGACACCCTCCCTCTCACCTCCACCCTCACTCAGACCGCCATCCCTCTCCATTTCTTCCATCAGAATCGCTACACCGCCATAGCCGGCATCAAAAGTATTCTCAACAACATCTGCTCCAGAATCTTCAGCGATATCCTCTCTCACGTTTACCGCATTGCGAGTAGCAGCTCCGCCCAGCACGGCCCATCGAGGCCCGTGAGGATCCCGGGGTTTCCACACGCGTTGTACGGGGCGTTCAGGTCGACGAGGGAGGAGCGTGATCTTTGTGACCCCGAGCTGTTTAAGGAGGAGTTTTGGAGACCGTCGGATGACGTATCGGTTGACGATAGGACCATGTTCCTCACATTTTCGAGGGGGTTCCCGGTGAGACAAGACGAGGTGGAGTTTCTGTTTAAGAGCGTGTTTGGGGAGAATAGCGTGGAGGTGATATACATGGGGAGGATGGGGAATTACGTGCAGGCCGTGCCGGGAAAGGATCCTCTCTTCGCCACCATGGTGGTCGACAGCGTCGCCACCGTGGATCGAATCCTCGACGGTGGCCAGATCGCTAAGTTCAAGATAAACGGCAAGCATATCTGGGCTCGCAAGTATGAGCGACGTGAGTGATGACGACGACGACGATGATAAAGACGCACCTAGAGAATCGCAAACTAGCTAAATGCCAAAACTCGAGAAAAAGCTTAGCATGAAACGCATATATATATATATGTGTGTGTGTGTGTGTGTGTGTGTGTGTGTGTGTGTGTGTGTGTGTGTGTGTGTGTGTGTGTGTGTGAGATCCTTTGTTTGTCTGCTTTTTTTTTTTTTCGTTTTTCTTTTTTCTTTTTTTCTGTCTTTGGCGAAACATATGTTTTAGTAAGTGGAGGATTGAGGATGCCCTATCAGTCAGTATTCACGGGGAGTTCAGCCTCAATGTCTTGTTATGTAGTATTTGTGTTGTTTGTACATTATGCTATATGTATATATACCTGTATGTATAAATAAACCTTGAGTACTACTAAATCTCTCAAAATGGCTTCAGAATCTTCTACTTGCAAATGCTGCGTTGGTGATTATTGGGTTTATTGCATACACTTCCTCACGTGATTCGTGAATTGGCAATTTGGCATGCCACTGTAATATGTATGAAAATTTTTGTACATATGTACTAATTTGTCTGTTTAACAGTACGATAGTACTTAAATGAGTATATTTGTAAAATTTAAGGATAGAATAAACACACTTTAGTGATGATTATTATTCAATTGAAGATGATTTAATTGGCAAAAGCAATTGTAATTTATATGTAGGATAAGAGTTTCCTAGCTAGCTCAACTTATAGTTTATACAATTGTTCGCGTATTAATAAGAATATTGTCTAAACAACATAATGGATAACTAATATATATATATATATATATATATATATATATATATTTGGCAATTTGCATATTGCATTAGATGATAGAGCATACTATAGAAAAGTCAGCTATTCTTTTAGTTTAATTAATAAAATCAAGCGTGTTAATATGTTTTAAAACAAAAAACAGTCATCTTTTTTTATAGGAAATGTGATAATGTGAAATGTGACTAGTACTACAAGAAAATAGCGAAGTATCCCTCGCTATTTTTACTTTTGTCTTGTAGTGTAACTTTATATGCTATGCTCATAATTTTATAAATTATTTATGCTTGACCTTGTAAATTCAAATATCTAATCATAATTAGCACAAACGATCTTGTAATATTTACGTGTGTTTGTATATATATATATATATATATATATATATATATCATATGTTAGCTTAATAACAGGCGACAACACAAATCCAATGGTCAGCATAAAAATGTTAGTTGTATATTATGACCGACAGATTGAAAATGTACAGGAATATGTAGCAGAAATTGATTGTATTAATTTTTGAGAGATACAGTGTATACATATAGAGTATTACAATTTACAAATAATATCAACTATAGTCTGTACAACTGAATTCCTAGAAAAAGGACACAGGACATCT
Source organism: Biancaea sappan (assembly GCA_037074585.1). NCBI lineage: Eukaryota > Viridiplantae > Streptophyta > Magnoliopsida > Fabales > Fabaceae > Biancaea > Biancaea sappan. Next base: position 40,654,891 of record CM073494.1, on the reverse strand, counting down.
GTACAAACAAATATGCTGTGCTAGGTCATAGAAAGGTGTTGTGCTGGCGGAAGGAATACAGAAGGTCTTAATACAGCTTTTTCATCTTCACGGTAAGCTTATGGTGTTAACTCCTCTCAAATTTGTGGGTAGCTGACCTATGCCAAGTTTGTTTTTGAGAAATGCAAAACGACTGAATGTCAATGCTTAGTTAAACAATCAATCGTCTATTCATAGGAAGGCACATAGCACACAGTGAATTCCTTAGATGCAACCTTATCACGGATGAAGTGTATGTCAATCTCCATGCTTAGTGTGTGGATGATAGACTGGATTTGATGCTAAGGAACCTCCAATATTATCTGACTAGATAACATGTGTTCTGTTAATAGGACAATGGATTTCTTTAAGGATGTAACCCAAACTAATTCAATTGCTAAGTTTGCTATGGCTCTATACTTGGACTCAGTACTAGATCTGGAAACGACATTTTGTCTCTTAGAAGACCAAGAGACTAGAGAGTTACCAAGGAACACACAGTAGCTGATAAGTCCTAGAAAGTCACTAAATAATGTCACCATATTTGGGATTTTCGGTCCTCTTTTAGCCATGTTTGCTTTCCTTTTGCGCTTGTTATCTTTGTTTTCGTACAATTTCCGTGTGCTTGTTAGTGTTCGTATTTTCTTGTTTTTCTGCCCCTTTTATTGCCTTTTTAATTTATTTTATTTATTGTTTTCTGTAGGTGCATTTGTGGGGAGAAAACAAGAGAAAGCATGAAATTCCAGTGGTCTGGCGCCCAGGCGCCAGGCATGTGAAGAACCAGGGCTCTCTGCCCAGTTGGCGCCCAGGCGCCAGACGTGGCGCCCAGGCGCCCAACACATGAACTTTGAATCTGAAGCTGCAGCCTTGGCGCCCAGGCGCCAAACTTCGGACCAGCAGCATAAATTCTCCTTTTTGAGCATTTTAACCTAATCTTGGACTTGGGAGATTTTGGGGAGCTTGGAGGCGGCTAGGGTTTACTCTACAGAGCTGGTTAGGGGGGAGAAGGGCCTTCCTTTAATGGATTGGTCTTCTTTCCCCCATCTCTTCTCTTTCCACTTCATTTTCTTCTCTTTTCATGTTTTATTTTCTTGTATTATGTAGTGGTAGGTAGTATGTAACTCAAGGGTTGCTATGAGCCCGATTTTAGATTAGGTTTTGTGTAATTTCTCGAACACTTGTAGTTATTGCTTGGTTAATGCATGTTTATTTATTCCAATCTTAATGCTTTCCTTTAAATTGGCCATTTATTGGAATGATTGGGTGTTTTTACCAAACTTGGGAAGGGGAGGTAGAAACAAGACCAAAGGATTAAGTTGTATGAGTTCTTGAACCTTAAAGGAGAGGGGATTGATTTGCTAATATCATAGGAATATAGTTATTAGCCTCATATAGTCAAATTAGGGTTTGGTCATTTAATGAACTTGATTTTCACATAAGGAATTATGGAGAGTTAGGTTTTATCTTAGTTGAGGTTTGGAAAAATCCTTCTAGGAATATTCGTGCCCTAGACTAGCATGTACAAATGATAAAAGCAAGAGTAAGGGGATGGTATTGGAACCTATGAAGAATGATGGGCTTGGTGGTTGATGTAATTTAATTTCTTATGAGGTTTTTGTTATTGAATGATTCTTCTCAATTACATTTCGTATTTTGTTGGAGTGGATTTACGGTATTGAATTGCTCTAAAAATGCTTGATCACCACTTTTATGAGTTTGGGGTTTTTATCTATGCTAGGGATAGCTAGGTATCAACTAGCCCATTGTAAATTCCACCATAAATCGGGTTAATCTAGGGATGGATAATCTTATTCATGTGGTTTTTATGAGTTCCTAAACTTAATCACCTACTTGAATGATTGGATTAAGGAATTAAACAATCATTTGGGATAGGTAAGTTTGTTTCTCCAAGGGATTGGGTTCAAACACTTGAGAGAGCTTAACCAACTCCAAAAGGATTTGTAATTTGATTGAATCAGTCTTTAGCAACTCAAAGACTCATTTGTCTATGAATTAGTCGGATTAAGAATTAAATGAAGTCAATCCCATCAATCCTAGGTTATTGTTTTTAGGAGTAGCTTAGTTTTAGGTTTTAGACATAGTTTAGCTTAAATTGTAGCATTAGATTTATATTTTCGTTCAATGATTCGTCTAGATAGCATTTAATTTTAGCTTCGCGGGTACTTGGTACCTCAATCCTCGTGGGAACGATACTCTACTCACTCTGTATTACTTGTGCGATTGGTGCGCTTGCCAAATTGACCTAACAAGTTTTTGGCGCCGTTGCCGGGGATTGATGGTTGTGCCAATATTCAATGAAGCCGAAGTGGTGCTACTTTAGACACCTTTGTTGTACATTCTCTTGTGTCTTTGCAAATTTTCATTTCTTTTGTTGTTATGTTTTATTTTTTGTGGTTTTGTTCTTACGGTGTTCTTCTTTGTGTTGTGCATGAAATCTGGTTTATCTTCCTTGCTGGAAAACATTGAGGATGAGAACGGAGCACTGATGACCAAGGAAGGAGACATTATCTAGCGAAGGACACCGGTAAAGTCTGGCTAAGGACTATAAACGTAGCGCTTTTGGGAGGCACCCCAAGTTTCTTGACCTTTCCATCATATTAATTTGTTCTTGGTTCTGTTCTGTAATTTTAATTCTGTGATTGTTGGTGTTTAGTATAATTTTGGTTGATTATTTCTGTGTTTGATTGTTGTGTCAGTTGATTTTGTTCTTTGATTTTATTTAATGTTGAATTTGAATGTTTTTACTGTGTGTATGTGTTGTTTTGTGGTGTTTTTATGGATCACAAACCTCAATTTCCATGGATTATCTTCTGCTGAGGGCTGAATGCTGCTGCTGCTAAAAAAAAAAATTTCGCTTCTGTCAAGATGGCACCCAGGCGCCACGAAGCTGAGGTTTAAGTGCTCTCTGTCTCTCCGGCGCCCAGGCGCCAGTACTGGCGCCCAGGCGCTAGCTGTCTGTTCTTGAGGGTTTGTGACGTTGGCGCCCAGGCGCCAGCGTCGAATTTAACCCTCTGCAGAAAAATTTTCTGCACTTTCTCTTCTCCCAAACCCTAGCAGCTGCCTCCCTCACTTTTCCTCTCCTCCTCCGGCGTCTCTTCCTCCCAAAACCTCCATTCTCACCGTTTAAAAGCCCCTCCTTCACCATCCTCTCCATTTTCGCACACATCCCTCCACTTTTCTTCCATCTCCATCACTTTCTTCTCACTTTTTCTTCTGTTCTTCATCTTCTTCGTGGTGGGGGCTGACTTTCGAAGCTTAGAGGTTCTCCTTCCCGCTTTTCTGCAGATTTTGGTAAGTACCCTCTTCCCACACTCCATTTTCTTTGAATTTTCAAAAAAAAAAAAAATAAATAAATAAATATTTATATATTTATATTTTTCAGATTTGGGAACTTTTGGATTTAGGGTACTGTTTTGATTTATTTTGAAATTTCTGAAATTTTTAAATTTGGTTTTTCTGATTTTTCAAAATTTTTCTTTTACTAAATAATCCAAGTTGAGAGTTTTTGAAATTAAATTTTTGCTTTTTGAATGTTTAGGATTGGCTATTGCATAAATAATGTCTCACAAACGTTCAAGGAAGCAAAAGGAAGCCGAATCCTCCTCTAGTAGAGACTTTGATGCCTCTAGGTTTAGGAATTTTGAGTGTAAAATGAAATTTGATGAGCTTGAACCTAGAGAGTTTATTAAAGAGAGAGGGTTTTATCTGAGGGCCAATCAGTATCCCGAAATTCAAGATAGAATAAGAGAGTGGGGGTGGGAAACACTTTGTAGGCCAGCTACGAGATACTACCCCGAGGTTGTAAAAGAATTCTATGCAAATGCATTTAGGGGGAGCAATGATAGTGTTGCGGACAGACATACTTCTTTTGTTAGGGAGAAAACAATTTATTTTACTGCAAATAATATCAATAATCTGTTTGGTCTGAGATATGGTCCTGAGGCTGATAATGAATATGCTGATTGGATGAGGTTTAGGTATATGAGATCAAACACACTTATTGATACTCTCTGTAAAGAGGGAGCGAGATGGGAGTTGGACGCTCAGGGGAAAGAAACACATTTTAAAAAATCTGATATGAAACAAATCCCCAAAGCGTGGTACACTTTCGTCCAATCCAATCTCCTCCTCACTTCGAACCGTTCTGAAGTAACAATAGAAAGAGCGGTGGTCATCTATATGATTTTTACAGGAAGTATCTTTAATGTTGGATCTCTGTTATCCCAAAATTTAGATAAATTGATTCAAAAACAAGGAAAAAGATTGGGATATTCGTGCCTTATTACTAACCTCTGTCAAAAGGATGAGGTGCCTATGCTTAATGATATTTTTCGTAATCCCGAGGGCCCTATCACTGCACAAGTGATAGATTCTATGGCACCACGTGATGGAGCCCCCGCGGATCACTATCAGGCACCCATTCTGATTCCTCAGGCACCATCCAGACCACGTGCTGCACCTGCACCTCAGGGACCTCATATGTCGCAGTGGATTATTGATATTGAAAACTCCCTAAATGATTTGAGAGCGTCCCACGATGCTTTTGTTGCCTCCCATAATGCATTTGTAGGAACACAGAATGAGCACAATAGGGGTGTAACTCAGGCTCTGTATGCCATGGCTAGACATTGGGGAGTGAGCACAGAGGGTTGGACCTTGCAGGATCCTTCTTATGATCCAACAGACGACATCAATTTTGATCCTGCAGTCAACAGTGGAGTAGCTGGCGGAGATGAAGAGATGGGCGAAGAAGAAGACGACGCTGATGACACGGATTGAGGCGTTGTGATTCACTGTTTTATTGTCTTTATTTCTTTGTTGATTGATTCTTGTACTGTACTTCTCATTTGAGAACTTTATATTTTGTTATTTTTATGTCTTTTTTGGATTTTGTTGATGTTTCTATTTTTGTGATGGAATGGTTAAGACTCTTGTTATTATCATTTTGTTATTTTGATTCTTGTTTAGTAATCGTTGTGTATTTTAATTCTGTATTGTTGCTGTTGATGGTTTGTTTTTAGCATTCATCGTCATTTCGTCCCCTTTTTGTTGATTGTCCCCTTTTGGATGCTCAAACCTTATTTGTGTGCTTGGTTTGACATTGAGGACACTGTCTGGTTTAGGTTTGGGGGAGTGGGTTGTTGTTTAATAAGAATGCAATTCCTTTTGTGAACCATCGCGCTTTAGGATTTTTCTTGATATTTTGGAAACTGTTGAACAGGTTTTATGTTATGACAACGTTAATTGAATTCATGTCGTCATTTTATTTAAAATTGAGCTAAGTTATGGATTTTTAGAATTTATTCATTAAATTGAGAATTTTCAAAAATTCTTAAATAAAAGTTGTAGGTGTTTCTAATTTTCTTTAAATACTCCTCAAATTTTTAAAATTTTTTTATTCTTATTTGTGATGTATATTTGCTCAATAAGGGAAATTAAATTTAAAAAAAAAATAATAAATAAATAGAATGAGTGTGATTTAAGTTGAGGAAGTGTAGTGTGGTTTAGGCGCACAATACTTTCTCCAACCAATGAATCATATCTTAACAAATAAAGGCGACAGACAAGGCATTGTTGTGTGGATTAGGCGCACTGATAATTCTTTGTTTCCTTAGCCTATTAGCGGATATTACTTAGATTGAGGGGAAGATGTGTGGTTAGGCGCACGGTCTTCACTTCAATCATAAATAAATTGGAATTCCCTTTGCTAAAATGCACTTTGAGAGAGCTAAGAAAAATCTCACAATAAGGTAAATTCTTTTAAACTTTTGAGGTAGTAATTAGAGAAAATTAAGGGCATTTATGATTTTAATTTTAAGGTTAATGAAAATTTTCAATTTACCTATCAATTCAAGAAATTCATTGCTTACCTTTGCTTTATTTAGATGAATGCATGAATTTAACTTACTTGCTCATAATCTTTCAAGTTGTTCAACACTTCCTCTTTATCAAGAAATATCCTCTTATTATGTTTGTTCAGTGTGTTTGGTTGTGTTAGGTAGTTTTTGCTTGAGGACAAGCAAAGATCTAGGTTTGGAGGAGTTGATAAGTCCTAGAAAGTCACTAAATAATGTCACCATATTTGGAATTTTCGGTCCTCTTTTAGCCATGTTTGCTTTCCTTTTGCGCTTGTTATCTTTGTTTTCGTACAATTTCCGTGTGCTTGTTAGTGTTCGTATTTTCTTGTTTTTCTGCCCCTTTTATTGCCTTTTTAATTTATTTTATTTATTGTTTTCTGTAGGTGCATTTGTAGGGAGAAAACAAGAGAAAGCATGAAATTCCAGTGGTCTGGCGCCCAGGCGCCAGGCATGTGAAGAACCAGGGCTCTCTGCCCAGTTGGCGCCCAGGCGCCAGACGTGGCGCCCAGGCGCCCGACCCATGAACTTTGAATCTGAAGCTGCAGCCTTGGCGCCCAGGCGCCAAACTTCGGACCAGTAGCATAAATTCTCCTTTTTGAGTATTTTAACCTAATCTTGGACTTGGGAGATTTTGGGGAGCTTGGAGGCGGCTAGGGTTTACTCTACAGAGCTGGTTAGGGGGGAGAAGGGCCTTCCTTTAATGGATTGGTCTTCTTTCCCCCATCTCTTCTCTTTCCTCTTCATTTTCTTCTCTTTTCATGTGTTATTTTCTTGTATTATGTAGTGGTAGGTAGTATGTAACTCAAGGGTTGCTATGAGCCCGATTTTAGATTAGGTTTTGTGTAATTTCTCGAACACTTGTAGTTATTGCTTGGTTAATGCATGTTTATTTATTCCAATCTTAATGCTTTCCTTTAAATTGGCCATTTATTGGAATGATTGGGTGTTTTTACCAAACTTGGGAAGGGGAGGTAGAAACAAGACCAAAGGATTAAGTTGTATGAGTTCTTGAACCTTAAAGGAGAGGGGATTGATTTGCGAATATCATAGGAATATAGTTATTAGCCTCATATAGTCAAATTAGGGTTTGGTCATTTAATGAACTTTAAGGAATTATGGAGAGTTAGGTTTTATCTTAGTTGAGGTTTGGGAAAATCCTTCTAGGAATATTCGTGCCCTAGACTAGCATGTACAAATGATAAAAGCAAGAGTAAGGGGATGGTATTGGAACCTATGAAGAATGATGGGCTTGGTGGTTAATGTAATTTAATTTCTTATGAGGTTTTGTTATTGAATGATTCTTCTCAATTACATTTCGTATTTTGTTGGAGTGCATTTACGGTATTGAATTGCTCTAAAAATGCTTGATTACCACTTTTATGAGTTTGGAGTTTTTATCTATGCTAGGGATAGCTAGGTATCAACTAGCCCATTGTAAATTCCACCATAAATCGGGTTAATCTAGGGATGGATAATCTTATTCATGTGATTTTTATGAGTTCCTAAACTTAATCACCTACTTGAATGATTGGATTAAGGAATTAAACAATCATTTGGGATAGGTAAGTTTGTTTCTCCAAGGGATTGGGTTCAAACACTTGAGAGAGCTTAACCAACTCCAAAAGGATTTGTAATTTGATTGAATCAGTCTTTAGCAACTCAAAGACTCATTTGTCTATGAATTAGTCGGATTAAGAATTAAATGAAGTCAATCCCATCAATCCTAGGTTATTGTTTTTAGGAGTAGCTTAGTTTTAGGTTTTAGACATAGTTTAGTTTAAATTGTAGCATTAGATTTATATTTTCGTTCAATGATTCGTCTAGATAGCATTTAATTTTAGCTTCGCGGGTACTTGGTACCTCAATCCTCGTGGGAACGATACTCTACTCACTCTGTATTACTTGTGCGATTGGTGCGCTTGCCAAATCGACCTAACAGTAGCCTATGATAGATCTCCTATCTTCATGAGAGACACACCAATTTGCATCACAGTATCCAGTCAAGTTTAGCTAAGATAAAGGTTTATGATGTAGGCCAAAATATATAGTTCCTTTAAGGTAGCATAGTATCCTCGTTAGCAACTTGCCAGTGTTTGAGTGTTAGTTTAAAAACCTATTGAGTTTGCTGACAGAGAAGCTTATATTAGGTCTTGTGTTGGTTACATACTCCAAGGCACCTATTAGTCTTCTGAAACTAGCTGCATTCTACAGAACTTCACATTCCTATATTATAAATTGTTTTCCTATTGCCATAGGAGTAGAACAGTCTGAAGCATTTTCCATGTTAAATCTGGTCAAAAGATCTTGTATATATTTCTTCTATGTGATGAACATGCCAGTCTCATCATGTTGACTTCAAGACCGAGAAAATAATGAAGATTACCTAGATCATTCAAAGAAAAAATGTGAATCAATTTTGTTGTGAACCTCTGCAGTTCTACACAATCACTACCGGTAATAAGGATAACATCCACATATATGAGAATGATCAGTAGTATGGATGTAGTTTTATGTATGAATAAGGAAGTGTCCCTTTTAGTGTTATAGAAGCCCCATTTGAGCAAAGAATCCCTTAAACACTCAAACCAAGCTATTAGAATCCTCAAAACTTTTAGGTTGCCACATAGAGACTTACTTTTGCAAAACATCGTTCAAGAAAGCATTGTTTATATATAGTTGTTTCACCCCAATTTAAGGTCACAACAAGAGCAAGAACTATTCTGATGGTTGTAATTTTGGCAACTGGGCTGAAAGTGTCTCCAAAATTCATACCAAGAACTTGTTGGAAGCCTTTAGCAACTAAGCGGTCCTTGTACCTTTCAACATCACCATTAGCCTCATACTTGGTTTTAATATCCATTTGTAATCAACTACTCTTTGGTTGCTATTGTAAAGAACCAGGCTTTGTTTCTTGTGAGAGCTGCAAACTCTTTTTCCATAGCTTCCTTCCAATGAGGTGCTTGTAAAGCTTCATCTACTAACTTAGGTTTAGTAGTATCCTTTTGCTATGAAGAAGTACATTTGGTAGTGTCATTAAGCTGTGAGGAAGTAGAAGCAATACCTATATAAAGAACCTTAAGTTTGGTAATGCCATGTCTGCTTCTAGGGACGATTATGTGTATTTGACTAGTTGACTAACCCTGAATTTCATTTGCAACATTTGAATCTACTAGAGGTAGGTTAAGTACTACCTAAAGTTGGTTGTCTGAAGTAACTAGTTGATATTTGCAGTTCTTTTCATCAGTATTATCAGGCGCACAGGTTTGTTGACTTCTTATCTCACTAGTTGAGTTGTGAGAAGATTCATTGGTGTTGCAATTTGACTTATTTGATAGACTGTTAGTGCAGTATTCACTTGAGACTTGCTGCAAATCTTTACCGAGGTCTGCAAGATGCAAAATATAAAGATTAATGGCACCTTGTTTAATTGCTTGGTATTCAAAAAACCTTGTTTAATTTGAAGGGAATATCATCTTCATTAAAAACCACATGTCTAGATATATATATAAATCCTTCTAGTGGATGATAGGTATTTGTAACCTTATGTTAGACACTATAATCCAAGAAAACACATACACTTAGTATGGACACTAAACTTGTGAGCATTGTAGGGATTGAGGTTTAGATAACTAGCACATCCAAAGGGCTTCAAGACAACATAATCATATGTTTAATTAAACAAGATATAAAATGGTGACTAGTTTTGTAGCATAATAGAGGGCAAATGATTTATCAAGTATATTGCTATTTGAAAAGCCTCCTACTAGTAGTGTAAAGGCATAGAGGCTTAAGCCAACAATGTCAAGCCAACCTCCACAATTTGTTTCTGCCTCCTCTTAACTCCCATTTTGAACTGATGTATGAGGACAAGATTGCCTAAATATGATCCCTTCAGTTTGCAAAACTATGTAAAGCTTCTAAATTCCCCTCTCCAATCACTTTGTAAGGGCTTTATTTTCTTTTCAAATTGTTTTTCAACTGTACAAAAGCACTGAAGGCCTCACTCTTGGTTTTAGGCGGATAAATCCAGAGTTATTTTAGCACATACTTTGATAAGATGAATGGTAATGCATGATTTTTGCCAAATTGACAAGGTTCACATAAAATTTTTTTATTTTCATTCCACTTAACTTTACATAATTGTAAAACTTGATACAACACTTTATCTGAAGGATGACCAAGTTAGTTATGCCATTTCTCTTTTATTGATTTAAAACTAGATGATGTTGAACCAAAACTCAAACCAATGACATTTTGTCTACATTCCTTAGTGCGCAAAACAACTGGATTGACATTTCTTGAACTCATATAAACCTTCTCTCATCTGTCCCTCCAGTAACAACTCTCCCGTGGTTTGTCCTTCATATAACACCCCAAAGATTTAAACTCAATTAAGACATTATTATTTGAGGTTACTATTGACACACTAACAAGATTTTTAGTGACTTTGGGAGCATGTAAAACTTCTATTAATTTGAGGTTCTAATTTTTGTAGACATTCAGTATAACACCATTACCTACTATGATTTTCTCCTTACCATATGGATGTGTTACTTGTTCAAGATTAGTTGGATCATTAGTGATGTGGGTACTAGCAGCACTATCCATGTACCAACTTTGGTCTGTGACTCTACTGGTAGTTGTCAGTAAGTTGGGTGACCTCCTGGACTATTAGTTGAACTGAAATTTGAGTTAGTTGAAACTGGAGTTAATCTTATATAGTTCTTGTCATACCTGAAGTAGTAGTGTGCCTAGTTTTTCTACATACCCGGCATACAAGGCAATTATTGTTGGCTCTACCACTCTTGCCATGACTTCTATTTGCTCTACCTCCTATTTGATTTTGACTCTAATTTTTCCAGGCAAGATTGGTTGTTATCATTCAATGTTTAGGTTTTTGGGCTTACCAGCAACGAGCTATTCCACCAGTTGAGTGAGAGTCGAGGTATTAGCTGGTTTCTCCCCCCATTCAATACCATTCGAATCTCTCTAGGTTCAGCAAGCAACTAAAAGTAAGATAATTTTCCCGAAGAGAGGGAAGTCACTCTTGCTAAAAGCTCTTTATTATCAATATTTTCCTGTTATTGAAATGAAGTAGTGAGGTCAATAAGTTGTTCCAATCTACTTTCATACATCAAAAAGAAAGCCTATAAGTCAACCCAAGAAAGTTTAGTCTTGTCGGAGAGTTAAACAACAATGGGAGTATACTCTATGTCTAATATAGCCAAGGTTTGAGTGATTTAATCACTTGTGGAAATTGGACAACTTGCAAGAATGAAATTATCAGTAATGAATTTCATTTTAGCAAGATATTATACCATTTTAGACCTCCTTTTCTAGTTCTTGAAGTTCCCCTTTAAGTAGTGTGATTCTAGAATGTGTATAAGCTCCAGATAGATCTTTTATCGAGCTCTAAAGCTCCTGAGAGGTTTTGCATCCAATAATTTGTGACATTATCTCAGTTGTCAGTATGTTATAAATCCACTGAGGCAATAATTGGTCCATTGTAGTCAATTCCTCAAATGTAGGATTGTATTTCACTTCTACTTCTTCAAAAATGGAATACTTTGGGCAAGGCTTAGCTTGTGTCCTTTGATGATTGGTTGTATACTAGATTCCTATAGTAGGAAATTGTTTTTGTCCATCCTGACAGAATAAAGCTGTGAAAGGGTAGAAGCTAATGGTTTGTTTGGTAAGGAAGAAAGGGTTTCAGTTGAATCGGTGTTTCTAGAATTGGTAGAGATCGAAGAGCTCATATTGAATCTAAGAGCAATATGGCTTTGATACCAAGATAGAAAACATAGAGGAATATCTAGCAGAAATTGATTGTATTAATTTATGAGAGATACAATGTATATATAGTTACCAAGTATTACTGCAATACTCACAGTTCTCGGGTATTAGTTTAATTTGAATTTAAGAAATAAGTAGAGAGTAGGAAATTTTTTCTGGTTGTTCAGTAAAGAATGCGAGGTTAGGGGTGACACCTTAGGGAAAGTAATTAGTGGCTAGGGATGAGAGGAGATGTACACATGGTGTTGAGGGAGCTAGATGATTACTAAGCCCAAGGATGGACTAAAATGTGATAAGGGAATCTGTGGGGTACCTAAAATATGGGAAATACCTAAGTTAAAGATATTACAGGTTTGACATTACTAATATTGACTGGAGGTTGACTGGAGGGTATTTTTGTAATTTTGCCATGGAGGGGGTACATAAATGGAACTACCCCTCTACCCTTATTTTCATTTATGTACCCCCTCTCTATCTTCTCTTGACTCTCCCCACCTTAACTCACACCTAAGCTCCAACGAAATTGTGGGTCTCTGGCGACCGACCACTACCGAAAAAGCAAAGAAATGAGGTAGGTATCCCATTTTTCTCATTTTCTCTCTATTTTCATATTTAAAGGGATTTAGGTAGAAATTGGGATTTGTTGGAGGGTTTTGAAGCTTGGGTTATGTTCTAAAACAATCCTAGATGCTTAGTGATGGAATTATAACCAATAGTTTATAGGGAAAACAAGATTAAGGATGGAAATTTAAGATAAAATCCTAGAATGGAAAGTTAGGATTTTTAACAAAGATTTGATAATTGAGATTTGGATTGTTGGGATTAATTAGGGATTTTTGTGTTAAAACACTCTCTAGACATCCCTAATTAAAACCATGGAAAGAATTAAGAGAAAAGATAGGATTTGGGTGATTTTGGGGCAAGAACTAAGGCTCTTCAAGGGTACTATCGAGCCTACTGGGTGATTGGTCGACTGTCACATGTGGAACGATCGATCAATAGCCTTTGGTGCTCTGTAATCAAATTGGGTAGAGATGCACCAGTCGATTGGTAAGATGTAATCAATCGACCGGTAGCTCTTGAGTTAAGTTAGGACCTTTATCAAGGATCACCGATCAACTGTAAGGTGACACCGATCGACCAACTTGGTGGAGACACATTGGTTAACTGATAGGGTGTCACCAGTCGATCAGATGCTCTCAGGTTAGTATTTTCTTTGCCAATATCGACTACTGGTAGATGGTGTTTTTGAAAGATTTTGTGTGCTGAAATCTATATTAGGTATTCTGTAGGTTGATCATGGCTCAGGGTTTGGTCAAGGCATATGGCGGAAGCCAGGAGAGCATGGAATCCAGGTGAGAGATCTAACTCTTCTCTGAATGTTTATGTACATATTTTATTTATTGTCTTCATAAATGTAATTTAATTTAATTTGCGTGTTTGGCTAATAATATGTCTAGTGTATATATTATAAACTGATAGGAAATCATGGGGCACAGATGGAATTGGTATAAATGCTACCAATCTCTATTGACTGCCAAATATAAAATACTAATACATATTACAATATGTATTCAGGAAAATGACATAGTAAGAATTAGCACAAAGGGATTATAATTGTTTTTATCTGTGTTGTGTGTTGTGATGTGTATGACATGCACAATGGGAATGATTGTAATCTAGGAAGCATGAATGGAGATGGAATAAGTGCTACCATTCTATTTGGATGCTAAATACAAATCTTTGGTAAATTATGTAGATGGGGGATTACATTTTATTTATTTGTGAATGTCTGTGATTGTGGATGTGATTGGGAGAAGGATTAGTCCGTGGAAATGTAGACCCACATGACAATTCTTGAGCGATGAATTCATGGAAATGTAGACCCACGTTGATGAAGCTCTCGAAAAACAAAAATAGAGGAGTGCATACCCATATAATAAAACTATTGAGCGGAACATTTAGGGAAACATAGACCCTCGATAACGTAGCTTTTGAGTGACTCCCCGTAAGAACGTAGACATACATGGGGGAGGATAAATAATGTATATGGTAGCATGTATGTTGTGTACTGTGATGTGTTACATGAGGATGGGAACTTGTCATGGAAATGTAGACCCACGGCAAAGCTGAGTAATGAATCCTTGTAGATGAATCTCGAAGGATTAAGGCAAGGGGAACATTGACCCCTAGCATAAAGCTTAAGTAGTGATAACCCAAGAGGGTGAGTCTCGTGGTTAGTATTCAATGAAGTATTCGTGAAAATGTGGACTCACAAGAGAGGAATATGTGTTTGTTTATGCATGGCATACTATATATATATTTATATTGCTTGTTTTTGTAGGATAGAGTCAGTTTGGGTGAGTCTGCGAATTAGACTCACCCTCTTACTGTTGCAGGTACGGAAGAATGACTAGATCAAGGACTCATGGATCAAGAATACCTCGCCATTGCTCAGGATAAGGAAATATTTATTTATTTTAAGTTAATTCTTCTAGTAGCTCTATAATCAGGTAGGCCACCTAGGCCACCTAGGATCAAGAATAGCTCTATAATAATCAGAAAAGATCTAGGCATGCATTGGTGTTAATATCACATTGCTCGCGCCAATCACGGTCAAGTTTTTGGGAAATGATGGAAATTCTAGACCTTGGTTTCAGATCGTGACAATTACAATTTATAGATAATATCAATCACAGTCTATACAACTAAATTCCTAAAAATAAGGACATAGGGGACATATGTATAAAACTAATGTGATGTGTTAACTGATAGAAATGTGTTGTGCTAGCTATATGCATACATAGGATAAGGATACAATGTTTCAACTTCACAGTAAGCTTATGGTGTTAACTGCATCCAGATAAATAAAAAAATTAAATGACTAAATCCTAAGTTGACCATTATAATGCTCGTAGGTATACGACAAGTATTAGTTATTGTATAGTTGACTAATTTAAAATATATTTTTTTTGTAATCCTGTTGTACATAATAAGTGATAGCATAAATCTAAAAATGGTCAAATCAAAATAAAAATTTAACCATATATAACCAAAAACCATATATGTCAACCCCAAATTAGCGATATGACTAGCATGGAGGTAGATCCCACACCACCACTGTAGGCCTTAACAACCGCCATTGTTCAAGGTAAAACACATAAAACTTTAGAAAACATTAGGTACCAATATCAGAAGAAAGTAATCATGTATATATAAACAATTCTTTAATTTCACCAATCATATAATCAAAGCTCTATGGCCAAAGAACCAATATCAATATCAAACACATACATCCAATACAACACTAGGTGTTCTATTCTACTACATAGCGACTCAACCTATAAAACAACTACTACAGTTACTCACCTGACACTAGAAAGGGGTCGAGGACTCGGAGTCCCCGCTACTCCTTGTACGGAAACTTTCTAGTTACACCGAAGACCTGCAAGCGTACACAAAGAGGAAAGAGTGAGTATAAAATACTCAATGAGGACCAAACTAAAATAACTGAAAGGTAAGGCAAACTGTGGATAGCTTGTAGGAATAGAACCTTGATTAGCCATACCCTTCACCAAACACCTGCTCCATATACACTACCACAATGCCTTTTGTAGGACATTGAATTGTCTCAACTAAGCCACATAAACATTCCAGCACATAACATGAGAGCATTCACACATATTTTCCGACACTTGATAATTCCTAAAGTCTACAATGTTGTACAAGCATCTTATAATATAAATCATCAATATGAAATAGAGAAAAATAAAGTAAGGAGTCAAGTCATTATATTTAAATTTGTCTCATGGGCATCCATGTCATCTCATCATCATGAAGAATATATAGGAGAGCCACATAGGCTTCCTTTTTAAAATCTCGTGAATCATAACGAAGAGGGCCACACAGGTTTCTTGCTTTGTTCTCATCTACCGTAGTGGAGAGGGCCACACATGCTTCTCACTAAGTTATCAGTAATTATCATATGTGTATAGGTCACCATCTAAGAGGGCCATACAGGCTTTTCAGTTCATTCTCCATTTTTTCCATAATAGAGAGGGTCACATAGGTTTCTCTTAAATTATTAGTCATAGTGTGAGAGGTTGCACGACCCTTCATACTACCATTAATATATATCCATATCTCATCAAGGAGCTAGATAGGCTTTTTGCATAATATCATTTGTCATAGTGTGAAATAGCTATAAGGCCCTTCATACTACGACAAATCTAGTCATATCAATAAACCAAATAGACTTTCCGTATCATGTGATTAGTCATAGTACGATAAGGTCATATACCCTTTATACTACCACTAATCTAGTTGTATCTATAGGCCACATAGGCTTTTGTTCCAGTTAGTTAGTCATAATGCGATAAAGTTAGAAACTCTTCGAGCTACCACTAATTCATTTATGATTAGTTTACCTCATCGATAACCATCTTTAATACACAAAGGGAATTTCATCTTACACAATGAAAATAGAACATTAATTACAATATGACAAGGAGCTATTCAACCACATTATGTAACTCATTACACAAAACTTAATAACAATGTAATATAGCATGTCTTTCATTCACAGTCTCAAGATAGCCAAATGTCATTCCCATAATCACTCTAGGACTCTTTTACATTGCACCACTTCTAGCAATTGTGGTCATCTATAGTGTTACTAGGAAGGCTACTCGATTTCCCTTTTTCTTATATGTCAAAATATAAACCACGATCAAGCAAAAGTAATAAGTTCAGCACATTTAAACTCCACAATTCAATATGCCAATTAATTGTCCATCTCACACAAGATGCACATATAAACATAAAATGTTCTCACAAAGGCGAACAATTGAATTAAACTTTCCATATGTATATATACCAAAGGGTGGTCTTTAAGTTGGAGTTCATAAATAAAACTACCTTCATTCATGTTGCCAAATACTAAAAGGTATTCTCATTGTCCACTATGGAAATCATGCATATGAGAGGTAATTATCAATCATGGATAGAAATCTTAGCTCTACTTAAGTGAGGTTGGACACTCACCTGGAATTCAAGCCAATTACCGCCATTTTCAAGAGCTAACATCACGAGAGGTTAACGAGCTCTCAGAATCAATCCATAACAAGGCATCCATAAAAATAGGGGTTTAAAATCATATTTTTATGAAAAGCACTATGCATGGTTGCTATATTGTTGGACCCACCACTACAGCACCCTAGACCAAAAAACAGATCAACCTTCTCTGTGATCTACCACTGCAGTTCCCCATCTTGGCACTACAGCACCTACTACTGGGCCAAAACCTTGGTCTAGCCATTGCATTGCTCAGTGATGGTATGGCAGTAGCAGAAATAAAAAAGCTCCCTGAAACACATGAAAAGCTTCCTAACTCATCTCCAGTCTTCCCAAAATTAACCCACATGCCAACCCATCCTTAGATCAAGGTTTAGGAACATCAAAACTATGTTTTTAACACACAAACATCCAAAAGATTCATCATAAAAGGTTTGATTCAAGATCATACCCATTTTACCCCAAATTTTTTGATTAAAGTTTTCCTTCTTCTTCTCATGAGTTTTCTCCCTCCTAAACTAAAAAATAATCACAATCTCAAACTCACAACCACCAAGAATCAAAGAAGAAGTGATTTTTAAGTTCCAAAACTCACCATCCAACAAGATTTCCTCATCTCTTGTCCTAGGGCTTGGCAAAAATGAAAATGGAGAAAGAGAGAAGAGAACTTGTTCTTACCTTAGTCCAAAGTCTTCTGCGGCGATGGAAGTGGCTGCCAGAGCTTAGCAACTCCCTGAAAAAGCCATGCTCATGGGTGCTTGGTGGAGAGCCATGGATGAGAGAAAGAGATAAGAGAAAATGAGGGAGTGAGATGTGAAGGTGATTAACCAGCATGAGGGTGTGTGAGTTATACTTATATACACATACATCACTTGGTATAAAATTACAAACTTGCCATTCTTTCTTAAGGACTGGGGTTCGGGTAATTTCAGGTATCTGACAACAGTATTCACCACACACGTTTCAGTCTAACACCCTAAGCCACTTTGCTTACTCCCCTCAATTCTAACTTTAAAACTTCACTTTTCACAAAATATATAAAAAGGAACTTTTCTTTCACATAAGTCCTTAAACAAGGATCCCAATGCCATAACTCAACACCTTGGCCTCCACATGGCACCCATCCACATTATTTATTTTAGGAAAAAATATACTTCATGTCAATAACGTTTACACTTGCTTTCTTTTAATCTCAAAACTGTTTTTTGGTCATATATGTCCCACATGTTTCAATTTTTTTCAAATGTCTTTTTTTTTTAACATCGTAAAAAAACTAACGAAAATGCTAACTGGACTTCCCACGTGGAGGAATTCCACATTACCTGACGTACCCAATAGAATGGCCACATATGGCATGTGCTTTATTTTGAGAAAAAATAAAAAAAAAAGTACATGTGGGAGGATTTGAACCTAAGACCTCATGAATGAAGGAAGTTCCCTTAAATATATAGTCTAATATTACTGTCCAAATTAACAATTTCATTGTGATTACTAATACTTTCATAGGATTGTTATATGAAACAAAAAGAAAAAAAGAAAAAATGGGTTAAATAGGGTTAATGGGTCACCTCCAAAACCTAGTCAATCAAGTCACTTGAATTAAGTCTTGAGTCATGTTAGGCTAAATAAACAACCAAACCAAGTCGACCACCGCTTCATATCGATTTAAGGTTGGTCCAGTTCAAAGAGAGGTTAGTAGTATGAACTTATATAGACTCAAACCTCTTAAATTATCTCAAAAAAATTTCAGCATTAAACCTAAATCCAAACAGATAATTTTGTAATTATTTATAAAGTCTGATAATTATTTATTTTCCTTCTCTTGATTAAGTGTATTTACCTAACTGCAATAAGTTTTAGCGTCCCCTCTGTATGTTTTTATTATTTTATTAATGATATAGACTAAGCAACTAGGCGTTTCCTTGTTTGCTCCATCGCAGTTTGAAATTATTGACTAGTACATCACTCTTCTTCACCAGAAACTGACATTTTAATTAAGTTCTGGAGATAAAGTTTGAGGGGAAAATTCGTAATAATATCATTATCAACCCATGAATAAGGGAAACAACACAAGATTTAAATTTCCAGCCATCTTCCATAATTTTCAAATATTAATTTACTTATATACTAGACATAATAAAATTTAGAAGAACTAATAAAGTTAGTCTTAAATTTCGATAAGAAAATATATGCGTAAATATGTAGAAGCATAATAACAGGCAGCAGAAAACGGCTCCACCAGGGGAAACCATCCAGTAACACCTTAGGAGGAAATGGTAAGTCGTACGGTCAATTTGGCCCATGACATATGAGTTGGCTTGGGATCACTTGTAAATAAGTAATTTTGAGTTCAGAAAAATATGTCAGTTTAAAAACAGGTCTAAATAGGCTGAGTCTGTAGGGCCCGTGGGCCAGCCTGTTTAATTTTTTATTTTTATACAAAAAATTATATTATTTAGTATAAATAATCTTACTTTATCACATTTTTATATTTTATAACCTTATATTCAATAAATATAGTATTTTAAATATGAAAAATTTTGAAATTTTTTAAAAATATATATACAATTTTCAAATTTAAATATAATATAGGTAATTTAAAAAGAAAAGATGAAAAATTAAAGTTATTGGTTATTTAAAAATATTAAAGAAGTAATATTTTATATGTATAAATTATATTTTAAAAAATATTAACTTTTTTGCTAAAAAATTTAAAATTATATTATTTAAATATAATTTTTTTACAAAAAAAGTGATCCGCAAGCCGGCCCGTTTAAGATCATGGGCCAAGACAAACAGTTTTAGTCTTAATAAAGAAACCCGTTTAATCTTAGCCCATAACGAGTTGGTCCGACCCCTTTCACATTGCTAATGGTAACAATGCAAGTTATTTAAAAAAATCAAGAGCAACATGTTTTTATGATATCCTCAAATTTTATTAGTTGGAGGAAAAATTACTATCTTTGGAGGAAATGGTAATTATGCAAGTTATTTTAGCTAAGTTATTTAACCAGTCAAATTTAAAATATTTATGAAAGCGTATTTTAATATTTTATGGAGTCAAAATTATATTTAAAACATTTACGGGATCCTACTTTATTAAAATTTTCTTCATTGTGCTTATGTCTTCTAAGAATAATTGACACTTGACAATAGTAAATATTTATTCTAACAAATTTACAAATAGTCAAAAATTCATTTGCAAAACATTTTTGGAAATTCTAACAATATGAAAAAATGATTATACTTATTTAATTATGGGATTGAAATGTTATTCAATTAATTAAATTTGATTATATTATTGAAATAATTCTTTTGTTATTATTTAAATCTGCCATCATAAAAATAAAAATATAATTACAATTGTTACTTAGTTAAAAGTCATATTGTAAATGTTGAAGTAACAATATGAAAAATACATTAACACAAATTTGAAGAAATTGAAGGTTTGTATTAAAATATAAATTGCGTAGTACTGGGTTGAAATTCGAGTAGTTTGTCTTTCTTTAAGGTGATTTTACGACTCTCAAGTCTTAAGAATTGATTTTACCATATTATCTGGTATAGGAGTACATAGACGTGTTATTTTCAGTATACAACAGTCGAAGACTCGTTTGTTTGGTTTACAATATTTGCACAAAGAATGTAGACATGACTCTTCTTCTTACACACATTTCTTTACCTAAAATAACACACAAGTTTATATCTCATATATTTTTTTAATCATCCATATCACATATTTTTTACTTTATCAATTACACAAAGAGAAACACACACACACACACACACACACACACACACACACACACACACACACACACACACAAATAGGAATAAGCGTCTTTAAATATCATTAGTTGCATGACCAACGTACAATTATATATGCATAAAGCAAATTAATAAGGGAAAGCCAATGTTTAAAACATAATGAAAGTTCAAGGCACTTTTATTTATGTTTTATACCAAGTTTGTAGCTCAAGTAGCACAAGTCTAGCTTTTGTAGGATCTGAGGACAAGGTTTGAATCCCTTATAATAAAAAAGAAAAGGTTATATTGTAAATTAATAATAGATTATAGAAAATTTTTTCTTATCAAAATTGAATATCAATTACATGATTATTTTTAGATTTGATGGATTTAAGGTTCACTATTATTTAGAGGCATCTATATAATAGACTAAAACAACTCTACCTCCAAAAATTTAATGCACAAAATTAATGTTTATTCCTAATGACATAGTATGACGTCATACAATTAAAATTTGTTATTTCTATAATTTTTTAATTCTTTAATTTTGAATTTGATTGCATGATTAGTATAGTAATTAAAAAATTTAAATTCAAATTTTGTAACATTCTAATTTGATTGCATGCTTAATTAATATGTCAATTAATATTGACTTGATTTTTTCTAATTAGTTGTCTTGATTTTATGATATAGTTTACTATTTAAGCAAATTCAACCAAAGCCTTAACACATCCTCTCTAGATGTCTCATTCTGTATCTCTCTCTCTTTCTAAAAAACCTTAAATTGAACAAGATTTCGCAGCCACACTCTCATAATATAGATGGTCATCGTAACAAGATCAAAAGCCAAGGCTTTGTCTTCAAAGATGTTAGATCTCACTACCTTCATCCATGATGAAATTATAACATCCCAGTACCCTAGGTTGTTAGACGTGAAAACTTAAGGACAGAGGATAACTTTTCTTTAATAGTGGAGGATTGTGTGTATAATGGTAAGGCTTTACGATGGATAAGAAGAAAACTTAGATGTGCAATGAGTCATATGCACTGATAGGTTGACTAGTCTATGTAACTAAGCTTAAGAGGGACTAAAATGAAAGAAGAAGAATTAGTATGGGTTTTGTATTAAAGTGGATAAATTAAGAATCTAATTATGTCAATGAGTGAGGTTATCGCTAAATGGAATTTCACAGGATGTACATGTGTCGGCTATCTGAAAATAAGCAGTCTCTAAAAAAAAGTATTTATTCTTCTTATGGTCATTTGGTTATGGAATATATATATATATATATACACATGAGAGGCAGTAGATACTTACACACTTATAATTCTCTCCCAAAACTCTCTTCCCTTTCACGCCCAAATGCCTCTTCTCACTTCTCTTGTCCATTTCACTCAAACTTCTCTCAAGCTCTTGGTTCTCTCAAGTCTCTGGCATGGACTCCCATCTCTAGCAACCCTCCTTCACCAGAAAATCATGGATTAGAGGTAAGAATCATAACATTTCCCAAACTTCCTTGAAATTTCACACATGATGAACCCTAGGGTAGATTCTTGGCAAATTCTTGTAGAAATTGGTTGGGTTGAGTTTCTCTACTTTCCTTCTTGTATTTGGAACTTTGGGAAGCTTGGAATTGTTGGTAATGGTGGCAAAAGTTTGATTTGGACTGACATGAAACTAAACCAGAAAATTTAGGGCTTTAGGGTTCTCATGTGTAGAAATCAAATCTTGGATTCTTTTAAATGAGTTGAGATGGGTCTTTTATGTGTATGGGACACATTCTTAGGGATAAAAATGATTTGGGAGAGATTTGGGAAGCCATGGATGATTTGGAGTGTCTTTGGATGTCAAAAACATAAGAACAGAGTATAAACCCGGTCATTCGCCCGCTTAGGCAGTAAAATTTCCTGCTTAGGCACGCATGTGACAGAAAAATCCCACATTTTCTGGTCTATTTTCAAATGGACATCTCTCTCATCCAGACTCTGTTTTAAGTGAATTTTATATAGTTGAAAAACTATTTGAGTCTAGTTTTGAGTGAGGTAAGATACATTTGAAAATTGTTTAGTATTGAGTAGATATGATCAAAAAAATGACCAAAGGTCGAGGTAGAGAGTCTTGGCCAATGGTATATGTGTATAATTGTGTGAGTATATGGACAATTGATAGAGTCTTGGCCAATGGTATATGTGTATAGTAGAATAGATTCAATTCTTTACATTAATTTACATGTGTGGTTGTGGAATAAATAGAACTTCAATGTATGCATGTATATCCCTATGTAGATGTCCATACCAAATTGAGGTTGGAACAATTTAAAGGAGTGGGTGTGGGTGTATACAAAACTCATTCCAACAAATATGTTATCATTGGCATTAGTACGTAAATTAATTATCGTATAAAATTTGTTAATTATTATATATTCATTAGTATATAGTAATATTCCAACAAATCTTTTTAATTTGATTAAATTGATACATGTTAATGCTATCCTAATTTTGACATGTAATTTGAAATGAAATCAAAATCTAGAATGCTATCCTATTATTCATTCTACTACAGTCATAGGTGATTTTTTGATCAGGAATATTACTATTTGTTAATGATATTTTTTGTTTCCATATTCCATGAGATATTTTTTCAATATTGTTTTAAAAGCTAAAATTAACTATCATGTAGCTTGAAATGGAACCAAAATCTAGAATGTTATCCTAATATTCATTAGTATATATAGTATACAGTAACATTCCAACAAATCTATTATTGTTGGAATTACAATGTAAAATTAATACATAAATTAATTATCGTATAAAATTTGTTAATTATTGTATATTCATTACCATATAGTAACATTCCAATTAGAATTAATGCACTTTATTTATTTGATTTTGATTTTAATTTCTTTCCAAATTATAATAATTTCAATAATTTTATTTTTGAAATTTTATTATGATAGTAATTTCTTTATGTGATTTTATTTGACTTTGATTTCTTTCCAAATTACAATAATTTAAAAAATAATGCACTTTCTTTTTATTAATTTTGACATGTAGTTTGAAATGAAATCAAAATCTGGAATACTATCCTAATATTCATTATACTATAGTCTTAGGTAATTTTGGATTAGGAATATTATTATTTGTTAATGATGTTTTTTGTTTCCATATTTCATGAGATGATTTTTTCAATATTGTTTTAAAAGAAAAATTAATTATCATATAGTTTGATATGAAACCAAAATTTAGAATGCCATCCTAATATTTTTTAGTATATAGTATATAGTAACATTCCAATAAATCTATTATTATTGGCATTAAAACGTGAAATTAATACTTAAATTAATTATCGTATAAAATTTGTTAATTATTGAATATTCATTAGTATATAGTAACATTCTAACAAATCTTTTTTAATTTGATTATGGAATTAATACATGAACTAATGCACTTTCTTTATTGGACTTTGATTTTGATTTCTTTTTAAATTACAATAATTTCAATAATTTTATTTCCGAAATTTTATTATGATAGCACTTTCTTTATGTAATTTTATTTGAATTTGATTTCTTTCCAAATTACAATAATTTAAAAGTATTGCACTTTCGATTTATTAATTTTGACATGTAGTTTGAAATGAAATCAAAATCTAGAATTCTATCCTAGTGCTTAATTATAATAATGACTTAGGCATTTTTGGGATATGGAATCCCATTTTCAAATGATTATAATATTGATCAATTATAATAAAGTCTTACATCATTTTTTAATCTGGACATCCCATTTACCAATTCCTCCCTCACATATTTTTTCCAAATCTGAATTTTGTGACATTTTCTGCATGTAATGCAATATTAAAATGAGTTGATTGTATTTGATTTTGATTTCTTTCCAAATTACAATAATTTCAAAAAATAATGTACTTTCATTTTATTAATTTTGACATGTGATAGCATTTATACTAAAAGCATTTGGAGATTTGATAATCATAAAATTTTTCCAAATAAAGAGTTACTTATGTGCAAAATTTTGAGATTCAAATAAACAACATTATCTCTTTCTTTTTTTTATTTGAACACAATATAGGTCCAAATAAAGCAAAAAGGAATCCCATAAATGTTCTCAATAATTATAGCTTGATTATATCTATTAGTCGCACATGTCAATCTTCAAGGAGTTTGGATATTAGTTCTCAATTTACCTCATTAAACAATCATTGTAACTCATTATATAATAAACGATTTATATTTTTGTAGATAACTTAACTCAAATTATACCAATGTCGGAAGAAGGTAATACATTTTATTTAATAATTAATATTTTAAATAAATAATAGAGTACGTAAATTACTTTCATATACCAATTTTTTTTGACAAAATTTCCTTTTGTATTTAATTATATAAATCAGAGTATTAGGACATAAGTGATCCAATCCCAAAGTGTCGATTTTGTAAGGCTAATATGTGGGTATAAAGAAAGAACAAAGAAATATATTAAATCAAGAACACCACAATTTACTATTTATTGCATGAACGAAAAAGTTCATCTATCACTATTGCAAAATCTTCCTAAAGGACTTGATAACCTATTAAATAATAGAGATCACAAAAGTATCCATTTTCATAACAACATTTGAGGATACAATAACATTATGTTTGCATTCACATCTATGAGAAGAAAGATTGATAAGGATATTAATAAAGGATGTGGTCCATATATCTACCGCTCAAAAGGTCAAAACATACATATAACGGGCAACTTACTTCCATTGGATGGACAACTTCAAAAGTTTGCATAATTGTACATATATGATACCAAAAAAAAAATGAGATCTCTAATCGTATTTCACTAATAATGTATGATTTATCTGAAAGTACTAAATTTCATTGTAGAATAATTCATTACTTGATTAATTCATTTCTTATCAAATCAAAATTTCAAATGTCTATTATTTTCTTTCAAGTTCTCTGATGAAGAAAATTTGTTTGATGCTATTATTGTCAAAGATTTGAAAAATTTGCTGGACAAATGCAATTCATTTGTCAAATAATTTAAAATGGCAAGAGAGATGTTGGTAAACAATGATAGTTATGAGATACATTTTAGATTAATCTGCAATAAAACCTCTGATGCGAGAACATATAATTTACCAATATGTTCAGAAGTTGCTGCTCTAATTGTTGGTGACAAGATATTATAGTCAAATACAAAACGGGGTTGACATAACGTATTAGTAAGCTTCATCCATCATAGTTGTCTTTACAATACCCGTTGTTATTTCCTTATAGAGGTGATGGATTAAGAGAAAACATTCTTATTGGCAAAGAAAAAAAAATTCATAAAAAAGAAAGTGTGTAAGCATGAGAGAATTGTTTTTGCTTTTAGAATACAAAACCGAGATGAAGAAGCTCAAACTATTGTGGGTGATGGCAAATTGTTTCAACAATTTTTGATCGATGGATACACGATGATCGAATCAGATAGATTATACTATATAAGAAATAACCAACTAAGTTTGAGAGTTGATTTGTATAAAGGACTCATTGACGCCATTCTTAGAGGAGAAACAAACCCATCAACTCAAGGCAAGCCAATTATTTTTGTCATGACTCGAAAATCAGGCTCGTGATCAGCGTGGACGGTGTAACACCCACATCACTACAAGCCTAATTTTTCTCAGTCTAACCCTAACAACGTACATTGTCCTAGGTGGCCAACTCAATTACAGAGCTTACTAGAATGATTAATTAAAAAAAAATTACCTTGCCCCGAGCAATGTGGAGGTACCTTTAAGCCACAAACCATCTGTAATACTGGTCATTTAATTTTCTATTTTTAATTGTTAATTTTTTATTTCACATATATTGATTTGCAAATTGTGTGCAATGTGTTAGATATTATTCTGTGATGAGATAATACTTTAGTATGTGATTTTGGACTGTAGATTAGCAATTTGTAATGCTAGGCCATACAAGGACTAAAGTGAAAATTCTAGGGACTACAATGAAATATTATGGAATCTTGTGAGGAGTAGCAAAAATTTGTACAAAGTATAGGAATAGATGGAAAAAATTATAGGGAACCTTGATGTGAAATAGGAAATGGAGAATAATTTCTAAATCTCGAAATATTAATTTTTGGTATAAGGAATATGATTAATTTATTAAATGGCTTTTAGCAATAGAAGAAATTTTTAAATAAAAATAATGAACAGTTTTTTTTGAAACTAAATACAGTACATAATTAAATGAAAATAGTGGTATTAGATGATTGGGTAAGGCAAAAGATTAAATTAAGTAATTGATTATTTATCTAACTAACCAAATTCCTTTTTATATTAAAATTAAGAATAATTGATTTCTTTTATTTAATCTGGAGAGCATCTTAAGGAAATATGATTTAATCATATTATATTTACTTAAGATAATCTAAAATTTATATAAGAAATTTTTTTGAATTTTAAACAATTAAATTATATAGGTTTATGTTTTCTAGTAGTATAGTTAGTATGCAAATTTTGAAATTATTAATGAGAAGTTTAACAACATAAATAAAAATATAATAAGGGATAACAATGCTATGAAATAATATAATAAACTAGTTATTTAATTAGGATTCCCCAACCAACAGATTATGCATGTATTAGGTTTACCCATTAAATAATCCAATTATTCAAATTCAAACTACTTTTCATTAACTCAAAAAGTAAACAAACATCTACCTAAAACAATTGAATCAAAACATTAAAGCTCTCTCACGTTAGCTCTCTCTTCCGTCGAACACTATCTCTCTCACATATAAACATATTAAAAATCCTTAATTCACATATTCTCATACACACTATACTTACGGTAGCATACACAATCCTCCTAACATAATACCCACTCACGCTACCAAATCCACATACACCATCAACTAAAACGCATACCTCTCTTAGCCTACCATTCAAGGAAAGGAAAAAAAAATCAAGGTAAGTTGACTAAATTTTGTTTTGTTTTCAAGTAAACAAGAACATGATTTGTAATTAGAACTCTCTCCTCTTTTTCGAAAAATACAACACCTTAACATTTACACCTTCTTGTTCTTTTTCTTTTTCTTTTCGAAAACATCAAACAACATAGACAGCAAAATTCATTTTCACATCAAGGAGGTTATTGATCGGTTAAACGGTAGGATTCATTGGAATCCAAGTGAGTGAACCAACCATTCTTTAATATTATCTCAAATGCTTAAGTAATAGGATATAAAGATAGATAATAATCATAGTGGGAATTCGGTTAAGAAATCCAAAATATTGAAATTGAAACTCTTATGCACGATTTAATTGTTGATGAAATTACCAATAGGAAATGTTAGGGGGAGATGGTTCATGAGATAAATGTAATTTATTGTGATTTGAGATACTTTAGAGTTATCCGGCAAAAATTGATATGATAATTATATTGATGATTGTATTGATGAATACAATATCGAATATATTGATGAATTGTTTTTAGTGATTTATAGGAAATTATATGAGTCTTGATTGTGTTTTGGCAGGATAGTACCATCTCTCATATCAAGTGATAAATCCAAGTGACAGAATGCTTTGACCTTTGAGAGTTGAGACGATTCCCTCAGTAGGAACTCAAGTCCAGATTTAATTCGTGAGGCACCCTGACCATTGAGGATGAGGTTATACATCATGGCGGGTTTGATGAGATTGGTTTAGCCGTGTGTGCTCCCTGAGATTGGTCTTGATGAGATTGGTTAAGCTATGTGTACTCCTTGAGATTGGTTTTGATTGGATTAGTTGAGCAGTAGTGCTCACGGGTGTTTTTACCATTGACGAGCACTAATTCTGTTGGTTTGAATTGTTGGATTGAATTACAAGTTCTCTGGTATGAACCTTTCCTTGTAATTTGTGATTTTGCCTATGCTTTTATTTTATTGCTTTTACATAGTAGATTTTATTAAGGCATAGATTGGCTCGCTCACTGAGGTATTTATCTCATACTCATGGATTTATTTTTTTAGATCAAGTAGCGAAAGGAGAGTTTTCACAAGAGAGTTAGGTTCGCCATTGGATCATTCATTGTTGGGTGTGTCCCAAGCCATTGGTATTCATCTTATTAAGATTGGGAAGCCTGGTGGTCAACTAAGACTTCTAGGGGGTCCTGGACGATTAAATTACTCTATTTATTGTATTTAATTTGATTTAATTTTGAAGATTTGTTTTGCAAATTTATGATGTGGATTGTGGTAGAAACTTATATAAAATTATGGGTTTATTTAAGTTGATGTGACTTTGTGAATAAATGACATATCAAATTTTATTTTTAAATATTAAAATTGTAATTTGGGAGATTGCGAGGAATCTGGGTAAGTTTTCATCTTCCCTTATGTGAATGTATGATATATGATCATAATGATTTATATTATTTACATTATAAATTAATATTTATTTTAAGTAATATTTGATATTTTTTTATATATTTATTTTAAGTAGTACTCATTTGTAAATTAAAATTTAATTTATATTAATATTTACCTTAATTAATATTTATTCATATTTAAATGCTATATCCTAATATTAACCTTTATTTTATATATATATATATATATATATATATATATATGAATATATGTATTTTTCAAACTCTAATTTGTCTCTATTTATGAATGTTATGCTATTTGATAATTAAATGATAAAGAATGTATACTAAATGTTTTATATAAATAACAAAAGGGGTTAGAATTAGATATGTTGGTTAGGCTTACGTTAACACGGGGTTTGTATCAGCATGCTAGTCACGTGCCCAGAAATTGGGTCATGACACCATCGGTCTAATCCATCTTTTGCATCTTCAACTTTGAGGGAGTGAGTTTAATCCACTAACTCATCCAAAATAGCCCTACTCTACACAAACATACGATAATACATACCAAAAGAGTATCTATTTATCTATATATATATGTATGTATATATATATACATGCATATTCATACATGTTAACCCATATATAACCGTAAATACATAACAGCAAGCCGCCCTAAATCATCCCTGTGGCATCGTACCTTTACCCCTAGTAGAGCATATACCTGATGCCAACACCCCAAATTCCCTAATCTTGTCCTCCCTTACTCACATGTATATACCTTATTTCATGTCTCTAGTGCCTCAAGCACCCTAAACACTATCTGATGTAATCAAGGATAACCCCATTGCAGCCCAAGAAAAGGAGAACACTTCAATTGGGCCTCTAACTCGTTTAAGGGTTAAAGAGCTTGGACTAATTGCAGCCCAAGAAAGGGAGAACACTTCAATTGGGCCTCTAACTCGTTTAAGGGCTAAAGGGCTTGAATTGGGCTTAACCACTTTGTTGAAAGTGGAAGAAGTGTGAAAAAGATTGCATGTGGGATAGTTGCATTTGTTGAATATAGTTGTAGTCTATTACCTATGCATTTATTGTCTTTGACATTTAGCTACCTATGCATTTATTGTCTTTGACATTTAGCCTACACTACTTGACTTTTAGTTGATGCATTTAATGCATTAGTTGGAGTCTTTTGTCTTTTTGTTTTGGAGACCCTATATAAAAAGGGTCCTTGCCATTTGTTGTAAACCATCTTTGAATCATATATGAGATATTGGCATTTTGCTTTCAAGAGGATTCTTGAGTTCTTTCTCTTATCTAACTTGTGTTAGTGGCGAGAGCAACTAGATTTCTTATCACTCACGTTCTTCTTTCTTGAGTGTGGCGAGATCAACCCATTTCTCTTAGTTGTGGCGCCCTTTGGCTTATCAATTGAGTGATTTGGTTTCATTTGTTTGTTTCTTTCAACCTATCCAGAAAATCGATCAAGTGTTTTCCCTCCGAAAATCACATCATATTGGTATCAAAGCCACTTCAATTCAGATTCTATTATTTGTTTTGTGTTTTGTCCCTTCGTGGAAAGCTTAATTTTATTGCATTTTATTTTGTGTTTTGCCACCTACATGGAAGGCTTAGTTTTCCTTATTTTGTATTTTGCCACCTATATGGAAGGCTTAGTTTTCCTTATTTTGTAATCTGCCACCTACATGGAAGGCTAATTTTCTAGTCTGTTCATCTTTATCTTTATTTCTATTCTTGTGTTGTTCTATTTTATTACAGCTTTTTTATTAAAAAAAAAATTCATCGTTACTGTTCATTGTTCATCATTACTGTTCATTGTTCAACGCTACTGTTCATTGTTAATCCGAGTGTAAACACTTAGAGAATGAACTTACCCTTCACCAAACTCAAACCAACAAATTACAAATCACTATGACAGGAGAAAATAGTTCTGAAGTTCCTTTTGGGCTTAGCCTACAACAAGCTCAAATTGTTGGCCTACAAAGAGGTTAAGAAGAAATGATGGAACAAATAGCTCAACTAACCACTCAAATGGCTAGATTTATGGAGCTACAACAACAACAACCAAGAAGAGGAGCTTATGTTGAACACCGTGGAGAAGAATCTGAAGCTGAAGAAGGTGAACAACCTAGGCAAAGAAGGCAGCAGAGGGAGCGTGATGCCAACATCAAAATGAAGATTCCTCCATTTAAGGGAACAAGTTCTCCTGAAGAATACTTGGAGTGGGTGCAACGAGTAGAGAAGATTTTTGAATATCAAGAATATTCAGAAGCTACCAAATGCCGACTTGCAGTCCTTGAATTCACTGATTATGCAAATCTATGGTGGGAAAATTTGAAGAATCAACGAAGAAGAGATGGAGAGGAGGAAGTTCGAAATTGGAGATTGATGAAAAGGCTCATGCAGAGGCGTTTTGTACCTGATTACTACAAGCAAGAGCTTTATTTTAAGCTTCAAAGCTTGAGGCAAGGAGGCATGTGTGTTGAAGATTATGTCAAAGAATTTGAAACTTTGATGATTCGGTACGAGCTGAATGAACCTCAAGAGCAAACCATAGCTCGATTTCTTGGTGGTTTGAACAAAGAAGTTGCTGACTTAGTAGAGTTGCAGAATTATGTCTTCTTAGAAGATGTAATTAAATTGGCAATTAAGGTAGAGAGACAGAAAAAGAGAGTTTATGGAAGAAACAATGGAGTGTCTAAACCATTGGGGAGTAAACCTTTCCAAACACTTTCCCAAACCTCAAACACTACCAAAGGGAGTAATAAGGAGATATGGAAGAAAGAGCCGAACAAATCTGAAAGTTCTAAGGGGAAGGATAAGAGAGAAGACAACCAGCCCTCTAAAAGAAGCCGAGACATTAAGTGCTTCAAGTGCTTAGGTCATGGCCATATAGCATCCGAATGTCCTAATAGAAGAGTGATGATCTTGAAGGAGAAACAAGGGGAAATAGAGAGTGAAGATGAAGATATTGTGGAGGAATGTGAAGAGGAAGAATATTTTGACGAAGAAGAAGTTGTTGAGTATGCTGATGAAGGTGCTGCCTTGGTTATTAGACGTGCCTTGAATATCCAAGCCAAGGTAGAAGAAGAACAGAGGGAGAATATTTTTCAAACAAGGTGCACTATTGGAGGCAAAGTTTGTAACGTGATAATTGATAGTGGGAGCTGCACTAACGTTGCTTCAACCACCTTGGTTGGAAAATTGAAGCTACCTATTATCAATCATCCCCGTCCATATAAGCTGCAATGGCTAAATAATTATGGCGAGATGAAGGTCACCAAACAAGTAAAGGTACCTTTCTCTATAGGGAAGAATTACAAAGATGAGGTATTGTGTGACATAGTCCCTATGGATGCTAGTCATCTTCTACTTGGGAGGCCCTGGCAATTTGATAGAAGAGCACTACATGATGGCTTAAAAAACACCTACGCTTTCGAGAAGGATGGAAAGAAGATTGTGTTGGCACCCTTAAAGCCAATACAAGTACAGCCGAATGAGGATGTAATCGAGGAGAAGAAGCCTAGTTGTTTTGCTTCTAAGAATGAGTTAAAAAAGGCAATAAAAAGGAAAAACTTTGTATTATTGCTAATTCTCAAGGAGCTAAATCCAGAACTTGCAGAAAAGCTTCCTAAGCTTGTGAGGGAGTTGATAGAAGAATTTGCGGATGTCTTTTCAAACGAGCTACCTAAGGGATTGCCACCCTTAAGAGGAATTGAGCATCAAATTGATTTGGTGCCCGGTGCTGCCTTACCAAATAAGCCAGCATATAGAATGAATCCAGAGGAGGCTAAGGAGCTAAAAAGACAAGTTGATGAGTTGATTGAAAAGGGTTATGTAAGGGAATCCATGAGCCCTTGTTCTGTGCCTACATTATTAGTCCCTAAAAAGGATGGCTCTATGAGAATGTGTGTGGATAGCCGTGCTATAAATAAGATCACCATCAAATACCGCTACCCAATTCCAAGATTGGATGACATG
The DNA here is from genome assembly GCA_037074585.1 of Biancaea sappan. Lineage (NCBI taxonomy): Eukaryota > Viridiplantae > Streptophyta > Magnoliopsida > Fabales > Fabaceae > Biancaea > Biancaea sappan. Next base: position 40,622,025 of record CM073494.1, on the reverse strand, counting down.
TTGGATGAGCTGAATGGTTCCAAGGTGTTTTCAAAAATTGACTTGAAGAGTGGCTATCACCAAATCCGAATGAAAGAGGGAGACGAGTGGAAGACAGCCTTCAAGACAAAGCATGGACTTTACGAATGGATGGTAATGCCATTTGGGCTATCTAATGCCCCTAGCACATTTATGTGATTGATGAATCATGTGCTTAGATCTTTCATTGGAAAATTCGTTGTGGTATATTTCGATGATATTTTGATCTACAGTCAAAGTTATGAGGAGCATGTGCAACATTTGAAGTCTTGGAAGTGTTGCGAAAAGAGAAACTCTATGCTAATCTAAAAAAATGCTACTTTTGTCAAGACCATGTGATTTTTCTTGGCTTTGTAGTATCTCAGCAAGGAGTGGGAGTTGATGAAGAAAAGGTGAAAGCTATCAAAGAATGGCCCGTTCCAAGAACCATATCTGAAGTAAGAAGTTTTCATGGGCTTGCATCTTTCTATAGAAGATTTGTAAGGGATTTCAGCACCATCTTAGTACCCATAACTGAATGTATTAAGGGAGGAAAGGAGTTCAAATGGAGTGATGCAGCCCAACGAAGTTTTAAGCTTGTCAAAGAAAAATTGTGCAATGCACCCATATTGGCTTTGCCTAATTTTTCTAAGACTTTTGAGATTGAATGTGATGCTAGTGGAGTGGGAATTGGAGCTGTACTTCTTCAAGAAAAGCGTCCTATAGCTTATTTTAGTGAGAAGTTGAATGGAGCCAGTCTTAACTACTCTACCTATGATAAGGAGTTCTACTCTTTAATTAGAGCTCTTGAGACATGGCAGCACTACTTGTTACCAAAAGAATTTGTAATTCACACAGATCATGAATCACTCAAACACTTGAAAGATCAGAGCAAGCTGAATAGAAGACATGCAAAGTGGGTGGAATTTCTTGAAGCTTTTCCTTATGTGTTGAAGTATAAGAAGGGAGAAACCAACATTGTTGCAGATGCCTTATCAAGGAGATATGCCTTAATTTCCATGATGAATGCTAAATTGTTGGGATTTGAATCTCTTAAAGACCATTATATGGAAGATTCGACACTTGCTTCTATTTATCTCGCTTGTGAGAAAATGGCATATAAGGGATTTTATAGATCTGAAGGTTTTTTATTTCGCTTGGGGAGACTTGTAATTCCAAACTGTTCTATAAGGGAATTACTTACACGAGAAGCTCACGGAGGAGGATTGGCTGGTCATTTCGGTGAAACCAAGACATTGGAGATGCTGAAAGAGCATTTTTATTGGCCTAACATGATTAGAGATGTGCATCATGTGATTGAAAGGTGTATTGTTTGAAAAAAAGCCAAGAGCAAGGAAGCAGCCCATGGACTTTATACACCTCTACCTGTTCCAGATCAACCTTGGACTGATGTTAGTATGGATTTCGTGCTAGGCTTACCAAGGACACAAAGAGGTAAAGATTCGGTCATGGTTGTTGTTGATCGTTTTTCAAAAATGTCTCATTTTATTCCATGCCATAAGACCGACGATGCTGTGCACATCCCCAATTTATTTTTCAAAGAAATTGTGAGACTTCATGGCATTCCAAAGAGTATCGTGTCAGATCGTGATGCCAAATTTCTTAGCTACTTTTGGAAGACTTTATGGAGAAAGCTGGGAACAAAGTTACTCTTTAGTACTGCTTGTCACCCACAAACTGATGGGCAAACTGAAGTGGTGAACCGAATGCTTTCTACTTTGCTAAGAACTATCATTGGCAAAAACTTGAAAAGTTGGGATGAATGCTTGGCCTATGCTGAATTTGCTTACAATAGAAGTGTACATGGTACTACTAAACACTCTCCTTTTGAAGTAGTTTATGGATTTAATCCATTGAGCCCACTTGATTTAGTACCATTACCACTTGAAGCTCGAGAATGCATAGATGGAAAAATGAGGGCTGACATGATAAAGAAGTTACATGAAAACATTAAACAGCAAATTGAGAAGAAGAACTCTATCTATGAGAAGACTGCCAACAAGAGAAGAAAATTTGTTCAATTCAGTCCTGGAGATTTAGTGTGGGTTCATCTTCGAAAAGAAAGATTTCCAAACCAAAGGAAGTCCAAATTAATGCCAAGGGCAGATGGTCCTTTCCGTATCATAGACAAGGTAAATGATAATGCATACAAAATTGATTTGCCTGAAGACTATGCTGTTTCTACTACTTTCAATGTGAGGGATCTTTCCCCGTACTTAAAAGATAAATAGGACTTGGATTTGAGGACAAATCCATTTCAACCAGGGGAGGATGATGTAATCAAGGATAACCCCATTGCAGCCCAAGAAAAGGAGAACACTTCAATTGGGCCTCTAACTCGTTTAAGGGTTAAAGAGCTTGGACTAATTGCAGCCCAAGAAAGGGAGAACACTTCAATTGGGCCTCTAACTCGTTTAAGGGCTAAAGGGCTTGAATTGGGCTTAACCACTTTGTTGAAAGTGGAAGAAGTGTGAAAAAGATTGCATGTGGGATAGTTGCATTTGTTGAATATAGTTGTAGTCTATTACCTATGCATTTATTGTCTTTGACATTTAGCTACCTATGTATTTATTGTCTTTGACATTTAGCCTACACTACTTGACTTTTAGTTGATGCATTTAATGCATTAGTTGGAGTCTTTTGTCTTTTTGTTTTGGAGACCCTATATAAAAAGGGTCCTTGCCATTTGTTGTAAACCATCTTTGAATCATATATGAGATATTGGCATTTTGCTTTCAAGAGAATTCTTGAGTTCTTTCTCTTATCTAACTTGTGTTAGTGGCGAGAGCAACTAGATTTCTTATCACTCACGTTCTTCTTTCTTGAGTGTGGCGAGATCAACCCATTTCTCTTAGTTGTGGCGCCCTTTGGCTTATCAATTGAGTGATTTGGTTTCATTTGTTTGTTTCTTTCAACCTATCCAGAAAATCGATCAAGTGTTTTCCCTTCGAAAATCACATCACTATCCTAATCCACATTGGGTTACTCGTACACACAAATCCAAATATGTATATCACATTGGCAATTGTTAGTTTGGGCCTCACCTTGCCATGAAGTTGCCCCTCGGAAGGATTGTGTAGCCTACATAGGCTTCCTCAACTCGAGTCGCCTCATTACCATCCCATACACAAACCCAATCAGATATACAAACCCAGTTCACATTATTTCTTATTCTCAAGTTAAATTCCAATTATGAGTCAATCACCCATTTAAAATATTAATCTTAAAAGTTATCTCTTGCATATTTTCTTAGCCACTCTTGTACATCCCTTATACAATATATCTAGGTGTATAAGTATTTGTAATTTTGTGTTCTATACTCATCCATACACTCAACAAGTGTAAGGTCCACACCAAACACAAATCACCACACGATTTATGTATCACCATGATCAGCATACAATTGCATGACATCACCTACATACAAATAAATGTTTTCTTTTCATAAACATGCAAGGTCCCCTTTTTAATTATGCCAAGCATAAAACATTTAACATATAATTGCATTTAATTAAGTTTAGGAAAAACAATCCTAAAATATAAGATCATACAAAGTAAGGCTAAATCCCTTAGTTGGAATTGGAGTGTTTTTGGCTTTCGTGAGGCACCCCAACAGAGCCTCAGGCTAACACAAGACCTACGAGATAGCAACTTACGCATTCAGCTCACGAATCCACAAGAAAAACCCTTGCTCAAGTTGTAGTGCCTTCGGCCCCATGGTCCAATCTTAGGTGCCTAACTAGCTCTTGAGGCGCCATAGGCCTCTCCCACACCACCAATGCTTTAGATGGTGGCGCCTTGGATGCCAACCCTACAACCATGAATTTTCTTCTGCCCCTATGGCGCCTGGGCATCCCATGTAGAGACATAAAGGTACTTTCAGTTTTGGCTCCCTTTCAGCCTAATTTTCACCATTTTGACTAATTCTTTCCAGAAGTTCCCATTATTTATGTTTAGGGAATGTTTTGACACTGAAGCCCCAAGCTAATTTCAAGTTTCAAAGCTTGAATCAAGAAATTTCATACCTAAAACGCTAACTTTCCCTTTCCTACTTCTTATTCTTGAATCCCACCTTTAACCATGTTTAATCCATCAATATTTGGTTCTAAATTCATTATCAATCATCAAAGAGTGTTTCTAACCCCTATCCAAGTTCAAAATCTCACAAACTAACTCAATCTCACCCCATTTGCCTATAAATATGAAAATGGAGAGAAATTTGAGAAAGTGAGATACCTACCTCAATTTCTTACTTTTTCGATAGTGGTTAGTCGCCGAAGACTTGATCCCTTGTTAAAGATAGGTTGCTGGAAGCTTGGGTGGTGGAGGATTGAGAGATGATAGAGAGAAGAAGGAGTGTGACCTTGGGAAATAAGAGAGCACTTAAGAGGAAGGGAGAGAAATGAGATATGTATGGCCACCTATATATATCTCTAAAGGTGAAATTACTATTTTTCCCTCTAGTCAACCCTTGGTCAACATTAATAATGGCAAATTCGTAATTTCACCAACTTGGATATTTCTCACAGTCTAAGCACTACACAAACATCACATTACAAATTTCCCATTTCACCAAAAGGTACCCCATATCTATCCTTATTATATTTTAGTACCTCATTGGACTTAGTAATCATCTAACACCCTCAGTGCCATGTGTACACTCTCTCAATCCTTTGTCACTCATTATTTTACTCAAGATGCCACCTTTAACCTCACATTATTTTATTATGCAAAGGAAAAAAATTTCCCCCGTATCCAAATACTTATTAAAATGAAACTATACTAATACCTAAGAACTGTGGTCATTACAATATTGCCATCTTCATTTACTGGTGGAGCTTGATATACAATGTAGAAATATCAATGCAATGATGATATGTAGGAGGGCAGGTTATCCTAATTTCTTCATAATATTCATTTGCAATCCAAAGTGACCTGAAGTTTTAAGGTTTCTTAATCTAAAACATTTAACAATAGAATATAGATCAGATATGACCAGATTAAACTTGATCAATTGATGAAAAATATTAAAAAAAAAAGTACTTTGGTAGAGTCATTGCAAGTATCTTCAGAATCATTATCTAAAATATATATGTTTTTTTATCTTTAAAAGAATTTAAAATCATCATATATAATCTAATGTTTGTTTTTTACCCAAAACCGCAACTTACCACATGTGTATATATTACTTTTCCAGCATCCAAATGACAAATATCTGACCCCAACTAATATTAACATAATTATATCAGCAGAGATCCCAAACAAGCATTTGTTTCCAAATCTGTACGATGTAGTAAACAATCTTATAATGCATAGGCATCGTGGAAGTGTCCATTATAACTCACTATGTATGGTCGATGGTAGATGTAGACTCAATAGTTGTTGACGAAGATAGTTATTCTCGGTATCGAAGATTGGACAAATACATGACTATTGAATAAAATAAAGTTCATTTGGATAATAGGTAAGTACTAATAATTGATTAAATGACATTATATTAGCTTATATGAGATTATTTCATTAAGATATTTTATTGTTTTCTTTTTCACAAATATTTTATACTATACAATCCAATATTGCTAACAAGACATTGAGGCCACAATAATCAAAGTCCATAAAATATTTGTTCAAATACATCATTAAGGGACATGATAAACTAAAAACTACTTTCTATCAGAGATCGGAAGAAGGTGATAGAAATGGCTAGCACCCAAGAGAGGTGAATTAGGTTATAAAAACTTTTTCTAAGACTTGTTAGAAGTTTAAGAAGTTTTCTAAAACAATGCCAAACTTGAGAAAAACATCAAGATGAATATGTATTAAGTGCAATGAATAAAAAATTAAGCTTAAACAATTAAAGAGATAAGGAAGAGAAGATTGAACATAAGTATTTATATTAGGTCAGCTTATAATCAAGCCTACATCCAATCCTCAAGACCACTTCTTAAGTATTTCACTATAATCCATAAGTTTGTACAAGTAGGCACTTGTGAGCTAATACAATAGAGATCTTTTCCTTTATAAGGGTGTCTCTGCCCCCTTACAATGATCAATTCACTCAAAGAATAAGATGAAGCTAAGCTGACTCTCTTTGGTAGAGTAGATATACAAATCAAAGCTTTCAAATTAGTAGATGATTGGCAAGAATGGATTTTTGAAAATTAGAGACAATGAGAATGTTTTCTTGTTGATTTGACACCCATTGTAGCTTATATTTATAGCCTAATGTGTAGAAGATCTATTGGAAAAAGATTAAGCATCATTATATTTTCTTAGAAAATAGTCGTTATAACTAATGTCAACGTGATGGCAATCAACTGGTAGGTCCTCAACAGTCGACTGGTACCTTTTAATGAGGTGTCAGTCAACCAGTAGGTACCTGGCTATTGACTAGTAACTCTCTATTATCTTTTACAAAATTGCTCCAAACTCTAGCAGTCGATTGGTTCATAGCAACCGGTTGACTAGTAGGCTACTAGATGAAATTGATTTTTCAAATAAAGAGTAATCAGTCGACTGCTTGCAGACAAGCAGTTGAATAGTAGTCCACTAGATTTTTAGCTATTTTTAACCAGAGAGTAATCGGTCAACTGGTAGCCTACTGGAACATTTTAAAAGATTGACTCGAGAGCAACCAATCAATAGGTTTTTAGAAACCGGTCGACTGGTAGCCTACTAGGAGTTAAAATTTGATTTTTCAAAGTTTTAAAAAACTCTAAGGCCCAAGTAGAGCTATTGCAGCTTTTTAAAAAATCTTTTCCAACTCGTGTAAGTTTTAAAAAAATTCTCTTAACCATTTAAAAACAAATTCTTGCCTTTCAAATACTTTTACAAAAGATCTAAGTCCTAAAGGCTCTACAGAATAAAAAATCTTGTCTTTAATGCTTGATGCCTTTGACTTGATCAAAATTCCTAAAAAGATATATGACAATATAACCAAGGAATTCATTTTTTATTTGTTTGTTGTCATCAAAATTTAAAATTACTTTTTCACATGCAATGGGGATAACAGAAGGTAGACACAATGTAAGAGAGATGAAATGAAAATATTTTATGATTGCAGATATGCATCTCCTTGTGAAGCAATTTGGAGAATATTTAGATTTGACATAAATTTCAGAAATCCACCAATAGAAAGATTGAACTTTCATCTTCTGAAAACCAATTGATTCAGTTGTTGAGAGAAATTCTCAGACTATGATTATGTTTACTTCTTGGTTTAAGAGAATAAAAAATATGTTAAGGCAAAAACTCTAACATATGTTGAGTTCCTAAAAAATTCATTTACAAAAATGACCTTAAAAATGGTCTCCTAGAAAAGTTGGTTTCTCAATTGGAAGGTCATACTACACTCCTCTTGGAAGTGGTGAAGTGCATTATCTTAAGACTTTGCTTAATGTAGTTAAAGGTACAACTTCTTTTAAAGAGAGTAGAACAATTGATGGAATTCTTCATCACACATTTAAGGATACATGCTATGCTTTAGGATTTCCTGACGATGACAAAGAATATGTTGATAGAATCATTGAAGCAAGTCAGTGGACAACAACACAGGACAACTTTACCTAAGGAGATTGTTTTCAACTTTACTATTATCAAATACAATTTCAATCCCTAAATTTGTTTGAGACAACACATGACAACTTTTATCTGATGACATATTATACAAACAAAGAACAATATAATGCCATAGAGGTAACCGTGTTCTATGTTTTTCGAAAATTACATTATAAATCTAGGCAAAATTTTTCTTTGTTAGATCATTTTAGCATTTAGTTCTTATCATTTTTCATTGTGAAACAAATTTGTAACTCATTGATTATCAATTGAAGAACTATGCGTTAATCGAGATTAAAAACATACTACAGATTCATGGAAGATCTCTCAATGAATTTACATCTATGTCATTTCTAGAGATAGTCAGAAGTCATAAATATGGAAATAGGCTTATATATGATGAGATGCTATATGATCGATCTCTTTTAGAGAAAAAGCATCTTGATTCAATTAAAATATTAAACAGAGATCAGTTACAAGTATATGCAGAAGTCACTACTTCTATTAATGCAAACAATAGGGCATCTTTTTTGTATATGGATATGGATGTATTGAAAAAATATTCTTGTGGAAAACATTATTAGCCACACTTAGATAAAAAAGAATGATTGTGTTAAATATTGCATTAAGTAGGATACCATCTCTTTTACTTCTAGGTGGAAGAACTTCTCATTCTCAATTCTACATTTCCTTACAAATTACTGAAAACTCAATCTGTAATATTAAACAAGGGGATGACCATGTAGAGTTTATCAAGACCAAATTAATTATATAGGATTAGGCACCCATGATGAATAAAATGTATTTTGAAGCTCTTGTAGAACTCTAAGGAATTTTATGAGAGTGTCCAATAATCAGAGTTTTACTCAACCTTTTGGTGGCAAAATCATTGTATTTGGACAAGTGCAAGTAGATAAGAGATTGCGTTCTCCATAATTAATTCTTCTTACATTTGGAATTATTGCAAAGTTATGCATTTGACTCAGAACATGTGATTCCAAATATCTGAATCAATAATTGATGCTGAACAAGTCAAATCATTTTCTGATTGGATCATTAATGTTGGTGAAGAAAATATGAATTATGAAAATGTTGGTATGTTGAAATTCCTGATGACTTACTAATTAGAGTTGTTGATGATCTTATATCTTTGATTGTAAAAAGCACATATCCTAATCTCATGAATAATTTAACAAGTTTGAGTTACTTCAAAGAAATAGCAGTTCTTGCTCTCAGGCTAAAATATGTTGACACCATAATTGAATACATGCTATCTTTACTTCCAACAGAAGAATAAGAATATTTAAGTTCTAATAGCATCTATAAAGCTAATGTAAATACTGATACAATGGATGATTTCTATACATAAGAATTTCTAAATAGCACAATTTAGTGTTCAAAACCATAAACTAATGCTAAAGATTGAGCTCCAATAATGTTACTTAGAAATATTGAGAAATCAATGGTCTTTGTAACAGTAGTAGATTGATTGTGTTTCAACTTGGTAAACATGTCATCGAAACAACAATTATCTCTGAAAAAAATATTAGAAAAAAAGTCATGATTCCCTATATATGATAATTACTCCATCAGTTTCAAGATTGTCTTTTCAACTTAGAAGACGTCAGTTTTCAATAACATTGTGCTTTGCAATGACAATCAACAAAAGTCAAGGTCAATCACTTTCAGCAGTTGGTTTGTATATAGCAAGCCCAGTCATTACACCATCAAAGATAGTTTACAAATTTAGATTCTTGGCAAAGATGGTAATCATACCATAACAACATCCAATGTAGTATATAAAGAAGTTTTTAATAAATTGTGTTAAAGTAAATAAATATCTAAATTTGAACATGTGTTATGTCTATAATTAATGAAATGTCTGTGTATCGCACGGGTTGCTACACTAGTTTTAGATCATTTTAATAGGCCCTCATTATTTCTTTAATATTGGCCCTATAAAATATTAAAATTAGTTCTTGTAAATACTTCAAAATTACCCTTCCTAGTTCCTAATTAATGGCCTGTATAGTTAACATTTTCTCCAAAATTCTCCTTCAGTTTGTAAAAATTGAATACATATGAGAATTTTATTAATTCATTCTTGAGATCACCACTCATTGAAAAAAAAATAGGCAAAATGGTACTATATGTCTCTACGGTTTACACCAAGTTTCACTTATGCCCATGAACTTTTTTTTGGTCTATTTATATCCTACATCTTGTAATTTTTGCCACTTATGCCCTATTTTGTAACACTATTAGTGCACTTAATGGCAATATTGACTGAGCAACCACATGGACTGCCAAATATTTTTTTTTTGCTGCCCACAAAAAAAAAATTTAAACAAAAATTTAATTTTTTAATTTTTTAAAATTATTTTTTTGAAAAAAAGTTTCAATTTATTTACTTTGCTCCTTGGTCAAAATTTTCTTCTTGTCCAATTTTTGATATAAACTCTTATTCTACTTCATCTATGTCCCTAGTTTAAGAATCTATTTTTTTATTTGTCAAAATCATCCTCTATAAACTTTTCAGTTTGTTCACTTTAGTGCCTATTATTCATTTTCATGTTTTTTTTTCTCAAGGTTTGCTCCTTCAAATCAATTCATAATTTCATTTTTAGTCATAATATGATTAAATATATCATTTCTACCCAAGAACAATACGAGAAATGAATTAAAATTCAAGTTTTAAATTTTACTTTTTATGAGAGGGAGAGATATACAATCTTTGAAACTTTGAATTTTAACTCATTTCTTATATTGTTCTTGGGTAAAAATGATATATTTAATCATATTATGACTAAAAATGAAATTATGGATTGATTCGGAGGACCAAACTATAAGAAAAAAGCATGAAATCGAAGAATATGGACTAAAGTAAACAAACTGAAAAGTTTATAGGGGATAATTTTGATAAATAAAAAAAATAGATTCTTAAACTAGGGACCTAGACAAAGTAAAATAAGTGTTTATATAAAAAATTCGACAAGAGAAAAATTTTGACCAAGGACCAAAGTGAATAAATTGAAACTTTTTTAAAAAAAATAAATTTTAAAAAATTTAAAAAATTTAAAATTTAAATTTTTTTGTAGTCCACGTGGCAGTCCACGTGAACTGCAAAAATATTTGGCAGCTACGTGGCAAGTCAGCATTGCCATTAAGTACACTAACGGTGTTGCAAAAAAAGGGCATAATTGGCAAAAATTGTAAGATGTAGTACAAAAATGGGCCAAAAAAAAAAGTTCAGGGACATACGTGAAACTTGGTGTAAACCTTTTGCCTAAAAAAAAAGAGGCTTTGATATAAAAACAAAATAAAATTTAAAATTACACTCCTCTCTTTTGTTATATTTTAAAATTGCACTCTCTTTATCTCAATTCAATTTTACAATTTTTGTTAAAAAGTTTCTTACTTGATTGTCAAAATCATGATTTAACTCATAAACTCGGATGATTTTATGATCTTAGGTTCCAAAATCATGCTAACTCAATCATAGAAACGGAAACCAGTCATACTTGGTCAAAATCATTTGAACTCGGTTTAAACTCAGTTAAACTTGAAATTTAAAAATCGGACAAAAAGGAAAATTTTGACCAATGACCTAAGTGAATAAATTGTAAGCTTTGAAACTTGAATTTTAATTCATTTCTTGTATTGTTTTTTAGTAGAAATGATAGATTAAATCATATCATGACTAAAAATAAAATTACATACTAATTTGGAGGACCAAACCATGAGGAAAAATTATAAAAGTGAAGAATAGGGACTAAAGTGAACAAATAAAAAAGTTTGTAGGGATGATTTTTTACGAAGAAAAAATATATTCTTAAAATAGGAAACTAGATAAAGTAGAAAACGAGTTTATATCAAAAATTGGACAAAACGAAAATTTTGACTAAGGATCTAAGTAAATAAACTAAAACTCTTTTTTTTCTTTTTAGAGAGTCCATATGACTAGTCCACGTTATTATATGTGGTACACAATCAGCACTGACATATATTTTAGTATTGATATCAACATCTCAGTCAGCATTGACTAACGATTAAGTAATCAAAAATTAACTTCGATGACCTATTTCATAATTTTGAAAATTACATGGACTAAATTCATTATTTTCAAACTGTAAGGGCTAAAATCATTTTCAATAAAACTATAGGTATTTCAAGTATATTTTAACCATTTATGTAATTTAGAACTTTGATGACTTGAATTGAAACTTTTATATTTGATCTTATGTTAGATTGGATACATTTATATTAATGCAAGTTAATATATTGCTATGGGTTAATATATGTAATTTTGATAGTTTATTAAAAGGGAGAGGGATATATATATATATATATATATATATATAAAAGATACCTTTTATTAAGAATAAAATAGTTATAATATTTTATTTTAAATTAACAGCAAAAAATAATATCACAATATATAAAAATTAATATTTTTATGTTAATAAAAAGTATTTTAATCAAAAGATCTACATTATTTAGTTATTAAATGTCAAAAGTATATATTATAGGGAATCTTTCAAACAAAAGAGATAACATTAAATTAACGTGCATATAATATATTTAAAAGATATAAAAGAGACAAAGCACATCTTGCAAGCAGATCGCAAGTTTGGTGCAAGTAGAAAGCACATCTGACATCTTCGCTGGCACGTTTGGGGAATGAGTGTGATAACGAATTAACGATGCTTGATAAGAGCGATGGTGGTGATGCACCTACACAATCGCATGTACCTAAATGCCAACACTTCACAAAAACCTTGGCAAGAAATGCATATATATATATATATATAATCTATTTGTTTTCTCAGTAAATATAAAAAAAAAGTCTAGATATAATTCCTACTATTTATTTCCCAAAATTTAAGATATTTGAATTAGTTAATTTTTATAAATTATAAGTTCCATATAAATTAATCTTTTTATTATATTAAATTATATATTTATTTATTTTTAAGAGACTAACTCAGTAAAATTATTCATAACATTCATGACTAAGTCAAATAGAATTATATTTTTAAAGACTAAGGCTGTGTTTGGGAAGAAATTCAAACTAGCTTATAGTTTATTTGACTAACTTATAAGTTTATTAGTGATTGGTAAACAAACTTATTTCAGTAGCTTATAACTTATTATGAAACGCTATTTTGAGTAACTTATAACTTTGATATTTTTCTTCCAATTTTACCTTTAGTATTTTCTTCCTATTCCCATTATACCCTTATTTAACATATACATCATCACTGCATCTTCTTCGTCGTCTGTCATCTTTTGTTGTTGTATGCCATAGAAAACATCATCATCATCTGTTGTTGTATACCACTGGAAACATCATCATTGTCTATCATCATTTGTTGTTATATTGCCAAAATTCCAACCCGTTGTAGCTAATGACACTGAAATTTTTGGCCGGAACTCGTTTGGAACGGTCAGAATTCACCATGTGGCCACTGTTTGGGTACCCATCATCATCGTCCGTCGTCTGTCATTTGTTTTTATTATTATATAAAATATATTTATATATATATTTTATATAATAAATAAATATTTTAAATTAATTATATATATAATAATGTAAATTAATTTAATTAAAAAACAAAAATTAATATGTTTATTTGTATTATTTTGAGATTAAAATATATGTCATTTTACATCTATCAACTAATATATTCAACAACTACTTTTGTCAAACACTTCTAATTCAATAAGTTAGCTTAACAACTTTTAACTTTCAGCTATCATCTTTTAGCTAAAAATTAGCTCATAAGTTTTTAGCTAGTTTATCAACTATTTTTTCCAAATATAAGACGTGTTTGGCAAATCATTTAAGTTAGCTTATAACTTATTTGATTAGTTTACAGCTTATTTGACTATCTTATAAGTTTGTTAGAAATGTTCGATAAACGAGCTTATTTCAGTAACTTATAACTTATTCTGAGATGCTACTTTTAATAGCTTATAGCTTTTATATTTTTTTTTCTTCCCTTTTCACCCTTGTTATTTTATAAAAATACCCATTATACTCTTATCTCACATACATTATATATATAACTATTATATATATATATATATATATAACATATATATATACATAATTAATTATATATATATATAATAATTTAAATTAATTTAATTAAAAACAAAAAAATGATATATGTATTTGGTATTATTTTCGGATTATAAAATATGTATCATTTTATGTCATTTTACACTTTTATGCTACTTTACTTTGACCAAACACTTCTAATTGAATAAACTAGCTTATAAGCTTTTAGCTAACTTATCAGCTAATTTTGCCAAACAGAGTCATAACCTAAATGATCAAGGTTGTCTTCGAGTGTGTAAATAAGCTAGCTTATAGCTTATTTGACTAATTTATAGCTCATTTGACTAGCTTATAAACTTGTTAAAAGTGTTTGGTAAACGAACTTATTTTAGTAGCTTATAACTTATTTTGAAATGTTACTTTGAGTAACTTATAGTTTATAGCTTCTGATTTCTTTTTCCTATTTTACTCTTATCACTTTTTCAGAATACCCATTATACCTCTAAGCTTATTATAACATATACCCCCAAATTTCTTCACTTGTTTGTGAATAATTTTATTTTTATTCTAAATTAAATTTATATATATATATATATAATAAAATATATATAAATATCTTACATGTAATAATTTAAAAATTAAATACTGATATGTTTATTTTTATTATTTTGAGATTATAAAATATATATCTTTTTATGTCATTTTACACTTTTCAGCTACTTCAACTACTACTTTGACTAAATACTTTTAATTCAATAAGCTAACTTATAAGCTTTCAACTTTCAGTTAAAAATTAACTTATAAGCTTTCAACTAGTTTTTAAACTTTCAGCTAGTTTATCAACTAATTTTATCTAACAGAGTCTAGATCATATACTTTTTAGAGATTAAATTGTACATAATTTTTTATTTATTTATTTTTGTGTTTCACGGAGTACATGTTTTACTAAGTAGAGGATGTGGGACCCATTAGTGAGCTAGTATTTGTGGTGTTTGTACTTTGTACCTTTTGCTTATTTGAAGATATACTTGGAAATCTTCGACCTGCAAATGCTGCATGGGCGAATTTTGGGTTTATTGCATACGCTTCTTTGAAAAGTTACACCTCACATGATTCTTGAATTGGCATCCCACTGTGGATACATGGGAACTTTTATACATTATTTAGGCATATACAAATTAGTGATTTAAGATTTTGATAATAGTTAAATGATTATATATTTGTAAAGTGAGGATAGAATAAACACACTTTAATGATTATTCAATTGAAAATGACCCGAGTACTACACTACCCAAAAATTAAAAACAAAAAACAAGCAAAAACAAAATACTTGATTGACTACATCTAGAGTAAAAGTTTTCTAGTTAGCTCAACTTAAAGTTATACATTTGTTATTGTTTAAACATCATAATTAATTGATGACTTGTAATTTTATTGAAATTTGCATATTGCATTCGAAGATTGAGCATACGATAGAAAAATTAGCTATAAAATCAAGCAAGAGATTTTAAAACAAAAAACAAAGTCATCTTAATTTATAGGAAATGTGATAATGTTGTCTTTGACAAAAAATAACTCGGGAAAAGATTATATTGTAAGTAGCTAGAGCATTATATATCAATTCTCATAATTTTATATAGGCAAAAATATATTTCATATCCTTAATGTTTATACCGATTTTCATTTATGCCCCTGAAGTTTGTTTCAGGTCAAATATGTTATACATGTTTAAGTTTTTGTCAGATATGTCTTTCTTTTAAACACCATCAAATTAGTTAATGCAAAACATTGACTGGGCTGCTATGTGGCAAAAATCATCAACCACGTTACTTGCCATGTGTACTCATAACCTTAAATTATAAAAATACCCTTAATAATAATTTTTTAAAAAAATTGTCCTTTTCTCTCTCACTTCTCCTTTGCTCTCTCTCTCTCTCTCTCTCTCTCTCTCTCTCTCTCTCTCTCTCTCTCTCTCTCTCTCTCTCTCTCTCTCTCTCTCCTCTCACACCAATTCTCTCGTCTCTTTGCCTCTTTCTTCTCTCGTCTCTCTATTGCGGCTACCATTGCCTCAATGTTATTTAAAGATGTGGATGATGACCTGTCGATCAGTCTCCTCGCTTCTTCGTGATTGCAAGGGCAAATCATCATGCCCATTTAACCCCTTCCCTCCTGTGTCCATGAGTTATCGGTTATCATCGCACAAGTCAGACAAGTTTGTGAGGGATGTTGAAATTTAGGGACCAAATTTTTTAAAGGGGGAGTATTTTAATACTTGAGGCCCTTGAGTATTAATGTAATTGGAGTATCAATCAAGTAGTTGGATGCGAGGGACAAATTTTTGTTTTAGAATAAGTAAATTCATGGTTGGGTTATAATGTTGTGCATGAGATGGTTCGTGGCCAAGGATGATGGTGTGCATGTGTCACTAGGTAGATGGGTGATGAGACTGTGAAGGGATTTGGGTGAAATAAAAATAATTAAGTGATACTCTTTTATGAAAATTGGAAATAAGGCAAGTTAAGGGAAGTCGTGCGCTAAGAGTTGAGGAATTGAAGGAAGTGTATGGTGTCCTATGTGTGTATTGTAAATTACCTGAATCGGGAAATTACAAGATTTGTGACTGCTTATTTGACCAGAGCTTAACCAAAAGGCAAATTGGTAATTCCCCTTGGAAGAGAATATTTATATATATATATATATATATGATATACACACACATTTTAGCCTTCATTCTCTCTCTCTCACGCAGCCTTTCTCCTTTCTCAAGCCTTAGCACACCACCTTCCATCTCCTTCCCCAAAGATCACCACCCAAGCCTCTAACCACCGTTCTCTCACAAAGGTTTGGGTCTCCAACGACCAACCACTACTAAAAGGAAGAGAAAACATCGTAAAACTCTCATTCTTTCTTTTTCTACCCAATTTTTTCATATGTGGATGTTGAGGGTAAGATTGGAGTTGTTTGAAAGTTTCTAAGTTTAGGTGATAGATTAAAAGCTTCTTGAATGTTTATTTATCAAATTGCAACAAGAAATCTATAGAAATCATGATAAAAAAACAAGAAAATCATGAGATAGAAAGTGGTGACAAAAAAAAATTAGGGTTCTTGAAGGAAATTTGATGGTTTCAAGCCTTGATTATAGATTATAATTTGGGACTTGAGTATAGTAATGTTTCCTAGGCATTGTTAATGAAAAGCCATGGAAAGAATCATGCAAAATGGTCAAAAATTGGTCCAGGATGAAGGAAAAATCGAATTAGGGTTGAAATCACAAGAACAGAGCATGCTCGCCTACCTAGGTGCGCTCATGACAATGTTTGGGTGTGTTTCGCCTTCACCTAGGCATCCGTATAGCAGCGAGCATTGACAGTTTTTTGGTCATTTTTCAAATAGTCATATCTCTCTCGTCTGAATTTCATTTTTAGCAAATTATATATCTTTGAAAAACTCTTTAAGTCTAGTTTCGTATGAGATAAGATTAATTTTGAAATTCTCTATCCTCTAGAAGTTATGGTTAAAACAATTACCAAAGGTTAAAGTATGTGTCAAAACTTTCCCTATCTTTTGAGTTTGACATTTTCTTCTTGGTTACCCCATAGGGTCAGATTCTTTTGTGCATCTTTGACATCATTTGAGACTAGCTAAGGTAGATGAGCATAGAATCAAGGTGAGGGTGAAACACTACTTATGTTTTGGTTTTTCATACTTAAGCCATAATGGAAATTATTTCCTTAGTATGTCAAGACTTGCGTGTATATATATGTTGGGCCAGTGTTTGGAAATAAACTCTTTATGGAAGAACAAATAAATATCAAGTGGTGTAATTTGAGTAAATTCAAATATGGAATAGATTCACGTGCAGGGAAAGACCCTCGTATTTGGAGAGCACATTTATGTTGAATTCCATGGATGTCACATACATTAGAGATAAGATACCTCTTTCATCTAAATTGTGTGATCTTGTTACATATATATATGATGATACTAATTCTCCTTGTGGCATGTGCTAGAAATATCATGATGCTTAACATATGATTGAATATGTGGAGAATATCATGATAAAATTTTGAGAATAAGAGCTAACCCCTTCCCCCTATTAATCTTGTTTCAATTAGGAGACATGATATTGGCATAGTGATATTGTGTTGGTGATAACTTGTTTGAGTTGTATAATGAGATAGTGCTCCCTTGCTTGGAGATAGTTGGGTAGGATGGATACTATTGTTAACTAAATTCATTTTCATTCTTGATTGTAAGTTGAATTGTAATGTGAAACTTAGAGGGAGTTTGTGTAACCCCTAGTAACCTCATGGGTGACCACAATTGTTGGAAGTAGTGCATTGTGAAAGAGTCTTAATGTAATTGTGGAAGTGGTAACTGGCTACATAACTTATTGTGCATGGAATACATGATATACCTTATATTTGTCATAAAGTAATGTGTGGTAAGTTACGTAAAGTGGATGAACATTTTATTTCTCTTTCACCTTTGAATGTCCTATTTTCTATGCATGAGTTGTAAACTCTCTTGTGTTAGTATCCCTTATAGGTTGTGCTTGACGTAAATAGTGGCTTTATTTAATCTTGTTTCTACTAGAAAACATGATCTTGACAAAATGGCATTGTGTTAGGAGTACTTGACCATGTTGAATTAAGTTCCATATGGAATATGAGTAATGTGTACATAAGGGAGCTCGTATTGCTTGCTAAGTGTAAAAGTGGGAAGTAATGCTATTCTTATCCTGTGTTGTAAATGTAGAACACTTAGTAATTGATAATGTTATGTTTGGTGATTGGAGTGTTTGCCAACCATTGTATTGAATAATATATGAGGATATATTAGTGATAGTAAGAAGGGTTGTGTAGCTCTTTTGCACTATGACTAATGATATCATGCAAGAAGCCTATTTGGCTCATTGATGAAAATAGATTAGTGGGAGTACGAAGGGTCGTGTAGCTCTTTCGCACTATGACTAAAATTTTTAAGAGAAGCTTGTATGGCCCTTTCAGATTGTGACTTGTGTGCATATGCTAATTACTAAGAACATAGTGAGAAGGCTGTGTGACCCTCTGTATTATGATATATGTGGACATAAAAGGGAGCTTGTGTGGCCCTCCTAATTACAAATTATGATGAAGGAATGAGGTCAATGCCCATAAGGCAAAGTTGAAAATATTTATATGATGTTACGCTGTATTTTTTGCAATTGATGGCATGACTTCTATCGATGATTGAATGAATTGTGTTGTAAGCTTTGGGAATTGATGTATGTTTGGTAGAGTGTATGAGAATGTATATATGTGTATTGGAATACTTCTGTGGCCTAGTCATAGTAGCTAGGATCATATGGTATATATAATGGTTAAGTATGTGGAACAGGTCCACGGTGGAGGGTAGGGCTATCCGAGGTCCTACCCCTATGAGTTATACATGGTTTACTTTTTTATTCAGTTATTCAATTTACTTTTCATTGAATATTTTATACTCACTCTTTTTGTGTATGCTTGCAGGACTTCGAGTATCTAGCAAGCCTCTATATAAAGAGTAGCAGAGTCTCCAAGTCTACGTCCCTTTTATGTGTCAGGTGGGTAATCTTAGTTGTGGTAAAGCAAGTGGAGTTGCTTTGTAGTAGAATAGAACACTTAGGTTTATGATGAATGATTATGTGTATGTTAACTCTAGTTTATTGCTCATGAAGCCTTGTACATGTGAATGGTTTAATCAAAAGATTATTTATATGCTACCTTCTCTTTTGCATTTGTCACTTTGATGATTCTTGCAATTTGTCTTGCTTTATTTATATGGCGATGTTTGGTAAGGCTTACGGTGGTGGTGTGGAATCCAGCCCCGTGTCAATCACGTTCCCAAGATGGGGCGCAGCACATTTGGTAAGTGTTGCTCTCAAAGTATACAATTTGCCCTTTGGTAAACATTAATGGATTGGGTGATGCCTTATCTTCATCAAAATTCTTTTCCTCTACCTTAGGCTCATTTTGTTGGGCTTTTGTTTTGTAATGCCCCAAAAAATGAGCATATGACTTAACATACAAATTACAAAGGAAATAAATTTACATATTACATTTTCTTATTTCCCATAACATCGACAAATATTTACAATGAAAATGCAAAGTAAATTTCAGCCAATTAAATAAACTCCTAAAACACAATAGGACCTAGGTGGCCTATGGGATTACAGAGCATTTTATTAGGCGTATAGCCCAAAAATTGGTTCCACGAACCCTCCAACAAAAATGGATTATATCTTCATAAGCCATTGAATCTAGCGATTTCCCACCCTCCTCAGTTGCTAAACCTTGAAAAAAAAAGATAACAATAAAGAGTGAGTTTATAAAAATATTCATTAAGTAAATGACTGTGCATTAAAATAAAACACAAGTACAAATACCAGAATCACAACCAAAAATTTAAATAAAATACCTCTAGCCCATATCAGTACTCAAGCATACCTTAATAAAATAAAACACAAGTACAAATATCATAATCACAACCAAAAATTTAAATAAAATACCTCTAGCCCATATCGGTACTCAAGCGTACCTTCTATTTCCTTACGAGTCCATAATCTCACAATCCACATCAAACCACATCCAATACTTAATACAACACAAAACATATACAATCACAAATGATCACATTGAATGTATTATGCAGCAATCATATGCTTGTTTTCTAGCTTTTTTCCATGCTTACCACATTAAGACTCAGTCCAGATTTTTTCCCCTCAGACTGTTATTGCTCAATGGGTTTATCTTAGAGGTCCACCCCTCTGTTTCTACTCTTCCAACGTTCTTCCTAGGAATATCCACATCCTTAGGTTACTAGCTGATTCCCTCTCATTATATGGATATACAAATGCAATATGCAAAGTTTTTCCTGCTCTT
Source organism: Biancaea sappan (assembly GCA_037074585.1). Classification (NCBI taxonomy): domain Eukaryota; kingdom Viridiplantae; phylum Streptophyta; class Magnoliopsida; order Fabales; family Fabaceae; genus Biancaea; species Biancaea sappan. The sequence continues at coordinate 40,601,484 of CM073494.1, read as the reverse complement.
ACCACATTGAAGTATTCCAGAGGTCCACCCCTCTGTTCCCTCTCGTGGATCCATATTCCCACACAATTCCTTTTTATGTACAATACATTAACATAATAAAATGTAATGCATATAACAGGCAACAATCCACTCATCATTCACAAACACATTCACAATACATTTCCCAAATCTACACAATTCAACCTATAACATCCCCATAGGCAAATCATAAAAAGAACTCCCAATATCACAAAAAAAAATTGCTAATCTAGTTAATACCACGAACTAGGGAATTTAATGAATATAAATTCATTTGTGGTGTAAGTGGGATTTATATCATACTTGTGTAATTTTAATAAAAATAAGTAGCAAGGGCATCCACTCACCTTGATACCGATATGGTTTACCATATAATAAATCCCAAGAAACAAAGCCAATGAAGCTCCCAAGTTACCTAGAAGCAACTAAAATCAATAAATAAATAAATAAAACGAGCAAAATCCTCACCACTAACTCTGACTTTGGTCATTCATTTAGTCATAACTCTTAATTGGTAAGGATTTTCTTAATAAAACTTATGCCATTGGAAACTAGACTCGAAGAACATTCCAACGATATAAAGTTTACTAAAAACAGAGTTCGAATGAAAGAGTTATGGCCATTTGAAAATGGACTAAAGAACCTTGGTATGGCTGCTCCTGGGCGTCACACTCACACTTAGCTCCTTGGCGCTAATGCCTTTTTTCCTTCCTTTCCTTTTGAAGTGTGCTGCCTGGGCACCATGATCCCGACATCACGTAATTTGGCCTCTGATTTAGCCCAGATCTGGCTAAATCTTCATTGTTTTTCATGATTTCTTCCATGGGTTCTCAGTTGATGTCTAAGGAGTATTTAGACACCAAAACCCCCCAATTTTAACCAACAAACGAATCCACAATCTTAATTTTATCCCAAATAGCCTTAAAACTAAAAGATAGGGAAAAGTTTAGGAAATCGAAATTCCTACCTCGATTCCTTACTTTCCCTATGTTGCTTGGCCTCCAATGACTCAGCCCACCACCAGAGAAAGGCTCTCTGAAGCTTGTTAAAGGATTTGAAGTGGAGAGGATGAGGTAGAGAGAAGGACGAGAGAAAGAGAGAAGGAAGAGTGAGGAGAGAGAGAGAGAGAAGAAAGTGAAAATGAAGAAAAAGAGGTAGAGCCACCTATATATACCTGTCCATGGTGAAATTATTACTTTGCTTCTAGGTAACTTTCAGTTAACCTTGGTAGTGGCAAATTCATAATTTCTCCAATTTGGGTATTTCTCATACTCTAGGTGCCACTCTAGTTTCTCATTTCACTTTAGTCCCTCTCTGGACCCCATAGGTACCCGACTCCCTCTATACCTCATTATTGTTTTCTCTCAACTCCCCATCCCCTAACACTATTTTCATGAAATTTCCTCTTCCTCTAGTCTTTTCTCAACACTTAAAAATATCATCAGCAATAAAATATTTTCACTCCAGTTATTTATTTCCATTTCCATAAATAATATTCAAAAAGAATAATCTAAATATGAAAAATTAAAAATAACCAAATAATTCCATTAAAATAATGAAAATTTTCATTATAAAAACTGTAACACCGCCAATCACATGATCCAAAATTGGCGGGTATTACATGTTTCAAAAGCCTTTATTAATTTTAATACCCCATGTGAAGAAATCTCACCACTAGAGTTGCCAAAAGATACTAAATGAAAATGCAGCAGATCAATTGCCTTTTCAATTTTCTCCAAAATATTCTCCACCTCATCCAAATGCATCTTCAAGGCAATAAACCCAAGTGGATTGTTAAAGACTTCTTGTTCAAGTAAATCAAAAGTGGACCTTCAGGATCCCCTTTTTCATCTTGCTCTAGAGGGATACATAGAGAATTTTTGGTAATTGCAATTTGATGGTCCCCACTTTGTTCCATTACAACCAAAGCTTGACTACTGAGCTCCTCATATTGAGATAAAAGTCTATTGTATTTGTTACCAATTTTTTTTTATCCTAGCATTATGCCCATCCAAAGTGCTTTTAAGAGAGATGTTCCACTTGGTGACTTGTTCAAGTTGCATTGTGGCTTCTTTAAGTTCCACTTCACACTTCATTTGTTTTCCATTTTGAATAGATAATTGCTCTTGAAGAACAATAACCTCAGATGAGAATCTTATTCTCAAGAACAACTTCTTGTTTATCCTCTTCAAGCATTTTAGTCTAATTAGATGACAATACAAGGCTCCCATTTAAGTTGGAATTCTATATCTGTAGACTTGCTACCAAATCTCTACTTTCAACCAACTCCATTAATAGCCTATCAATTTCATGGGATAAATGCTGATTGTCTGCTTCAACCTTGTTCCTCTCTATGCTCATCAAAGTCAGGCCCCCATTGAGGTTTAAATTTTCATCTTTTAGTCCTTCAACTAAACTCTTAATAACAGCTTTTAGTTCTAATAACAGCTAACTCTTGATAAATTTGCTTCGTTCTTGGGTAGAACCAAAATCAAAAAAAGGGATTTACTGGAGCTTCTTTGCTGGTGCAGGCTTTTGGTCATGTAAAGAGTTCTTTTTCCAACAAAAGAAATGGCATTGATTTAGAACAGAAATGGGTCCCATGTGTGTCAACATCCTAGTCTGCCCAAATGCGCCATATCAGCATCCAGGTGGTGCATCCATGTCAGTATGTTGACTCTCATTAAATTAAATATGCATATTTAAATATGGATTAATTGGGTCTTATCACTTTAAGCCCTAAAAATATGAAATTAAAACATATTTATTCTAAAATTAATTTAGACCCAATAAATTCTAAAAAAATAATAAAATTAGAGAGTTTTTCATGATTGAATTGTGAAAAAAAAAAAAGACTAAGATAGGAACTAAAATGAATGTAAAATACTAGATATCACCTGCTTGTCGCCATACTAGAGTCCGCAAGCTAACATTTGGTTCACGCCACTATGGTTGCCAAATAGCTCAAAATTGAGTTCTGTAGCAATTTTACAATATAGTGATCCCCAAGTCGTATTTCTCGTGGAGCCTTTGTCTCTATCTTCTAATGGGTTGTTCAAACTCTAATTACATTAATTACACAATTAATTACATGGGGGGTATTAATAGAATTAAAACATAAAACTACACTAACTAATATAATAGTAAACAATAATTGAGGAAATGCAATCAGCCAATGATTTAATTAGAAGTGTAACTATCATAATCCTACCCTTAATTAATTTATAATTGAATTCTACCATTAGGTTTTCAATCTAAATTTTCTATAAAATCTTCTAGAAGTGAGTTACAACTAAATACAGCTAGGAAAATCTTCATAAACTAAAACCAGTTGTGACCCAATGAAGACCTAACTTAAATCATGCACTACAACCACATACTTACATGCCAGATTTGTCCTACTTGCTATTCAAACCGGCTATAACAAGATTCATCCTCAAATGAAACCATTAAAATAGAAATCATGTTCATCCTAGTCTAATTAGGACAAGAACAAACATAATAACAGATAGGCAAGGAAATAAGACAGAAATATGAAATAGAATTGAATCAAAAAACTTATCTGTACATAGGATTCAAATTACATCAACTAGTTCCAGTGTTCCACCATATAACTAGCTACATAGACTATTTTGATAAAAATGGCTAAATTCCAAGAGGAGGGTGAATTAGGTTATTAAAAATTTTCACAAACACTTGTTGGAAGTTAAGGAATTTATCTTAACAATTGCCAAACCTTAAAGTGAAGTTTAAATCAAGAAAAAAAAAAGAGAGCACAATCAAGATGAATGAAATAAAATGCAAGGAATCAAAATAAGAATCAAATATGCAAAGAGAGAAAGAGATAGAAGATCAAACACCAATATTTATACTGGTTCAATTTATAATCAAACCTACATCTAGTCCTCATGACAACTTCCTAAGTATTTCACTATAATATTTCACTATAATCCACGAGTTTATGAAATTGAGCACTTGTGAGCCACTACAACAAAGAACTTTTTTTCTTTCCTAGTGTGTATTCCCCCTTACAATGTGTTTATCCCAAACACTCACTCAAGGAATCCCAATCCTTGAGTATATAACTCATAAAATATGAAAGAAAGCTTGGTCATGTCTCTTGGATAGAGTGTATATACAATTGAAAGCTCTCAAATCATTAAATGATTGGCAAGAAAAGTTTTCTTAGAGTTTTAGAAACAAAATGTTTTCTTGATTATTTGAGACCTACTGTATCTCATATATATAGCCCAAGGCGTAAAAGATCCATTGGAAAAAGATTACATAAGAATTCTTAAGAAAATAGCCGTTATAACTAATGTCAGCATGTTGGTGGGCAACTGGTAGGTGTGCGCAGTCAACTGGTATCTTTTAATGAGGTGTCGGTTGATCGGTAGCTATCTAGAAGTCAACTAGTAACTCTCTCTTACCGCCTTTAAAAATGCTCCAGACTTTAGTGGTTGACTGGTTCCTAGCAATCAGTTCATTGGTACCTACTGGAGTGAATTTTAATTTTCAGACAGAGAATTCTCGATCGACAACTTGCAAGTAAGCGGTCAACTGTTTGCTCACTATTGGTCAAAAATAAAGTTTTCAATACTTTGAAATTCTAAGACCACAAGTAGAGCTATTCCAGAGGTCCAAAAACTTTTCCAACATTTCTTAAGAGTTCAAAAACACTTTTCTTGCCATTCAGACACTTTTACACAAATTTCCTAAGTCCTAAGACACTTTCAAAAAGCCTTTATCTTTTAGCACTTTGCCTTTAACTTCTTTAAATTTCTTGAAATAATTTGTCAATATACTTTAAGGGATATTTTAGTTTGTTTGTCATCATCAAAATAAGATATTCACATGCAATTGGGTTAACAATCTCCCCTTTGTTTGTGATGACAGACCAAATTAAAATAGGGATGTATTTTTGAAATGAAATTGATTTTAAGAGAGGCAAAGATCCCCCTAAATTTCATGTCCATTTTCCATAAAAAAAAATTGTTGTCAGCTTCAATGATAGTCATTATAAAGTCAGCAATATATTTAGCCATAGTAATCAGAGTATTGAGCCAATAAGAACATAATATATTCAACAATAAGAGCATATATATTCAGCAATATATAATCCATAAATACCATAAATTATACTCCATAATCCATAAGCAAATGTCAGAACTATAAAAAAAAATTACATCAAACATAAAATCATAATCAATACTATTGTTAGCAAAACATAACATCAACTAAGTAGTAAAAATCATATTAAAATATCATATATTTCTCCCTTTTTTTTCATCACAAAAAGGGGTCTTCAATCCTCAAGGCTCCTCTCCTCCTCCTCCCCCTTGCTAACCTCGAACCAAGTTCGTAAGTTCCCTAATTTTTGTAGGTTGAGAAATAAAGAGAGATTCCAAGTTGAAGAGTCTAGCATTCATGAGTTCCATGTTATCTCATTTCCCTCATCATTGATAACATTTGTGCTGAGTTGTTCATCCTGTCCCTCAACATTGGAGCTATGATCCCTTGAGTTTCATCACTGGGAGGCACAGCTAGAGTTTCCTCTTCATCACCTCCATTACCCTCTTCAAACTCATCCTCTTCATCAATATCCATGCCAATCTCCCTTTTTTCTCTAGCCCTTCAAATGGTTGCATTCTTAGCAACTCTTCTCTAGTAGTATGCATACTCGATGTGATGCTAAAAGTTCTCAGAATTTTAGAGATAAAAGTAACATAAAGCCATCCTTTGCATCATTAAGTATGGTATTTTGAAGGCTTTTCCTTGCAACATATGTGCCATAGCAAAAAAATCTGACTCACTGCCACAAGCCCAATTACTGGACTTGTTGAAGAAAACATGATTAATCATATTAAGCAGTAACCTATCACTAGCATCCATGTTGCTTACTTTGATTTTATTCCCGGTAAACTCAAATTTCCTAGTCATTATTTTGTAAACCTCAACTTTACCATAGAATGTAGGACTCAGTGAGTTATGGTTATCAATAAAGTAGAAATCATCATCTCCAGGTATAAGTAAGTTCAAAATCTCAGCAAAACGAGTTTCATCCAATTCTATCTTTTTCCCTCTTACTTCAGAGTAAATTTTTCTTTCTTTGACTCTATACTCTATATTAGTGTAAAAAGCTCTCACAACTCCAAGGGACCAATGTCCTTTGTATTTGAAAGTTTTTCAAACCAAAAACACTCAGGAACTCCTATAAATGGCATATTTTTGTTTCCTCAAAGTAATCCTAATCAAGAAATTTACTACCAATGATTCTTCTCTGATTAAAGAGTTCCAAATACATGGTTTTTTGGTCTGGAGAGGAGAGCAAGTCACCAATGGGTTGATTGGAGGCGTTTTTCACACGTGCTCTATTCAAACCGAACCCTGAAGCCATGATTCTCGAAATTTCTTAAGGGTTTTTGGAAAGAAGGGATCGAAAATGATTTCTGTGAGAAGGGAGAGTGTTTTCATGAAGCTTCATAAGAGAAAATAATTCAAACAATAACTAAATCACTTTTACAATGATGTGGCACAGTGACCTAGCAATCGACCATTGTAACCCTAGCAGTCATCTTTGCAAATTTTTTTAGGAAATAGTGAGCATCTGATCAATTGCTTGACCTGTAGTAGTCGATTAGCAGTTGCTGCATTTCAATAATCACAAATAGAAGGTTCTTGATCAACTATTAGCTTTCACGCAATGGCAGTAGTAGAAGAGCATTAAATTTTATTTTCTTAAGTTAAGGAGAGAGAAAGCCTTAGGATTTATTGAGGATCAAAGGGAATCTAAAAAACACTTTAGTGGACACTCTGAATCTTAAGTTAGCAAAGGAAATCAATAATAAATAGGAAAAATTTAAAGCACATGCAATGGGAAAAAAATTAAGTTCATTTGGATTAGCCATCTCAAGTTCTCTCCTTATAAAGTTGAACCTATCATCGGTAAGAGGCTTTGTAAAAATGTTAGCTAACTAAATTCATTTGCACAAATTCAAGTAAGACATCTTTCTTTTGAACATGATCTCTTATAAAATAATGTCTTATTTCAATATGTTTAGTTTTTAGTGCATGATAGGATTTTTTGTTAAACATGTAGCACTTGTGTAATCACACCTAATGGTTATATTTTCAAGAAAAAAAAATCAAAATCCTCAAGTTCTTGTTTCATCCATAAGATTTAGGCACAACAACTCCTAGTTGCAATATATTCAACTTCAGCTGTGGATAAAGCAACACTATTTTGCTTTTCACTAAACCAAGGGACAAGGAAATTTCCAAAGAATTGGCAAGTTCCACTTGTGCTTTTTCTATTGGTTTTGCTTCCCACAAAATCCACATCCGAATAACCAATTAAATAACTCAAGGAACCTTTTAGAAACCATAAACCCATTTGAGATATGCCAATCAAGTATCTAAAAGAATTTTTTACAACTTTAAAATGAGATTCTTAGGGCTAGTTTGAAATCTTGCACACAAGCAAACACTAAACATAATATCAGGCCTACTAGTGGTTAAATACAAAAGAGAGTTAATCATACTTCTATATTTTTTTCACATCAAATGGTTGACCTCCTTCATCCTTGTCCAAGCTAGTTGAAGTGCTCATAGGAGTGGCAATTGGTTTTGCATTTTCCATGCCAAATTTCTTGAGCAACTCCTTGGCATACTTGGTTTGGCTCACAAAGATTTCGTCCTTTATGTGCTTGATTTCGAGCCCAAGGAAGAAGTTGATTTCACCCATCATGGACATTTCAAATTCACTTTAGTTGATCTTGGCAAACTCTTTGCACAATTTTTCATCTATAGCACCAAAAATTATATCATCAACATAAATTTGCACTATAATTAAATCATGCTTTTCCTTTTTGAAAAATAAGATTGTATCAACCTTTCCTCTTAAAAATTCATTATTTAAAAAATAGAACTTAATCTCTCATACCAAGCTCTAGGAGCTTGTTTGAGACCACATAAAACCTTTTCCAATTTAAAAACATGATTTGGCTTATCATAATTTTCAAAACTGGGAAATTGTTCAACATAAACTTTCTCCATGAGATAGCCATTCAAGAAAGCACTTTTCACATCTATTTGAAATAGTCTAAAATCTTTTATATATGCAAATGCTAACAACATTCTAATAGCCTCTAATCTAGCAACAGTAGCAAAAGTCTCATAATAATCAATGCCTTCTTGATTATAACCTTTTGCAACCAATTGATATTTTCAACAATGCAACGAGTTCAATAAAAAATAACTCTATTGTCTTTGTCACAAAGTTGACTAATGCTAAGAAAATAATGATTGAGTCCTTGAACAATTAAAACATTTTCAATAGAAGTTGATGAATTCTTACCAACCTTACCTATATCTTTGATCAAACATTTGTTATCTCCTCCAAAGGTCACTTTGCCTCCTTTTGGTGTCAAAGAGAGGACCTACATCATAAATTTAAGTTTTCTTTTTAGGTACACAAATTTGTTTTGGTCCTTCTTGGTTAGATGTTCCCCTAGGTACCCACCACTTTTTGTTCCCATAGGGAGTATTCTTTTTGTAAAAGCAAGAATGAGAATTATGACCCTTCATACCACAACGAAAACAAGTAGTAAAGGGGCTACTTGACATAGTTTCTTGGATGAAAAAGTTTTTGTATACTTTTGACTAGATTTGGGTTTATATCTCAACTCGGCCTTATCAAAGACACATCTTTGATGTCCAAGCAAGATGTTCAAGTTGTCTCTTCCTTTGGTGAATTTGGCAAGAGTGCTTTTCAAATCCTCATTCTCTTATTCCAATTCATCACATTTGCAATAAGAGCAATTTTCATTTGAAGAAGGATGTGATGCTTTTAAACTTGCATTCTTTTCTTGTAAAATTTTATCTTGCTTTTATGGTCAAAACTTTCCTTCTTGAGTGTAGAAAATTCATTTTTCAATTTCAAAATTTGATTTTCAAGTGAGGAGATCATTTGTTTTGAAATACATAGTTTCTTTGCAAGATTTGAAGATTCACAATGCAACTCTTCAAAAGCATCTTACAATTCATCAAAAGAAGAAGAGAGTTCAAGAGAATTTACCTCTTCATCTTTTTTGGCCATGAGATAAAGGTTGGCTCCTTCTTTTGCTTCCTCTTCATCAGAATCACTATCTCCCCAAATGGAAGATATATAAGCCTTCTTCTTCCCTTTATTATTCCCCTTCTTTCCTTGTTGCTTTTTCAAGGAATTGATGGAAATCCCACTTTATGTGCCCAAGTTTCTTGCATTCATAGCAAATTGGCCCTTCCTTGTTTCCATCTTAGTCCTTCCTCCATCTTCTAGTGTTCTTCCTCTATAAGAACTTGTAGAATTTTCTGACCAAGAGACCAAGGTCCTCATCATTGATCTCCAACTCTTCATCTCCTTCATCACTATCATCTTTAATTTTCTTGGAAGAGGTTGATTTAAGGGAAAGAGTTTTCTTCTTTGTTTCCTCCTCTTGTCTCATCTCCCCAATCTTTGACTCATAATTTTAGTGATTTCCAAAGAGTGCTATGAGAGAACTCATGGATTCTCCTATTACTTCCATGATGGCCGTCCTCTTGGTTTCCCATTCCGGTGTGATGCATATAAGGATTTTTGTGGTTTAAGCCTTCTCTAATATGCTACACCAAGAGCTTTCAAATGGTTAATAATATGAGTAAATCTTAATTGCATTTCACTAATGCTCTCACCAGGTTTCATTTTAAAATTTTCATATTCATTAGTGAAAGTATTTATTTTAGATTCCTTGACTCCAAGGTTTCCTTTATGTGCAACTTTCAAAGTGTCCCACATTTCTTTGGCACTTGAACAATAAACTCTAAAGTATTTATCTTGACTCAAAGCACTCATGATAATCATTTTAGCTTTGACATTTAGATGAACTAATTTCTTTTTAGCTTTATCCCTTTCACTTTTGGGTTTAGGAATGACATGCCCTTCAACCTCCTTAGTAGGAGTATAGGGTCCATGCTCAATAACATCCCAAAGGACAAGGTCCATGATATCAGATATTTTTATGTACAATTTTGTCCCTATCTTAGTTTCTTTGCATAATTATTCATGGGAACTCTCTAATTTTATATGTTTTGGATTTTATTGGGCCTAAATTAATTATATGAGTAAAATGCTTTAATTTCATATTTTTAGGATTCGAATGATTAAAGACCCAATTTAATTCCATTCCTACTCTTGCAGATAAACAATTAGAGAGTTTATTATGCTGACATGAATGAAATGCTTATGTGGATGCCACCAAAATGCTTACATGGGCTCTGACTTGGTGTAATTAAATGACTAGGATTTGCTGTCATGTAGGGCCCACTGGTTTGAAAAAGGCATTCTAAAATGTAGCATGCATTCATTCTGATTTGGTGAAGAGCTTTTCTAGAAATGGCAAGTCTTCCATGATAGTTTTGAAGACCATTAAAGGACACTTTTGCTGCCCCATTTTTGTGAATTCTTCCTCTTTATTTGATGTTGTATTCTTGCCCAAAACAGAGGGAAAATGACAACATAAAGAATACAAATTCATCCCTCTCCTTGGCTACAGATTTAAGCACTATTTAAACTTCATTTTTAGGGTTGAAGAGTCTTCTCCTTCTTCTATTCTCTGTACAAAAATGTACCTAGGGTTTTTCTGCAACTTTTCTTTTCTATATTTTCACTTTAGTCCCTATGGAAGGCTAAATCACTTCATGTAACCAATCACTCATGAACTAGAATGTGTTTGTTGAATTTTGAGCTAAATCAAATAAGTATTTTGGCCTATATTCTATTTCATTTTTTGTTCCTCTCTTGCCTCTAGATTTTTTGTTTATACTAGCTTTTGATATGACATGTATAAATATAATCTATGTTCTTGTTGTTTAATTTGAGGATAAAACTCATTATGCATGTATGAACATGATTGTGATGCATATGTAGTGAGTGGGATTGACAATGGCTTGTTAGTATGTGATTGCGGGGCAAGATTTTGGTTAGATCTTAAACAGATTGTATTAGGTTATACATTAGTGGAGATTTCCCCAATTATAATTATGTTACAGTTCAATCTTGGAAGATCTTCTAGGAATTTTAGTTGGAAACTGAATGGTAGAATTAAAACCAGATTGATTCAAGGGTAAGATGATGATATATGCAAATTACGAGGATTGATGATTGGTTGCATATGTTCTCTATATTGTTTACTATTATATTTGTTCTATTTTTGTAGTTCTATTCTGTTACATGTTTTTAATTAGTGTAGATTAGTGTTAATTAGAATCTAAACAATTAATAATTTATGTATTTCTAAACAATTGCCAAACTTTAAAATGAAGTTTAAATCAGAAAAACATAGCACAATCAAGATGAATGAAATAGAAATGCAAGGAATCAAAAATAAGAATCAAATAGGTAAAGAGAGAAAGAGATAGAAGATCAAATAGGCATATATAGCCTAAGGTGTAAAAGATACGTTGAAAAAAATTACACCATATTTCTTAAGAAAATAGTCGTTATAATTGATGTCAACGTGCTGGCAGTCAACTGGTTACTTTTAATGAGGTGACGATCAACCAGTAGCTACTTAGCAGCAACTAGTAACTCTCTATTACCTCCTTTAAAAATGCTCTAGACTCTAGCAGTCGATTAGTAACCTACTGGAGTAAACTTTAATTTTAAGACAGGGAGTACTTGGTCAACTACTTGCAAGCAAGTGGTCCACTGGTAACCTACTGGAAGTCTTAAGAATTTCAACTCGAGAGCAACCGATCAACTGCTTGCAAGCAAGCAGTTGATTGCTTACTCATTGGTGTCAAAAATAAAGTTTTCAATTCTTTGAAATTCTAATACCACAATTAGAGCTATTCCAGTAGTCCAAAAACTTTTCCAACATTTCTTAAGAGTTCAAAAACATTTTTCTTGCCATTCAAATACTTTTACACAAATTTCCTAAGTCATAATGCACTTTAAAAAAAAATCTTCATCTTTTAGCACTTTGCCTTTGACTTCTTGAAATTCCATGAAATAATTTGTCAATATACTTTAAGGGATTTATTTTAATTTTTTTGCTGTTATCAAAATAAGATTTTCACATGCAATGGAGTTAACATGTTTAGCCTTCCATGGAGGCAAACAGAAGTTAATGAAGTGAAGAAAATACAAAGAAAACAGAGCTGCGAATTTCTACAGAAAAAATGGAAGGAGAGGAAGGTCTTCAATAACTTCAAATGGAGTCTAATAGTGCATTTTAACTTCGGCCAACTGTCATGACCCGCTCCTTGAGCACGTGACTGGTATAGTAACGACACTTCCCCGTTACTGTAAGCCTAACCTACCCTGAAATGCAATGTTTTTGGAACCGGCCCGGTCATTGACCTGGGCTAGCCTCCAGGTCACCGGATTACTAGTTCAACCGCCGGGTCACCGGGTCAATTGCTGAACTGGATAAATAAATTAAAAATATATATATACATATATATATATTTATTTATTTATTTATTTATTTATAAATAAATTAAAAAAATGTAAAATAAATAATTTATATGTAAATTTCAAACTTTAAAGTCATAAACATGCATAATAATTCAAACATAAAATCATAATTATTCATAAAGTCATAAATAATATCATCCAAACAAAATAATATGACTAATATGCAGAATATCAGTTTTTCTCAAGAATGTATATTTGAATTTCTTAGTCATATTCAATGACTTAAATCATGAAATTTTTGTTGTGAAAATTATGTTAGAAAAAACTTTTATATTTGTCGACTTGGTCTATTTTTTTTCTAATTTTAATTTAATTTTTTTGTGCCTATCTGAACATATGAAAATATATTAGTCACAAAATTGATTTGATTAGTTTCAGAAATTAAGGGATTGTTTCAAAAAAAAAGATAATAAAATAATTTTTTAAAAAAAAATTAAAAAAAAAAGAGACCCGGGTCAACCCGGTCGCTAGGTCAGCCAAGACCTGGCCGGGTCAACTGAGTCTTGGTTGGTCAATTGTGATCGGGCCAAAACTCATTACCCGAACCGGTCCCGGCCCTGGGTGACCAGGTCTCGATTCAACCCGCCGGGCTGATCCGAGTCCCAAAATAGTGCCGAAATGCCCCGTTCATTTCAAATATTAACATGGGGGTTTCCATGATTTAAAACAATGAATTAATAAAAATTATTAGTTAAAGGAAATTAATGTCCTCTTATACATATAGAATGTAAAGTCTTCTTTTTCAAAAAGAATTATGTACTTAACGTAAATTTTCCTTTCAAAATACATAGGTATTCAACGTAATTTTCCTTTCAAAATCAATAAGTATCACTAGCTTCCTTTAAATCCAAATATTCTTATTCTTCCATAAATTCGGATAAACAAAGTTTAAACAAATTAACATCATCCTAAAATTTCCCTAAGTGTCCTACGCAACTACATAGCAACCACCAAACTTCAAAGAAACAAACAAGGCCTACCTAACAACGAGAAGGTCCACATCGAGCACCGCTATTCCTCAAACAAATTATCCTTGACTATAGTCGGATCTGTAAAAATGAATCAAAGAGAGTGTGAGTTATCTTAACTCAGTGAGTAGTACGGATTTGTTGTAACACAGTTCAAACATATCAAATATCATATAAAATGCCAGTCAAGCCACAATCTCAAAATACCAAAATTTGTAAAGAAGAAAGTGTACTAGTTAAGCCACATCCAATCACATCCAACCAGTGGTACACGATAGTGGCAATGAGCCATTGGGAGTCCACATCAACCCGGCCACCCTCCCTGACCTCGCCATGAAAGAAAGTACCACTAGTACCAACCAAGCATCAGTATATATTCATATATGTCATTCAAGCAACCATACATTCGAAATAACAAATAATGGATAATACACAATTATTTCAATTCATCATACAAGTAATCAAAACATACTTTTAATTCCAAGCCAACCTGATGTAAATTAAGTCTAGGCATGCTAATTAATGGAATTTCTATCTTAACGTTTTAGCATAGGGGCTTAGCCGAATTATGATAGTAATTAAATCATGATAATTTAACAATTTGCAATCTCTATTTCACATACTATGCCTAATCCATGATTATGGTCTGGAAAATTGTCGTACGTCATCCTATGTGATATCTGATATTAAAACAATGTTAAAACAAAGTCGTTCCACTCACCTAGATTCCAATGCTAATCCACCGTAACATGTGTGCTAATCGGAGAAGGAGAAAAAGTGAACAAATTTTGAGATTATTTTCTACCAACCATAATACAAGAATGGTGATACAAGTCCAAAGTTAAAAGCTTGTTAATTTTCCAAATTTACGAACTATGGTTCATGACAATGAATGATAAGTCGGAGTTGTTAATACTTACCCGTTATCCCTTGAAGTTCACATTAAAGAGTGTACATGAGTAGCTTGGGCTTCGTGATGACGTCTAAGTTCTAGGTGGTGTGTTAGAGAGGATGAATTTTGGGTTTCTAATGCTTGATGTGGGGAGGCCGTCTAGGGTTTGTTCTTGTGTAATCGAGAAAGCTAAGATGGCACCTGGGGTTTTCTCTAGAATGAGCACGCCTAGGGTTTCATTTTGAGTGTGGGCGCCTAAGGTTTCCTATTTGTGGAATAGTGGGACGGCCATGGTTTAGGTGGGTGGCATCTAGAGTGAGGTTAGGGTTTAGGTAGGAGCCTTATAATTTATTTTAATTGAATCTAGATTAGGACTTTCCTTTTATTTAATTTGTTTCATTCCATATTATATTTTATTTTTGTTCCAATGATTAGGGTGTACACCTACACTTAGGATTTTTAATTTATTATAGTACCTTCCTTTCCCATTATTACCATATTATTATTATTATTAGTATTAGTATTAGTATTATTATTATTATTATTATTATACCTATTCCATTTTCTTTCCTAATACTACTATCTAAAACCTTCCTATCTTATTAACCTTTCTCGTATAAACCTTCCTATTCTATTAATTTCCTTTTTCCTCTTAGATTTCTTAATCCCATTTTAAATTTCTTTGTTTCCTAATTCCTTCTCTAATATCTCATGTCCCACCTACAAATCATTTAATCTTGATTTACTCATTCTTACCTTATCATATTTTATTCAATTTAAATTAATCTTACCTATTTTATTTGGTTGACTAACATGTGTTCCTAATTTAATTATCTTATTTGTGTTCCCCTCATCCTATCCATTCCTTCTATTATTATTAATTATTATGTCTTCATTCTTTTTCCTAATTTATTATTAACTCTTATTTAACATGACTATTTAATTCATTTATTTAATTTAATCTTCTTAACGCCACATGTGTTTCACGTCACCTACCACCAATCAAGGTGCTCTTAATGTGACATCCCAATCACATATTTCATCATTTTAGTCCCTCGTGTATTCACAACACGACTCATGAGCATTAACAATCACACAACCTAAGTGCTCACTTATTACACAACTCAACAATGCATATGGCAAGCAAAATGAACAAATATGGACAAAAAAGGACTTCAGCCATGTCATTTTCCACTATGAATTTTCAGGTCTGGTGTGATAACAGTGCAGCAGCAACATAGAGCAATTTTTTAATGGAATGAGGGACTAAAATGCTAACTTTTCTATCCAAAAGCTTTGACCTGCAAATTTACCACTTGAATTTTTCCGTATATAAACTTTACGGTTATCACAACATGTCACTAATAATATGGGAATAATTTTGTTTTAGACCACTCAATTTCTTTTTAGTATTTCATACTATTAAATTTTTTTTTGGAAATTTATATATATAATATAGTAGTAAAAATTATTTTATACATATTTCCAAAATATTTTATGATGCGAGAGTTTAACCTCCTAGCAATTCCCATCTATGAGAAATGATGGAAAAGAAAAAGACTATATTAACAACTAAAAATTTTGTTTTCAAAAGATACATGATTATTTAGTCGCTAAAAGTTTGGCTCTACTCGATTTAATTTCTAAATGTTATAAATTTGTCAAACTAAGTCTATAAATTATGAAACTAACTAGTTTAATATTTAAATTTTAAAAACTAAACTATAAGAATTACATATTTTAGGAATTAATTTGTATGTTTACTCATTTTCAGGTGCAAATAATTACTAAGGTTCATGTTGGCGAATCAACAAGTACATCGATCGTTCAAGTAATATGAAGTGAATAAGAGTATCGTCCCATAGGGATTGAGGTACCAAGTACTCGCACAGCTAAAGTAAAATACTATCTGAATGGTCCTTTAAATTGAAGAAAATAAAAATAACTTCAATGAAAGTGCAATCCAAAAAAAACTATGCAAATTGAATTAATTCAATTAGTTAAAGTCTAGAATTGTTAATCTCTTTTGTCCATCCTAAAATTAATTCTCCCTATTACTTATGCAATCCTTAGTACTACAAGATAGTCTAGGGCACCAATTTCCTTAAAAGGATTTTCTCAAACCTGATCTAAGATTAACCTAGCAACATAATTCCTTATACAAGTCAAAGCCAATTTAGTTCAAGCCCTAATTGTGACTATGTGATGCTAATACATATCCCTATGTTATTAACATATTTTTCCCCTCATTCCTAAGGCTCAAGAACTCATTACCCAACCCTTGGTCTAATTTCTACCCCTTTTCCTAAGTTCAATAGAAATCACAAACCAATCCAATAATAGGCCACAATAATTGGAAAGCAAAATAAATAAGCTAAATAATCTTGTATTAACAATCAACAATTACAAGAGTTTGAGGAAGAATAAAATCTTAGTACAAACCAAAATTCATAAAAACCCCAAGAACACAGTTTAGCTACTAATACTAGGAAGAAAACATAAATAACAACATAAGAGAATGAGTTAATGATGGAAATAGAGAGAAAAGTGGAAAGAGAACTGCAAAACCCAAGTAGGTAGGCTTCCTCCATGCCAAAACAGCTCCACTCATCGTCCTTTCTCTTTTCCTCCAACAAAAACTAACCTAGGATCTGATTTAAGCTCTATTTATATGGTCAGCCACATGATAGCAAAATAAGCCATCGCTACAGCGATGGATTCCATGACTATAGCAATGGTCTGAAGCAATAAGCTTTGAAAGAAAAAGGTCAATCACTAAAGCGATGGACTTCCAGAAAGCAACAAAAAATTAAGGTTCCATCACTATTGCCTAAGCGACATAAAACATAGGCTATTACAAATCTGATGTTCACCCAGCTATTTGGTTACTTCTTTGATTTCTAAGTTCCCAAGACTTGTTCATCTTTAATTTTCTCTTCATTTAGATCTGTCAAAATACAAAATAGCAAAAGGTTACAATTTTAACTCCAAATCATACTATTTGTGTCAAAAATTGCAAAACAAGGGCTATGTGTACTTAGGAACACAATTTACAATAATTCACACATTAAACTGCATAAATGATCTAAAACTGCAATGATTCCACCTAAAGACCCTATGAAAAAGTATGATTAGTGGAGGTTTATGTCACGTCCCTTCTAGGACACATGACTAGCACAAGAGTGAACCTGACCTCACTTTGGAATCTAAACCAATTTATCAATCCGGCATACACAATATTCTAAAAATAGACAAATGAAAACAAATAATTATCAAAGAAACCTTCCTTTCACATATTCATAGATAGCCAAATACATAAAATTATACCATACCTTGCCTCTTTTATACATTCCATCACAACAATAAAATTAAGTAAAATGTTTAGAAGCATATTCTGCAATATGGTTGTATTATTTATACACATCGTTCATCAACTTATAATGACAATAATCCAAATCCTAGGTTGTCTATGCAATCACAAAGTGACTCTAAGGTATCAAAACAAAATATACAAAAATGAGAGCTTAATCATCCCCCAGATTCAAGTGGAGTCTTGAACTGAAAATCCATTCTTCTCTGCAGGAATGTTTGCCTTCAACTGACAACTCTAAAAATGTTAAATAGGGGGGTATGAGCGAACTACATGCTCAATGAGGGGACAACACTAAGCTATGATAAAAAAACAATTTTAAAGCATTATAATGATAACATGTATTCATCTATAAAATCAATCACATCACAATATCATATAATTCAGAATAATTCACATCAACAAACAAGCCAATTAATTACGCAAATTTCATGTATCAACGGGGTAGTCCAAGGTACCTCTAGATCGTTGCTCGCAGCTCCCACCGCATCCACCCTTATCTCTCTCCATAAATAAGTCTCCACCCTTATGGCTCCATATAGATTTTTTCCATGGGGTGCACCATCACATCTTTTCATTAATTCTAGTCACATACACAATCACAATCATAAACATAACTCATAATCATTTAAATCTAACCACAACATAACACATATCACTTTCCATACTTAGTCACCAATTCATCAACATATATACAATTATTCACTATTCACAAAATTCATCTTCAAATTATATCTCAAACATAGAAGCTCATTTGTATTTACAAATCATCACAATGGTATACGTGTCTCATTCACTCAATATTCGTATAGTGGTGTTTATGTATAGATATATCCATACCAATTTATTCGAGAACACAATTCTTAAATTCTTGAATGTGTGCATGTATGTGCATATATGTTCTTCTATAATTGATCTAGGATTGGTATATATTTACATAAGAGTTAAATTAATTCATAATACTGCGTATAAGAGCATGCGCACACACACACACACACACACACACACACACACACACATATATATATATATCTCTGTGTGTGTGTATGTAAGTATGTGCCCATCTCATCATTCAAAATCTAAAGAAATGGAAAGGCATGCCTACACATGCACACATTTCCTAAATGGCAACCACAATGTTAGGTATGAATATATCCATACTTTTCCACATGTAATATAGTTACATACAAGCATATACTTTTCTTCATATATGTCATTTCACACATTCATGCATGGGTGTAGCTTGTATAAGTGAATCTCAACTATAATAAATATCAACATATAAGTTAACCATCATTCCCTTCACATTAGGATACATCATATGTTTTCACTATGATGCAAGGGATCATAAAGAAAAAAAATCACATAGTCATAAGAAGCATCTACCCACTCACCTCGAATCCATGCCAAATCTATACTTTAAACCGGAGAAGGAAAGCCATAGATCTCACTGAAGGCCTAAAAATCAAGTTAAGCAAGAAATATAACCAAACCAAAACATAAGCTACAAATCTCCTAACCTTGTTCTGTTGTGAATTTTGTCAATTTTTTTAAAAAAAATTCTAGTATTGATCTATAATTTCAAAAATCACGAAACTTGACACACAACCATCTTTATGTGTTGATATGCTAGGGTAAAAACTTGAGATCAAAATTCTATCATTTGACCCCTCTAAAGACTATTTTATCAACCATATATCAGCTCTGTCTCAGCTTTGCAGAAGCTTGGAAAATTGTTTTATTGACCCATCAAATCAAATCCAAATGCCATGAAATTGGTAGGGAGTTGCTTTAATGACTTATCTAAGTCATATAAAAATTTTAGGCCAAAATAAAATTGTTTAGGGAGTCAAATGGAAATTTATTTACCAGTAGGCCAGAGTTGTCCTTAAAGTTAAACTAGTTGCAGGTTGCAACAATTTTGACAAAGCAAAACACCTCATAAAATTCTAAAACTTCCCAGTCGAATTCAGCAATATGTCAGAAATTTCCCATAAAAATTTTAGAATTTAATAGTTTCATTTGGTCACTCAAACTACATAAAATCAAAAGCATACAAATATTGTCCTATTCTACATGACAGCATGTGTTTAACACCCCAAATTAATTCTGTCCTAATTCATTAATTTGATCCCATTCATCTTTCATTCTAAGCATTATAATCCAACTTCATTTCAACACCCTTAAATCATTAAACAGCATAAACACCTATCCAACCTCGCAAATAATTCAGCATCTACTTTTTAGTTTTCAACCATGTTCGTAGCTACAAGGAACACGAAAATCATAGCAGAAATAACGTCACATAAGCTTCATCATATATCATCATTCAATCCTAGAACCATACCCACATAATCAAATGCTCTACTTTAACGTCACACTACAGCAATGTGTAGACCAGCGATACAATTCCTTTTAAATACATTACACAGCTTTCAGAATATACTAAGCTCTCTTACCCAACACATCCAAAAAAAAAACAACTTAAGGTCAGAAGAAAAGACCCAATTTCACCTATTTCTTTCGATTTTCTCCTGCTCAAAGCATTTACCCAATATTTAATCAGTTTTTTAATTCCAATATTGTGAGCTCTAAGTTTATCATCCAGACCACACAAACTCAGATTTTCTTTTACAGTTTAGAACGAATTCAACCATGACATGCAGCAAGAAGATATTGGGTCAATATTTTTACCTCTCTGTGCCTTGTTCTTTCCTTTGTTTTCTCTATTTCTCGGTTTTGACTTCCCTTTCCAGATTACAAATTCGAGGCTTCCATTAATTCTTTTGTACCAGCAACTAAATCAGTGTTTCCACTCCCTCACTGCACTTCTGTCGTAAACCACCGTGAAAAGCCAAACTCTCGGTGCTCTGTTTCTCTTTCTCACTGTCAACATACTCTGTTTTCTCTTCATCTACTTTGCTCTCGGTTTTGCGCTTCGCCCAACTGCACTCATGAGGAAGATGAAGCCGCCAATGGTGGTGGTGGTGGCCAACGGTCACCTCCACATCAAAGCTTCTCCCTTTCTCTCCCTAACTCTCGGTCTCTCTCTTCCTCCCAAGCCCATAGTCGAAAATGTGGAAATGTGAACTCTCAGTTTTGATAAAGGGAGATGAGGCACACATGGCTTCATCTCCAAAGCTACTTACCCCGTGATCGTGTTAAAATTACACAAAACCACCTTTAAAATAAGTTTTCGGTCCTTGAGATTTTGTAAAAATTTAAATTTTATCAAAATTTTAAAATTATATTTTTATTATTTCTTATCTTACCTTTTTTATTAATTTAATTCTCCTACTAAAATTAAAAAATTTTTAAATAGGTCCTCAAAAGTTTATTTTTTTATATTTTATTTCTTATTATAAAATAATCCTCAATATATTCACACTTAAGAATTTTAATTGCTTAAATTTTTTTTTCTAAAATTAAAGATTTCCCATACTATTTAAAAAAACATTCGGGATATTACAGTTTATCAGTTCATAAATAATTTTAACTTAATATGTGCATATATATAGAAATTGCTATTTGAAAGACTCGGAAAATTTGTCCTTACTAGATATTTTCCTTTTTGTTTTAATGTAGAGTTCGACTTAAACTTTTTGCTAAATATTCTCTTCCTTTCTTATTAGATTACAATTAGTCAATTATCTTCAATTTATATATAATCTTATTACATCCATGTAAATAGTATATATAATATATTAATTTTTAAATAATCTTAACAATGCACCAAAGAACTTTGGAAACTAGTTAGTAGAGAAAACTTCAGAAGACAAAGACGTACGACTTTTATAATATTGCCAGAAAACTTTTATTGTTTTCTTTAAGCTTATTCGATTCCATATGCTCAGATAATTTTTTAAAATACATAGTCATGCCTAGAGCAACATTTCTTTCATGCACTTATTTTAAAAAAAAAATTTGAAGAACGACAACAATTGAATTGTAAATTTAAGAGCAACAATTAAGCAGGATAACTAAAAAGATTCAACAATTTTGCCTTTTGTGGCATATCCAGTTCGCATAGAGAGATTTTCTGCTTTGTTTTCATCGTTGTCCCTTGGAAGACCCACCTTCCTACCCAATAAGACAAGAATTAGCATGTCTCCGCTTCCCAACCCAAACAAAAGGTAGAATAGAATGTTATACATCAGTACTAAAATCTCATTTCCTTTCCTTAGAGATAAAATATTTTTTATACAGGATATTTTTCATTTTCATCTCTCATATACAGGATATTTTTTTTAATTTGATTCCTCATAAAGCTATCTTCTCAATTTGGTCCCTAACAATTAAGAGTGTTACTAATAATATCCTTCTACTAATTTATTATTAATAAAACTACATATCAATCTACATATTATATAATAGTAACTAAGCAGTTTAACCTCAAAAACCAAGTTACATATCATCATATTTGTTAATTACATTATTAACTGACTGAAAAAAAAAACACTACAAAAAAATAGCAAAATCAAATAGCAAAATACAAAGGACTTCAGCCCTAACGTTTTTTCCTAACTATTCCCTCACTATTAATTTTTTCTCTCTAGCTAGCTATTCCCTCATTAATCCCTCACTAATTAGAAATCTGTCGCTAAATAGTGATCAATACATAGCAAGTCCTAGGCGGTTATTCCCTTGCCACATGCATTAGTGAGGAAATAGCTAGGAATTAGTGGGAGAAGCGTCGCTCGCTATTTTTCATTTTTTTGGTAGTGAAACAAGTTAATTGATAACATATTTATTGGTAAAGAATCAAATTGAGAAATATCCATTTGTAAGGAACCAAATTGAAAAATACCCAATCTATAAGGGACTAAAATAAAATTTTAGTGGTTATCTGAATTCTTCAAATGTAAAAGACAAATCAAAGAACAATATAGCATTGGAATGGTACAAACATTGCTAACCATATATATATATATATATATCATGGGCTGCTTTGGTTGAATATTTATATATGTATACGTGATTCTGAACAAACCATCTACGTTGATTAACACCAGAAGTAAAAGAGAGAAGCACGATGTATGTGCTTGTGTGGCTCTCTGCCATACTTGTTCAGAGTCAGGCATGCCGGAGCTCTGCGAGTAAGGTCATCAGTTTCTCGTTCGCATCGTTTAGCCCTGAGAGTTGCAGCAAAGGGGAGCTGGTGTGCATGGGGTCGGTGAGGTCAGGGGAGGGGCATCTGAATCTGACTGCAGAGCCCACTGCAGAGCCCACGAACCCGAGGTTGAGGAACCAAATAGGGAGGGTTCTGTACCCTGAGAGGGTGGGAGCATGGCCTGCCTTCATCACCACCACCTTCACTCTCAAGATCACGCCAATGCCTAACTCAACCACCTCTGGTGATGGCATCACCTTCGTTCTCGCACAAGATCTCAGCCCCTCGCCACAGGGTAGCTTCGGCGCATATCTTGGCTTGTTTAATAGCTCCACACAAGGTAAATACTACACATTTTCCTTCAGAGTACCATTCTCCTCTTTTTATATCACCTCCCTTGCACTTCAAAGAATAAAGTTCCAGTAACACCTAGCATGTAGTAATTAAGGGTTGTCTTAATTTAAATAGAAGTAATACAGTTGCGTTAAAACTTAATAAGTAGAGATTTGTTGTTTTTTATGGTCTTATCCGACTTAAATTTGAATTAGTTGATGCATGTGATGTTGGATGTTCGAATACAGTATTATATTCACATTAAAAAAAAAAAGGAAGTTACAATTACACATTTTTTTTGAAGGAAAAATCCTGATATCAAATATTTATATAATATAATAAATATTATATATATATATATATGATGCATATAAAAATAATCATTGTTTAAGATTTATAATAAACTAAATTAATTGTTTCAAACAGAAAATAAAAAACACTGGAATAGAATTTCAAAAAAATTTATAGATTAAAAATAATATTATTATTGAGAATATATTAATTATATTTAGGCTTTAAGCGATTTGTATGTACTTTTAAAACAGAAAAGGATAACCAATATAATTTAGACATCTCTCGATGTAGGAAAGTATAATTTGCTTTAAAATATAAATAAATAAAAATGGTTAAACAATATCCAAGAACTGAAGTATTATTTTACATGTATTATAATATTATTTTGTCAATTATACGTTTCTATATATTTTTTATAATGAAAATTTGTCATTATTTACTTTGTTTTGTTGAAAAATATATTTTAAATGGGTGATAATAGGCTACCTCTTTTTTTTTTGTCAAGGTAATAGTCTACCCATAGTTGCTTATTTAGGAGCTAATTAGTCAATGGGCCGGCCCATTCATTCTCAAACTAGAATAGATAGTGTGGACATTGATGTATTGGGCCATTTGATAAATGGTTTCAACCCAACCCACTTAACATTTCGAAGCCCATGTGGAAGCAAAAATATTAAAGTCAATTATTAAATACTTGATTCCCAAAATATTACTATTATTTTAATATAGTATTAAAAGATCAAATCATTCAATTTAATATTTAAAAAAGTGTATTTATCTTAATTTCTTTCTTTTATTTATTAAAAAAATTTTAGAAACAAAAAATTAGAGATTTCAGTGATAATACATTTGATGATTTAGTAATAAAAAGGAAGAAATTAAGATCAATATAATTTTGTATTAATTAAACTAAGATACTTAATATTTTCAGAATTATATTAAGATAGCTATAACCAAAATCATAAATTTCTCAAAATGCTATGATAATATATCTGAGCAATTAGCAATACATGGATGTGGCCAAGTGCTTACGACGAAGTTACATGTTTTGCATGACTGAGTTGTGTATGATAAAATGCTTGAGCGAGTGTTAAAACTTTAAAACGAACTTGTGTAGGTGGATCTTTACGACAAATGGGTGTGGAGTTAGACACATTCATGAACGAGTTTGACCCAGATGGAAACCACGTTGCTATAGACACGACCAGCATCACAAGTCCAGTAGCTGTGGCGAGTCTCAACAGCATTGGGGTTGACCTCAAAAGTGGCAGAGACATCGAGGTCAAAATAGACTACGATGGTTCTTCTGAAATGCTCTATGTCTCTGTGGGATATTCCAAAGCCCACTTAAAGAGCATCCTTAACCATCCAATTGCTCTCTCAAACATAGTACCAAGCACTGTTTATGTTGGATTCACAGCCTCCACTGGCAGCACTTTTCCCGAAAGCCATCAGATTTTGAATTGGGTATTTACATCAGTGCCATTGCCCATGCCTTCTCTGAAAGGTGGCACCAGGAGGACCATATTGATTGTTGTGATACCTGTGTTTCTGGTGGTGTTGGTGAGTTCAATTCCGTTCATTTGGGAAGCTGTGAAGAAAAGAGATCATGAGAGGGGTGAGAATAAGAAAGATGTAGAAAGCTTATCAAGGACAGCTGCAGATATTCCCAAGGAGTTCAGCTTCAAGCAATTGTCAAAGGCTACTAACAATTTCAGCAAGGAGAATCTTTTGGGAAGAGGTGGATTTGGAAGTGTTTATAAAGGCGTGCTATCAAATCCTCCAAAAACCATAGCAGTCAAGAAGATCTCAGCAACCTCTAAACAAGGTATGTATATTGTATACCATGGCTTTCCTTTTTCACCCAACGCCAAAAGAATGGAACAAGGCTTTTATATTGATTGTCTTACACATTTTGCATTGAGATAAGCAAGATTTACGTATACACAATTCCGTGTTCCAAAAAAAAAAAAAAAGTAATGCAACATAAAGATTTGATAAACTACACTTCCCTCCCCTACAAGTTGTCAAAATTACACAGTTCTGCCATCTACTTCTATAATATTAGTTTTCTCCTCTCAAGGAAGTTATAACTACAAAATTGTTACACTTTCATTTTAGATAAATCCATTATAGTTCACTTTTTTTAAGTTTGATAACCCATGACCACATTTTTTTAAACTAAAATATCATTCATTAACGTAAATACATAATTATTTTACAAGAAAATAGGATATTTGTGATATTTTATTCTAGATTATATAGCAGCAAAGAATGATATCACAATATATAAAAGTTTTTTGCTTTTAAGTTATTAAGGTATTTTAGTAGAAAAAAATGTAACCTTAGGTTACCAAATATCGAAAAAAAAAAAAAGAATAATTGTAACGAACCTTTCAAAACAGAAAATATAAGTTGAACTTCTCTAAATACTTGTGGGGAAGGAAGTGTAATTTAACCAAATATTTTTCTGTGCAGCTAATTTTGAGATATTCAGAACCTATACGGATTTACTGTTAGCATGCAAACAGTTATAGAAAATCGAGTCACTGAATTAGAATCTATGCAGAATTTGGCTTTCGTCATTCATTCCCTTGTTCCATGCAGGAGAAAGAGAGTATTTTGCTGAAATATGCACTATAGGGCGGGTTAGGCACAAGAACATTGTACAGCTCCAAGGGTGGTGCCATGAAGGTGACCACCTTCTTCTAGTCTACGAATACATGGAAAACGGAAGCTTGGATCGGTTTATAGGCACGGACATTCTAAACTGGCGAACAAGGCACAAGATACTAACAGGTCTAGCATCAGCGTTGCTATACCTTCACGAAGAGTGTGGCAACCCTGTGGTTCACAGAGACGTTAAGCCAAACAACGTAATGCTTGACTCAAACTACAACGCCCAACTGGGAGACTTTGGGCTTGCAAGGCTACTCCAAAACGAAGAATCAGTGATCACAAACCTCGCTGGAACTCCGGGGTATTTGGCCCCTGAAGTAGGGTTCACAGGGAAGGCCACACCAGAGTCAGATGTGTACAGCTATGGGATGGTGGTGCTTGAAGTGGTGTGTGGAAGAAGGTCAAAGAGTGTTATGGAGGAGAACAGTTTGGTGGACTATGTGTGGAACATGCATGTGGGAGACACGTTGATTGAGTGTGTGGATAGACTTTTGAGAGACGAGTTTGATGAGGAAGAAGCTAGGAGGGCTTTGATAGTGGGGCTGGCTTGTTTGCATACAGATTCGGTGTTGAGGCCAAAGATGAGAAAAGTGATTCATATTTTGTTGAACCCTAATGAGCCTTTAATGGAATTGCCAAGAATAAGACCTACAGGGGTTTATGTGACACTGTCTCCATCTAAATCGACTACTAACTTCGGTTCTAGAAGTGCATATCAATATCCTTTGCTTCAATCACCCACAACATCATCAGATGAAATTTCAATTGAATTTGATCAACAGTGACTCCATATGTAGCTACCTTCTAGGGGTTAACACTTACAATGAAAAATAATTCTTCATTGTTGCTTTTTTAATTAATTCTTCGTAGGTGGTTTTTGAATTGAATTCAATTTATTTAGGTCAGTATCGAGGTCTTGCTACTTGTAGAATAATTCAATATTTGATTAATTGAAAAAACATTTTCTATTTCTGTATTATCTGTATTTTTTTATAGTATTTCTATAGTATCTATATAATACATTATACACTATTTCAAAAATTCTAATATAATACATTGCGTTTGTCAGGAGATGAACTCGAGTCTATTGCATGGAAGGCAATTAGCCAACCGTTGGACTACAAACACTTGTTGATCATTGATTTCCAACTTTATTATAACTCAAAATTGAAACGGGCAGAAAGAAAAGATATAACCTTTTTCTTTTCCTCCCTCTCTCCCCCTCAAGGCTTACCTCCAAGAGCACCAAAATATGGATACAATCAGAGACATCATTTGTAATATCTACAAATTTCTTGTGTGGGTGGAGTGATCAATTTGTAAGGCTAAACTGAAAGGATTGGAAAGTTAGTGGGAAGTTGTGAAAATCTCAAATTTGTGGATGTTATGATGGCTTGTGATGACTTTCAATGATTTTGTGATTTTGTGAATTATTTGTAGTGCTGTGCAAAAAGCCCGTGGTTAGGCAGTTCAAACCGAGACCGCCCCTAAATGGGCCGTCCTCAATTGAGATGTTTAGATTTGATTTAAAACAGGTCTAAACGACTTTCTAGATCAACTCCTTCTTCCTTCTTCTTTCTTTAGCTTGAAAATTTTTTTTTATCATTTTTAAAGCTCTAGAATTCATTTAAACTAGAAGAAACAAGCTAGAAACTTACCTTTGATAATTTCCTTATTAAAAGCTTAACTAAAACTTTCTTCTCTCTTTCTTTCTTACTCTTCATGTTTCTCTCTCTCTCTCTTCTCTAAGTTTCAGAATTCTTTTTTTTTTTCCTCTCTTCTTCCTTCTAGAGGTTCTAAAGAGCCTTTTATTGTGAAAATCCCCCTTTTAACCATATTTTCTCATTTCTCAACTTCATTAACATACTAGGGGTGTTTAAATAAATTTTTCTATTAATTTTTCAGTTAAAACCGACTTATTTTTGCACATTAGCAGTCCATTAGTCGACTGCTCGATCTGATTAGTCAAATGATTCGCAATTAGTCAACTAATCCATTCCAATTAGTCAACTGATGGCTACAATACCAAAATTTCAGCTTTGATAGAGAACGATTAGTCGACTTACATATCCTCATTAGTCGACTAATCGCATATATCAGCAACCTAGTCTGATTTCTGATGCTATTAGTTAACTGATCTGTCACATTAGTCGACTAATACTTTCAGAACTTTATTTTCCTCTCTTAACTCAATTATCATAATTTCCTCATGCCTTTACTTTCTAATTTCATCCTAAGCATCTAAACACATATTCTACTAATTCTTCCATCATTTCTATTTTAAATAAAGAACATATAACTTAAATAAGAGCAAATATGAGATGTTACAATTCTACCTCCCTTAAAAGAATTTTTTCCTCAAAATTCAAAGTCTTACCTCATTAAAAAAGCTTAGGGTATTCTTGCTTCATGTGGTCCGTCATTTCCCATATGACTTCTTCCTGTGTCAACCCCTTCCAGATAACTTTTACTAGAGGAATTTGCTTGTTTCTTAATGACTTGATGCGAGTATCAACTATTCTATCCGGTTTTATCTCATATGTCACATTATCTTGTAAATGCAATTTCTCATATTCAATAATATGTGTAGAATCTGGGAGATACTTTCTTAATTGGGATACATAAAATACATAATGAATATTACTTAAACTTGGTGGTAAGGCTAATCTATAGGCTGTAGTGCCAAGTTTTTTGAGGATTTGGAATGGTTCTGCATATCTAGGACTAAGTTTCTTTGCTTTCAATACTCTACCTACAACTGTGATTGGGTTGATTTTAAAAAAAAACATGATAACCAACATTGAATTTCAAAAGCTTCCTTCTTTTATCTGCAAAACACTTTTGTCTACTTTGAGCAGTAGCAAGACGTTTCCTTATCAATTTTATCTATTTGGATGTCTGGTCTACTACTTCTAGTCTTATTATAGCTCTTTCCCCAAATTCTACCCAACAAATAGGTGACCTACACTTTCTCCCATATAATGCCTCATAAGGGGTCATCTAAATACTAGATTGGTAATTGTTATTATATGCAAATTTTGCTAATGAAATATAATTATCCAAGTTATCCTTGAATTCTAAAATACAAGCCCTCAACATATCTTCTAGTATTTGATTGACTCTTTCAGTTTGTCCATCAGTCTGTGAGTGATAAGCTGAACTAAATCTTAATCTAGTTCCCATAGCTTCCTGCAAAGATCTCCAAAATCGTGAGGTAAATCTAGAATCTCTATCAGATATGATGTTATTTGGTACACCATTAAGTCTTACTATTTCTTTAATATAAATTTGTGCCAATTGATTTAGGGTAGATGTAGACTTAATTGGTAAGAAGTGTGTGGACTTAGTTAATCGGTCTACAATTACCTATATAGCATCATTACTTAAAGATGTCCTAGGTAAACCTACTATAAAACCCATGGAGTAGACTTAGTTAATCGGTCTACAATTACCTATATAGCATCATTACCTGAAGATGTCCTAGATAAACCTACTATAAAATCCATGGAGATACTATCCCATTTCCAAATTGGTATATCTAAAGATTGCAAATTTCCTGGGGGTCTTTGGTGTTCAATCTTAGTCCTTTGACACACGAGACACTTACTCACAAATTCTACAATACTTCTCTTCATTCCTGGCCACTAGAAATTCTTCTTTAGATCTTGGTACATCTTAATGGCTCCAGGGTGTATAGTATACTTACTTTGGTGAGCTTCACTAAGAATTTCCTTTCTAAGATTTCCTATATTTGGAATATACAATCTATCCCTAAATTTTAGCAATCCCGTCTCTGTGAATTTCAACTCAAGGGCTTTTCCTTTACTCTTGAGTTGTTTCACTTCTTCAATATTAGGATCATTTGTTATCACTTCTAGAATTTGTTTTTCCAACTCATTTTCAATCACAAAGGAACTTAATTTGATACGATTTGGTTCAAGAGACACTTCAAGTTTCATATCTCTAAATTCCTCAAGAAGTTGTTCCTCCCTTATCATCATCGTAGCCATATGGATGGATTTTCTACTAAGGGCATCAGCAACAACATTAGCTTCTCCTAGATGATACTTAAGGAAAAACTCATAATCCTTCAAGAATTTTATCCATCTTCTTTGTCTCATGTTCAATTCTCTTTGATTGAATAGATACTTCAAATTCTTATGATCCTAGTAGATCTCAAATTTAGCTCCATAAAGGTAGTGTCTCCAGATCTTTAAAGCAAACACTACTGCAGCTAATTCTAGGTCATGTGTTGGGTAATTTTGCTCATGGGACCTTAGTTGTCTTGAAGCATAAGCGACTACTCTTCCATGTTGCATTAACACACAACCTAAACCTTTCAAAGATGCATCTGTATACACTACAAAAGACTTATGGGAGTCAGGGATAACCAAAATAGATGTTGAGGTTAATCTAATCTTTAGTTCCAAAAAACTCTCTTCACATTTACTATCCCAGCAAAGGGTTGATTTTTCCTAGTCAATTGGTTAAAGGTAATGCTATTTGTGAAAATCCTCTAATGAATCTTCTATAATAACCAGCTAGAACTAGGAAACTCTTAACCTCAGTCACTGTTTTTGGTCTTTCCCATTCTAACACAGTATCTATCTTATTAGGATCAACAGATACCCCTTCACCTGAAACCACATGGCCTAAAAATTTTATCTCTTTTAGCCAAAACTCACACTTAACTTGGCATATAATTTTTTTCTCCCTCAAGATTTGAAGTACAATCCTCAAGTGTCTCTCATGTTCTTCTAGAGATTTTGAATAAATCAAGATATCATCAATGAATACTACTACAAATTGATCTAGGTAGGGTCTGAATATTCGATTCATATAATTTATGAAAACAGCTAGGGCATTAGTTAAACCAAAAGGCATTACTAAATATTCATAATGACCATAACCAGTTTGAAAAGTAGTTTTTGGCACATCTTCTTCTTTTATTTTCAGTTGATGATAACCTGATCTCAAATCTATCTTAGAGAACATTGAAGCTCCTACTAATTGATCTAATAAATCATCTATTCTTGGGAGAAGATACTTGTTCTTGATGATGACCTTATTTAGCTGCCTATAATGGATGCAAAGCCTTAAAGTTCCATCTTTCTTTTTAACAAATAAAACTGGAGCTCCCCAAGGTGAGACACTTGGCCTAATAAAACCTTTTTCTAACAATTCCTCAATTTGCCTTTTAAGTTCAGTTAATTCTGTAGCTGACATCCTATAAGGAGGCATAGAGATATGGGTAGAACCAAGTATTAAATCAATAGAGAATTCTACTTTTCTAACTAAAGGTAGACCAGATACATTTTTCGAAAAAACATCTGAGAAGTCTTTTACTATAGAAATTTGCTCTAAATTGCTTTCTGTTTTTGTCGTTATGCAGAAAAGAACAAGATACCTTTGACAATTTTATTTTAAATATTTCATAGCTTGTGTGACAAATAAAAATGTATCTTTAGTCCTAGATAATTGGGGTAATACATTAATGGATAAGGATATGGTCTTTCTTGAACAATCAATCAGGGCATTGTTTTGGGATAACCAGTCCATTCCAACTATGATTTTAATATCATGCATAGGTACACACACCAAATCTAAAGTAGTTGCTTTATTCTCAAATTGTACTATACAATTGAGACAAACTTGGGTAGTTTTAACTTGGTTCCCAGTAGGAGTAAAAATAAACAATTCATGAGGTAAAACATATATTTCTAATCCCAGATTCTTAGCACATATATATATGAAATAAAAGAATGTGTAGCTCCTAAATCAAATAATACATTTACAAGAGTATCTTGGATAGAAACCTTACCTCGAATCAAGTCAAAAGCTTTTTCGGCTTCGTTCTGGCTCAAAGCATATACCCTTCCTTGTGTTAACTAGTTAGTGTTGCACTGTCTTGCCATATGTCCTGGCTTTCCACATTTATAGCATACATTCTGACCTGCCAAACAGGGTTTGTTGCCATGATTCCTTTTGCATTTGGGACACTAATTTTTGGAGGTTGCTGCCTGTGAATTATTTTGACCTTGCGTAGCACTTGACCTTTTCCTGTCTCTCCTATTCTCACCCCACTAGTCTCTCTTTTCTTCTTTTCTTTTATTTCCTCTTCACCACTTACCTCTTTCATGAATCTCTCAACTAGCTTACACTTGTTGACATATTGAGCAAAACTTCTAATTTCCATAGGTCCCACTTTCTCCCTAATCTTGGCATTCAACCCATTTGCAAAATGACGTGTCTTCCAAGACTCATTATAATAATCTCTTAGATATGTAGAAAATTTAGCTAATTCTTCTAATTTAATCTCATATTCTCCTATTGACATGTCTCTTTATCTTATCCTCATAAATTCAGCTTCTCTTTCATTTCTGACACTCTCGGGGAAATATTTTTCATAATGAACCTTCTGGAATTCCTCCCAAGTAACTTCATTCTCATTAGCTTCTATCAATTTTTGGGCCCCAACCACCAATCCTCCGCATCGCCCTCTAGCTTAAAATTTGCTAAATCAACCTTCTATTCAGAACTACACTTCATAACTCTAAAGATTTTCTCCATCTGATTCATCCACTCACGAGCCACATCAGGGTCATGGATACCTTTAAAAGAAGGTAGCTTCATCTTTCGAAATTCAGCCAATACTTTTGTAATGGAGTTATTATCGCTAGTCCCTTCTCCATTTCTCTTCATTTCCTCTCTCATAAGCTTGAGAAGTTCAACAGTGGTGTTTTGTGCACTAGCCATACTTTCTAATATATCAACTTGAGAATTTCTAGGTGAAGACATCTTCAAACACACTCATAGCATATTGACCAATACATGAGTTCATGTACATACTCATAGAATTAATCCAATCCTTAACCAAAGACTTCTAATTCTACCCACAAGTACCTCAGATCATGCTCTGATACCGAAAATGTGATGTCTACTAGAATTATATGCTTTTATGAAATTATTTAAGAATTGTAATAAAGACTAAAGGAAATTCTAGTCTAAAATGTATTACTTTTTCTGAAAATATGTACAATATATCCAAATTCATAAAAATGGTGAATTGTGCAATAGTTTTAAACATAAAAATTTGCATTTAACAGAAGACTAGCAATCGACTGATCATCCTCGAATTTGCACAAATTGAAAACCGAGAGGTATCAGTCGACTGATACAGGGTGGTTAGTCGACCGATGTACTTTGAACTTCTATTTTCATAAATAGTACAAGAAATATAACATGATTTTCTTAACTTAAAAGAATACTTAATGTCACGTCCCAAAATCTGAGTACGTGACCGGCACGGAAAGTGAATTTCATTTCACCTCCGTAAGCCTATCTTTCTCTTAAGCATCATACCATTCTTTTTTTCATGCAACCAAACCGAGTTCTCCATACACACTATAGTCATTCACATTACATCACTGAATGAACCTACCCGATTACAGAGATTTCTAGATTTATACAACTTAGAATAAAACTTAACTATTATACCTTTATCCTGAACAAATGAAAAGGTAATCATGGACTAAGGATCCATAATTCCTTGTACCGATATTTACCTTCAGCTGTCAACTCTGAAAAAAAAAATGTTAATAAGAGGGTATGAGCAAACCACGTGCCCAGTAAGCAAACAACACAACACTATGACAAAAAAAATATCATGCATCATAATGATAACATGCAGCAATCATACGTAATCGATCATAATATAATTCATAATACTTCACAACAATATCCAAGTAAATCAAATACATTTCAACATAATTTAAATAATTCACAACAGCAAACAGTAAAATCAATTTCACACATTTCCCGTACCAACCGGGTCGTCCAGGATACCTCTGGATCGTTGCCTGTGGCCCCCGCCGCATCCACCCTTTTCGCTCCATGTATATTCTCCACCCTTATAGCTTCACATAGATTTTCTCCAGGGGGTGCACCACCATGCCTTTCCTTTCTAGTCAAACACAATCACAATCACATCTAAGAACATTCTCAATCATAATCTTGAGCCGCATACACAACTCAGTCATTTACAATTCAAGTCACAACATAATCAATATGGTTCCAGCAACATAGCATGTATACAACATAACCCATAATATAGAACAATTATTCAACAATAACATACTTCAACTATCCGCATATGAATGAACTCAACAATCAAAGTATGATATATTTCAACTCAGTTCACATGCCATTCACAATCCATTATATAACCTCCATTCATGAGAAAATAAGAAAATATAATTATATACATCACCAGGCACGTTCCACAATTGTTTATGCCTCATCGTCCCACATCATCATCTTTAAACTTGGATATACAACATATTTTCACTATGATGCAAAAAGTCAATAACAAAGATATTTAATCATAGCAAGTATTAACCCACTCACCTGGATTTCACGCTCTCGGCACTCCCACCTTGCACCTTGACCATTCCTATTGTAACCAGACAAAAACTATCAGGGTTACGAAATAGAGAAATTTCCTACCATTATTCCCGACCTTCACTTACTTCTCAAATCATAACTCTTAACTGGTAATGAATATCCAAATGAAACTTATACCATTGGAAACTAGACTTAAAGAGCTTTCCAACGATATAAAGTTTGCCCAAAACAGAGTTCAGATGAAGAAGTTATGGCCGATTGAAAAATAAACTAAGGTTTCTCGGTACACCTGGCGCCTGGGCGCCAATCCCTTCTTCTCCCCATCTAACTTTGGCGCCTAGGAGCCACGATCGCGACCCCTTCACGATTTCTCTCGGATTTGGCCCAAATCTGACCAAATCTTCACCGTTTTCCATGATTTCTTCCATGGGATCTCACCCTTAATGTCTAAGGAGCATTTAGACACCAAAATCACCAATTTTAATCAAGAAACGAAGCCGGAATCTCGATTTTACCTCAAACACTCTTAAAACTAGAAAATAGGGAAAAGCTTAAGAAATAGAAATTTCTACCTCGATTCCTTGCTTTCCCTACGTTGCTTGGCTCCTAGAGGCTCGCCCCGTAGCCCGAGATCCGCCCTTCAAAGTCCGGTTGTGGAGTTGGAGTGTAGAGAGAAAAAGTAGAGAGAAGAAAGAGAGAAAGAGAGGAGAGAAAGTGAAGAGAGAGAGAGAGGAAATGAGAAAATAAGGAAAAAGAGGTGAGGTCATCTATATACTCGTCCGAGGTGAAATTATCACTTGCTCTTCAATTGATCCTCAGTCAAGATTAGCAAAAGCAAATTCATAAAATCTCACCTCAGGTGTTTCTAAATCCTAGGTGCCCCACAGATTTCCTTATTTCACTTTAGTCCCTCTCAATGTCTCAAACTCCACTTTAACCTCGAATCCATCATCCTTTCGGTACCGGACTCATAACGCATTCCTATAAGCTCATTCTTCCTCTCGGGTTCTTATTTAGTCATTTCTCAAAAGTCCTCTATACTTTCTTTTCTTTTCACATTAGTCCTTGAGAATTTGTAAAAATTTCCCAAATTAAAATTTTGAAATTTCTATTCCCAAATTTCCTTCACTAATTCAAAAAGAATATTTTTCATGTAATTAAATTTTTTAATAAACTTCAAATAGATTTTAAATATTCATATAAATTATGGGGATATTACACTTAAACAAAGCATATATGCATCCATTTCTTGTAAATTCTCTTTCTTATATTAATAACATACAAAGTTTGGTCACAACTCTTATATAGTTATACAAAACTTTTAACTTTTTCATCTATATACATTTTACACAACATTCTCCTCAAAATGTCATCAAAATAAGGTGACTCAACTAACTAATACATCACAAGCTCATTTCTTTTCTTTTTCTTTCTTTTCTACTTCAGTCCCTAAAAAGGTAAATAATCAAAATAAGGTGAGATATGAAACTCCAGTAGCTAGTATACATTATGAAATTTCTACAACCTTTTCAGTCATAAAAGCAAGCACAATAACAAAACTTATTCCATGAAACATAATTTAACATATACATGATTGTGTTATGGTCTCTATTTTTTAATGTAGTGCATTGTTCTTTTGTTCTTTCTCAAGAAAAGTACTCAATGTCCCATGAGGAATTTCTATCATCCTATGAGGAATTTCTAGAGTTCTGTCATCCCATGAGGACTTTTACGTCCTATGAGGAATTTTTGTCATCTCATGAGGAATTTTTTGGTTTCTGTCATCCCATCAAGATATAAGCTTTATTTTTCAAAAGAAAGATAGTTCTATATATTCATGGAAATCTCCAAGATGTAAATACTTCATAAATCATACATAAGCATGACAAATACATCAAATACTTTGTTTTTATGAACAACTAGCTACCTTAAATTCTCCTAAAGCTGACATTGAAGTAATATCTTCTAGTTTTTTGCTAATATTCCTTTTTTTCCTCACTTTCTAGATCAACTCCTTCTTCCTTCTTCTTCCTTCTTGCTCTTCACGTTTCTCTCTCTCTTTCTCTCTCTCTCTCTCTCTCTTTCTTCTCTAAGTTTCAGAATTCTTTCTTTTCTTTCCTCTTTTCTTGCTTCTAGAGGTTCTAAAGAGCCTTTTATTATGGAAATCCCCCTTTTAACCCTACTTTCTCATTTCTTAGCTTCATTAGCATACTATGGGTGTTTAAGTAAATTTTTCTATTGATTTTTCAGTTAAAACCGACTTATTTTTGCATTTTAACAATCCATTAGTCGACTGCTCAACCCGATTAGTCGACTGATTCGTAATTAGTCGACTGATCCATTTCGATTAGTCAATTGATGGCTACAGTACCAAAATTTCAGCTTTGACAGAGAATTAGTCAACTGATATATCTTCATTAGTTGACTGATCGCAGATATCAGCAACCTAGTCTGATTTCTAATGCTATCAGTCGACTGATCTGTCACATTAGTCGACTAACACCTTCAGAACTTCATTTTCCTTTTACTCTTAACTGAATTATCCTAATTTCCTCATGTCTTTACTTTCTAATTTCATCCTAAGCATCCAAACACATATTCTACTAATTCTTCCATCGTGTCTATCTTAAATAAAGAACATATAACTTAAATAAGAGCAAATATGGGATGTTACACTTACGGTACTACTCTGTGCCAGTCACTAACCCAAATTTGGGAGCGTGACACTAAGTGATCGACCACGTGGAAGAATTGCATATTGTTGGAAAACATGTAAAACATATTCTTATTGCTTGGTATGTATGTTATATACTAAATAAATGATGTAGATAATTGGCATGAATGTATGAGCAGTGTGGAGTTTGGGTAGTGAGTCAGGCTTATGAAGCTGAGGTCAGACTCATCTTCTGTGCCAGTCACATGCTCGATTTGGGGATGTGACAACTTAGCCCTTAAAATTTTTTTTTAAGAAAAAAAAAAGCTCATATTTCTTTCTTTCTTTCTTTGTTGTTTTTACTTTTTTTTATATGTTAATATAAAAAATTTACTTTTGTATTAAATTAAAGAACTCAATAATAATGTTATATAAATTAAAATATTATTTTAGAAAGATGTGATAGAGTTATAATTAATAACTAAAGTGAATTTTCTCATTCAATTATGAACAAAAATAAAATATATAACAACTTAAATTACAATAATTCTACAATTGCATTATAATTCTTTACATATGACATAACTCATAATTCATAAGGGGTACATATTGAAATAGTATTATATATTATAAAACCTAAAATACATGATAAACAATTAGACATCAAGTCAAGAATCAAAATTATATATTAATTATATATTAAATATTAATAAAAGGTAAAAGATACATATTATATAAACTATATATTTTAATATTATATACGTATATACGATATTTTAAATATTATGATTTATAATTTATTTAATATTTTTTATTTAAATATTTAATTTTTTATTTTAAAAAATATATAAAAATTATTCGAGCCTAGCCCAAATTTTTTCAAGCCTTTTTTATTAGAGCTCAAATTTTAAAACCCATATTTAATTTTCTTTCAGACTAAACCTATCAAGTCAGGCGAATTTTTAAGTCCATGATGAGGTCCACTCCAAGTGTATGAAGAGTTGTGACCAAGGTTAGCATTTATGAAATGATCCCTAGGAAAGCACCTTGCTTATTCTGTGGACGAGACTGTTGTTAATAAAGGTCTTCCAGCATTGCCTTGTAATACCCAAGAAAAAAATAAAATATAAATATTTGTTTACAAACTACTGTTACTATTTCAGTATACAGTACTATTCACCCGTATAATACTATTTACGTATACGATACTGTTCATTTATACAATCGAAATGTCAAGTATTAGATGTGGCTTGGTCATAAGAGAAAACTAGAAAGAAGTTCGTAGGAGAAAATGACGTTTTATGTGTAAAAATACGCTCAGGGACTAAATTGAAAGGACTGATTTGAAAAAAAACTTAAAGATTTAAGAGAAAGGATAGTTTTCTCTTTAAGTTTCTAATAGTAAATAAAAGAAAATTTTCAGCCGTTGCCCCTATTTGCACAGTAACTGCATTATTAGAAATATCATTTTCATGAATAGTAAATTGAATATTTTATTAGTGCATAGTGTCAAATAGTACCCTTGACTTTTGCTATAAATAGGCCCTTCCATTTCACTTCTAAACTCACACCTTCAACTTCTCTTCTTCTCTCCTTAAGTTTCTCTTGCTTCGACGCTAGGCCTCTGAGATTTTGGGCCTTTCCTTTTTGCTTAGGTAAGGATACTATGCCCTTTCTATGTCTTTCAAATTCTAGAAGTTATTTTCTTAAGTATGCTCTGTGGTTGCAGCTTTGGCTGATCTTCCACATCAGAAAAACTGTCCTTAGCTGTTTATATGTTATTTTGATTCTCTGATTACCGAAATAGAATGTAAACTGTGAATAATACATGTCTAGGAAAGTTCTGGCTAAGGAAAGACCTGGTTTTTAAGTGTGTCCAGTATGACCCTCCACTCTTTCCTGGGAACTTACCTGGTGTACTCTTTTACAGATTGTATTCTCTATTTCTGGTATGAATAGTACCTATATGTATGAATAGTAACCGTATATATGAATAGTATCTGTACGTAAAAATAGTATTCATATGTATGAATAGTGACCGTATGTACGAATATTATCTATATGTATAAATATTATCCATACGTATGAATAGTGACCGTATATATGAATAGTGACGTATATATAAATAGTGACCGTATATATGAATAGTGACCGTATGTATGAACAATATCTGTATGAAAACAATCCTAACTTATTTTCTCTAATCTTTCATGAAAATCTCCGTAGCGGAATACTGAAATTCATCTGTGTACTCTTATCTGTAACGACTTAGAGAAGCGATATTCGTACGGAATCCAGGTGAGTGAAACGACCCCGTTTTAATAAAGTTTTAGCATTACTGGTGATAAAAAGTATGTCGTAGGACACTTCCAAGATTCATAGGGGGAAATTAGATTCAGAATGGCGAATATAATGAGATAATTAATCCAGAAGTATGGATAAGAAAAAGTAAGTATCTCATGATGATGTGAAGATTGAATCTCTTGAATTGTGGTTTATAAAGCTATAATATAGTTATATACTATACCTGTTATATGGATGAATATTATATTAAGCTTCTAATTATGATATGAAATGCTATTGATTGTGATTGAGCGGGACAGTACCCCCTCTCACGGCAAGGCGGAAAACCCGGTTGACAGGGTGTCTTGACCAATGAGTGTGGAGACAACGATTCCCTCAGTAGGGATATAGCCCGTATTGGTGATAAATCCGTGAGGCGCCCTAGCTAAGAGGATGAGGTTGTGCGTCATGGCGGAAATATACATAATTGGTGAGCCGGCCTGTGTGCGCTCTCCGGGATATATTGTCATTGACGAGTACTAGTAACGTTTGTTGAATTGGATGAATTTTTATCTTATTGTATGTAAGAGGATGATGTTGTGCGTCATGGCGGAAATATACATAATTGGTGAGCCGACCTATGTGCGCTCTCCGGGATATATTGCCATTGACGAGTACTAGTAACGTTTGTTGAATTGGATAAATTTTTATCTTCTGTCTATTGGTTGAGTATGAGCCTTTGGATATGCTTGCATGACTGGTAATGTATTTGAATTTTATTAATGCAAGGCCGATTCGCTCATTGAGTTTAAAAGCTCACATTGTTTGTACAACCTTTTTGTTCAGATCAGGTTGCCATCGAAGAATATCTGCTAGAGGAGTAAATCACTTTGGACCTTCCCGTTATCGGGTAGACCCCTCTTTTGTTATAGATTATGTTGCTCTGTAATCGTCTAGGACATCTAGGTCAGGGGTTTGGCATTTGGTTTGTATGTCAGCATAATAATGTATTTTATATTGAGAATCTATTATTATGTGCAAATCATCTCTATGAATTTCAAATAAGAAAATTTGATATATTTTCTTCAGGAATGGTTATTTTGATAATGACTAAACTCATGGGTAGAATTTATCGAAAGGCTTACAGTGATGGGATATTTATCATTGTGCCGGTCATGTGCCCAGAAAACGGGTCGTGACATGCCTCGTAAGTGAGTGAGGGCAAGGGAAGATTAAAAAGTTTCAAATGTCTGAAGCCCATGGCATCTATGTCTTTAGAGAGAGTTAACTGAATCACTTGCAATCTAGTCTAATTGACTAGGTCCAAAGCCAATAGTCGTAATGATGAAACATTTGAAAAAAAAAAAAAAAGATAATTGTTTGACCATCCAGATTTGTTTAGTGATTTTGCCGCGTTTTCCTTGCGAATTGTTCAAATGGTGGTCCCTCCCATCAAGAAGACGAGAATTATAATTTATAAACCTTGTGACACCCACGTATAAGTGTATAACAGATGACTAACAGGTGGTGATCATCTGGCAAATACGTTCCACATTTCTACGGTGTCCGTGTCTCTATATACATATATATTCCCTGTTTAAGTTTCTTGTTCATATTCAATGGCATATTCTTTGTGTGGAAAAATCAAGTACCCAACTTTAGACGCTTGCTCACCCATCAATTACCAGCTATCTCCGTCACCTTCTGCCTTCCTAATTTCTATTTTTAAGATTAAGTTGTGGAAATTTAAATACATATTTAATTATTAAAATATTATTTTTAAATTTAAATACTGAATAATTAAGTTATTTTTTTTAGCATTTGAAAACATATAATTTATTAAAAAAAATTATATTCAAGTAATTTTTCAAATAAATTAGTAACTAAATATTTGTTTTCAATTATTATTTTTAGTATTATATGGTATTATAAAAATGTAATTCATAGGGATATGATTCCTATTTCTTAGGAATGTGTCATTTTCATGTTTGATTTATTACAAACATTTCTGGGAATATTTTTCCATACTCCTCGGAATTTAACATTCTCTTTGGAAATTTTTTGAAATTATTCCTATCATTTTTTAACATATAAATATACTAATGTTGTTAAATTGGATCGACTTGATAACATATTGACAAAAGAGCATTATTGATAATATATTTATTTGTGAGGGACCAAATTGAAAAATATCCATAGAACCAAATAGAAAATATAATTTTATGAGTTACTAAATTGAAAAATATTTCATGTGGGGGACCAAATTGAAAAATATTCATATGTGAAGAATCAAACTAAAAAGATAATTTTATGAGTGTCTAAATTGAGAAATATTTCGTGTAAGGGACCAAATTAAAAAATATTCATATGTGAAGGACCAAATAGAAAATATAATTTTATGAGTTACTAAATTGAAAAATATTTCATGTGAGGGACCAAATTAAAAAATATCCAAATATAAAGGACCAAATTGAAAAGATAATTTTTTGAGTGACTAAATTTTTTGAGAAGCCAAAATAGGATTTGTCTTTGATAATTAAAGTAGGGAATATGGATAAAATAGTAATTTTATGTTAGAAAAATATTCTCATCATATGAGAATCTATCATTTCCACCTCTTGAAAATAAAAACTAGGAGTTTTGTGAGAATATTTGATTTCTAAAAATATTACATTTTCCTGAATCTTTTTTCAAAACTATATACCAAATATAAAAATGTAATATTTCTATAAATTATTCCCGAGAATGATTTAACAATCTCGCATATCAAATGCCCCTATTTGTTTTTTAAAATAAATCGTATTATTATTATATAATGGTGAATTTTTATATATAATAAAATAAATATAAATTATATTATTATTTGTATAAAGTAACTTTAAATTATGAAAAATAAATTAACATCAAATTTTTTTAATATCAAATAATATCAATGATAATAATTAACAACGAACATTTAATTATTAATTTATATAGTTTTGACTAGAAGTAGGGCGTATCTAAATTTCATTTCCAAATTTCCAACAAACTGTATGGGTAGGGCGTCCATATCAAAAGTGGGGCGAGACCTTCCATTACCAGCCTAACATGACAAAGGTCAAACGACAATATTTTATCGACGACGGTCGACAAGTTCTTGCGAAGTTTGGCAAATGAGAAGGAAAAATTACTTTTCTCAAATTCCGAATTCAATTCCACTGAACGCCAACATTGGCGCCTACGAGCTCGAATCTGGAAATGGCAAACAAATCCCCCATCATTATGGAATTTCAACTTTGGACCAATTTGAACCAAAATTATTACCTTTTACTCCCTGACACTTCAAATCATATTATGGTTTCGCTGTAGGAATTCACTGATCTGCAGATTTTGGTCATCAACGCTTGCGATATTTCCCTTTGCTTGTTGAAACTCGAAAGCAATATATTTAGTGTGGTTGAGTAGTAATTAGACGCCAAGATTGTTGTTTAATTAGTTTATCTATAATTATTTTACAATTTTCCAGTGTCCACCGACACATTCAGCATTTTCGGTACAAAAAGTTCTCTTTTTCTTTTTTAAATTATGATATTTCAGTAAAATACCTCATTTTTATTTTTTTCTTTTTTTCGGGACATTAGGTTAAAATACTAATTTAATGTCCAAAAGATTAGAATCATGCTATTTTAATTTTTGAAAAATCAAGTGTTTTAATTTAGTTCTCAAAAATTTATATTTGTTAACAAAAATATTTAAAATTTAACAATAATATATTTAGCAACTTATCAATAAAAAATATTAAATTAAAATAAATATAACTTTTTAAAAATTAAATTAAATTAATTAAAATATTTTAGAAACCAAATCCATTATTTTCTTCGTATAATAAAGACCACTGAGGAATCCAGCTATGTATTGCTGTGGAGCCCCGGGTTGC
This sequence comes from Biancaea sappan, assembly GCA_037074585.1. Taxonomy (NCBI): domain Eukaryota; kingdom Viridiplantae; phylum Streptophyta; class Magnoliopsida; order Fabales; family Fabaceae; genus Biancaea; species Biancaea sappan. The sequence continues at coordinate 40,558,069 of CM073494.1, read as the reverse complement.
ATAATTTGTTCACATATTGTTCATGATTTGTCTATTACAAATATAATAATAAGATAATTGCATTGCATAATTTGTTCATTTACATAAACAATTTTTTAAAATACAGCTGGCACATTTGCAGTCGCAATGTACTTTTTTTTGTTCTTACTCTTTTCTTTATATATATTTATATATATATCTATGATTTCCTTCTTTTTTTTTCGTCTTTAGTGGTGTAGATGCTATCTGGCTACATATAATTGACGTTTTGCTAAATTTATATGGAATTTTCTGATGGCTGAATGAGATAGGAAGGTGGTGCTTCATTTTCCAAAGTGCACATAGTCAGGAATTCGTGGGAAAAATAGTATTATATTCGTCTTAATCACATAATGAAAGATTAGGACTAAAATGTTAAAATGTTCATTCATTTTGCTAACGAAAATCTATCATATTTCAGGTATTTTCTACATATCACACTTTTAAGAGGTATTAAGTATACGAACAAAATTATCAAGTCATATAAGTTCTTTTTCTTTACGGAAACTCCCAAATGGATTGTTTGTTATTAATTTTTATAACATAGATAATTTGCTAAAAAATCATAGCCACAGCCCTTTTTAACAATATGGTGAGCGACTCCTGAAATGTGAGAATTTTCAAGTCTCTCGTATGGCGACTGGTACAAAACTAATTGTAAATAAAAGTCAACAAAATTTATTAATGGAACAAAAAATTATTAAAAGTTATGCAAGTTATTAAAGCTTAAAATATGTACTATTACACAAAACATTTCTAAATAATTTAAACAAATATAAACAAGCAGCATAAGAATTTATATATATATATATATATATATATATATTGTTTGTATGTGTGTATATATCTATGTAAGAAACACAAAAGCCCTCAAACAAACCACTAATATCATTTAAATTTCCAATTTTATTTTCATTGTCATAATTTTTTTATAATTTCTTTCAACATCAACATTATTATTTATAAAATTACAATTTAAAAAATTAAAAATCTGGGTCATCGAGCATACTAGGTTGATCAGAACTCAGCTACGTCAATCAGGTCACACTCAAATTGACTATAGACCAATCCAATCATGTGGCTTACCAAGTCTTCAATCTGATCGATTTGGTTGATCCAAGTCCTAAAACACTACTTTCAACTACATATAATTTTTTTTTCTTTACAAATATTTTTCGTTAGAGACAATTTTATTCAAGACAATAAATATAAATACATCTTCTAGTAATAATTCAAAATTTGATTTGTCATCTTTTGAAAGATTAGTCCCTTTCACTAAAACTAACTTCCTTTAGTTTACATACAAGTCATTTTTTGGATTTCCCACAATTATTTTTTATTAGAAGCAATCATATTTGAAAGTATTATCGAGTATTAAATATGAACATTTATTATAATAAGGATTTGAACCTTGGTTCCTTAGTTTGTATGTGACTAAACTCTTTTCACTAAATCAAACCTTTATTGATTAGATACATTATTTGCATGTCAATAAAGAGAGCATTAAAGTAAATTAAATGGGAATTAATATCATAATGGCTCTAATTAAGGAAAAACATTTCCCATAAAAAAAATTGATGACAAAAAGAATAATTAGCTTGAGTGGTAGTAGGGGTGTTAAAAATCAAACTAGTTAAGCCGAATTAATCTAATCTAATTTTAAAAATTTGAATTATTTAGTTATTATTCAATTTAAAATCATGTTAAAATACTCTTAGTTGAACCTTCTTTTTGTTTTTAAACTATATATTTTTATGGTTGAATTTTAAAAAATTTTAATGTTAATTTTTTAAAATATTTCAATTACTTATTTTATAAAAGATCATCTATATATCCTTGATTAAAGTAATCAAATCAAATCAATCTAAATTAATCAATAAATAATAATAAAGCAAAGTACTAACCGTTGGGCTGCCGGCCATCAATGCAATACATTTATTATTGGTGCTAAACTCTGCAAGTCAATGAGAGTCCTTCTGCCTACGCCATGCTTAATTATGAAGGAATAATACTATAACAGAGGTATTTATTGTATTAAATAATTATAAATTAATATTTATACATATGAATGCGAATGTAAAATGAGAGATTGGCCAAAAAAAGTTATTGTCGTATTTATATAGTTAATTTTTTAAAAACTCAATTTTTTTTAATTTAAATTGATTGAATTTACTCAGGAATATGTTATTTAATTTTCAAATTTTTTATATGATGTTAAGTGGACACTTTGTGATATAAGATGAAGCAATTTGGCTAGTTAGGAAGTAGTGATGAATCAACACCATTAAATCTTTCCGTGTAGAATAAAACGCTTTACTATTGAGTTTCCTACTTTCCGTAACAGTGAGTAGAAAATTATGTGTAACAAATGGCTATTTATAATTCAAAATATAGAAGGACATTTCGTGTCCCATACATATGGCACCCAATTAAACCATCCAATCTTGTAAGTCTTTGCTTCTTCTTCATAAAAACAAGTTTTATTTAGTATAATTGGATTTTGCGAGTTAGTTATTAAATTATACTTAATATGCTTCTTTATTTTGACTATTACACTTTATTTTATTTTTTTTATACATTTTACCAAAAGAACTCCTAAATTATAGCAACAAGTATTGTAGGCGCAAATGGTAACTAGGATGGGTAATAACTTAAAAAAGTTGAGATAGAAATAGACTCATGTCAAGCTGTAAATCTCATATTAAATAACTGCTCATCTTATCACACATTGGAATCTCTTGTTGCAAACTGTAGGTATCTTCTTACTAAAGTGTCCGAGTTCAAGATTAAGAAGATTGACAGGCAATAGAATCAGTGTGCGGATGCATTCACTAAGATGGGAAGGAAAGAAAAATTACCTTTGTGCATTTTTTATGAACCACCACTACACATCATCCAGTACTGCAATCACAACAATCACACGAGTGCATGGCCACCTTCGGACGCTTATTTTGCAGCCAGTCACTCTTTTGCAGCAAATCGTGTCTATTGTTTTTTAATTTCTATCCTATGTTTTTTGTTGGAACTTAATGTTATGTTTGTTAGCCTTTTGGGACAATGGTTATTTTAATCTTTTTGCTTGTCTTTTCTTGTTTCGCCTTTGCCCCTATGTGGCAACTTTGAACTATTACATAACTGTATCAGACTTTGCTCTTAATCTAAACTCCTCTTTTATCCCCCCAAAAAAAAAATTTCTTTAAAATTTTGTACTATTGCTTCATCGGATTAGGAGTGTCTACTTTTCTCTTATCCATAGATCCAAAGACTATCATTCTACCAGTTTTTTTTTTAGTAGTAAATGTAATTTTTTTTATTTTAAAAAGTTTTAGATAGGTTCTAATATTTTCTTTTTTTTTGTGCCCACTTTCATGGACTTATTTGAAGAAAAAAAACATATTGTGATCTATTTAAAATTTTTTTCTTCAAATAAGTCTATAAAAATAAAATTTTTAAAATAAAAAAAATACATTTAATACTAAAAAAAACTAATGGATTGTTGGCCATCATGTGCTTTTCCCTTAGGAAAAGCATCTTGCTTAGGAAAAGTACCCAGTTTTTTTGAAGGGAAAAGCAGACACTCCCAATCTTGCTTCATCAAGTTGGAGAACAGATTCATTGTTCGTCCATAAGGGATGAGCAGCGCTGCTCATCAATTTTGCCACGGTTTAAACCGTAGCAAAATCATTCAGCAATGGTTTTATGGCTTGCTGCAAGTTTCAGCAATGGTAAAAATTATTGCTGAAAGTGTTGTAGAAAAAAATTTCATATCACTTTCAGCAACGATTTTTACCATAGCTAAAACTCACAGTAAAATTCGCTGCTGAATAGAGAGCAGCGGATACAGAAGCATCAGGTTGGGCGCTGCATCTAAGTACTCTACTAGGCTACTATTAGCTCTTTGATAACTTTATCCCATACAACTTGATTTAGCTCCATTTGTTATTAGAAGCACTGCACATTATGCAGAAAGTTAAATGAAATAACATAAATTAAAAGTAAGTCCAATGTAATATTCCACTAAATCTCAATAAAAATTAAAATGATTTTTTCTTTTTAACATTACATCTATGCAAATTAGATTTTACTATCCTTTTATTGTGGATCAAAATGGAACTTTTAAGTAACCCTTTTGGTTAATTTAAATCAAATTCCAATCAGACACTTATAAGAGTCTGTCTTGAGGAAAAATCAAAATCAAAATGCAATCAAATTTGTTCGTGTAAGATAGCAAATTGTAAGGTTGCACTAGTAAAACCTTAAGCATTCAATCAACTTGAATGTGTTAAATTTTAAATAAAAATATTTTTTTTAAGAATCATGTAAAAAAAATTCAAAAATATTTAACAAGTGAAGAGTTGGATTTTCCTTTTTCAAAAAATTTTGGTGCAGTTCTTTTATTTTATTATTAAATTTTTTAATTAAAACATGACTTTTTTTGGGTATATAACAGAATAAGGATTTAATTATTTAAACATATGATCACGCACTAAATTATTCACACTCTTCTTCACTAAATAGCCACCTAATAACTTAACACAACATGTTTATGATTTTTAAAAATAACTGTATATTTTTTATAATTCAATTATTTTATGATTGATTCCTTCAAATAATTTTGATACATATTTTTTTAATAAAAAATTAATATTAAATGTATAAATAAAGAAAAATATCTATATATAATGCTTTATATTTTTATTATTAAATTCCTCACTTAAAATATATGTGTGTGGAAGTACCCAAAACAGATGCACTGACCAAACTGCGCTACACCTTGTCTCACCCAACATATAGATCCACCCGATCGATGAACACTCGAACCGAACTCACCCATCCTTTTGGGCACAGGGATGCAAGAACCAATCCAAGTAATCAATCGCTTTTTTTATAAAATTTACCTCCAGCAAGTCACCCTAAGAGGAAATTCTTTCCTTAGAATTTAGAGTTTATGATTTAAGATCACGTGATATGTAAGTTTTCCACGAGAGAAAAAAAAATTTCTTGTCTTTTCATTTATTTTTTATCTTGCCATTAATTATTCAATTCACTTGTCTCATCCCAAGATATGGGTTAAAATAATGCTATAAGGTAAACTTCACGTAAGGCCCACCGTTACTTCCTCCTCTATTTTAGTTTGATTTGTAATTGAATTTTTATAACTTTATTAATGTTTAATCTAATTCTTTTCACTAAATTCTTCTTAGTCTTTCGTTAAGTTTTACTAACGTGACTAATTAGTCATATATATATATATATATAGATATATATATATATATATATAGTGACTAATTATGACTATACTTAACTTATTTAAAGTGCTAAAGTGGTACTTAATTAGTTACTTCAACAAAATTTAATAAAACATTCACAAAAGTTTAACAACAAGGATGAACTTTTTTCTTTTAAAATTATAAGGATCCAAATGCAAATTTTTAAATTATCATGACTCAATATAATTATAAGGACTGAAAAATAATATTCTAACAAAAAAGAATAGTTTTGGTGGGATAGAGTAGAGTGAAGTGTGAACAACAACAACAACAACAACAACATAGCCTTATCCCACTAAGTGGGGTCGGCTACATGGATCGCACGACGCCATTGAGCTCTATCAATGACCAACTCTTTAGATATCTCATTTACTAAAAGATCCCGTTCAATAATTTCTCTAAGTGTCCTTTTTGGTCTTCCTCGACCTTTTTTCATAGGGCTCCAAACTATCTGCTCAACTCTCCTAACTGGCGCTTCCAACGGTCTCCTTTGCACATGCCCAAACCATCTTAAACGATTTTCAACCATTTTTTCCTCAATAGGTGCCACCCCAACTCTACCTCGTATATGATCATTACGGATCTTATCTCTTCGTGTATGACCAGAGTGAAGTGTGAACGTGATAGAATATTTATTTTATTAAAATTTGAATAAAAATCTTGGTGATATATTATCTACTGTTTATATTATATAAATTTATGTATTACAGTATGTTTTTTTTTTATCGCAAGGGAGTTTGAACTCGATATTTGAACTACAAATTTAATTGTATATATTGCAGTATTATTAATATAGTAGAAAAATTTAAAATGTAAAATTTTTAGTATAATCTTTGTGACATTAATTTTTTTAAATAGTGAAAAGGATTAAAAAATTAAAAATATATATAAAAATTCAACTCATCCCAAACTCTTTATCCAATTTGGAGGGATTTAAAAAATTAGAACCTTATCCCTCATTTTCTTAATTTTTTAAACATATAAACAACGGTTATAAAATTCAACCTACAATAATAAACTCTCACTCTATCGTCCCAAATCCCAACCAATCAAATTAATACTCTGTTCTCACAAAGAAAGAAAAAGGTATCAACAAAAAACAAATTATAGTAACAAAGGATTACAATCTGATCTTTACCTAATAACAACAACAATACAAAGGAAGTGAAGAAATTGATAGATTAGTTTCGTAATAAAACACTTCTTGTCTATCTACAAAGCAAACTTTCCCTTCCAAACAGTCAGTTTTCTCTTTTGTTGTTGTTGTTGTTGTTGTTTTTATAAGAAGGCTCGTATCTCAATTCTTAACTCACAATGTCCTAATCATATATCATTTGAGTTATATTTTTTATGGTAACAATCAAAGTCTCTTAAATGAAAATAAAAAATCAATGTTATAAAAAATTATACATGTGTGTGATTAAAATTGATTGAAAACAAATTAGTGGGGAGAGGATGGAGTGCAAATCCTCTAAATTTGAGGCAAGAAATACATTATAAAATTCTCATTCAAATCGTCCATCAGTCAATCCAACGACTATAATTATAATAGATAGTTATATATCACTTCTGTCTTGATCTTTAAAATTATAATCAATAAAATAAAATAAAAATAAAAGTTAAAATATAGATGGGGGAAAATCGAAAATTAAGTTACTGTTTTTAGTTTTTGGAATAAAGTAAAAATTACTACAATTTTTATATGCAAAAAAGTAAAAAATAACTTAAAAATTAATATACAATTTAATACATATCAAGCCAATAATAACAATAAACTGTATGTTAATTTTTAATTTATTTTTCAGTTTTTTGCGTATAAAAATTGTAGTAATTTTTACTTTATTTCAAAAACTAAAAAAGCAAAATTATTTAATTTTTTATTATCTGTCATCTATATTCTAACTTTTATTTTTTATTATTATATTTTTTATTTTATTTTATTTTATTGATTATAATTTTAAAGATCAATAATTAAAAGTCTCTAAAATTGTGTGTGTGTGTGTGTGTGTGTGTATATATATATATATTTTTTTTTTCATTTTAAATAATCTGATGAACTATTTTGTCTTTAATTGTTTCAACATGGATCATTTTAGTTTCTTTTAGAAATGGTTAGGAAAGCAAGAAAAAAAGTAAATATATGACTATAAGATTGATGGATGATTTGGATAAGAACTTTAAAATGTATTTTTTTACTCAAATTTAAAAGGTTCGAACTCGTGATCCTAAAAACGGATCTCATATTTATTCTATAGAGATAAACATAATGTTCGTCCCATCTATTTGTCTAGATTTTAAAATTTGGTTGAAAACTAAGGAATTGTGTTTTGCCCTTCTAAACAGTAATGAGTTAGCTAAGTGGGCTCTTGAGGTCGTGTGTGAAGTGAGGGTGAGTTATATTTTATTTTACCACAGGAAGCCCATATCTCTGTCCTCTCCTCTCATCTCCTCTCCTCTCCTCTCCATCTCTTGCTCACTAGTCACTGAGATCCACACCCTCCCTCCTCTCTGCTATCTCTTCTCCTCCTCTCTTCCCCCTTCCGACAATGGGAAAAGGTGGATCTCTCAGCGACGGCGTCGTCAAGAAGATCGTCCTCTCCTACACCTACGTCGCCATATGGATCTTCCTCAGCTTCACCGTTATCGTCTACAACAAGTACATCCTCGACCGCAAGATGTACAATTGGCCTTACCCCATTTCCCTCACCATGATCCACATGTCCTTCTGCGCCTCCATCGCCTTCCTCATCATCCGCGTCTTCAAGGTCGTCGAGCCCGTCTCCATGTCCCGCGAGCTCTATCTCTCCTCCGTCGTCCCCATCGGAGCCCTCTACTCCCTCTCCCTCTGGCTCTCTAATTCCGCCTACATTTACCTCTCCGTCTCCTTCATCCAGATGCTCAAGGCTCTCATGCCTGTCGCTGTCTACTCAATTGGGGTTCTCTTTAAGAAAGACTCCTTCAAGACCGACACCATGGTCAATATGGTTTCGATCTCGCTCGGTGTCGCCGTTGCCGCTTACGGGGAGGCCAAATTTGATGCCTGGGGGGTGACTCTTCAACTGGGCGCCGTCGCTTTTGAGGCCACCAGGTTGGTAATGATCCAAATCTTGCTTACCTCTAAAGGGATCTCGTTAAATCCCATCACTTCTCTGTACTATGTGGCTCCTTGTTGTTTGGTGTTCTTGTCGGTGCCATGGATCTTCGTGGAGTACCCTCTGTTGAAGGAGACTTCTAGCTTCCATTTCGATTTTGTGATCTTCGGGACCAATTCTTTGTGTGCATTCGCTTTGAATCTTGCTGTATTCCTCCTTGTCGGGAAAACCTCTGCTCTGACGATGAATGTGGCTGGTGTGGTGAAGGACTGGTTGTTGATTGCTTTCTCGTGGTCGGTTATCAAAGACACCGTGACACCAATTAACTTGATTGGGTACGGGCTGGCCTTTTTGGGTGTGGCATATTACAACCACTCGAAATTGCAGGCGTTGAAGGCCAAGGAAGCGCAGAAGGAAGCAAAGCAGGCTGATGAGGAGGCAGGCAGGTTGTTGGAGGAGAGGGATGGAGATGGAATGGGGAAGAGAAACGAGCAGCAGAATTAATTAGTTCTATAGCTCATTTAGAAACAATTAAAATGGAGAAAGAAAGGGGGAAATGAGGAAGAGTATTGCAGAATCTGGATTGGAAGCAAAGGAAATTGACATGCTCTGTACTTTTGGTTTCCTGTGAACATGTTTCCAATTTGGTATGTTGTTTAAAACTTTAATGTTATTATTGTGGCTAGTTCGTAGTAGTATCATGGATTTGAGATTCCCATCTGTTTCCTATGGAGCCAATGTCAGTAGAGTAAGAGTCTCAAATCCTTCTATTTTTGTTTTTTCTTTCTTTTTGGTTTTCTGCACCTTAGCTCTACGTTATGTTGTTGTAGCAAATCCAATTATGGAACTTAAATGCTTCTGTATTCATAATTCATTTCTACTACCAGACTTCAGTTATTATGAATTTGAGTTTGTTCATATGCATGCTGTCAAGGCGAAATAACATTTTGGTTCTGCTAATATAATGCTTAAATTTTACAGTCAGATTCAGGGAAGATAACTGACGAGGGTTGCTGGATAAACTGTGAATAAACCTTGAATTCCTCATCTATAAGCTTATAGACTTATAGTATTGAAACGTGGAACATTGTAATGCTTCAAAAAGCTGCCAAAGATGGATTGTGAAAATTTGATCTTCCCCTCTTAAGTTCACCTTCTTGTCAAATTGCAGTATTGTTTAGAAATATCCACAATGACCATGTCCTCGTGAATCAAGTCTGTATTCTCTTTAGGACCTTGTGGCTTGTAGACCAAAAATGACAATGGAGCTCAGATTCAGATTTTTTCTTTTTCCTCATTAAGGACTGTAGATTCTCTGTTAACTGGAACATGGTAAGATATCCATGATTATTCTCATGCTGTCACCAGTGCTATCAAGCATCAACCCTGAGAGATAAGAGAGACTTAATTCGTTACTTTTTGAATTCCAGAGTCGAGATAAATATAAACAGTTTCACTCTATCATTTTTGTCTTTCTATAACCTATAATCAGCATAAATTGTTATATCACAAGTTCAAAAATAAAAAGGACCACAGATGTGTCATTGTAAAGGAGCATATGTTAACCTTGTTGGCCCTGAAATCTCAATTTTCAAAGTCGTCCAACAAACCAAAATCTGTCATTGGGTGGGCAACTCTAGGGAGAACTAACTTCCTTGACTTCTTAAGAGGCTAGTTTTACTTGCGATTTATATAAAGTACTTTATTACTATAATCACAAATTTTAAGATAATTTAATAGTAATAAAATTCGAATTCTCAAAAGATCTACCTCCCACAGATGTTTCATTTGTTCATGTGAACTGGGCCACATCTTTAATGGAATCACTCCAACTCGTTGCATTTGCTGGATCTCTCTTTTTTGGATTGAAATTATAAAGATTTAAGTATTTATTAGACTGCAATTAAGTTATATAACAAATGTGTAAAATACTTAGTACTTGTTTTCTCTCAGTACTAAACTATATGAATCAATTAATGTTAGTTGGTTCTTCTTTGTATTTGTGGAGATGATGATGGAGCAAAAGGTTGGTTCGTGATAAGGATGCATTTTAGTGTGGCGTTGGCATCGCGTTCAAGTGGCAAAAACATAAGTTTGTTTTGTTTTTTATTTGGTGAGGAAATTCAATCCACGCTTGAAATTTAAAATCTTGTTTGAGTTACAGCAACTAATTACCTGCTTTGTGGTTTGGCTTCGCACACTTGCACCCAAATTACATGTTAGAGAAAACTTTTCAAACATAAATTTTGGTGAGCAAACTTATTTTAATCAAAATCAAATTTACCCGATTCTAATCCAAACATACACTTAAGTAATCGTTACCTGTACTATTATAAGTTTGAGAATTGTTTATTGTCAAAATATGAATACTAAATACTCAAACTAACACTAATGACTAAGTACATGTTTGGTGGTTCAACGTTCATGAGGCTTCAACGCATGTTTGCCTGGTTACAGTCACGTTCATCCTCATATTGACATGTTTGGTTAAGCGGCAGAGCTATTGGAGCAAAATCAATCGTTGTGTGAAAATCGATTTTGTATAAAGCAAAACCATGTAGCTTTTGGAGAGAATTGACTTTGCTTAGTAATTACTGCAACCAAATTTTTCAGATTTTACCCTTCCCAGTATTTGTTCTACGCGCAAAGAAAATAAGAGAGAGAGAGAGAGAGAGAGAGAGAGAGAGAGAGTCAAGAAATTTACCAGTGGAAAGTGTCTGTTGTCGTCGATATCATTCCTGTCGTCATCGTCGTCCTTGTTGCTGTTGTCGGTGCTCTGCTATGCCCATGTCTCTTCGATTCTCTGGGTGTGTGTGGAGTTAGAGATAGGGAGAAGTGCTAAAATCGTGTGCACGTTTTATTTATTATGAGTAAACTCCGAGTGCGTTTTATTTATTATGAGTGTGTGTTTTATGGGTTTTATTCTGTTTAGTGACTAGTAGAGACAAAGAAATGGTCAAAGAGTTGATAATGGTCTAGAAGAGTGGACATTATGTTTCTTTTTTTAAAAATTAAAAAAATAAGAGAAAATTATGCTTTTCTTCTTATAATTTTTTAAAATTACATTTTTTTAATTTTTTAAAAATATTCAATAGTTTTAAAATTTCATTTTTATTTTATAATATCTTATATCTTTTTACTTTTATTAATTTAATCAAATATTAATATTAATAGTTAAACATTTATCATTAAAACACTAATATAATTTATTTTATTACATTTTCATATGATAAAAATTAGACAAGAATAAATAAAATAAAACAATATAATATTTATATCATTTCTATAATTACACATTCAAAAGTAATTTTGCTAACTAATATCTAAATTAAATTTATTTTTTAAAATCATTTTTATTATAATAATTTTCAAATATAAATCACATTTATATAAAATTAATTTTACTCAAAATTAATTTTAAAAATTAATTCTGTTCAAAACTAAATTTAACCAATAAATTTTTAAACACACACAAACCTTTATGGGGATACATTGTGCTAAGTGATGAGTCTTATTCGAGCTCCCAGGTAGTGGGGGGGAAAAAGATAGTTAATGAGATGGAGGTTGGTAACTGTACCCATCCACTTCAATGCTCAACTATGAACTACAGTACTGATCGTATGCTTCATAATTTACACTTGAATAACTTTCAATTCATTCATATCACGAACTCAATGACTGGGATCTGCTTCTGCACCTCGAAGTCACTGGAGCCTCCTAGTCCTCTCTGGAACGTCCAACGGCTACGTTTTTGTTTTCTTTTTCTCTTTTTAAATTGTACCATTAATTTTTATTTGTCATATTTCAATAAAAAATCAACACATTCAACGGTCTATGATATTTTATTTTCTTATATGACAATAAATTCTAATAAATATAAAAATTTAATTTATAAAATTATAGTATACGTACAAATTAATTTAAAAAATATAAAATTACAATAAAATTATAAAAAAATAAAATTTAATTTATAAAGTTACTGTAAATATATAATTTAATTTAAAAAATATAAAATTATAATAAAGTTATTGTAAATATAATATTCAATTAGAAAAATATAAAATTACTGTAAATAAAATTACAATAAAATTACTTTATATTTTTCTAAATTATATACTATATTTTACAGTAATAAAATATAAAATTACAATAAGATTACTTTATATTTTTCTAAATCATCAATTGTCTAGATAATGTTGTCTCCAAATAATGTTGTCTCCAGTCATCTTTATTATACATTTTGAAGATGCCTCTGCTAAATATGGAGGTTCAGATCCCAGTCCGAACTCCAACTCCTAACACAATGGTCTTGTAAATAATTTATTTAATCGCTTATAGAATAAGCGCTTATATATAAGTTGTTTCTACTATTGAAGTGTTTATAAGGGTAAACTTTACATATAACTTATGAAAATAAGATGAAAATAACTTATGGACAATATTATAAGTTATTTTTATAAGTCATCCCAAATACATGCATAAATACTTATACTATAAGATAAGTCAAATAAACTCAAAATAAATTCTTCTAAGCACATCTTATGTCTATATATATATATATATATATATATATATATATATATATATATATATATATATATATATCAGCTTCAACGTAATTGATTGCACTAGTAGTAATCATTTGAATTCTAAGAAAATGATAAAGATTTAATATCCAAAAACGTTAATTTAAGGAAGATTTTACCTTTCACTTTTAATAAAATTAAAAGAAGTTATTGTTCTATTCTATTAAGTGGAAAGATTCCCTTAGTAAAACAATATTAAAATTAAAAAAAATGCTTATGTTATCTATGGCTGTGATGCTTAATCATGGGCTAAAACCATAAATGAAAAAGAAAGGCTTTGATTACTGGGGCATGATCAAATATAGGCCCGGCCCATCAAACTATTCGAGTCGACTCTTTTATATACAGGTTTAAGCCCTAGTTTTGAAATGCATGTATTTTGTCCCCCAAAAAAAAAGAAATACTTGTATTAAAATGATAATTTAAAATAACGATTTCTGATATATGAAAGTTAATTTATGAACTCAAAATAAAATCATCATCAAATTTATAATAAATACATGTTTACTCCTGACATAAATTTTATAAGGACAAAAAAAAAGTATAGATTCAGAGTAGAAAAAAAAAAACTTCCTTGGCCTTGAATTAAGGAGGCTCCTTAACCCCTCCCACAACTAAAAGAAAAGCTTCCTTAGTTTTGGACTAAAGAGGTTCCTTAACCCTTCCCACAGTTATCCAATGACTGTAGGAAGCTAAAAAATCTTTTTAGTTTTAAATTTAAAGAAGCTTCCAAGTCCATTCGAAGTGGCTCCATAGTTAAAAGTGTCATGACTGATCGCATGACACTCTTGCAACTATCCAGTGCAGGAGGTTATCCGCGTCTAAAAACTTTATAAATATAAAATAAATATAAATATAAAATAAAAAACTCTATAGTAAAATCGCTAGTTGGTATGTTGGCGGAGGCACTTGCGTTGTCTCATTCTTGCCCATCCTCATCCCGACCTATACCTTAAAGCGCCACATGTAATAAAATGAAAGAATTACACTTTCTCTCTTTCCATCTTTGTTGTTACCTTTATTTTTGGACGTTATTCCATTACAAAAAACAAAAGCAAAAGATGTACAGACAATAAAGATTAAAGTTAAAATCTTTTCGTTGTTTCGGGCGTTTCTGCACTTCCGAACATCCTTCTTCTTCTATAAATTTTCAAAATTAAAATTTCCGTTTTATCAACTTCCAAAGCAAATAATCTTTTTTTAATTATAAAGTATATTATACTTTAGTTTAATTTTATATTCTCTGTTTAGAAAAATTTGTTGCAACATATTTTTTTTCAACATTTGATAATCTAATACTACATATATTTTGACCAAATTAAAGTAGATTCTATTAACTTATGAACATTGACTTTTACGTATTTTGATAATTTTTTGGCTGTTAATCAGAATAACATGTCATAATTATTTTATTTTCTTGTAAAATAAAATATTTAATATGTAAGAATAATATTCTAAACCAGAAAACTATGTGATATTAAATTAACAAACATTAAAAAAAAACAGATTGTAAAGGATTTCTATCCCAAAAAAAAAACTATAAAATTAGACTAAAGTATGACAAATTCATAATTATATAGGAGAGGAGCATATATAAAGAGGAGTGTAATTTATTATTATCATTATTATTGATGTGGATGCTTATGCCCATTTCATTTCTATTTTCATCGACTAACATTGCCGAATGTGATTGTCATGAATAAGGGTATGCCATTATATATGGTTGGACCGCTTGAAGATGAACACACTGCCACTAAATACATTTATTAATTATATATATCAGAGTCTCAACACACACTCAAGCACTTACTTAGCTGTGCTCACCTGTATGACTTGGTCTTTCTGGTTGATGCTTTACCTACCACTTTCCCTCTTTTATTTGACTTGGTGGAGGCTCATTAAGCCTCTTGAGTGGCTAAACATGGATCCACTTATGCCTAATTCAAGACCCATCTGCTATAGCTGACTCATTGATGCAGGTGATGATCTCGGAACATTCCATTGTTTTTGACCCTAATAAAGTACCAATGCTACATAATCAAGTATATACCTACCAATGCTACATAATCAACGTATATACCTAGTCCTCGAGAGTGAGATAAAGCAGCCACGAGGCTATAAATTGAGGGATCATGATCAGTTACAGGTATTTAGAGGCTCTAGTTCTTTGTTAGTTATGATTTTGTTTTTTAATCACAGTTTGATTTAGCTATGGTTAAAATCATAACTAATAAAGAGCTGAAACCTCCAAGTGTCTGTAGCTGATCTGTTTTCATAAATTGAATGCTCAAGATGTAACAAGAAGCACATTCACATTAATCAAGTCTACGTGTATGTTTCCCTTACCTGGTGTTAGAAATAATGTAGACTGTATCGGCTTTGAAGCATGATAAATTTTTTTTTAAAAGAGTTTATGTTTGTGTATTGAAGAATTACATATAAACTCTTTCGAAATATAACATATCTCTTTAGAACCTTTGTTATATAGGCCTCAACAATTATATCTATTCAATTTTGAAGAGACACATCAGTTAAACAGTTATATCTTTCTAATTTTCAATAGACACATTAATTTAAACAATTATATCTATTTAAAATCTAAAAAATGTGTCAGGTTATATTTTCAATTTAAATCAAACAATATAATTGTTGAAATTTGAAAACAATTAAAATTCAATTATCACATTAGTTTAAATTGTTCAAAATATATAAAATTCAACCGACATATCATTTCGAACCAACACATCAGTTTGAAATAAAATTAATTAGACAAAACTAAGTTCTACCTAATATTACAAATTATAAAACAAGCATCCACTAGTTTGTAATATTGCTACATAATATCATACATAATAGAAAATATCTTACAACGATTTGAACTTCTTTATAGTGTATGTATTTTAAAGTTTTGACGAAGTTAGTGATTTTTTGAGATTTGACCATAACTCCTTATGATAAAATCGAAAGTATCACACATATGATATTATCAAGTTGCTAACACGTTCTAATAATTTTTCTCTAATAATCTTTATAACAATGTGCTCATCTTGGTTTTATGAATATTTAAAACTTATGACATATTGACGGAAAATGGCTTATTTAGTATATGTGATGATCTCTTTTTCTCTGGATTCATGGGTGATAATTTCTACACAACTTTTACAACTCTTGTGCTCTTAGCTGTAGATCATAATAATGGTTCTAATTTCTAATCAACCTAAGGGTCTAACGGGAAGGAGAACAGAGACAAAACAGTAACAAATAAATGACAGAAAATAATTTTTTTAATTATAAAAAAGAGCTAGTTTCAGCAATAACATTAAAACAATACAAGAAAATAACAAGATTATTCTTCTTATCATTTTCTGGTGGGCCTGTTGCGCGAGAGGCCCAATTTAAGGCCCCGAAATTGGTTGACCGTAAAGAGGAGGGCTGTCAATATAGAAAATAGAATTAAGAAACCCACATGAATCACGTGTTTTGGTCTGTACTCGCAGATGAGAAATTATATGGCATTGCACGTGGTTTGATAGATACATATTAGTTTGATTTGACTAATCAAATTATCTAATTAAATGAGAAAAAATTTCATCTAACTAATTTAATTATTTTATAGAAATCTAAATCAATTTAATTCAATTATAATTTGGATTGAATCAAAAAGTTGATTTTTTAAAGTATTCAATTTTATTTGAAATTAAAATTTTTTTCAAATATCAATTATAAAAATAGGCATTTATAATATATATATCATATATAAATATAAGTTATATAGTATATTATGTATATACATGGTAATCAAGATTGAGTATACATGATCAAAAAATATATAAGATAGATCGAGTCGTAAGATAGGATAAAAAATCATAAAATTCTATAAATTTTTTATAAATATAATAAACAATTTATATAGTTGACTAAAATTTATAAACAGATATAAACTTATCTAAATGTCAATATACATTCATAAAATATATTATATATTGCAAAACTAAGAAAATATTATATCTAACTACATCTAAAATCATCAAAATATAAGTTTCATATATTAAACAAGTCATTGAAATATATATACATAAAAATTATTGAATAAGACCTTAATCCTATGAAAATAAATGTTTATTTATGACTTTTAACTTAAAAAATAGAAATAAAGATATAGTCAAAATTGCGATCTAACAATCTTGATTGATCATACGATTAATATCACAATCTTATGCGATCTTAAACAATTTTACAATTAAGATCTCGGTATTGATTACAATGTGTGTATATATATATATATTAATATTTAATTGGTTGATTCAATTTAAATTGAATAATGACCTATAAAATTAAATTGATTTTGGTAAAAATACATCTAATAATATTTAATCAATTTTGATGAGATGGAGTTACAAGAGCAGTTTGATTGAAATTGGATGAAATTAATTTCATTGTAAATTCCAAGTGTGAAGTTCCACTCGAGTGAAATTTTCGTTTGATTGTTTTGAGTTTTGACTCTAAATTCCTCGTGCAATGAAACCAAGCACGTGCAAAAGGCCAAGGCCTAGGTCCATTGCATTATAATTAAATGCAAATGTAGAGGGTTGTTAGCATTTAATTTGAAATTAAGAAAAAGAAGAAATAGAGTGGATATGACTTATAGAGTATTTTATTCCTTAATTGACCCGTGGACAGCCATTTTTCCTATCTACACAATAAAAATAAATCTTTTAAGCTTGGCTTTGTGACCCTTGAGGCCACAAGGGGCTGATTCCTTCACAAATAAAAATCTTGCCCACAAAATGCGTACAAAACAAAAATAAACAAAAGCCACCTATTTTAATATATATATATGACTTTTTTTTAATTATTTCATACACGGCAAGATTATAGCAGACTGATTTATATCATTATATTTTTTGTTGTGTTTTTGGTTGTGTTTGGTAAAGTTTTAAGTTAGCGTATAATTTATTTAACTAGTTTATAAGTTTAATTGAGTAACTTATAATTTATTTTAAAACGTTATTTTGAGTAATTTATAATTTTTTATATATATTTTACTCTTATTATTTTATTAAAATCTTTATTCTATTCTTATTTCTTTTACTACTTTGTCCTCTATCGTCCCACTACTTCATCCTCAGTAATCTTCCGCCACTCTAATCTCGAATTGACAAACCTCCCATTACTTCATCCTTCGTCGTCTGTTGTTCATAATCCATCTCCTTCTTCCTCCTTTGCATAATACAAGACTTAGCTATTTTGAATAACTTATAGTTTTTATATTTTTTTCCTCTTTTCCTCTTATTATTTTATTAAAATCATTATTCTATTCTTATTTCTCTCATTACTTTATCCTCCGTTGTCCCACTACTTCATCCTCTGTCATATTCCGTCACTTTAATCCCGAATTGACAAACGTCCCATTACTTCATCCTTCGTCGTATGTTGTTTATAATCCGTCTTCTTCTTCCTCCTTTGCATAATACAAGACTTAACTTTTATTTTAATTTTTAATTTTTAATTAATTTGTTATCTTTAATTAAATTTATTTAAAACAAATTAATATGTTTGCAAAAAATTTTTATTTTTATTTTTAAATTTATTTTTTAAAAAAATATTATAATAGTTCAAATTAACTAAAAAATCTAAAATTATAATTACCAAAAAAATATTTTTGTCCAAAAATAAAAATTTGTATAAATATCATATAAGAATGTTTTTTTTATGTCATTTTATATTTATTAGCTACTTTAATAACTTATTTTACTAAATACTTCTAATTCAATAAACTAGCTTAACAATTTTCAAATAAAAATCAACTTTTAAAATTTTAGCTATTTTTACCAAATATAACTTTTATTACATTAAGTAATTATCGAGTCAGTCTCGATTTAATTGGATGGAAATCATGTGTATTAAATATGCATATATTTTGTTGCAACCCTTCTATAGCAACTTATGATTGGGAGGCATTTCTGCATATATAGGCGAACTAAAAGGGTATGTTACGGCTTTATCTTAAAATAATTAAGATACTATTTATATAAATAAGAATCCTAATTAATGATTATCTTGAATATTTGATATGTCTATGCTATCTAATTTTTCATATATTATGGCCCATTATAACCAAAAAAAAAATCCTCCTCAATTAAACAGATGAAGTTTATAATAAACTCCTTTAAAATTAAATTTTGTGCAACATAATCATATGTTGACTTTTTCCTCTAAAATCTTAACATCACTAATTCCTTAAAAATGCCTCCAATTTATTATCTCAAATGACATAATTAATTTAATTTTATTTGACTTGTATGGACAAATAGTATAAAAATTTTGGACAAAATTACCAAAATATTAATAGAAAGATTACAATGCATAAAATTAAAAGTTTAAAAATATTTGTTACTGATTTTTAAAGTTGAATGAGTAATTTATACAATTCTCTTTGCATTTTGTCTATTTAAAAATATATTATTAAAATTATCTATGAACTTTAAAAAAATAAGAAAGAATTGAAATTCATAGCATTTTTTTTTATTAGCGCACAACTCGTTATCTTTCCACAGAGAGATGAAAACGACATGGATAGCAGGAGGCAAAACAAGAGTGAAGAAGTCAAACGACGTAAAAATGACTGTCTTTCACGTGTCGCATTTGAGGGTTTTGGTGAGATAGTTTATAAGCCAGATTCGCACTGTGTACGCCATCGCTAGCCCATCTACCTACCTCCTATTTCCCTGACGGAGGAAGCGAAGCAAAGAATACAATAGAATGTTTGACTAGACGAAAGAGAGATGAGTAGTAGAGGCACAGTTTCATTCATTTCACCTACCTCCCTTCTTTCTTGTTTGTTGTGTCACCTTGTAAACTTGCTTCTCTCACGCTCAATTTCTCACCTCCGCTTCTGATTCTTTCTTCTCTAACCAAACCCTGCTGTGTCTTACATCCGCATATGCTTTGTTCAAACGAATCCAGAATATCTTATTCTTAGCTTTATGTGATGCCATCTTCTTTAGAAATTAGTGTGATTCCTTTATGTTTAGTTGTTTACATTAACTCAGAAACGAGTCTGTGTCTCCTAAGTATTCTCAATACCCTGAATCCATGAGAGCAGTGGATTTGGGAGTTCATTAGACCCTAGTAGCAAGCTTATTGCAAGGCTCTGATTGATTGATTCATGGGTAGGAAAGGGATTCAACTATTTGATGACAGAAGGGATGGATTTTTCTCTGTCTGCGATTTGGGATCGCAATGGAATCGTCAAGACGACGGGTATTATCATCCCGGAGGCTTATTCGCCAGTGTCGGTCAGGTGGGAATGGGATTTGGTATACAGCCACAGCCCCAACCCAACCCTTCTGATCCCCGGGACAATGGCGGCGTGAAATTCCCCTATGCTGAATTATTCGTCAAGTATGGGGAATCTCTTGGGAAAGTTCGGATCGATGGAGTTTCAGAGGGGGAAGGAGTTCAGAGCAAGAAGAAGGGTAACCTTAAACTGATAATTAAGATAAAAAATCCTTCGCTTAGGAGGTTGATCAGTGGCGCAATAGCTGGGGCAGTGTCTCGCACTGCCGTGGCACCGTTAGAGACTATAAGGACTCATTTGATGGTAGGGAGTAGTGGCCATTCTACCACTGAGGTGTTTCACAATATTATGAAGACTGATGGGTGGAAGGGATTGTTTAGGGGTAATCTTGTTAATGTGATTCGGGTTGCACCTAGTAAGGCCATTGAGGTAATAAACTATGTTTATGCAAAAATCAGTTGTTCTTTTATTCGTCCTTTTATGTCACTTTATGGTAACTTTGTTGTTTTTGAAGGATCTCCTGAGTTGCTTGATTGCTTCCTGGTTGTCTCATTCTGTATATCTGCAATTATATACCTTTTTGCTATCTCATTATTATCCTTGATGCCATGAGTGACCTTCTTGATTTATTTAATCGTTGAATACTTGGTTGGCTGCATTTCTTTTTGTCGTGGATTTATTGCTGTTGACGAAATGGGTTGGCCATTCATATTTTTAATGTAAAGAAGAGTGCTTTAGAGATTATAGAGGATATGGCTAATCACTTCTGCTGATGGCTTAAAATTTGAATTTTGGAATTTTTTGATAGTTCTATCCACCTTCTGATAACTATACTCTTGATGAGTGATATATTGGGTAGAGAAGCAATGGCATCATAAGTATGCTAAGCTGCAGTTGATGCTACTATTGTGACCAAATTTTTTTTCATTATGTTTTTGCATTAGGATTGCCACTAGCTGACACATTGAAAATTTGCTCTCAATACAACCATTTGTTTTTTTTTTCATATTGTTTAGATTCAGCTGTCTGTGAGGAGTCGTTCTCTTCTACCTAAGTTCCTTCTACAAGATGTTTTCTCGTCTTTTCCAATGATTTGCTTGCGCCATCCTCATTCAAAAGGGTATATAACTTTTAGCTAGCATTGAGTAATGTCCCTTCCTCATTCAAAGGGGTATATTGCTGTCAGAATTTATTGTTGTTTAACTTTCTGTTGGAATTGTTACATCTCTTGCTCTTTTGTAAATTTATAGTAGTTGACTTGGGGCTTTATTTGTTTTGTTTATATAGGTGCAAAACTTTCTTTCTAATTGCCCTGTGAAAAAAGGTCGAGGAAGACCAAAAAGGACATTTAGAGAAATTATTGAACGGGACTTTTTAGTAAATGAGATATCTAAAGAGTTGGTTATTGATAGAGCTCAATGGCGTCGTGCGATCCATGTAGCCGACCCCACTTAGTGGGATAAGGCTATGTTGTTGTTGTTGTTGTTGTATATAGGTGCAAAACTTTCATGTGATAGTGTCTTTTTCTTTTTTCTTTGGGGAGAGAGAGAAGGGGGGGGGGGTGATTGGTAGGCATATCATACATTTGCATTTCTTGGTGTTATTTACCTACGTCATAGAAGCTGAACTCTTCCTCTTGTAAGGTTTTTCTTCTTTGAGGGTTCTCTCTTTCGTTTTTCAAATAAATGTGTTCTCCACTTCGACATTTGGCCCACACACAAAACCAAATGTTTCAGAATTTTATAAATGCCAGTTAAAAATGGCTTGAGTTAGGTAATAGTTGTTCCGTCTCTTGAGGAAATATATTTTTTATAGGCAAATAATGTTTCTCCAACTTGACCAATCCTGATGAGTTCCCTTAATTTGATTTAGTGGTGGTATATTAAACTACATAATCAACACAAGTTAGAGCACCCCCATTCCCCTCCCTTTGTTTGTTCTTTGTGCTTGTAAATGTTTCGGTGCAAATTCGTGGTTCAAATTGTGAAAATAAATCATTTCTCAGACAATGATAAAATCTACTCTTACATATTTGTTTTTTTGTATTTCAATATATTTATTCCTGTTTCTGCAGCTATTTGCTTATGATACTGTTAGAAAGAACCTATCACCAAAGCCTGGGGAACAACCCAAGCTCCCTATTCCTGCATCATTGGTTGCAGGTGCGTGTGCTGGAGTTAGTTCAACTATATGCACATATCCTCTCGAATTAGTCAAGACTCGACTAACTATCCAGGTATGTTACATTAGAAATTAAGCAGAGCTGCTTAACTGTACTCACGTTTTATGGGAGAAAATTGATTAAGCTGGTCTAGTAATTTTGCAGAGGGGTGTGTACAAAGGTCTACTTGACGCATTCTTGAAAATTGTTAAAGAAGAAGGCCCTGCTGAACTTTACAGAGGGCTTGCTCCGAGTCTTATCGGAGTAATTCCATATGCTGCCACCAATTATTTTGCCTATGACACATTAAGGAAAGCATACCGAAAAGTTTTTAAGCAAGAGAAGATTGGCAACATTGAAACCCTTTTGATTGGATCAGCAGCTGGTGCTATATCAAGCAGTGCCACTTTTCCACTTGAGGTGGCTCGCAAGCATATGCAAGTGGGAGCTCTCAGTGGAAGGCAAGTTTACAAGAATGTGATTCATGCACTCGCAAGCATACTTGAACAAGAAGGGGTTCAGGGTTTATATAGGGGTCTAGGACCTAGCTGCTTGAAGCTAGTGCCAGCTGCTGGAATTTCTTTCATGTGCTATGAAGCGTGCAAGAGGATACTAATAGAGGAAGATGATGAGGAATAGGGTGAGTCACGCTGCACTTATTGGAGCTGAGGTTTGGAAATAGGAACTGGCTACGCTCTTTTCTTGCATCTTTTTTTAGGTTACTGGATTATTTTTAATTTATTTTGCTTCTTTTTAGATTACTGGGTTCTTTTTTGATTTTGCCAAAACATTTCTGAGAAGCGAATGAGAATGGAATAATGGTTTTGGTGTCTCGTTAAATTTGTTTAACTTTATCATTGTACTCATTTGGGTCGGTGGGAAAGCAACTGTACTCATTAATGAACGATCATCAGATTATGTTCCCAACTCTGGAGTTAAAAGGTGCAATGGATTTGTCCTATGGTGACAAACTCATACTCATTTTCTCTTTTTTTTTTTTTCGGTTAAAAGTGAAATTATATTATGATGAAGTCAGTACATATTATCATGTACTGACTTTATGGTGCAATGCAAATTTATGTACTGACTTTGTCATTTTCTCTTCATCTCTTGTCATTATGCCCCGACTTTTTGAAGTTTTATATTATCATGTAACTCAAGAAGCTTAAATTTGCGTAATTGTTTTGTTTAAGAAATACATTATTCTTAGAAGTTAAAAATGTTAGATTTAAAATAGAAGGCAGTAGATTCGCTGGTTCTCTTTGCATAGTTGATGTGGCGTGTTGCTTCATCGTCTCTGTTAGGGTATGTCTTAGCCAAGTGTGCGGCGTTCCCTGTGTGTTTGGGACACTGTTTTTTTAGGCTTTTGCCCAGTTTGTCTTCTTTTGGTCAGAATTTGTCAAAAAAGACAAAAAAAAAAGAAGTACATTATTCTTGGTTATTAATCATTTTGTTTAGTTTTTCAATAAATTACACTCCTTTCCCTAGAAATTTTCAAAATTACATATCTCCCTCCTACTTTTAAAGTATCCACTCCCCTCTTAATAATTAACTGCTACACTTTTGTTTAATTTTAATTTTTTAAATAAAGTCTATTACAGCTTTTTTTTTAAATGTTTGTTAACTTATACTATATATATATATATATATATATATATATATATATATATTGTCCATCAAATTAAATACATATGGCAGCCTTTTTCTTTAAACAAAAAAGTACTTGTAACATCTTATTTTGAATTAATTACAAAAAAAATGTCATTACATTATATAATAATTGATGTTTAGTTAATAAAACATGTTTTAATGAAGAGATATGCCATTAAATTACTTAACGTAAAAAAAAAAATCATATTGTAATGAATTACTTTGGAAGGAAAATATAAAACTAGATTAAAGTTTATACTTTGAAAAAAGAGGCAATGGAGGTGTAAATTTAAATATTTACGGCGAAAGGGGGTTTACCCTACTCTGACAAGAAAGGCTACGCATCATTTTAACTCAATCTCTGTCAAAGTTCTATTGACTTGGCTAATGCATGGTGGTGCCCGGACTCGCAATCAAATTCAACCCCACTGCCCCTCAAATAAAGGAGGGTGGCTGATTGAACACAATCAATGCTTTGAAATATTCCACGTAGTCTTGAAAATTTTTTTTTAATTGGTGTTATTATTTATGTAATTTTTTTTATCCATAAGAATTATGGTCATTATATATATATATATATATACTATTTTTACTTAGATTTTCCAACCAAACAATAAAGCCGAATGATTTTTCTATTTTTTTTCATGTCTTATAGAAAATAATTTTAGACTGCAACTTTCCATTTCATCCAAAACTATTACCCATTCCCATTCTCATTTCATCCAAAATCTTTCTATCAGACCAAAATGAAAAATTGAAACAAAAGATACAGAAGAAACCATAATCGATCAACCTTATAATAAATATGAATAATGAATAGCACTGATTTCCTCTTTTTTTTTTTTTTGGGCAAAAGAATAGCACCGAATTTGTACTCTAAAAGATCCTAGAAAGTTGTGATCTCAGCCGGTAACGCTAAGTCAGCTGCTCAACTTTGAGAATTCCTAAAGATGTCCATGATTCTGTCAGCTGAAAACGAAGAATACGATAAATTCCAAAAAAGAGATCTTTTTAACTTTGCTCATCGTAATCTCCCACATATTCAGTAGTAGCGGCAGTCATCAGTTCATCAAACTTCTCTGATTTCCCCAGCACTATTTCAATCTGTGATTTCAAGATAATTATCATGAAGCAAATGTTATAAAATAACTGAATATAGATATGTAATCTACCTTTGCTTTCTGAACAGGTTGCATTCCTGAATCATCCTTCATGTTGACAGAGGAAGTCATAATTCCTGTTTCATAATATTAACATATCATTAACTTGAAAATTTTTATGTCTGAAAACTAAATGAATGACAGAATGAGAACGCAAAGACTCACTATTCTCAACAGCCAGTCCATTATTCTTAAGGATCTCCGCAACAGTTACAACGGTGGCAATAGCTGCAGACATATATATAAAATAAAGCGAGGGAAATATAAATTATGATAGGTAACTGCAGCAACTGCACAATTTGAGTATATACGTTGCACTGCCATTTTTCTCCTGGTTTTTGAACAAGGATGAATATGGATCTTCTCATATTTGCAGGAATATGAAACTCATATTCTTCATTTGGGCCATCTATCTCATAAGGTCTATTTTTTTTATTTTAGTTTTTTTTCTTTGATTTGAATTGTTCAATTTGAAATGAATCATGGATGGTCCAGGTTTAAGGAGCATCACCCTCATGTTCTTGTTAGAACATGAGAAGATTTGGATTTGAGCAAGAACACGTATAAAAACATCTTACATATTTATGGATCCAACTACGTTAAAAGCACACAAAAAGAATAAGTTAAATCCACCTGAACAGAAAATAATTTCTTGCAAGCGAACGTATAAATTATAGGATAAGAGCCAGGACGAAATCAACACCAGATCATGGCAAAATGCCCGACTGCTGGTTAAAAGATTTTGCGTGTAACAAGATTCTTTGAAAGGGGCTGGAGATGATTAATAAAAGAAAGAAATATTAGTTAATATCTTTCAAGAAAATTGTTGCATTACAAAACAATCGAGTTATCGATGAGAAATTTCTTAAATTATAAAATAATGCTATATAGTGAAAGAGGAAAAAGATACCCATTCCAAGAGCAGAAAGTTCCACCTCATTATGCTGCTGCATATACCTCTGCAGGATTAAAACCAAAAAATGACTCTAGCTATTTGAAACTTCGTACATACATGTACATAATAGCACAACAAACGAGAATACAGGCTGAAAAAGAGCAGCCCCATTTAGCTTCAAATTCGTCTCAATATATATATACTATATTATTTAAGTACTCTATATATATTCTCGTTCACGAAACAGTTCATAATATAATAGAATTGCCAGTACTAGACATTTTTCCATCCATTTATCACGGCATTAATAGAAAGAGAATCTCTGTGATCAGGAAACATCGATACAATGGATGAATGATCTAAATATTTGAGTAAAATTTCTTCATAATTTTTTCAAAGATTTTCGTTCACAAAACAGTTCATAATATAATCGACATAATATAATCTCTGTGATCAGGAAAAATTGATACAACGGATGAATATTTGAGTAAAATTTCTTCATAATTGTTTCAACAAATAAGCATCCTCATCAAAACATGATCATCTGCGTTTTTCTTCAGTGCCGTACAGAATCCTACTTCTCTCTATAAGGAAAAAGGTCCCCCAAAAAAAAAATGAAAAAAAAAAAACGTAAAAGAAAGGGCAATGTGTGTAATGTAGTTACCTTGGCCAGATTAACATAAAAGAAGACGGGTCTCTTTGAATTAGAAACTTGGATGCGATTCTTCTTGCTGTCTGAAATGTTGAGATTGCTAGCTCTCTGCGTAACGCCGTCCATGCAGGAGAGACAATGAAACCCTAATCCCAAGACTCAATTGATAGAGGCAAAAGAAATCGGACAAGGAGATAAAGCTTAAGAAATCGATCCTTGACGCCTTTTCAATTTTCCAGTCTTCTTCGATTTCATTTTGCAACTATGAACTAGTCTAAGTTGTCTAACGGCCATATGTCGTTCCCAGATTTCCCGATTAATCTTGCGTTGAACTGCCATATGTCGTTCTCAGTTTTCCCGAATAGTTTTTCCTTTAACGGCCAAGATATGGAAGAGATTAGAAATAATTATACATTTGGTCTTCATTAAAGTTTAATTTGGTCCCTAGAAAATTTGTTCCTAAACAATCACTCTCTCCATTACCATTAGATTCGATTTTGTCCCTAATATTAAGATTTATTATGACATCGTTACCTTGAAACTAATTTGGTCAATTGACTGTTAATGTCATCAAACAATGTTAACAATAACAACAACAACAATAAAGTCTTATCCCATTAAGTGGGGTCGGCTACATAAATCGCATGATTTCATTGAACTCTATCAATGACTAACTCTTTAGGGATTTCATTTAGTAGAACATCCCGTTTAATAACTTCTTTAAGTGTCATTTTTTATCTTTCTCGACCTTGTTTCACAGGGCTCCAAACTATCTGCTCAACTCTCCTTACTGACGCTTCTAATGATCTTCTTTGAACATGTCCAAACCACCTTAAACGGTTTTTAGTCATTTTTTCTCAATAGGTGCCACTCCAACTCTCCCTCGTATACGATCATTACGGATCATATCTCTTCTTATATGACCACACATCCAACGCAACATCCTCATCTCTGCTACTCTAATTTTATGCTCTTGTTGTCCTTTCATCGCCCAACATTCGCTCCCATATAAAATCGCAGGTTTTATAGCAGTACGATAAAACTTTTCTTTGAGCTTATCAGGTACTTTATGATCACAAATAACTCCTGATGCCATTTTCCACTTTAACCACCCAACTTGTATCCTATGTGTCACATCTCCAATAATTTAACCGTCATCTTGTATAACAGATCTCAGATACCTAAACTTTGACACTTGTGATACAACATTATCTCCAATTTTAACTTCCAACTCGTTTCTAGCTTGTTGCTTGTTAAACTTACAATGCATATACTCTATCTTACTCCTACGCAGATGAAAACCATTCGATTCCAAAGTAGCTCTCCATAACTCAAGTTTAACATTAATCTCTTCCCTTGACTCTGCTATGAGAACAACGTCATCAGCAAAAAACATGCATTTAGGAATTTCTTCTTGAATATATTTTGTTAGAACATCTAAAACCAAGTCAAACAAATAAGGGCTCAACGATGATCCCTGATGTAGGCCAATCTTAATAGGGAAGTCTCTAGTTTCCCCTCCAGACGTTCTCACACTAGTTGTAACCCCTTCATACATATCTTTTATAACTCTAATATACGTAACTCGTACACCTTTTTGTTCCAATGCTTTCCAGAGCACCTCTTTTGGTACTCGATTATAAGCTTTTTCCAAATCAATAAACGCTATATGCAAGTCTTTTTGTTTGCTCCGATACCTTTCCATCAACCCTCTTAGAAGATAAATAGCTTCCATAGTTGATTGCCCTGGCATGAATCCAAATTGATTTTCTGAAATACTCGTATCTATTCTTAACCTACGTTCAATCACTCTTTCCCATAATTTTAGAGTGTGACTCATAAGTTTAATTTCTCGGTAGTTTGCGCAGTTCTGGATGTCTTCTTTGTTTTTGTATATAGGCATTAAAGTGTTTCTTCTCCATTCCTCAGGCATTTTCTTGGAGCTTAAAATCTCATTAAAGAGCTTAGTTAGTCAGATAATATACTCCTCCCCTAAACACTTCCAAACTTCAATAGGAATACCATCAAGACCAACGACTTTACCATTATCCATTCTTCTTAGAGCTTCCTTGACCTCATCAACCTTAATCCTGCAATAATATGCCAAATTTTGTTCTCTCTCCAAGGTTGTTAAATCTTCCATATTACAGGTCGACCCTGCTCTGTCATTAAAGAGCTTGTGAAAGTAACCTTGCCATCTGTTTTTAATATCTCTATCTGTAACCAAAATTTTTCTTTTTTCATCCTTAACACATCTTACTTTATCCAAATCTCTAGATTTCCTTTCTCTAGTTTTCGCAATCTTGTAAATCTTTTGTTCCCCTTTTTTCGTTCCTAAGTCCTTGTAAAACTCTTCAAATGCTTTAGATCGTGCTTCACTTACTGCTTTTTTAGCCTCCTTATTAGCCTTCTGATACCTTTCCCAATTTTCTGAGTTTTTGCACAGATGGATAGCTTTAAAGCAATCTTTTTTAAATTTGATCTTCTCTTGAACGGTCTCATTCCACCACCAAGATTCCTTATCTCTTTGTCCAAAACCTTTAGATTCTCCTAAGAGTGCTTTAGCTATGTTTCTAACCTTGTTGACCATCTACTCCCACATGATGTTAGCATTTTCTCGTAACTCCCAAGACCCTTCCTCCAACAGTCTTCTCTTGAAAGTTTGTAGATTCTCCCCCTTTAGCTGCCATCACTTTGTCCTAGGGTTCATCACCTGTCGATGCTTTTGTTTCCGACCCTTAATAATCACGTCAAGGACCAAGACCCTATGTTGAGTTGCCACGGGTTCCCCAGGAATAACTTTACAATTTTGACAGATTTTCCTATCTAGATTCCTTACCAAAAAAAAGTCAATCTGTGACCTTGAAGCTCCACTCTTGTATGTGATTAAATGCTCCTATCGCTTCTTGAAACAGGTGTTGACAACCTTAAAATTATAAGCAATTGAGAAATCAAGTATATATAGACTGTTCTTCCTCGTTAAGCTCCCCAAAACCAAAGCCACCATGAACCCTCTCATACTGTCCTGCTTCTTTTCCAACGTGGCCATTAAGGTCCCCCCCCCCCCGATGAAAATCTTCTCTTCTAAGGGTATGCTTCTGACCAATCCCTCCAAATCTTTCCAAAACTTTTCCTTAAGATATACATCCACCTCTACTTGGGGTGCATAGGCACTAATGATATGGATAGTATCTCTTACAACAATCATTCTTGTGCATAAAATCCTATCCCCAATCCTTTTTACCTCCACCACACTTGGCGTCCATTCTTTGTCAACCATGATACCTACACCATTCTTTGTCCTTACTTTTCCCGTGTACCAGAACTTGAAGCCTGAACCGTCAAACCTCTTAGCCTTTTCTCCAACCCATTTAGTCTCTTGAAGGCACAAGATGTTAATTTTCCTCCTCTTCATAGTGTTTACAACCTCCATGGATTTCCTTGTCATAGTCTCAATATTCCACGTACCAATCCTGATTTTGCTCTCCTGGGTTAGCTTCTTTACCCTCAACATGCCCTTGTGACACTACATTCGATCGACGACAGTGGCTCTAACTCATTTGACACTGTACTCGAGCCATACAGCGCGTTGCTTTCGGGCAACGACCTAGTATTAGTAGACCCTTGCTCATTTAACACTACATTCGGGTGCCGATGCAACGGCTCTAGCTCACTTGTCACTGTACTCGAGCCGTACAGTGCATTGCTTCCGGGCAACGTCCTAGCATTAGCATAATAGTGTCGTTGATCCATGTTCATGAAAGATTTAACAAAGTTTTACGTTGGCTGTCGAGGGCTTAACACAACCCTCCTCCTTTACTTGGGCTTGGGACCGACTATAAAACATAGGCGGAATTATCAAACAATGTTAACATGAAACTTAAAAGATTCTATATTGTAAAAAGTTATTCTCGTCCCTTACAATTGTTGTAAATTTTATTTTTGTCTTATATAATTGTCTTGTATCAATCTCAGTACTATTTATTTTCGAAGATGCCATATTTCAATTAATAACACCATCTAAATCATTATAGAAAACTGTTGCCGTGTCTAAAGTCATGAGCAAAAAGTTGTTAGATATTGTTAATGTGTAATTTTAAATTTAAATTTTATTCTTTATATTGTAATAAGTTTCAATTGGTCATTTACAATTACAGCAAGTTGCAATTTTATCTTTATATATTGAAACTAATATTGCACCTACGCGATGCATGAATTTTTGTACTTTGTTAATTTGTTTATACAATATTATATAAGATTAATTATTTATATATAATAAGAAAATAAATTATAAAGGATTTCTAACTATTAATTTTTTATGCATAATTATAAAGATAAATTATAATTGAAGAGTAGAAGAAAGTACAATAAAAACTTATGAACCTACATGTGACCTCATGACTGATTGTCAAAATGTATGTTCATGAATAAGATTTTCACTCAATTTAATCCTTTACTAACATGTACCTCACATTAAAAAATCTAAAAAAAAAATATTATGAAAGACTTGGAATATTCTTAGCATGCAAACATACTAAAAATACAAAAAAAAAAAAATCAAAACTTTCAATTTCAATATAACGTTTTGTAACCTTAAAATAGTAACATCTTGTGAAAATAAAAGGCGTTCAAGATGTATAGTCTATAACAAGTCATTTAAATCAAATTGAGGCCAACAAATATTGAGGAACTTCGATAGCATGGGAGAATAGGCTACAATTATCTTCTTGATCAAAGTATAATAACTATGAAATTTCAATAAATGAATATTGTTAGAAGATTATCAAAATTCATGTCCTAAGTAAAAAATTATGAACATTCATCGTCTTTGGAGATCGTATGTTTCAGTGGAGTTTAGTGGAAAAATAGTATTGATAAAGCAAAACAAAACCTTATGAACATGTTCAAGAACACTTGCATGCGATCTTTAAAGAAATAACTGAACTAATTTCATTTGGTTAATGGAATCCTAAATAAAACCATGCCTTAGATTCTAACATATAAGGGTGAAAAAAGGGAACACATCAAGTAAAAATATTTGTCAAGAATTTATGCAAGTATTGCAAAGAAAGATCATAGAATCATGCCTGAGATTTTAGGTTATTCCAACTCCCAAGATGATGCAAAGCCAAGCAACAACTACAAAATTGTAAATTCAAGATTACCTTGTCTAGTTTAATAATTGTTCTACTTATGCTCAAACGTAAGAGCTATTTCACAAAAGATTCTAAACATTTCAAGACTGCACTATATGCTAGTTCCACATAGCAAGGAATGACTGGCACAAAATATAACTATGTTTCTAATCTATCCTTTAAATCACAATTAAGAACCCCCAAAATAATAATCATATATAAAACCTAGAGACATCTGTTGTAATCCCTGGTAGTTGAACTCAAATATGATTTGATCAATTCCCACACTACTAAACTGTAAACCAAAAAAAAAAATTTAATTCTATTAATTTAACCATAGCCCTATTTTACATGCTAAATGGATAGGCCTTCTCTTCATATTTGAGTTATACTGGCATATAATGAAACAAATATAGGAAGAGAAAAGGTCGTAATTATTCAGTGACGACTTCTAAGAAAATGGAGCTATGGTTAAACTGATACTCTCAACATAATTATGGTTGCAAAATAAAAACTCCAAGGCTTCCCATCATCTTCCTAATACTTATGTCTTTCTCTAATCTCAGTCAAAGTTGCATATGATGCAGAAAATTGTCAGATTAAAGGGATAGATTGACTTAAAAAAAATAAGGAGGGAGAGAGGAAGATAATGATTTTTGAATTTCAAAATTAGAAAAGAAATAAAGCAAAAGTAAGATAGGCTGGATATGTGCAGATTAACAATAATCAGAGTAGTCAACAAAGCTGCATGCATTGAATCAGAATGTTAGTGGGACAAACAACAAAGAAAGAGACGCACAGCTATAGATGGAGAATAAAGCAAAATAGTTAAGAACTTTTTACCAAAAGACCAAACTTCTTTGGTAGAGAAGACGGTTAAAAAGGTCATTTTCAACGAAACTAAGGAAGAATTTTACTTATAGTTTAGTTGATAGAACATATTTTAAGTCAGCCCCCTAGAATAGCGCAGGTTGCAAAAATGAGGTAAAAGATATAAATGTCAAATTATCAATTCAGTATTCATGTAATATTGAGTATTTATTATCATCATCATTTTTATTCCATATTCAGTTGTATGGTCTTATTTTGCATAAGAAATTACATGATAAAAATAAGATGTGCCCAAAGCTCATTTAATTCTTACTTTACCTCCACGGGTAGGCATAACAACACCAAAATGCTTTAGTATACAAATGGCCATAACTACAAATTAATAGAACTTAATGTTTGGTTTCTAGCATTTAATTGTACATTTCCAAATATGTGCATATCTCTTATTACATGTCCAAATTTTGCATAAGAAATTACATGATAAAAATAAGCTTTGCCCAACAAAGCTTATTTAATTCTTACTTAAACTCCACTGGCAGGCATAAGAACACCAAAATGCTTTAGTATACAAATGGCCATAACTACAAATTAATAGAACTTAATGTTTGGTTTCTAGCATTTAATTGTACATTTCCAAATTGCCTAGGACCCAAACCAAGTATTAATAAGCCAAACTCTAAGATCATATACAGTTGATGCTAGGTGTTAAGCTTTCTGCAATTTACAAATACCCCGTGAGAAGAAAAATTTTACCCATAGTTATGCTTTACTATATATCAATATTTTTGGCACTATCTCTGTCATTGACCTGCATTGGTCTCTGAGTTACTAGTACAACCACTGAGTTAATTGTTGACCTGGTAAATAAATTTAAAAATAAAAAATGATATATATATTTATTTATTTACAAAAAATTAAAAAATAAGTAAAATAAATAATGTATATATAAATTTTATATTTTAAAGATATAAACATTTATAATAATTATATATATATAATGTTAGATATAAAAATTAAAAAAAATATTTTTTAATTCAAAATTGTGATCAATTTGTTTCTCCACCGTGCATGTATAATGATATATACACCAACATCATGAGCCTACTAAGCCTACCACTTCTTTCTCTTCATCCAATACAAGAGCAGAAGTCATTAATTATAATCAGTGCTTTTATTTTCTCTCTCCCCTCTAGTTTATTTATGCAGCCCCTCATCCAATAGATAGTTCAGTTGCTTTTGTTTCCTTACTCTTTCTCTGTTTGGGTGCAGCCCTCGTCTTCTAATAGGCAGTTGCTTTTTCTCCTCGGTCTTCTTCTTCTTCTCGGTCCTAGACTCCTGGTAAGTTAATTTTTTTTTAAAAGAGAGAGAGAGAAAAGAGAGAGAGAGATATATATATATATATATATATATATATATATACGGGTCAATTAGGGTTACGGGTCAGTGGACTGACTAAGACCCGGTCAGGTCGACTGGTTCTCAATCGATCCACTTGTAGACCGGTCTGAAATAGTAATTAACATCAGTCTAACCTCTGAGTTGTTGAGTTTTAGATCGATCTATTAGGCCTATTCGGGTCCAAATACACTACTATATGTATATTCTAAAAAATTATTCTTATCCCTTACAATTGTTGTAAATTTTATTTTTGTCTTATATGATTGTCTTGTATCAATCTCGTCCTATTTATTTACAAAGATACCAATTTTGTTTCAATTAATAACACCATCTAGATCATTATAGAAAATTGTCGACGTGTCTAAGGTCGTGAACACAAATTTACCAAATATTGTTAATTTGTAATTTTAAATTTCAGTTTTATTCTTTATATTGTAATAAGTTCTAATTGGTCATTTACGTTTAGAGTAAGTTGCAATTTTATTGACAAAGACTTATTATTATTTTCTTTGATAATGGCCAAAAGGCCCTAAATAAATTATATTAAGAAAGGTATAATAGTCTGCATTAGCTAGAAGCAACAAAGGTCCTAAAATAAAAACTAAGATAAAAAATAAAAAAAGAAAAAACCTTTAAAGAACATCTTAAGTCAATTAAGGGATCTAAAGAAAAAATCATACATCGACTTACTAATCAAAGAAGACAAATCAATGTATACCACTAGAATTTCTGAAGTTATTTTATCTATCTTTCTTTGCATCATATTGACAAGTGTTTACACGTTTTTGACTCAATGAGTTTCGTTTTCTCCAAAATCACTCTTAGCTTCGAAGCTCCCATAAATGATTGAAAGCCAAATAACACACTTAAAAGAGAAAAAAAACACGAAGGGAATAAGGAACTACCACTCGAGAGAAAAACTACTTAAAGGGAATGAAGGGAAATCACCGCCCAAGAAAAAAACTACTCACAGAAGACAAAAGAAAACAACTACCCAAGAGAGATCTACTTGGAGAGGTCTATAGGAGGATGAAAGAAGGGTGGTGGCTAACATTCTCTTGACAACCACCACCATAAGAGAACCCAATGCTTTTTCTTTGCTAGAGAGAGGAAGGAAAGTTGCCGACAGAGAGAGAAAGAGCAAAGGGCGGTTACCCGTAAGCAGCCATTTTAACTACTGCTAAAAAGACAAAGACTTATTCAATATTGTTAACATGTAATTTTTACTAATATATGCCAATTCAAGCTAGATATTAACCTTAAAAGTATGCAAATTGGATCTATTTATTTATCTATAATACTGTCGAAATGAGATTGTATTGGTTGCTTATAGCAATAATTACTGGCAGGAGGTGTTCATCTCCTACTCCAAGGAAAGCTCGATACATCATTTTCTTTTTGCTTTTGAATTTCTTCCACATGAAAACTTAATGTGAGAAATGTGGTCTTATATAATTTAAGCAAGAAGGAGAATAATGTGTCACTTGTGAATGGAGCCATGTGTATTCCACTTACATCTTTCCCATTTGGGCTGAGAAGCTTCCTGACTCAGTAGGAGATTTTAAACTTTTTCTATTGGCAGCTTCTGCGTGTTTCTCTCTTCATTTCTTTGAACAAGCTCGAGCCCATTTTGTCTGGAACTTTCTTCAACTTACTTGAATGAATTATGGGCTTCTTCTCGGCAAGATTGAACTTAGCTTGAAGAGGATCTGTTCGAAATTTTCTTTGGGTTCTGGTGTAATTCACGATGGTCCATGGTGGAAGAAAAAAATGAGGGAAAATAGAGCTAGTACGACGCCGGTTCTTGGGAAGCTTTGGAATCTGAATTTTTGCTTTAAGCTGTACTGAACAAGGATTGAGGTAAGATTAATCTTCCTTCTCTTCTTCCTTTTGACTTTTGACTTTCTTTTCTTTCTACTTTGTGTTTATTGGAACCTAGGCAGAAAAATTTGAGTGAGAGCTTTGGTTATTAAGGGATTCAAGCTACAAATTCATTCTTTTTGTCCTAAGTCAGTATAGAACATATTTGGGAGGTGGGAAATTTGGTTTAATTGAATCTTGGGTTCTGAAATCTTGATAGTGTAGGGTGTATTGATTTAGGAAAAGAAAGAGAGAATGAAATGGAATTTGGTGTTGATTTACTCTTGATTTTGTTTAAAAGAAGATATGAATGTTAAAGTTTCAGTTGGTAACTTGAAATCCATGATAAGATGTGATTATATGATGATGTTGGAATCAAATGAAATTTTGGAAAACCAAAGAACATAGCTAAAGAATTGAATCTGCATTTTTGCAGAATTTATTTTCTGCTTGTCATTACTGCAATGAATGGTTTGGACTATTTGAGGTATGAAATGAACTCCAATGGTTATAAAATTTGGTATGTAGATATAGTGTCCAAAAATATGCCTAAATTATTTTAAAATTTGTTGGGCTGGTTTGGTACCCTAAATACCTTTAGAACAGCAGCTGAAATTTGTAAAATGCAAAACAAAACTGATTTGGCAAGCTACAGATTTTTTGTATTTTGGGTGATCAAATGAAGCTTTTAAATCTTGAAATTTTTGTGAACAACTCGATATAGTAGCAATTTGATTTGGAAAGTCTCAAAGTTATTGGAAATGACTTGCTTGGTCAAAGAGTTATGGAAACAACCCTTTAATCAGTTCAGAAACAAACCTAAACAGTATGAAAATCTACCTTTGTTTCAGTAGCTAGAGACCTTATTTTGATTTAAAATTTTTATGGAACATATGAAACTTATGATTTGCAAATTTTCATTGCTTTTAGTTTTGGTTAAGCTGGTTTGTCAAGTATAAAATAGTACCTATAACAAAATTGGGCAGTTCTGGCATAGAGTCACTAATAAGGGTTGTAGAGGGGTTAAAATGAGGGAGTTTTAATAAGAAATCATAGCATATTAACATATAAAGAAGGTTCTATACCAAGTTTCATAATTTTTGGAGCTATGGATTAATACCAGAATTGTTCTAAATTTAGACTCGAAAGTGACTTCAAAATAGAACAAGGTTTAGTGTTTGGTAGTCGTTGTTTTGATTTAGTGTTGTATCTTGTTTTACTTGTCCTCTAAGCCTTCAATAAGATCTTTGGCATCCTTCTCCGGGTTAAAGTGTAAAAAATTAGCTCGGAATAAAGGTGAGTGGGTTGATACTTCCTATGACTAAGTGTTTTTCATTTTATGATCCTTGCATCATAGTGAGAACATGTAATATATTCAATTTAAGGAGAATAATGATTAATTTATGCAAAGATATGTTGAAGTCATATTAATATTGTGAAGTAGTGGAATATAATTAATTGAGATATTTGTGTGATTATATATAAATATTCATGTTCTCTCATAAATAGAGATATGAAGGGTGTAATTCTAAATATGTGTATGCATATATATATATATATATATATATATATTCTATTATCCTTTTAGAAATATGAAAAAGGAATATATATATATATATATATATATATATATATATATATATACACCTAATGACTAAACAATTTTGTGCATATATCTTTATTCATTAGGCATACGTGTGTATATATATATATATCTGTGATATTCGAGACCCTCGGGTATCAGTGTGTTTAGTTTTCGGATGAATAATTAGGCGTGGAAAAATTTTTAGTTAATAGGAAAGAAAATTCATGGTAAAAGGCATGGTGTGTGGGGCGATAAGTGGTTGAGAATGGGAGTGTACGTATAATACAAGAAAGACAAATGGATAATGAGACCGTGGAGAGACTAGAGTGAAATAAAGATATTTAAATGACACTTTTTGTAAATAAGGAAAGTTAAGGGAAGTAGTGTGTTAAGAGTTGAGGAAATGAAGGAAGAAGTGTGTGGTGTTCTGTATGTATTGTAAAATGTTCGAATTGGGAAATTACAAGATTTGCCACTGCTTGAGTTTAAGTAAAAGGCAATTTGGTAAATTCTCTTGGATGGGGATATATATATATATATACACATGTATATATGACAAATACACACACTTCAACCTTATCTCCCTCTCTCATGCATGTTACCTCCTCTTTCCTAAGCTCTAGCTCTCATTTCGCTCTATCTCCTTCCCCAAGGATCACCACCCGAGCCTCAAGCTGCCGACCTCCGCGAAAGTTCGAGTCTTCGGCGACCAATCATCATCGAAAGAAGGAGAAAGCAAGGTAAATTTCCCATTCATTATTCTACTCAAAATTTTAGATATAAGGGATTGTGGGGTGAGAATGGTTATTCTTGAGAGTTTTGAGTTAGATTGATGACCAAAAACTCTTCTTAGATATTTGTTTAACAAATTGGGACAAGAAATTCATGGAATCTTTGGATTAAAACTTAGAAATCATAATTTTGAATGCATGGTAGAAAACTAATGGAAGTTACAGTTTTTAGAAGAGATTTTCATGGTTTTGGCTTTGATTCTTGGTTATAGTCCATGATTTGAGTGTGTATATGTTCCTAAACATTCATAGAGCAAAACCATGGAAAGAATCATTGATTTTGGTGGAAAATTAAGTTAGAATCGAAGTAAAATCGAGTTTGGGATGTTTTACGCATCTTTTGCGATGTGGCTTCTACAAGCCACCGTTACAACAGTGGAAATGCAGTAGCCACCACTGCAATGGTGGGTAATGGCCGCTACAACGGTGGTTGGTAGAGAAGGTTCCCTTGTTTTGGGATTTTCAATGCTTCACGTAACTTCCAGAACTTGCTTTTTCATGTCTTTTAACTTATGAATGGTATTCTACATGTTTAGGATGCCTCTTTGAAGGATCTAAACAAGGCTTATGCTCCCAAACATTAAGAATTGAAGATGATTAACTATCTTGGAGTTGAGTTGAGGGATCTAGCCTTGCCAAAATGGTTTCCTTGTCAAAGAAATTACTTTCTTAGCATGTTTACATTATTGAGCACCACTTTTTTAAAAAAAAATTGCAGTTCAACCCAAATTTATTCATTCCTTTTCATTTTAGTCGTTATATAATTACTTTTTGGCTCCATATTTTTATTTTATTTTTCAAATTAATCCTTAAAATTTTAGATAGGTCAAAATTATGGTTAGACTTTACTTGTATATGTCTTTTCATTTTAGTCCTTAACAAAATTGTGGTAAGCTTTTCAGTACAATATTATATTTGT
Source organism: Biancaea sappan (assembly GCA_037074585.1). Taxonomy (NCBI): domain Eukaryota; kingdom Viridiplantae; phylum Streptophyta; class Magnoliopsida; order Fabales; family Fabaceae; genus Biancaea; species Biancaea sappan. The sequence goes on along the minus strand of CM073494.1, from coordinate 40,518,766 downwards.
TCTACCAATTGGTTTACAACGGTGACTCTGCATTTACAACATTCATATAATTCGTTATATTATATTTAAATATGGGTGAAATTAAATAATTAGACCATGCATTTATATTGAAAAGCTAATATATGTATATTTTTAATCAAATATTAGTAATAATAGTTAAAAAGTATTATTAGAACATTCATTATAACTTATTTAATTATATTTAAAAATGAGTGAAATTAAATAATAATGGTAGATAATATAAGGCAATATTAAATTCATGACCTTTCTTATTATTATACATTCAAAAGTAATTATAATATCCAACATTTACACATAATCCAAAATTCAAAATCATTTTTTTTATAATAGTTTTCAAATATAAATCACGTTCTTGAAAATCTCAATTTACTTAGATTCAATTTTGAAAATCAATTATGTCTAAAAACAATTATACCCAACTTTTCTTTTCCAAACATCAATATGTTTGATGCGCAAAAATGGAAAATGAATGGGAAAATAAATGAGAATGAGGTATCTTGGTAAAATAACCCAACTTTAAAAAAAAGTGAAAGTTTGATTATTTTGAGCAATGTTTTTGGATCTGGCCCGGTTATTGATTTGGGTTGGCATCTGAGTCATCGGAGCAATTGTTGACCCTGATAAATAATTAAAATAATTAATATATATATATATATATATATATATATATATCAATATATCTTTACAAATAAATTAAAAAACAAGTAAAATAAATAATTTATATGCAAATTTCATACTTTAAAGTCATAGACATCCACAATAATCCATAAACATCTATAATAATTCAAACATAAAGTCATAAATAATCATAATAATTCATAAAGTCATAAATAATATCATCCAAACATAAAAATATGACTAAGATGCAGAATATCATTTTTTCTCAGGAATGCATATTTGAATTTCTCGGCCACATTCAATGACTTAGATCATGAAACTTTTATTGTAAAAATTGTGTTATAAAAAACTTTTATATTTGTCGACCAGGTCTAGTTTTACTTTTTATGGAAATAATTTTAATTTGTTATTTTTTTTTGTCTATCTGAACATATGAGAATATGTCAGTTACAAAATTGATTGAGCCAGTTTCGAAAATTAAGGGATTATTTTGAAAAAAAAAGGATTATAGAGCAACAATAAGTTAAATTTAAAAAAAAAATTGGAGAGAGTCCTTGCTCTTGTCTAGGTCGATTGCCAATTGGTTCAAAAGTATGACTCAGATTGGTCTTAGACCTGAGTCGCTGGGTTCTGGGTTGACTCTCCAAGTCGATTCGAGTCCCAAAACATTGATTTTGAGGTAGATAATTTAGACAATTTTTCACTCACTCTCCTTTTTCATTACTCTCTCTCCCTTTAACACTTCACCAAACTTGCCATTAACTTCTCCCAATCCCATTAACCATTGGGCAAAGCAAAGGACTAACCTATAGCTCTTCCTCATGTGTGTGTATGTATATATATTTTGGACCAACACAATTTTAACCAAAAGACAAAGTTAAGAACAAGCCTAAAAAATAAAATAAAATTATTTCTAATGCTAAATTATGAAAAAATACCTAAATATTCATATAATTATTTTACATTTTAGATATTTTATATAATAGTAATTAATTTATACTATTATAAGGTTTGACACTCAAAAAAATAATTATATATATAATTTTATTTTTATTTATTTTTCTAATAATTGAAAACTTTAAAACATAAAATCTATATATAAATTATTTATTTTAATATTAATTTTATAAATATATATTGGTATATTTAATCTCTCAATTTAAAAATTGATCTCACCCAATAATTGAATCAATGCCTTCACAACTTGAGTTTATTTCTAGGACCAAAATGGATTCTTAAAAGTAGGAGTCCTAGTATTGAGTAAGGGTGAGCACATGTCAGGTTATGGAGAAATCTCAACTTGAACCGACAAAAAACATATAGGTTAGGTCAAGTCGGATTCATTAATTTTGAAAGCTAAACCTGAACCAACCCAAACTGACCCTAAAGGGTTGGCTTGAGTTGGGTTGGGCCTTTTTTTTTTTTTTCTTTTTCCGTTTTTCTTCTTCCTTCCTTCCCTCCTTCTCCAAGTGAGGATTCCCTCTAGATTCAGCATAGTTAAGTCGACAGGCTCAGATAGGGTCAGCTTAATAGAGATTGTTTAGAGACACTTCTTTTTATAGGGGAAAGATTTTTTTTTTGTCACGACTTTGGAATCTGCATCGCTAGTTAACATCATCGGTTTCAACTTCAAGTTCAGCAGTTGGCATTCCTCTCGAAGACTTAGATTGCGTCAGAACGATTAGACCATGGTAGATTTTAGTTCATACCTGTGACTTGTGAAGATGAAGGAGATTAGACCATGGTAGATTTTAGTTCATACCTGTGATTTGTGAAGATGAAGGAGATGCTGAGATGGAGAAGACTATTACAGAAGCTTCAATTGGAGAAGGAGAACACGAGACGAAGAGAAGTAGAGAGTAAAGAAGGCGAGGCCAAAGAAGTGATCAAATTCAAGAATTGAGGGACAAGTGACTAATACTAAGTAAGAGGAACGAAACACGTCAAGACAAGTATGGACTGCTAGTTTTGAAATGATGCCATTTCGACCTTTTTTTTTTGTTAATTTACCTGATACAGTGCAAAACGACGCCGTTTTTGGTTTGGTTTTTTCATTAAGTGGATTTTTTTTTGCCACAGTATCTAGCGAATGAGAGAACGACACGTGTCCAGATGAAATTGTTTTTATTCTAAACCAGTGTAAAATGCGCTGTTCATTAAGTCCAGTTTTTTTTTGTTACAATATCTAGCAAATGAGAAAGCGACATGTGTCTAGCTGAATTTTTTTTGTTTTTTGAAACTCAACAAACAGGAACTAAAATGAAGGAAAAAATTGAAAAACCCCAGATTGTCAAGTTTTCTTTTAGATAGACTTTCCTCCTTCACTCCAAACTCAAGACGTGGTATTTTCTTCTTCCCCAAGCACCAACTCGTCCCAGTCTGAGCATTTTCACGCCATTTACAAGCAACCCTCATCCTCCATTTTCATTTTCATGGACTATGCATGCGGCTTCTTTAAGCTATCAACTGTAAGCTTCCAATATCAGTCCGTGTTCTTCTTCTGTATCTGTATTCTATCACAAGAAAAGTGAAAAAAAAAACTTCTGTTTGTATGTTTCATTCTGGCAAGTTTGATGATCTTGTACTGATATGATGAGGCTGTTGACGAAGTACTTGTTGGCAAAGTTGATTTCCTTGTCAATAGATGCTAGAAGTTCGGGCTTCAAGCTCTCAACGCCATGTTTTTCATAATCTGAAAGAGGATCTAAGCCTAGAATTTCCTCTACACCATTTTTCCCATGCCTCACCTGTAAACATTTAAGTTCACCAGTCAAAACAAACAAGCTCATATACATGGACAAATAAGTGAGGAGGATGAAAGCTCTGGAGGAACATTTAAGAGTAGAAGTAGATAATATAGAATAAGTGTCATAGTTCAATCACCTTGGAAGCAAAGAAAGGCAACTTAGTGACATTGAATTGAACAAATGAGCACTCAACTACATCTAGAACCCCATTAGAAACAAGAATAGGAAACGTTCAAGTGACACCAACACTAACCCCCAAAACCCATATAAGCATCATTGGTTCATCAAATGATTTAATATTGCATCCTTGAGATTCAGAACAATTATTTCCAAAAACAGATGATTTATTCACTAAATTCATCAATGATTTATTCACTAAATTCAAAATAGATGATTTTTTCACTTAATTATTTCCAAAACAGAACAACCCATATAAACAATGATTTATTCACTTAATTCATCAACCAAAACAGCACATTTAAACCAAAACAAAAACAGAAATTGCCAAAACTATTTGACAAATACCAACCAAAATAGCACAACAAATTCAGTCTAATTCAAAAGCAAGTTAATTCAATGTATCAACACATCCATTTGTGGGGTACTCAACACAAAAGCAAGCTAATTCAATATATTGACACAACAGTCAGCACATATAACATAAGCAAGCCAATTCAATCCAATTAATCAAGTCCAGTCTAAACGCACACCAAACCTAGAGAGCACCACAATGCAAAACATCAACAACCTACTAGAGACCAACTGCACTTACACAGAATCGCATGCAATACAATCAAATTGAACAAGAAGACAATCCCAAATCCTAATTCATCAGACAAAATTACTAATTAAGACCTAATCCTAAATTAATCCTAGTTTGCTAAGGGAAGAAGACAATTAATTCCAAGTTTGAAATTAATCCTAATTAAACATTCCACAGCTTACCTGTTCACACTACAAAGGCAGAAGGTGAGAGAGACGATGGACTAGAGACGAAAAAGGAAGTTCAAAGTGAAAGGATGGGCTTTGTTTCGAGTGGAGAAAACGATGAGATTTCGACGGAGCATGAAGGAGAAAGGATGGCTTCGTCGGAGAAGAGCTGCACATTTGGAGACCTTAGATGAAGATGGAGGATTGTGGAGAAAACGATGGCATTTTGAAGTTACCGCCAATGAGTTGTGCAAAATGCACCGTTTTGCACTTTTTTTTTAAAAAAAAATTTAAATGGTGTGTTTCGCACCATTTAAAAAAAAAATATTACACCTAAACGGCATCACATTGCTAGACAAGTAGGTGTCTGCTTGTCTCAGGACAAACAAATGAGTCGTCAGCGAATGACACTATATAGAACATAGAACCCTAGAAAAATTCTAACAAAAATATGAAATGTACATTATGTTGACGGGTCGAGTTAGATTAAAAATTTCTCAACTCACTACCCAACCTACTAATAATTGAGTTATTTTCTTTTAACCTAACCCAACTCAAATATGTAGTTTGAATGGAGTTGCCAACTCAAATATGTAGTTTGAATGGAGTTGGGTGAACCGGAACCCATGCTTATCTCTACTATTGAGTGGCGCATCATTTGCCCTTATACAGCACTGCGTTTGCTTAAAATTAACGCATCTATCGAGATTCAGTGATGGAGCTGTCATTACCAAAATGATTACGAATTCATCTCAATTATCCAATCACTTAACAGTTAAAATGCACCATTGATCTGCAATGGCTTCCGCCAAACGCAACCCAAGTGGCGACCAATCTGCAGTGCGGTATTTTGATCGGATTTAGATTCCATTAATTTTTAAAAAATTGATTTAATGAAATAAGTGAGACAGAAAGAGAAAATGCGAAGCCATACTTTAATCTCATATAAATATTAAATATATACTTTTTATCTGTATAATGTGCAGCCATCATATTCAGTCTTCATCTGCCTCCACCAAGTGTCTTATACACTGTAGAACGCCTTTTGTGACGATGGCCACTGAAATTTTGATATTGAAACCCCCGAATTGAATTTCACCATCAATAACTCACCCCCACGAACGCCCAAATTGGGGAAAACTCGGGAAAGTGGTTCAGCTTTCATGCTTGTTTAACTTCCCACCTAGATAGAATTCTCAAAATTAGTTTTCCAACCTTTTTGCAAGTTTCCTCTATCCTCTATCTCTCTAAACCCTTCTTTGCTTTTCTATTCGCATTTCATAAAGTTCCTTCAGTGACACTACCAGTGACCCCTCTCCTGCTTGCTGTTGTGTTCTTCAATATCTGCATCATAAATGATATACGATTGTTAGGTGCGGCTTAAGATAAAAATTAGACTCACAGACATATAGGGTATATTTGGCTTTTCATTGGGTTTTTATAATCGCAGCATTAACGAGAGATTTTGATATAAAATAACATGTTTACAAATATTTATATTAACATAATTAGTATAAAATAACATGTTTAAAAATTTCTATAAATATTACCCTCAATTTTACTTTCTTTAACAAACTATAATTTTCATTTAATATAATTTACGACTGGCTTAGCCTATCTGATTGATATATTTTTTTGAGAGAAACTGTCATTCATATTTCAGAATTAGATTCTCTAATATTAAATTTCTGTAACATTGGTGATATTATATTTTGACTGTTGAATTACGCAGAATAGATGGTATTCTGCATGATATATTTTGGAGGATGAAAAATACCGTTTATTTTGTGCGATTCAATAACCGAAATGTAATATCACTTATGTTACATAAATTCAATACTAAAGGATCCAATTCCCATGCTTCCCTATCAAAGTAAATTTACCGACATTGTTCATTTCAAGAACATCGATAACATACGATGATGATGATGAGAGAAGATAGAAAATAAAATAGAGTAGGCACAGTTGGGATATATATATATATATATATATATATATATATATATATATATATATATATATATATATATACATGTCTGAGCATCTGATTCTCATTCTGCAAAGTGGAGAGCCTCTCTTCCATCTCCGAGTTCTTCTTCTCCAAGTCTTTAACTCTTGCTTCCATATCAATCAAGTACGCCTTTCTTCTCTCCCTTGCTTGCTGAGCCGAAACTCTGTTCCTCAGCAACCTTCACCGTGTCACACCCCCACCAACCAATCAGATTACAAATTTTCGAGGAGGCAAGAACATACATACCTATGTACCAACAGAGTAAGACGAATCAGAATCAAAACCTTACTTTTACGTACCTTTTGAGGCGCTTGCTTTCTTTGTCAGCAGGGCTTCTCCCTCTCTTCCTCTGACCCTCCCCTGTCCCCTTAACCCCTTCTCCGCCGCCCTCTGGCCGCGAGGCCGGCGTTCCGGCGGATTCGCCGCCCATCTCCGGCACCCTTCTGATCTCCTCATCACTCTCAGGACCTGGAGCTCCCATAGATTCAAAAACAAAATCACGGGATACTCAAGATAAACCGTATTCCATTTGTCTAACAAGTGAAGAACAATGCAACAGTGGAGGGTGACATTGGTTTTGTGAATCCTACGCGTAAAATCGATTTCTCACAGAATAGCGGAACCCCATTAATGAAAATCTGAACTACACATACAACAAAATTGAAATTACCAGGAATCGAAAAGAAAGTTAACTAGATTTATATTCCAAAATAAGTTCCAGATACGACTCATCACTCATCTGTACCGTCATTGCTACTATGAACTTCTCTAAAATATGCAAAAGGATTGATACATCGATTTGATGGAAACATGTAGTACGATTAGAATAAAAGCCATTCCGCGAAGAATTTGACCTTCTTTCACTTCAATCTGTAGGGCAGAGCTTGAAGACTTTTCGCTGCTCGAAGGCAGAGAACTAGCAGCAAGGGAACTTGTCGTTGTCTGACATGTCTCCTGCATTTTAGCCAACGAATTTGCAGAGACGAGACGTACAAATTAGTTTCAGAAATAATGATAAATTTTTTTCTGTTCAGTTCTTTTTTCTTCTTTATTATTTGAGAAAGATAAAAAGAGCGGGGTGGCATGAGAATCACATCGCCAAGCGGAGAGCAATTGACAGAGAAGAAGAGAAATCTTCTCTTCTCAGAGTTATCGTGACCGTTCAATGTTTAGAGATCTGACGGTGATAAAAGACGATCGTGGAAGAATGTGAGCCATGAGGGATCTGCCTAATCAATGGCTGTCAGATGGGTTCGTGGAGGAAAGCGGACCATCGGATTGGGCTCAGATCGAAGGGATGGGAAACATTGAATGGGGACCAGAAGCAAGGATATGTGGGGCGCGAACGGCCATCCTACTTTTCGGCCAAGAAAAGTAAGTTTTTTTTTAATTAACAATGATTAAAATCGTTGTTCAAATTATAAAACCATTGTTAATCAAAGAGTGTGGTTAATTTTCGCAACGCTTTTTTTAGCAACGTTTTTTTATTTTAACAACGATTTGAACCGTTATTAATCCGAAAAGTACATATTTTTTAGTATAAAAAAGTAGGAACTCTAGACTCCTGTAGAGCTGGGGAGGCAATGATAAGTGCTGACATAGTGGACGGTCTCTTCCTTTTAGGAAAGACCATCACAATTACCGAATTACCATCTAAATTTTAAGAATACAAAAATTTAGATTTTTTATAAATAAAATATTGTTCGTTTGAAAATTTTTTTAATAACTACAATTTCTTTCCCTCTTACGCAAAATCAAAGGAGAAAAAATATACCATGCACTGAAAATAAAAATAAAATGAATTCATTTTTCTAAATTTTAAGAATACAAAAATTTAGATTTTTTATAAATAAAATATTGTTCGTTTGAAAATTTTTTTAATAACTACAATTTCTTTCCCTCTTACGCAAAATCAAAGGAGAAAAAATATACCATGCACTGAAAATAAAAATAAAATGAATTCATTTTTCATATTAAATAATTATTGAGATGAAAGTTCAAAATAAAGATAAAGTATGAACTATGAACAGACAAAGTTGTTCAAAAGAAAAAAAAATTATCACAGAATTTAGAGTAAGAAATCGCAATTATTTTATTTTTTTAAAAAACACATACTATGTAGAATTTAATTATTTATTTAATTAGAGAGCATAGTAAAAAACAATGTAACATTTAGGTATCAAATAGAAAAAAATTATAACAAACTTTTGGACAAAAAATATAAAATTAAACTAAATTGTAGAGTATTTTATAATTACAAAATAAACAAATATATTTTTTAAAAATAAAAAAATCCATTATACATTATTTAAAGGGTAATAATAATTCTTCTGAAATAGTAAGGACAAAAAAATACATAAACCTTTTTTTTTTTTGGGTAGTGCCTTAAAGAATTTGAGAACTTCAGCTCTCTTAAGTTTGAATTTTGTTGCTTTTTTCAATTTGCGTAAATTAATTTGTTTATTAATATATACATTAATGATGAAACTGCGGTGGGGCTCTGAACCTCGACCTTTTTTTGGAAAGTTATGAATGGAGGAAGATAGAATGGATAGCTTTTGATAGAAATGGATGCGTCTTTTTCTTAAAATCCCCGAACATATTGCCTTCCTTCGTTTCTTCCCCATTGAAGCTTCATAGTTGCATTTATGTATTTGCCTGTAAAAATATTTTTTATTTTTTATTTTTGAATCATTCAAAATATTTTTTTTTTGATATTTTTAAATTTAGGTTAATTTTAAAAAATTATTAAATTAATTAAACACATTTTTAAACTTATTTATTATTTTCAATAAAAAAAGTCTAAACCAAATAAGCTCTAAAATAATTTCACTGTAAAAGAATTGATTTTCAACTGCGACTAAAAATCAGCATTAAAAACATTGAAGTTGTCAGCAAAAATCTTTGTCATCATTGAGTTGTGATTATTAGAAAATTATTAAAACTTTTTATAAGAGAAAGAAATCACAACTAAAAGTAAATTTAGACGGCGATAAAATTGTCACCAAGAATTAATAATTCTTATTGCAAAAGAGTTAATCAATGAACTATTTTTGGTCGTCATTGAAAGATTTGGTTTATTGTCGACTTATCTTTGATTTCACTAAGGATGATTTCACTAAAGAGTTAAAGCATTTTAGTGGCAATTTTTGACGTCACTGAAAACCATTTAATGGCAACATTGTTTTGTCACAATTAAAACTATGATTTCAATAGCAACTTCGTTTTATTAGCGATCTCTTTATGTTGCCACTTAAAAAGAAATAGTTAATATATTTAATTGCTGTATGTATTCACTATATTTTAAACACTTTCTAAGTAGTATGACTTAAGGGAATTATTATGTTGAAAAACTTCATCATTTTATTTGTCTCAGATAAGCGCATAATTTTTCGTAGTAATATATATTATGTACTTACTTTTGACTTAATATAAGTTTAATATAAATATGTAGACTTCTTATAACATAATTAATGTTAATAAAATAAATAAAAATATAATGACTTTACATCAAAGATCCATGTTCCCAATCGTGATGATATCTAGGTAAGCCTAAATTTTTAGACAACTCTGGCAAATAAGAAAAGAAGCATATTTCATGTTATACAATCCCTCCGCGTGACACACCGAATCCCAACGCTACATAAACACATGCCTTTCATACTAAACACAAATTTCAGTTTCTCATATTTTAATTACTTCATCGAACTCATGAATCCCTAATTTTAGTAATCAACCTAAATTCAATCTAATTTAATCATATGAATGTTTCTTTCGGAATAACTTGTGGCATAAGAATTAAGTTCTTGAAAAAGGGTACCCCTACTAGCCAAGGGGTCTTCCCTGCTTAATAAAAAAAGTTTCCCTAGACACTTCAATTTTTTTAGCAAGCAAAGGGATCCTTCTCTCTTAGTAAGAAGAGTGTCCTTGGCTTAGTACTAAGAAACAAGCTTTCCTCACACAAAAAGAGCTCCCCTTGACATCCAAAGGAGCACCTATGGAACATGTTAGCTAGCTCAAGAGAAAACATTAAGGAAGAGGAGGGGTTCTCTTCAAGAAAACTCAATGAATTTATCCATTGGACAATAAACATACATGCACGTCAGCTTAAGATAAGCATGCTAGGTGTGCCAAACTTTCCTAAGACAAAGTAACTTGGCATCAAAGCAATCTTAACTATTGACCTCTCCCAATGACATACTTTGCTCAGCAAAGTGCTTCCTTGAACAGTAAACTAAGTACCTCACTCTCCACCTCCTAAGAACTTTGAGGTAAAGAAGAGTGTGATGAGGGACCCCTCCCTCAGAGTCAACATAGTGTTGATTTGAGAAGTACCATGCGAAGGCTACCTTGACCTTGCCAGTAAGCAATGCTCTTACAATGGGTTTGGCATAGGTTAAATGTCATATGTGGTGCTTGATTTAAATAAGGTCGAGGATGCCAAGAAGGAGTGGTCTTCACCCTCCTTTCTTGAGAACAACCTCAAGATATGGCTTAGTAGGATTAAAGTAGAGGGCTCTTTGTTCCATGCACGATTGCCCTAGGTAACCTTGATAAGGATATATTTCTTAATAAAATAAGTTTATTGTTTTTATTAAGCTCACTCGTATTTCTGACCTGTTGACCTAGCTTACTTTACCCCCTCAACCCATAATTGCAATATTCCTCATTTTTAAGTTACTTAGCACCTATGACGTCACACTCTTGTAAATTCGTCCCTGTTCAGGGACATGGCCATATTTGCATAACATGGTTATTAGGTCATTCAACTGACAAGTCAGACCCTCTCTTATAAATATCTCTCCAATATCATTCAGCAGGTCACAGACTCTAGTATACTAAAACTGGAAAATTTTCTTTGCAACCTATTTTCCCATAAGATTGAACAACTACTTAAGAACAAGTTTTTGCTTTATTAAGCTATAATCTCTCTTATCTTGTCTTACACTTATCTAGTGTGTTATACTTTTCCTCTATTAGGAATTCCTAGAGATCGATTCCATTCATATTACTTTGTACCTCTTAAGCTCAAACTCCTCGTTGTCAAAACATTTTTGGTGACTCCGTTAGGGAGGAAGAGTGTAACATCCTAATCCTACGGGGTGATGTTAGTTCAAGTACGGATAGCTACCGTGATATCCCTTATGAAAATTTTTGTGATTCAATTGTTGGATTTACAGGTTTGGAAAATTTTGTGGTTGTGTTACAATAATTTTCTTGTTGGGTGTTGGCGAATGGCCAGCGCACCAGTCACACAAGTAATAAAGTGATAGAGCAAGAGTTATCTTCTTCACAAGGACTAACGTGATAACTACTCCAGAAGTTTAAACGTATTATTTAGGCAAACCAATTTTGGATTGAAGATAGCTCTAATTAAAGAACTAAGAAGTAAAATCGAATTATAATAAAAATGAATAGAAATAATTCAAATAAAAAGCCTAGAGTTACTAATCCCCCTCTCTCATCCTAAGAATTGCTAACTCTGCCCAACATATGTGATTCTGAACAATAGTACACTTTAATCTTAGGCTTTCTAAAGGCTTAAAGTGATTCTCTCGAACCTAAATTAAGTTGCAACTCTAACACAATCCCTTATGTGAGTTTAAGCCGATTAAACGTTAACCTAATTCGATTAAACGAGGTTAACTAATATTCCTATTAATTAACAAGTAAAATCGCTAAGGTTCAAACACTCGCCCTAGCCACTCAGGGTTCTACCAATATCTCCCTTTCCCGAGTTCAATAAAAGCAATAAACAAATCATAAAATGGCCAGTTTTACAACAAGTTCAAAATATATGAATGTATTAATTGTATAGCAACCACAATGTTAGAGAGAAAACAATTCCTAATCAGAGATTAGGTTCATAGCAACCCTAGAACAAAGAAATTAGCCGCTCATGGCTCTAAAACTACAGAAAAGAGTTAAAGAATAAGTAAACTCCATGAATTTGAGGTTGGGTTGACGGAAATCGGGCTTGATAGGTTTCGGGAATGGATTCCTCCTTCTCCTCTAGCAGAAATCGATGCCTCCCCTCTATCTCCAACTCAGAATACCCTAAAAAAAATATGTTCTGATGCATTTTAAATCAGTGCAGAACGTGACCTACCACTATAGCGGTGACTACCCACCACTATAGTGGTGGAAGGTAGTGAATTGGGCTTAAAAACACATTTTTCCAGGTTCCACCGCTATAGTGGTGAAGATCCATAGCTACAGCGATGGCTGGCAAAAAGAAAGACTTCAAGACACTTTTTTCAGCATTCCACTACTATAGCTGTAGATTCCACTACTATAGCTGTGGGGGACAACAATCACTCCATCATCTTCAGAATTTCAGCTCAAACATTCCATCTTCTACACGAACTTCTTACTAACTCAACCTACAAAAAAAAAATAACACCATTAAATAGCAGGAAAGAATCATGAAATCACACCATTTATTAAAAGATCAAACAAAACTAAAACTAATCTAAACTACTGAAAACATGGGTTAAGAATCACAAGCCAACAAGAAAAAGACCAAGAAGAGATGGGATTTAGTACCAAAATGGTACTAAATTGAGAACTTAACACTCCCCCAAACTTGAACCTTTGCTTGTCCTCAAACAAAAACTTTCAATGACAAAAATTTTGAGAAAAATATATGCAACCAGGAATATGTGTAACTAGGAGGAGTAAAGATCTGAAAATATAAATTAAAGCAAGCCAAGCCTCATCAAACCATTACTCAAAAGATTTGACTCAAGAGTTTGCAATCTTAAGGATTCAATAAGAAGTGTTAACCAAACCACAAGAAAACTTGAAATCAACGCTTCACCTCTAGGAACAGTTTATAAAACCAAATTCACAAAAATTTCAAAACTTAATTACTTCTTTGTTCTCAAAGGCATCATTTTATTTCGATTCTCAAGGGCTTCACTGTTTTGTTCTCAAGGATATAGCTTCCTTACTTTTCTTATTTCCTTTGGAAATTTTTGCAATTTTTCTCATTTTATTTTAATTACGGGAGCCTACCCCTTATTGAAACTTTCAACTATCCCCTTATTGAATCCTTTTTCATTAGCCCCTTATTGAACTTTGTTTTTATGAATATGATCTAAAAACCATTCAAAGAGACAAGAACACCCCTACTGTTATTTTGAAGTGATAAGGCTAACACTCATAAAAATCTGAGAAATTTAAGATTAGCAAACTTAAGAGGTAATTGTTAAAAAGAATTTCTTTTGACATGATTTGACTTGCCATAGAATTTCAAACTTTCAGATTTCAAAATTTTTAAAAAAATTTCCTCCTATTACATATGCATATGGATAACACAAAATTAACCAAAATTTTCTCAAAGAAGGAGCCAAACGACATGTTAAACCTCTCCCCCAAACTTAAATTTGACAGTGTCCTTATTGTCTCAAATCAGCACAATAGAGGAAAAGGATCATACCATAACACAACAACCAAGAAAAAGAAATACCACAAGTAAAATAAACAAAACAAGAACAAAATAATAAAAACTACGAAAGAGAGGAAGAAAACTTAGGTTGCCTCCTAACAGCGCTAAGTTTATAGTCTTCAGCCAAACTTTACCAGAGCGCCTATGCTCAAGGTGGATCATCCAATTTCTTCTGCTTCTTGAATCCTTTCAGTTGAGTAACAACATTGTGTGCAATATCAGGAGGTTTGAATTTTTAGGGATCATCATTAAACTTTACATGAACCTCTGAAATTCCTAGAGCTCTCTTTGTTCTTTTCTTCTCATCTTCTTCATCCTCATCACGAACTTTACTTATCTTGTTATGATAATACCCATGAGATTCTTTATCAATCATCTTCACTATGTAGCACTCCTTCGAGTCATCAGAAGTCTTCATTGCCTTGTTTATGTTAAAGGTAACCTCTTGATCATTAACCCTCATAGTTAACTCACCTTTATGAACATCAATTAATGTTTTCCAGTTGTAAGAAAAGGTCTTCCCAAAATGATTGGGATTTCCTTGTCTTCCTCATAGTCCATGATAATAAAATTAGCCAAAAAAATCAACTTGTCCACATTGACAAGCACATCCTCAATGATTCTGTTCGGATAGCACATCGAACGGTCAGCTAACTGAAGTGTCACTGTGGTAGACCGAGCATTTCCAAAACTCAATTTCTTGAAAACAGAGAGTGGTATCAGATTTACACTTGCTCCCAGATCACACAGTGCTTTTCCAGAAAATTTGCTCCCAATGTTGCATGGGATCACGAAGCTATCCGGATCTTTCATTTTGCTTGGCAACTTCTTTTGGAGAATGGTGTTATATTCTTGAGTCATAGCAATAGTTTCAAATTCACCCAAGCTCCTTTTTCTTGACAACACATCCTTCATGAACTTTGTATAACTGGGCATTTATTCCAATGCCTCCACAAATGGGATGTTGATATGAAGTTGTCTCAAGATCTCCAAGAATTTTTTATATTTTCAGTCCAGATTAAACTTTTTATGCCTCAGAGGATAGGGCATTGGTGGGACAAAATTCTCAGCTCTCATATCTTGCTTTGTATTTTCACCTATACTTTTACCCTTCGAAGAATCTACTTTCTCAGTTGCCTTTTCTTGAGGCTCGACAACCTTTTCCTCTTCTTCTTCAGTGATCACCCCTTTCTTTTGATCATGTGATTTGCTAGCATCAGGGAGCTCCTTACCACTCCTTAAGGTAATTACATTACAGTGCTCTTTCCCCTCCCTTCTTGGGTTATTTTCAGTATTACTGGGGAGACTACCTTGTGGCCTATTATTCAGAGCATGTGCCAATTGGCCTATTTGGGTCTCCAAATTTTTTATAGCCACATTTTGATTCTGAATTAAAGATGCCTAACTCTGAATCAATGCATCATTTTTGGCCATGTATTGCATGAACATGTTTTTCAAAGTGGGTTTCTTTTCCACTTGAGGTTAAGAAGGCCTACCAAATGATGAAGAAGTTGTGGGGTTTAGACAGTGGTTCCTGCTCCATGAAAAATTTGGGTGATTTCTATTCCCCAAATGGTATGAGTTGGAATAAGGGTTATTTTGGCTTCTCTGATGATCACCCAAATGATTTAGCTGTTCCATAGTAGAAATTTCCTCACAACGACCATTCATGTGAGCACCTCTACAAAAATTACACTTGGATCTCGGAGTGATTATAACATTCACTCTTGCAGGTTCTTGTTGCCTCAAGCACATCATATCAACCTTCTTAGTCAATGCTTCATTTTGAGCCAAGAGAGCATTGAGGGTATCCAATTCCAACATCCCTTTATTTGAGTTGCTCTTGGCTCTAATGGAAGCATTATGACTAGCCTCCATAGTTTTAAAAATGTCTCGGGCCTATTCAATTGACTTTACCATCAATGCACCTCCAGCCGCAGTATCCAGTTTATCCCTAGTTTCATATATCAATCCACTGTAGGAGATTGAAATTTGTTGTCACCCTTGAGTAACATGGTTGGGGCATTTTCTCAGTATCTCTTTGAATCGCTCCCAAGCAACATATAAACTCTCACCCTCTTGTTGGTAAAACACTGTAACTTCATTCCTTAATTTCACTTACCTTGAGGGAGGGAAGAATTTATCTAGAAATTTCTTTTGGAGCTCATCCCATATAGTGATGCTCCATGGCAGTAAAGTCATAAACCAGTTGTTTGCACTGTCCCTTAAGGAGAAGGGGAATATTTAGAGAAAAATTACATCATCAGTGACTCTATTTAGCTTGACCATATCACAAATATCAAGAAAATTCATGATATCGTTATTTGGATCCTCTTTGGGGCTTCCCCCTAAACTGGTTCTGCTGAACAAGATTTAGCATCATCGCCTTTATCTCAAAATTGTTGGTACCAATAGCAGGCTTCACTATGCTCGAAGTATTTCCAGTGTTATGAGGTGAGGCATAGTCCCATATTGCTTTGTATCCTAACTGAAGCTCATTACCAACCCCCTTACCATCATTGACTTCAACACCCCGATGATTCTGGCTATCTTCAACCATTACTTCTTGTATACTTTACCCCTCTTGGAATTTTCTTGCCTTAGCTTCTTTTCGAGTTCTCCTTGCAAGCCTTTCGATTTCAGGATCGAAGAGAAGATCAGAAGTGTGAGTGATACCTCGCATACACAGTAGAAAATTACCAGTCAGAAGTGACAAAAAGGAAATCAGAAAAATATCTCTAAAAGCAAAAATGACTATTTAAACAAAAAACAAACAAAATAAGAAAATAAAGAAAAATAAAACAAAACAGAAAAATGCCTAATCTAGCACCTTTAAATTCATTACAATATTAGCTAAAAACTGTTAGTCCCCAGCAACGACACCAAAAACTTGTTAGGCGAATGGCAAGCGCACTAGTCGCACAAGTAATAAAGTGATAAGTAAGAGTTATCATCTCCACAGGGACTAACGTGCTAAGTACTCCAGAAGTTCAAACGTATTATTTAGGCAAACCAATTTTACATTGAAGATAGCTCTAATTAAAGAACTAAGAAGTAAAATCGAATTACAATAAAATCGAATAGAAATAATTCAAATAAAAGGCCTAGAGTTACTAATCCCCCTCTCTCATCCTAAGAATTGCTAACTCTCCCCAATACATGTGATTTTGAACAATAGTACATTTTAATCTTAGGCTTTCTAAAGGCTTAAAGTGATTCTCCTGAACTAAATTAAGCTACTCAACTCTAACATAATCCCTTATGTGAGTTTAAGTCGATTAAACGTTAACCTAATTCGATTAAGCGAGGTTAATTAATATCCCTATAATTAACAAGTAAAACCCCTAAGGTTCAAACACTTGCCCTAACCATTCAGCGTTCTATCAATATCTCCCTCTCCCGAGTTCAATGAAAGCAACAAACAAATCATAAAATGGCCAGTTTTACAACAAGTTCAAAATATATGAATGATAGGAATGTATTAATTGTATAGCAACCACAATGTTAGAGAGAAAACAATTCCTAATCAGAGGTTAGGTTCATAGCAACCCTAGAACAAAGAAATTAGCCAATCATGGCTCTAAAACTACATAAAACAGTAAAAGAATGAGTAAACTCCATGAATATGAGGTTGACTTGACAAAAATTGGGCTTGATAGGTTCGGGAATGGATTCCTCCTTCTCCTCTAGCAGAAATCGATGCCTTCCCTCTGTCTCCAACTCATAATACCCTAAAAAATCTATTCTGACGAATTTTAAATCAGTGCAGAACATCACCTACCGCTATAGCGGTGACTACCCACAGCTATAGAGGTGGAAGGCAGTGAAATGGGCTTAAAAACACATTTTTTTCAGGTTCCACTGCTATAAAGATGGCTGACAGAGAGGAAGACTTCAAGACACTTTTTTAGCATTCCACCGCTATAGCTGTAGATTCCACCGCTATAGTTATGGAAGACACCAATCACTCCAGCATCTTTAGAATTTCAGCTCTAATATTTCATCTTCTAACACGAACTTCTCACCAACTCAACCTACAACAAAAATAACAAATAACACCATTAAATAGCAAGAAAGAATCATGAAATCACTCCATTTATTAAAAGATCAAAGAAAACTAAAACTAATCTAAACTACTCAAAACATGGTTAAGAATCATGAGCCAACAAGAAAAAGACCAAGAAGAGATAGGATTTAGTACCAAAATGGTACTAAATTGAGAACTTAACATTGGGTTTTATCTAATTTTTGAGTTGAGAAAATAATTATGAGCATGGTTATGTTCCTATGTAACACTTCATAGCATGTGTGAGTGCATTTTGAATTAAATTTTATAAGTGTTAAATTGGATGGAAGGATATGGGTGGAATTATAGGAATTGTTCACACTTAAAATATCAGTTGATGTATTTTACCATTCACTTTATACGCTCCATTCTCTCTCCCTTTAGCTCTGTCTTCTCCTCTCCATCCGAAGCCTTAGCCCTCCTCTATTTTCCTTACATGCTGGTGGTTTCCTCTTCCTTTGAGCATCCAAGTAAGTGGCAATGACTTCTCTTCTCTTCTTCCTTCCTTTTCTTTTCTTTCTTTTGTAAATAAAGAACCCTAAGTGGAATGTGGGAGAAATTCTAGCTTAGGAAGGGGGTATGATTTTAATGTCTTACATTGTTGTTTGTGAGCTTGGAAAAAGTGTTTTGATGAATCAAATTTCTGAAACACCTTGAAAGCGAGTAAGGAACTAAATGAAATTCTTCTTGGGTTTGTGTTTGATCTTGTTGGAGGGGAGTTGGGCTTGATAAATATTGACTTGAGTATGATAATTACTAGGTTGGGGACCTAAAATGTTGGCCAAACTAAGCTTAGAGGTGTTGAGAACCAAGAGACAAGTTGTAGGACGTAAAATATGACAATCGCGATTCTGTAGAATTTTATATCAGTAGCTCATTGTTGCATTGACCGTTTCAGTCATTGCAATGACCATTGTGGTCACTATAGCGATGGCTAGAGAGAGAGAGAGAGAGAGAGAACAAAGCTCTTTGTTGCTCTTGTCCCTGCAGTGACATAAATGATTCTTAATCATCATTTTTATGACTTGTTTTTGTGTTTTTACTTGATAAAAAAATAGGAACTTGTTTTTGTGTTTTTACTTGATAAAAATATAGGGAATCATTTGGGAATGATCTAGAGACACTGAATTACAAAGAACTTGCATGGTAAAGGTAGTTTAGTGCCTTAATCAATCTGAGTGGGAAAAATATTGTCTTCTTAATTATGTTTAACCTTCCTTTCAAACATAATGATGAAAGACATATGGATTGTAATGTAAGGAGTATTTAAATGATTCCCAACTGATATGTCCTTGGATCCCTAACTCTAGAAATACTCTTGCTAAATTATTTGGTTTGACAATTTGTCATTTGGAATTTATAGTGACTTTGGATTGTACTCCTTATGTTATAGCTAAGTTTTTCTTTCTTTATGATCCCTTGCATGATTATGAAAGCATGTAGTACATCTAAATTAAAGAGAGATGAAGTACATAAGGGTATGCTTAGTATGATGAGATGATGAAATATAATTAAGTATGAAACTTGTGTGGATATGTATATATAAAAGTATGTTCTTTCATGAATGGGGTATGAAGGGTATATTTTATAATGTGTGTATATGCGTATATATATATATATATATATATAGATGTACATGTTTAAGGTTGATTTATAATGAGTTTTTGATAATATGTATGTACTTATACATTTAATTATTCTTAAGAAAAATGGTAAGGATATATATATATATATGTATGTATGTATGTATATGTTTAGGTATACACAATGTAATGCTTACACTTGTCTAGTCACAAAATATAAGTACACATAAATATCCATGTAACCATTCATAAGAATATTTGTTGAGAATATTTGGCTCATCAAAATATATGAATGTATGTACACACATATGTCTTAAAATTTGCAATTAAAGTAAAAGGGTTGTGACTCTTTTGGATACTGAGTTTTGTTATCATATGAGGAGAACCTTATATGGAATAGTTATGAGCTTCTGTATACATGACGTAATGTGAACATCAAGATTGTATTATGGGTTGTGAATAATTAATGCATAGTAATGAAAAGTGATTTGGTTGTATTTGTATTCCTTGTTTTATTGTAAATGCATTGGACTATTTATGTGTGCCGGAGTTATTGGCACCTGGATTATTTATATGTGCCAAAGTTATTAGCATTTGGATTGCTTATGCTATGTCAGAGTTATTGGCACTTAATGGGATCCTTGAGCCATGAGTGGTAACTGTGGCATTTGAGCCGTGAGTGGTATCTGTGGAATTTGAGTTGTGAGTAGTACCTATGGCATTTGATGTTGTTTTTTACTCACTAATTATTTTAATTACTCCTTTACTCGTAGATCTCTTCAGAGTTTATAGCCAGAGTGGGTAATCCCCTTGAAGAGTAGTGGTCTCCTGAGCTCACAAATCCCGCCTTGATTCTTGGGTTGGTCTTTAAATGTTTTGGTCTTGGTAAATCATTTGGGTCTCTAGATGTCGCTCTATGAACGTAGGTTGCATAGGACTTTCCGTGTATATATTTTTGGGACATGATCCAAAGTACGAATAATTGTTTGGAAAAGAGAGATGAAATGCTATCTACACTTTTGTATAAACTATATGATGTCATGAATGATATGATAAATGATCTCACCCCTTTTGAATTGTACACGAAAGGATTGTTTTCTTATTATCTTAAAAAGGGTTGTTGGCATTATATTTATTTGTTTGGGTTATGTTGTTAGGCTTACAGCGTAAGAATAGTCTTACTACTGTGCTGATCACATGTCATGTGTTAAGGATGTGACAAAGAGTAATATGATGGATCTTATAATGCAAGCTGCAAGAGAAGCACATGTTGCTAACTCTGCCAGGGAGAATGCTAAGGTGGCTAACAACCAAGGAGTTCATGGAGGCCAAGAAAGTGATAACGATGAATCTCTTGGAGATCAGATCCTCATCCCTACTACAATCTTGGATGACATCCTTTGGCAACAACAAAAATAATTAAACGATACCATTTACACTATCACTTAGGTTGGTGAGGCAAGTGCACCTAAGGTGGTTGCCAATCGAGTGGGCATCCATCGGGACAAACGAGGCCTTGTATTCAACCTTGTAACCATCCTATGGAGAATGAAGTTGAACACGTACCTAAGAATCCAATGAAGAATGAGCTTGACCACCAACAAGGTGGGAATGACATGCAACCAAAGGCTTCACAAGTTTTGCCTACCTAAACTTTGGAGTATGTGACAAAGAACAACCTTAGGAAGTTCCTTGAAGTCAAAAGGTAATGTGTGGCTAACATTGACTTCTGGCCTCCATTTTTGTAATGGATAAGAGTGAAGTCATACCCTAAGGGATATCAACCCTTACAATTTTGGAAGTTTGATAGTCAAGGTGGAGATGTCAAGGAGCACATGATGTGCTTCATCGATGACTTAGGCAGCTTTAGAAAAAATAAGAAGTTATGCAAAAGGAAGTTCTTTAAGTCCTTCACTGGAAAGACATATGCCTGGGATACCAAGTTGACCTCGAAGTCTATCCATTCTTGGGAAGAGATGGTGGTAGCTTCTTGTGGAAAGTTCTTTAAGTTTTACAATATAGTCTATTTCATAGACTTAGGAAGGATTAAGTAGCAACCTGGAGAAGACACCATCTCATTCATTAAGAGGTATCGAGACTTGGCATTGGAGTGCAAGGAGTCTATGCTTGAGATGGATTTAGTGTATAGCTATGTCACCAACATGGACAAATCTTTAAGGCTCTTCTTAGAGTAAGCTAAGGTACCCATTTTCATAGAGCTTATCAATCGGGCCGAGAAGACAATGTTGTCAATACATAAGGCCAACAAGTAGATAAAGAGGCCTCAAGAGGAAGGAGTATCCCTCATGCCAGGAGCAGTTGCAGAGGGGCCATGACCTCAGACCTCTAATGAGTAAGTTAACAAGAGGCAGTACAATAAAGTTCCCTCATTTGCTAACTATGAAGCCTATAGAGGGTCAAAGCCACATCACCTTACCCTTGCCCCAGGAAGGATATGTATGCCCTATTGGAGATTTGGATCATAGATGGAGACATAAAGTTTCTTGGACCAGGCCATTAAGGTAAATAGAGAAAGCGCTGCTTCTACAGGCTCCACCAAAGTACCACTTACTCTACTGAGAACTGCTACCAAATGAGGTAAATCTTCCAATAGTGATACAAGAATGGGGAGCTGGACACGACCACCAATGTGCAAAGTTACCCGTTGCTTGCACATACTTGTTTTAGAGGCAGGGCCGCTACATATTGAAGTAACTAGGGAGATTGAAATAGGGGAACATGAAGAATAGAATGATCATGTCATTTGTGGATAAGGGATTGATGAAGTCCATAAACTTCAAGGCCTTCTTCAATCTCTTAGAGTTTTACGATGTCATATTCCCCACCAAAGGAGATATGACCAGCACAGATGTAGAAATCCCTACACCATTAGCTTGACTCTATGATGAGCATCTCATGACATATACTTGCTTAATACATATGTTCATATGCATTCACTAAACCATGATGCAATTCATCAAGAAAATGTACACTTAACATCATCATTATGGCAACTTAAATACTTTAACTTTATAGTTGAATCAGTTTAAAATCTTTCACAACTTCACCATGGCATGTATAATCATAAACAAAGAATTTTTACAGAACTTGCACATTACAACAGCTGAGAATTTTCCTATATACTTTCATTTATCATGAATAATCTATATACACAATTTGATTCATGTATTCATGTACATAATAGAAAACTATTCCTCAACATCACTAACTAGACAATGACCAAGTCGGCACCTGTCTTTAGATTTACAGAGCTATCTAGATACAACAAATCTACCTTGATTCTTGCTTTCCAATGTGGAGGAGGGTTGCCAAAGTTTGCTGGTTACTAAAAAGGTCTAGGAAAAGTTGGAGTTTTGGAGGTTAGAGAAGCGGGGGAGGAAGAAGAGACAATGAATGGAGGATGTGTGTGGTGTAGGCTGAAGCATGAAAATGAAAAGGGAAAGGCTGAAGTTTCATAAATATATATGGCTTAAATGACACTTGTGCCCTTGGCTCATAAGGTAAAGAGGAGGAGTTGGATAAGAGTAAAGATAGGAATCTCAAAAACATGCATTAATGCATTTCACAAAATCCATTGTAAAAGCTTTCTCTTGCTTCATAATCGTCATAAACACTCAAACCTAAGTCCAATTTCATATTCATGCTTGCCCTAAATTTTCTATTCTTTTAAGTATAGTCCCTTATATATGACATGCTACACATAGCACATGTAATATTTATATTTCCACACAGATCAAAATTACCTGAGTGTTAAAACCATCGTGACATGTTCCCAACATAAATTAGAAGTTCTATCTTTCCTAAGCAAAACACAATTTCTTATTCATTCATTTAGTCCCTATTGGGTCATAAACATATGCCCTTTTCACTTTTCACACATAATATTTTCATTCCACTAATTTGGTCCCCTATATATCAATCATTATGCATGTCATAATGAAAATTACAATGGCTATTCATGCAATTATATGGGTATTACACAAAATCTCAAAGGAAAAGAACCTTAAGCTAGGTTGATTTGGATATTGGATTATCTTTTGCATTGAACAGTGTGTATTGACAAATGTAGGCAAAGATGGAACAAAAGTTACAAGAAGAGTGAGCAAAGATGGAAAGAAAGATACAAGAGGAGCAAGTAGAGATGGAAAGAAAGATGCAAAATGAATATTTAGAGATGGAAAGAATGAGGCATACTGAGATGGATAGGAAGATCAATGAATAGTTAGTTAATGGCTAGAATGAAACAAGTATTTTCTACTAGATTATGTTTCATTTCTTGATTATGTGCTGCTATTGGATTGCATGTGTTGAAATTACTGTATCCTATTGAAATTAATGTATTCTATTTTGAAATTATTGTATCCTTATGTCAATTAGTGAAGGGGAGAAAAAGCCATTTGACTTTTTACGTTTTCTATATTGTGGGTATTTCCATTCTAATTGAAAATTGTACCTATGTGTATTGGAAATCTTTAACATTCACATGATTAGCCAAGTTTGTCTTGTTGAATGATGCACAACTCCTTGACTATAACAACTTTGTGTGCAAACTTATGAACTGTTATTAATCGAAACAAATTGTAAGCTTAAAATTTTTTTCTTGATAAATAAAATAATGTAAGAAAGGATGCCATTGGAAGTGAACAAGATAGCCAGAGGTTAATAAGGAATTTAAGAGCATGCTTGAAGTCAATGACTCAAATATTTAAAATTTGAAGTTCCTATTTTCTTGAATATCATAGTATGACCTAGGGGTACCTTCTAGTGGCAACTGTTTTACACCACCATTGATTTTCCTTTTGTCTAGTCACTAAAAGATACCTTTGGTGGCAACAATTGTTGCTACTAAAGGAAAATCAATGACGATATGAAACAGTTACCACTAAAGATGGTGGAAACAAATTTCACCACCAAAATTGTGTGAAATTGCCACTAAAAGGAACCTTCATTGGCAACAAAGGTCACCACCAAAGATGACCTTTGATGGCGAACACAATAGTCACCACTAAAGGTACCTTCAATGGCGACATATGTCACCACCAAAGATGACCTTTGGTGGCAACACATAGTAATCACCACTAAAGGTTATCTTCAGTGGAGAAATATTCAAAGATGACCTTTGGTGGTGACACATAGAAGTCGCCATTAAAGGTCACCTTTATTGGTCACATTGAAAAGTCTCAATTGAGTCATGCCTTTTCAATGACAACCATCTTCAAAGGCACATGTTTTAGACACTTTAAGTGGCGATTTTTTGTCTTTTGTGGCAACATTGGCTTTCAATGGTGACACCATTTGTTGCTACCAATACCTTCAACGGCAGAACTAACAATAGTGATTTTTGTCACCACCAAAGATTAGGCTAAAGACCCTTTGGTGGCAACTTCAGACTTTCGTTAGCAACTTTTGTCATCATTGAATTGTAGTGATATCTGAAAGGGACATTTGGGAGGAAAATGAGAGGGAATGGAAAATTAATGGAAGCAAAATTTTAGAGAAATTAATATAATTTTAAAAGATGTGATAATTAAAGTGGAAAAGATAATGAAAAGAATTTTTTTAAAAGAATTGAAATTTATTTATAGAAATATTAATTTATTTTACTTAAGAATAAAAAAAATGGATATATGAGGACTCTTATGTTTTTCATTTTTTTTGTTGAGTAAGAAGATCAAGAATATTTGAGGACTCTTATAATGGAAAAATACTAATTTTTTTAATAAAATACTTTAATTTTCTTTCTCATTCTTTATAAATGTAAAAAAAGTTTATATTGAAATGCATATTCATGAAAAATTTAAAATATTTATTTCGTATATTATAACTTAAAAAGAAATCAAACATGAACCCTAGATTGAGTGAATATCAAATTTAATTTGTAAATTCTGTAATATGTTCACAAGATGTACACATCAGCTATCATGAAGAATAATTTTACCTATAGAGTAACCCATAGTAAAAATGATGATTAATTTACATGGATAGAAAAATTATAGGAATTATTTTACATAAAAATAAAATAAAGGAATCAATTCATAATTTTGGTGAAACTATAGAAATGAATATTATAATTTAACCTATATTAACTTTTGCCTTTAATAGTAAGGATGATGAGTTGTTTGGATGGCTACACTTTGAAGAGCAGCAACAAATCTCCAAACCAGTCAAGGCCAACCCCCATATTGGTTTTCTTTAAAAAAATTGCACTTAATCAATTCCATGCTTGACCAATTTAACCCCATTTTCGGACCAGACCATAGTCCAATTTCCATCCAATCGGTTAAATTTACAGGTCTGGCCCAGTTTTGTAAACAATATCCATCACAATATTTTCAGTTGAGTTTAATATAATTTGAGTTTTTATATTCTTAAATACTATAATGTTATATAAATTATACATTATAGTATTTAAAATTTTTTTCATGTATATAGAAAAAGGCCCATGTGCCAACCAAACCTAACTCATGGCTATTGTAAAGGCTAGATCGGACTAAAATTTCCAACACAACATACTATTTAAACCCATTATTATTTGATGTGGGGCCTACAATGCATAGGCAGGCCCATTTGACACCCATATATATGGGGTCCGGCTCATCTCCTGCTCCTGCACATCTTACTTCTCTTTTTTTTTTTTTTAATTTTTGAATGTTTAGATTTTGACACATGTCCTCTATTATTTTTTATTTTTTGATTGAAAAGCTGCCCTGCGTGCAAATTATTGGAAAACCAATGCAACTTGAAAATTTGTATACACAGGAAAGAGTACAAATTATGCTCAAGAAAGAGTAGAAATTAATATATAAGAACAAAAAATTACAATTAAATTAAATTAAACATTGTATTTAATTTATTAAAATATAAAATATCATAAAATGTATAAACTAATTCATAAAAATGTAAAATTACAATAAAATTAAAGAAACCATAGCATTTAATTTATAAAAATCAAAATCTCAAAAAATATACAAATTAATATATAAAAACGAAAAATTACAATAAAATTAAATCAAATATGGTATTTAATTTATCAAAATATAAAATCTCAGAAAATATACAAATTAATTCATAAAAATGTAAAATTACAATAAAATTAAAGAAACCATAGTATTTAATTTATAAAAATGTAAAATCTCAAATAATATACTTCAATTTACTCAAGAATCCCATCTTAAGCTGTTTAGAACACAATAGTAAAACTTTGAAATCATATTTTCAATTCAACTACCCATTATAATCTCCATGTCTCTCTCCTCCAATATCTTATCAAATTGTTTTGAATCAACCTGTGATATCCCAAATTTAATTACCTTAGAAAATTAGGCTAAATAAATAAATGAGCAAGTAAATAAGGATAAAATAGTTATTAAGAAATTTTTGAGAGACATAAATAGAATTTTATCATTGATTAGGGACCTAATTGAATAGAATAAAAAAATTTAGTCTTTTTATTATTTTTAACCAAAAGCAAAAGTGAGAAAGTGATGTGTGTGAGGTGTGTGCATATGTGGACGGAGGAGAGAAAAAGAGGGATAAATAAAATAAAAGACAAAAAAAAACATGTGGGGTAATGAGGAAAAGTTAAAGGATAAAATATATATATAAGTTTGTAGGAATGTGTTATGTGAGTGCATGGTGGGAAGAAGAAAGAAAGAGAAAGAAAGAGAAGAGAGAGAAAGAGAAAAGAGAGAGGAAAAGACGAGATAGAAAAGAAAGAAGAAGAGAGAAGACTATAGGAAATATCAGAGGAAGAAGAGATTTAGATCCATATGTAAGGCTCGTTATTCATAAGGTAGTTAGTTTTCCATAAAAGTATGATTATTTTTTATTTATGATATCTATATGCACAATCAGTTTTTACGGAATTTTATTTATAAATCTTGTTCTACATAGTGAATAAGAGAAATTTAATTATTATCAGTGTGATGTCATACTTTTATGACTGAAACGATCTATTCATGTATTTACATGTTTTTTAATAAAGTGACTAGCTATTGAGACATTTTATATCTCACTTTTAGAAAATTGATCTTTCAGGAAAATGGAAAAATGGAAGGCTTTGATGATATTAATAATGAGATTGAAGTATAGAAATATATTTTGTGGTAGTTCATGATTCAAAGATGTAAAGAGAATATCAAAAATTATGTAGGTTATTATTATTTTTTTGTATATACTCAGATATAATTAGTGAGAATCCTGTTAATATTTTTCTGTGAGGTTACTATTCACATAAATAGTAAAATTCGTGAATAGTGATATACATAATTTTTTAAATTATCCATAATTATTTAAAAAGAAATAATTTAAAAAAATTATCTAGTAAACCGATTTAGAGAAGTATTATTATTTTAAAAAAAAATGCGGGATGTTACACAACCTGGTCATAAATCAAGAGTGGAGAAAATGTCAAATTAATATGAATACATCAAGACTTTTTCCAAGCCATATTATATAACACTATTATCATTAGCGACAATGAAGCACTCACAGAAAGGTCCAAGTCAAGTAATAAGTGAATTTATATATATTCAACGCATGTCCAAGCCAAGAATAAATAAATAAATTTATGAGGTGACTTTTATGAGGTATACCATTTAATCATTTTGAAGTGAATGTGAAAAATGTCTACAAAATTCCAATGGCTCGAGTGATGGCGTGCATTGGTCAATGGACACCTACATTAAGATAGAACAAAAGTCAATAGAGGAATAATAATTAGTTCAAAAATATTAATTTCTATTATGTAAAAGAATTTTAACCATTAGCAATTCGATGCAGCTTGAATCGGTAACATGTGTTTGGGGTGTTGGAGGTGCCAACCATGATACTCCAATTTGTGTTTCATTCATATGCAAATAATAAAGATGAATCATGTTAGACATATAGACATATTTTATTTAAATACATATAGAAGATCCATTTTACTTACTCTAGATGGCAGTACTGATGAATCTTTAACAATTGTGGATCTTTTTTTCCTCTTTCCTTTACCCTTTAAAAAACTCTTATTGCATTTTCTAGAACTCTTGCCAGCTTTTTACTTGAATCCAGAAGGTTGTGGTGTGCACTAAGTTGTGGGTTTGGTGATGACATCGATATGTCTATCCACAGAAGGCTCTTGCTCCCTTCGTAGCAAATGATGATCATCACTTATTCTCTTTCTGCCTTTGGACAATACATCTAACATAATTGCATATTCTTCTTCATTGTTAGAGGCTTCGGTAAATAATCTAATTTCTTCCCGATTGAGATGTTTAAACCATTGTGTGCTCTGCAATTTAGGATCTGCTTGTATCTCTTTTCTCCAAGCATCAAGTATCACTTATTCTTGCTTTTTTAGTCCACCGGTGTAAAAATATACTACTCCAAGAGTAGTTTGACATCATTCACATCAAATACCTTCAAGGCATAGGATAATTAAATTAAATAGATATAATTTATAAATACCTACAATAAACTATATTTAAATTGATATAATATTTAATTAAATTAAATTAAATACCTTTAAGGCATGACAACATAGAAGACCAATGCTTTCAAACATTCAACAACTGCATGTAACTATTTGATGAGAAGGGTCAAAAGATATGGTGAAGTTTCTTAGCTTACCTACAAGGCGAATCATGTTAGACATATAAATGTGCATTTTAGACATATAGAATTACATATGGAAGCAGATTTTATTTACCTAAGAGAGCAACAACGTATGTCCATATTTGCTTACTCTCGTTTCTTTCCTTGATATATGCCTGATATCGGGCATTTTTATATGCAATTTAGTCTTTATCTTAGTCCTATTGCCATTTTAATATTGCCAACTCTCCAATTATATCATATTTTGGTAATTATTGGGTATAAAATAATTTAAGAACTAATATGTTTTAATTCCATATTTTTATGAGTTTAACTGATTAGAGATCCATTAATCCTTATGTCTAATTTACAGATTTATTTATTGGAGAGTACTTTGCTGACATGACGCATTTGATGATGTGGCATTGACTGGAGCTGACTAAGCATTGACTGAAATGCTGACTGGACTAGTGAGACCCACTCCTCTGCACAAAATAGCAATAGTAGAAAGAGCATTCTGCAGCAGAGAATAGTAACCAGAAATAGCAGCAAAAAATAGAGCACTATCCATCAGAAAGCATGCAGTAGCAGAAACCAGAGAAATGGACAGCACATGAAGACTTTTCTGAAATGCAAATTCGTCTCTCTTTCTTGGCTGGTTTAAGGACTTTCAGAACTCCATTTTTGCTTGTTGAAGAGTTTCTTCTTCTATCTTACCTCTGTATTTTCATTTTTCTTCTTCCCCCCTCTTTGTGTATTTTGGCCTCCATGGAAGGCTAAAAAGTGTTGTAATTAGTTTGACAT
This sequence comes from Biancaea sappan, assembly GCA_037074585.1. Classification (NCBI taxonomy): domain Eukaryota; kingdom Viridiplantae; phylum Streptophyta; class Magnoliopsida; order Fabales; family Fabaceae; genus Biancaea; species Biancaea sappan. The sequence continues at coordinate 40,488,939 of CM073494.1, read as the reverse complement.
GAACTGGAGTTGTATATCTTGAATCTTTGGCTCAATAACAGATAAGTTTTCTGGTTTTATCCTATTTCATTTCTGTCCTACATTGGCCTCTAGCTCTTATGTTTATCTCTGTTCTGTTATGATTGAGTTAGGCATAGTTTAGTTTTATGATTCTTATTTGAGGTGTAACCTTGCTTTAACCGATTAGTGGAGTAAGTAGAACGAAATGGCTTGCCTTTGGTGATTATGAAGCATGATTAGGTTAGGTCTTAAATGAATTATGTTAGGTTATGATTATGATTATAATATGATTCAGTCTTGGAAAGTCTTCTAGGAATTTTAGTTGGAAACTGAATGGTATGTTTAAATCAGAGTAAACCAAGGATGAGATGATGATGGATGCAAACTCTAAGGATTGAATGACTGATTACATGTTTTGTAATTTCATTTCTGTCATTGTGCTTCTGATCTGTTCTTTGTTTTAGCTTCTGTTATAGCTTACGTTGTGTGTTTACATTCTGTTTTAGTCCTTAAATCTGCAATCACCCTCTCCCTAGTGGTAATTAGTAGATAATTAGGGTAGATTAGTGTAAGAACAATTAATTAGGCCATTTAGAAGCAAGGCTCCAAGAGTGGAATGACCTGGGACGACTACTATATTGCAAGTTGCTAGAAATTCAATTCTGGGAGACTCGGCGGTCGTAGTGGCTCCAACCAGAATTTTGGCGCCATTGTCGGGGAGCCAATTCACTTCTAAGTTGTCTAATTAGTTGTTTATGTATGTCTTTGTTGAATTTTAAGTTATTTAGTGTTGTTGAAATGATTTACAAGTTTTGAGCTTTTTTCTCGGAAACTAGTCATTTTCCAAATCAGCAAAAACTAATTATCTCTAATTGACCTCAAACTTGGTATATCACTAGTTTTCGACATTTTAAGCAAGTTGCAACCATTACTTGGCCTTTGGCCCAGTATGGGATGGCCATTTTTCTAAATTCCATCGTTTAGGCCCTCTTTTTAATTTTTTAATTTTTTAATTTTTAATTAATTTTATTTTTGGTGTGATTTTTGTAGATCAAAGTTTTAAGTTCTGTTTTTTGCATTTGTTCCTCCAACTTAAGTAGGATTTTTCCAAGAAAAATCAGATTTTTTTGAGATACTTCATTTTTTGGTGATTTTCATCGGTTAGAGCTTATTGTAGTGCTTTTGCCGTTTTCAGTGTTTCTTTTGTTTTCTTATGAAATTTTCCCTTCCTAATGTATAAGGTCTCTTCACGTGGACTTATCCACCTTTGATTCAGAAATTGATAGGACCTTCCATAGGCTAGTAAGAAGCAATAGCATTAGGAGTAGTTTCCTTTGTGTTTTTCTTGTGTGTATCATGTTTCTAGCCTATAATAAGGTTTGTCAAGAAGAATTGGCTAATTTTGATCAAACATTGGATAGGCCCTGTTTGTAGGCTAGTTAGAGTAGTTGTGTTAGAAGTATTGTAATTGTTATTGTTTATAGTGTAGTTGTTGTAATTGTTGTAGTTTTCCTTCTTTTATGTAGCATTGTTGTTTTTGGCATAGAATTAGAATTTAATTATGTTTGAGGTTGTTTCTAGTGAGTCAGATTAAAACCTTGCCCATGGATCCATATAGAGTTGAGCATAGCTTAGATGAACTTGCATCCATAGTGAGGTACCTAACCCTTAGGCAAGAACAACAAGAGCCACCATTCTTTTCCCCTTTCCCTTCTTCATTTGTGAGTGGCATAGATTCCTTATCTGCATATAGGACTGACCAATTTCCACAATTCCAAGAAAGGATAGAGTCCTATATAGGAGTTTACCATGGCCTTAGGGAGTTTCAACATGATCCTCAAGAGTATTACCTCTACCCCACAACATGTCATCCTGATTATGAGCTTCAAGATTTGAGGTATGAGAGCTTATCACATTCACCATATGAGCACAAAATTTATGCTCCTTACCTTAGTGATATACCCCATCCAGCCACCCCTAGGGAGACCGAGTCAAGTTTGGAAGACTTGATTCAATAGTTTGCCACAAATACCCTGCAGTTCCAAGAGCTAACTGAGGTGAACTTACAAAGCTTGGAATCTCAATTAGGCCAACTAGCAAGGACAGTTAGTGAGTTGATCAATTAGGGGTTTGATAATAGTCCACCTTCTCCACCTATGGCTGACCTAGAAGCCAATGGTAGTGTCATTTTTCTGAATGATGGAACTCAATTAGATAGTCTAGCCCTCTAAGCTGAATTAGATGATTTAGATGGGTTAAATAGGGAGCCCTCTTCCTCAAGTGGCACAAGTGAGAAAAATGAGAATGACGAAGTTGATAAGGTTGAGTTCCCTCTCCAAATTAGACCATCACCTTCTCCAAATAGGGTTCCCTAATATGAGGTTGTTGAACTTGAGCTAGAAAAAGAGAAAGAAAACTTAGGAGAAGAAAAGGTAGACATAAAAGTGTTGGAGAAAGAGCATGAGAATGAATTTGTGGGAGATTATGATTTTAATTGTGACTGTCATACTTGCCATGCATACTTAGAAATAGAAAAAGCTTTAAATATTGGTAATTGTGATGATTTTGTTGAACCTGAGCTGAATACACATGCGCTTGAATCTGAATTGAATGTATCTATATCTGAAATTGCATCTAATTCTGCAGTTGCATCTGATTCTGCATTTACATTTGATTATGCACCTGAATTCAAGGCATTTGAGCCTCAATCTGAGTGTGCGTGTAATTTTGAATATAACGCAAATGTCACCTCTGTTTCTGTTGTAAATTCTGATTCTATCCCTTGTGTTTTAAATTTTGTTTCTAAGTTAGATTCTGTTCTAGGTGATATTCTTAGTTTAGATTCTATTCTAGATAACTCTATTTTAGATGCTAGTTTTAGATTAGATTGTGTTGTAGATGATAGTTCTGTTTCAACTAGTAATTTTGTTTTAAATAGCAATTCTTATGTAGATGATAGATTTAACTCTTGTTTTGTTTTGAGTAAGAGTAGGAGTAGAAGTAAGAGTAGGAGTAGAAGTTTTAATTTTAATTTTTTTTAGAAAGTAGTTCTCTTTTTGTTTTAAATTGTGTTTTAGTTAGTCCTTGTCCTTGTTCCCCCTTTTTTTTGTTTTTCTCTTGGTTCTTTTCACCCCTCCGTGGCAAGCAGAGCTTTTTCTATTTTTCTTCAAGTTGGTAACATAAATTCAGTTCTTTCAATCATCTAACCTGCTGCTAAACTTCTGGAAGAAGCCAGTGCCACCCAATTGGAAGACGCAGAAAAGGCGTGCTAAACTGATAAGGTTGCTTCCTTTTCCCTTTTCTCTCTTTTATTTTCATGTCTAATTTGCTGTGCTTTGATGATATTAGTTGATAACTGTTTGCATTGAGGACAATGAAAAATTTAAGTGTGGAGGGAGAATGAAATGATCTTTGCTTTTAAATTTCATGCATTTTAAATTTTTTTGTTATGTTTTTATATTCTTTTTGTTATGCTTTTTTTAGCCTTTTTCTGCACTTTTTGGAGTTTTAGCTTGTGTATTGGTGCAGAATTTTAGTATGCTCTCTTAAATTAGTTTTTAGTACTTTCTTTTTGGCTTTGGAAGAAGATTTTGATGTGGAATTATGCTTGCTGGAATAATTTAGATTTGGATTGATTTTAGCATCATGACTAGAATTTAATCTTGCTTTTCTAGAGTTCAAGCTTAAATGGCAATAAATTTGCTTTTAATGAATTTTAGTAATAGTCTTTTAACCGTGAAGAATTTGGGCCTTGATTGCAAAATGCTATTCTTTCTTGTTGTGTGTGATCACTTATAATGAATTCTCACTCTAGAACTTGTCTTGAATCTTGTTGAGACTAAATTTTACATGTGCATGCTTGGAGATGATTTATGTATTTCTTTGTGAGCCATTTTTACTAAATAGCCATCCCATCTATTGTTTCCATTGTGTGTCATTTTGTGCCTCGTTTCCACTTTCCTTCTTGCATTTTCCATCACTTTTCTTCCCAAACCAGAATTTTTGCTTCCCAATTTGAGAAGTGAAGAGCATTTAAATTCTTTTAGAGATTTAATGTGCAAAAAAGTCTTGTAAATTTTGGGATATTTTAAAATGAATATTTCTCTCTACTCCCAAGCAAAAAAAAAAACAAAAACAAAAATGGCCATTCAAGAAAAGAAATAGAAGTTTAAGAAAAAGAAGAAAAGAAAATGACATCGACGTCGGAAAGAAAAAGAAGAAAAATAAAAGAAAAGAAGAATAGAATAGAATAGAAAGAAAGAATGAAATGAAATGAAAAAAAGGAGTAGAAAGAACTTTTTACTCCCAAAATCCATTTTTATTCAATCTCTTGCATTGTTATGGTTAATGCTCTTTCATGTTCTCAAATTGTTCCCCTTCATTGTCTCAAATTGTTTCCACACTTTATTCTTGTTTTTCTTCCTTTCTCGAGTTGTTTTCCACCTTTATTTTGTTTTCCTTCTTCATTTCTATTGTTTTTCACCCAACATTCCATCCTTGTAAAGTCCTTTTGATTCAAGCATGCATGTGTATATGAGTAGTGGAGATTTTAGATACTTGACAAGCTTATGGTAGTGATTTTATGATAGGTTGAATTTTGAGTGATTTACCCTTAAACACTTGAGAGAATAGAGCGTATACACTTACCATGTGAGGAGGCTAATTACTTGAATTCATTCTTGTCAAATTAAATTGCCATGATGCTTGAATTTTAGAAATTTAACATTAATTTTCTCTAAGTACTAAATCTTTTCAAATTTAAATTAGCCTTTGATGTCTTTTGGTGTTCTGAATTTGATTTTGCCCAGGACTGCAAAAGGCTAAGTGTGGGGGATTTGATATCCGGCATTTTTATATGCAATTTAGTCCCTATTTTAGTCCTATTTCCATTTTAATATTGCTAACTCTCCAATTATATCATATTTTGGTAATTATTGGGTCTAAAATAATTAAAGAACTAATATGTTTTAATTCCATATTTTTATGAGTTTAATTTATTAGAGATCCATTAATCCTTGTGTCTAATTTACAGATTTATTTATTAGAGAGTAATTTACTGATATGGATGCATTTGATGATGTGGCATTGACTGGAGTTGATTGGGCATTGGCTGAAACGTTGACTGGACCAGTGGTACCCATTCCTCTGCACAAAATAGCAACAACAGAAAGAGCAGCAAAAAAAAGAGCACTGTCCAGTAGAAAGCATGCAGCAGCAGAAACCAGAGAAAGGGACAGCACATAAAGACTTTTCTGAAATGCAAATTCATCTCTCTCTCTCTCTTGGCTGGTTTAAGAACCTTCATAACTCCATTTTTACTTGTTGAAGAGTTTCTTCTTTCACCTTTGCTCTGTATTTTCGTCTTTCTTCTTCCCCCTCCCCTCTTTATGTATTTTGGCCTCCATGGAAGGCTAAAGAGTGTTGTAATTAGTCAGACATGAACTAGAGCTGTGTATCTTGAATATTTGGCTCAATAACAGATAAGTTTTCTGGTTTTAATCCTATTTCATTTATGTTCTACATTAGCTCTGGTTCTTATGTTTATCTCTGTTCTGTTATGACTGAGTTAGGCATAATTTCAGTTTTATGATTCTTATTTGAGGTGTAACCTTGCTTTAATTAATTAGTGGAGTAAGTAGAACGAAATGGCTTGCCTTTGGTGATTATCAAGCATGATTTGGTTAGGCTTAAATGAATTATATTAGGTTGTGATTATGATTATAATATGATTCAGTCTTGGAAAGTCTTCTAGGAATTTTAGTTAGAAACTGAATGGTATGATTAAATCAAAGTAAACCAAGGATGAGATGATCATGGATGCAGACTCTAGGGATTGAATGACTGATTACATGTTTTGTAATTTCGTTTCTGTCATTGTGCTTCTAATCTGTCCTGTGTTTCATATTCTGTTATAGCTTAAGTTGTATGTTTACATTCTGTTTTAGTCCTTAAATCTGCGATCACCCTCCCCCTATGGTAATTAGTAGATAATTAGGGTAGATTAGTGTAAGAACAATTAATTAGGTAATTTAAAAGCAAGGCTCCAAGAGTGAAATGACCTGGGATGACTACTATATTGCAAGTTGCCACAAATTTAATTCTGGGAGACTCAGCGGTTGTAGTGGCTCCAACCAATGCCTCCACCATATCATTATATTCTTGTTAGAATAATTCAAATACAATACAAGTATAAATCCCAGGAAGTTGTTTCAACATATGACAATTTGGCATTCTCAACCGTGGGAGTTTTTTCCTAGAATCATAATCGAACTTTAGTTCATTGTACCGCTTGTCCTCACAATCTTCTCAAAGTGCTTGAAGAATTGTACAAGATCTAAGTCCAGTCTCATCAAAACCTTAAAGTCAGCATTGCAACTCTCACTAAGTTATGTGCTTTGCATTCCAAGGGTGAGAGTTCACCTCATAAAACATGCTGCCTATTTTTGCCTGATACTATAAAGCGATGTTAGCCATTGATTATCTTCAACACTATGGTCTACCAATAATTTAATCCATGCTGCCTCAAACTGCTGTTCGTTCACAGTGTCGTACATTCACTGTGAAAGATAAGTTAAAATATGAGAATCACCCCTATGCAGATGAGCTAAGTGTTTGGTGGCATTTGCATCAAATGCCAAGTGTACAATTCATGCACGGTGTTAGGAATCACCTCACTCAATACCTTCACCATCATCGCATCCTAGTTGGTAAATATTGTAAGGGGATTATTTTGCCAATGAGCCTCTAAAAAAGTTTCAAAAAGCCACTTAAAAGAGTCAGCAATTTTATCATGTAATAAAGTCGCTCTAAATATAATCATTTCTCTATAATGATTAAACCCATAGAACATAGCGAGTGGCCTATTTCCTTTATTAGTGCCAAACATTGTGTCAAGTGACACCACATCTCCAAAAAACCCATAATCAATTAGCATTCTTGGGTCAGCCCTAAAAACATTTGTTATATGTTAATCTAAATCCATTTGATAAGCATGAAAGTATGATAAATTTTTTTAACAATTGCTTTTGAAAATAGCCCAACAATCCAACAACCTCCCCATACGCCATGTTTTGTTGTCTTCTCGACTTTAAATAATTCTTCACTTATGTGTGTGTATCTAAGATTTGACCTTCCTTCCACATGCATACTCATCAAGTCAAAAGAGGCTTTTCATCGGATTCCAGAATCCTCTGCCAATTCAATATCATAGGCTTGCACATCCGAGATTTTCCGTTGAGATCGAAACATATGACTAGTTTCTATAGTATGGAGTTCATGATTGTGTTCCTCTACAAATTCATGAACTTTTTACCATTTCTATATTTCAGTAATAGTGAAACCATGCAACTGGTCCTAGTCTCTTTGCAAGGATTATTAGGGTTTAAAAGTCTTTTGTCTTCCTTTTGAAACCCCTCCTTTGAACAGACAAATTTTCGAGCTATCATGCTTCCATCTTTTTTGCTATTATGAAACCATTCTTTCATGATTCCAAATCCAACTCTTCCAGTATATGCCCTAAAAAATTCTCATGCCTCATCTAAAGTCTCTCCTAACTTTAGGTTTCAATATGGTCTCTGTTGATGTCTTTCAACTACACAATTAAATTGAACTTTAGATTTATTACCCTATTTGAAGGAATAAAAACTGAAAAGATATTGAAAACAACTAAATGTTGGTGTTCTCTAAATTTTATTCTGAACCAAGTGCTTTGCAAAAATTTTAAAATTTTCCTGATATATAAATATGAATTACTTTGTTCATAGAGAATGACTAAACAATATTTGAGTTTTCTTTTGCATATAGAAGAGAAATAAAAAAATGATTTAAATGATATTATATATATATATATATAAAATGTTAATTTCATGTAGAATAAGAAGTTAAATATTTTGAATATATATATATATATATATATATATATATATATATATATATATATATGATCAGAAGGATGGTATGAAATTAAAGGAAGAAATTCTGATAACACTATTAACAATCATTATGATACCAAAAATCGTTGCATTAGTAGTTATCTATTAATACTCAGCAAGTTTATTTGAATTGGCTGGATTATTCTCATTCATCAAATTATCTTACAATCATATAATTCAATCAGTAAATATCATATAATTATCTTATCTCACATGTTTTAATTATTAACACTTCATAAAAAATTGTAAAAGCTTCATTAAAATAAATACAATTCTACAATTACTCAAATTTTCAATAAGCTAGAGTAACTTAAAAATTGCTAAGTAATCGATTCTCAAACTCTTGCAGAGTACACACTCACACTCCCATAGGAATTCAAGATCAATTCTTAAATTCCTGTAGACTTACTGTTTCCTTTAATCTTTTAGATTTTCTTCTATGCAGTCTACAAAAGTTTTTGGCCTAAAGCAATTCTCTACAACTTTTTCCCTCCAATTGAAACATCTTCTCCCCAGGCCAATCAATCTGCACCCTTCAACCAGACAATTTATGACAGTAACACCATTAACACTATTAACATAGAAAACATCAAACAACAATGAGGATAATGGTATAAACATGATGACGGAGCTGTGGGTTATTCTATAACAACAAAGCAAAGTTGTAGGTTAATTAATTTATACAAAAAAAATCACATAACAAAAAAAATCATGACAGAGCAACATAGGATCTTTGCTAAACGACAACACCCATGGACTACGGTTGCTTGGGGATGATGGAACCCATGGACTCTACTACATCGACGTTGTAGGCAATGACCAGGATCTCAACAACTCCAGTCAAGGACGATGAAGGCTTTGCTGAACGACAACACCCATGATGGAGGTATACGCTGATACAGGGCATTCTGATTCAAAAAAAAAATAGAGAAAGAGAACACGTGTCAAAATCTAGACCGTCAGAAATTAGAAAAGGAAAAAGTATATGTCATGTCTCTAATGTTTACACCAAGTTTCATTTATGCCCTTAAATTTTTTTTTTTTGTCAAATATGTCCCACATGTTTCATTTTTTTTCAAATATGCCTTTTTTTAACACTATGAATGACAATAACAGAAAATGTTGACAGAGCAGTCCACATGGTACATATCACTCGCCACATCATCTACCACATGGACTCATACCCAAAAATTTCAAAAATGCCTTATCTCTTTCTCCTCACTCTCACTCTCTCTTCGTCCCCCTTTTTTGCCTTAATCTCTCTTTCTCTCTTCAATCTTTGCATCAATCTCTCTTCAACCTCTATTTTTCTCTCTCTTAATCTCTTTCGTCACCTTCTCTGTTGCTCTCTGTTTCTCTCTCCAAGTGCCCAATTCAAAGCTGATCATTAATTGATACGAAGAAGGAAGGGACAGTGCAAAATGCAAGACTTTAAATTATTTAATTAGGACTAACAAATTATATCATGCGTCTACTATTTCAAAATTGTTACTGTTGTAAAAAATAGAGTATTTCAAAAAGGAATATTTTAAATTGTTGTGAAAATAATTTTGAAAAAATAATTTAATTATTTTCATACTTATCTGAACATGATGAAATTACATCAGTTACATATTGATATGGTTTGTTTCTGGAATCTTTGACTATTTCAAAATAATTATTTTTTTAAATTAATCTATTAATATTAACTGTAACTGACTACACCCTATGATCTTATCATGTTAATTTATAATTATACTCTTAAATTTAATTATCAAAATTAATTTATTTTCATTGTGATATTTATCCTCTATGCCTTTTCTAGGGTTTGAGAGTTAACACTTTTTTCTGAAGACATTTCTGGGATGACACAATTCTCTCTCTTTATCTACTATTCTGTAACCTGAGTTTTATCCCAGAAGGGCCTGTTTTATCCTGGGAGGAAAGCCACAAATCTTTCCTTAAGGACAGTATCAACCAGAGCATGACTCAGGCTAAATTTTACTGACAATTTCCTCAATTTTTCCAACAATCTTATGCAAAGCCAAGCATCTATAGCCATTGCAAAGAATAAACTTTATAATGGGAAAAGTAGACACATCTGTCTGAGACACGATGTGGTAAAGCAATTGCTTAGAGATGGAATAATATCGATCGATTATGTGAGGTCAGAAGTGAATCTAACTGACCCTTTGACTAAACCCTTGGGTAATAAAGTAATTTTTCAGACATCGAGGGAGATGATACTTATGCCAATTTGAAATTAATGGTTATAGTAACCCAACCTTTATGATTAGAGATCCCATGAAGAAGGTTCATATGGTGTTACTGTGAAAGTGCTAGAATGCATTTGATAGGGAGGCTGAGCGATAACTCTTAATGATTTTCATAGCCCTTAAGGGTGGTATACTCATTTCAAATACACTTGATGAAATCACCTATATGAGTGTGGAGTGGGGCCGCTCCTATGAGATTGTGGCAAAATCTCTAGAGCACTCAAGAACACCGGGCATACGCACAGCTTTAAACGCGCACTACGACGTCAACAGTAGAAATTGTGGGGGGGGGTGTGATGTGACTAGTAAGATCTCAACTTACAATTAGAGTTTGTTGGTTCATAGAAGCTATATGTTTCATCAGTAACTCTGTGAGTTATATTTTATCTGTCTAGATTAGGTTCATAGTCTTGGGACACCAAATTAATGCATCTACACCTATAGTATGTAACCCAAATTTTTATTTTAATTTTTTTAAAAATATCTTTTGAAATATGAGGGGGATTATTGTAAAAAAATTGAGTTTAAAGTGTGTATTTCAAAAGAGTATTATCAAATACCACATTGATTAAAATTAAAGGGGGATGAGGCCATATATATGTAAGTGTGATAATGGGCTCATAAGTAGTGGACTTGGTTTTACTTTTCTAAAATAAAATAATTTAATTATTTAAATTATTTTCATGTTTATCTAAACAAGTCAGGATTAGCTATAATTTTTATTTTTACTTGTTAATTCTACTGAATTAATAATTTTATATAATTCTTATTTTTATATGACATTAATCCTGACTGTTACAGAATATGTTAATGTGATTTTAATTAAATTAGTTTTATATAATATCTTTATATAAACTTCTAAAAAGGATATACTCACACAATTTTTGGCATACACATTGGAAAGTCTCCCACTCTCTATTATTCATGACTTTTTCAACATACCCTTTTTTTTCCTCCCACTTTCATGAAGATATCTCCCACTTTCTTCAGTACTATTTCTTCCTCCCCACTTCGTGAATATATTAGCGTGAATATATCCAGGGAGGGTACTATGATTTTGAGAAAGAAAAAAACTGGGTTATTATATTTTTATTTTTCTTCAGCTATTCTGTTACCTGAATATTTTCAGAAAGACCTGTTTTATCTTGGGAGGAAAGTCATGAAATTTTCTTAAAGGACAGTGTCAACTAGAGGACGACTCGCTAAATATTATTGACAATTTCTTCAAAATTTTCAACAATCTTAAGGAAAGATTATGCAATGCAACAAATTTCAATGAAGGACAACCGAGAGAGAGGGATTGAAAGAGAAAAATTAGCGACACAACAAAGCAGCGGAGATAGTCGAGAGTGAAGACTCTACCATTCGCTCAAAGTCCAATCTTTGATTTCTTCAAGTCTATGTTCTTCAACGACACTTAGCCACCATCGCCCACCACCTCGGCCTCATTCCCTTCACAAGCGACTGCGCGGTGTCCATGCGCCTCTCTTGCGATTGCGATGCCTACGATGATAACGACCAGTGCGAGTTTTGCTTGGTCTAGCTCACCGCAAGGCCAACACGCGAAGATAAGAGGAGGCCGAACCATGGAGCATAGAGCAGAGAGCGAAGCAGCGAATCATCAAGGTAGCGTTTCGAGCATAAGAGGGCATCACTGTTTACGATGCTTAGGTAAGGCTATAAAGTGATTCAAAGAGCTAATGGTTTAGTTTCTTCCTTAACTACATTAATATATTCTAAAATTCGTCCAATTAGTTATCTCATTCGTATTGACTTTACTGTGCGTGAATTGAAAGATGCCTTCTCTGCTTGCTTAATTCTCATAAAGTACAAATAAAATCTTTAATGAAATGAGATTGGAGTATTTTAATTTTTTGGAATTGGGTTGAGGTTCTAAATAATCACATAGTGGTTCATGTTTTATTCTAGAAATTGTTTGAAGTTCTAAATAGATATAATTTTGCTTGAGGTTCTAAACAGTCTACTTTAAATTATATCTGGAATCTACTTGATATTTTGAAATATATTTATCTGAGCAGTAGCTTTCAGAATTCATCTGATGTTTTGGGATAATCTAAAACATTGTTTTTTGATGATGAAATATATATATATATATATATATATATATATATATATAAATGTGGTTTTCGGAAATCTGATTAAGCTATGAGATAGGCTTCCTTCCTTTTGGAATTGTGATGAATAGTTGTACATAATGCTTTTATCATTTTATATTTCTACGTGTTGTGAGAATCTGAAGCCATGTTGTTGAAGTTTGGTCCATTTGTCACGTTTTGTCAATCTGAATGTTTATTGTTTAGAGTCATGAATCCTTGGGTGATTGGATTCTCCCTTAATCATTCAGACATGAGAAGATAGACTCTCGCAGTTGAACCCATGTTTTAATGCTTAATTTCTTAAATGACTAAGATCAGTCTTAAATGTTATTTTTTTTTGGGTGAAACGAAAATTAACTTTAGTGGCCAAAGAAGATTATATACTAATTGGTCCAGAGTGTACTAACAAAATGGTTTTATAGTGATGGCCTCAGGCTTATATGCAATTTTTGTTGAATTCTTTAGTCATATATTCTTCTGAAATAGATTAAATTGCAAATGGCATGAAGCTTGTGTATAATTAGATTGAAATGCTGTGAAGCTTAAATACACATTATTGAGGTGATCAATATGTGTGAGGTTTAGAAATCTATGATTTGCAACCTATGTGAAAACTAATTTATGTTTTGGAAAATGCCTATAATATATATATTTGTGAAATTCTTTAGAGAACATATATATAAATAAAAATTGTGAGCCTTGAATAACTTCACATATTTAAGTTGTGATTTTACATATATTTAATATCTTAAAAGGTCTTATAAGAATATTATATTTTAGGTGAAAAGGAAATTGTGAAATTCTTGAAAATGGCATAATAGCCATCAATGTGAGGATATAGAGTTTTATAAATTCAAAATGTTTTCACCTAAATTATTTATAGTGTTATTATTATTGTGAATTACACTTGTCATTTAGGAACCAAAGTTTATTGTGGATATGTGACAAAAAATTTGTAGATGTTGGCATACAAAAAGCTTCGGTCAATTTGTAAGTTGATGATACCATCTAATTGAGATGATGATATGTCATATTTGAAAATTGGAGTAAGATTTTTAAAAATTGGTTTTGTTAACATTTTTATTGTACAAAGAGGTACAACAACGTTGAGTTATTGATCACAATTTGAGATTGATAAGTTCCTAAATGATTTTGTGTAATTATATTCTTAAATAATATTATTATATGGTTGATGAATATATATGTGCATATATATTACGTGTTTGGATACTAACCTATAATAATTTTGAGACTTTATATGAGCTAATTATGTACTAAATTAAAGTACATATAAGTTGTGGTATCTTACTCTTAGAAATTTAAATAAAATTCAAAAAATGAAATTTCTTATAGAAATCTGGCAAAACATCACATGAATTGTGGAAATGTTATATACCTAATTTAAAATATTTAGAAGTGTAGGGCTGTCTTGCTAAGATTATATTGTGTGACTCCATAAAGAAAAAACTTCTAAAACATTGATTGTGTTTATCTTAATGTTGTGTATAAATTCCAGCCTTAATTAGTGACTATTTCTTTTAATGTGGATTGATATATGTATACTAAATTAATAGATGAAAATGTGAGATATATGTCTATATGTATGACATGTTTATTATTTTTATATTAGCATAGATGTTATACATATGACAAATAACTACTTGCATATAATTTTGGTATGAAAGATATGAGTAAAGTAAATGTGATTTTGAGATTAAAATCATAAGAAAAGGCAATAATATTTTGCTGTCACGCGAACATTATGTTCAAAAGCAATTTAAAAAGTTTGATCATTTTGATGAAATCACCTATATGAGTATGGAGTAGGGCCGCTTCTATGAGATCTTGGTGAAATCTTTCGAGCATTCATGAACACCAGACACGTGAACGGCCGAAAATGTGCACAACAATGTTAACAGCAAGAATTGTAAGGGTGCAATGTGATTGGTAAGATCTCTAACTAACAATAAGAATTTGCTGGTTCATAGAAGTTATATGCTTCATCACTAACTCTGTGAATTATATTTTATTTATCTAGATCTGGTTTATAGTTTAAAAGATATTAGACTCGAACCATCTATATCCATATGTGTAACCCAGAACATTGTTTAATTTAAAGGTTGTTGTAAAAAAATAGAGTATTTCAAAAAGGAATATTTTAAATTGTTGTGAAAATAATTTAATTATTTTCATACTTATCTGAACATAATGAGATTATATCAGTTAAATACTGATATGATTTATTTCTAGTATCTTTGACTATTTCAAAATAATTATTTGTTAAAATTAATCTATTAATATTATTTGTAACTGACTACACCCCATGATCTTATCATATTAATTTATAATTATACTCTTAAATTTAATTATCAAAAATAATTTATTTTCATTGTGATATTTATCCTCTATGTCTTTTCTAGAGTTTGAGAGTTAATACTTTTTTCTGAAGACATTTATTGGATTACACAATTATCTCTCTATCTATGCTATTCTGTGACCTGAGTTTTTTCTCAAAAGTGTCTATTTTATCCTTAGAGAAAAGTTACGAATCTTTTCTTAAACATAGTGTCAACCAGAGCATGAGGCTAAATTTTACAGACAATTTCTTCAATTTTTCCAACATATACTATATGCATATGTTATTGTCATTTCTCCATTACTTCTTCCTGGGAAGATCAAAGGTGACTAACAATTTTGCAATACGAGAATATCAGTCAAAAGATATTACCGATCTATTACTCTTCGAAGATTGTGTGCCTATGGCTGGTGTTTTCATATTGGAAATTCGTTTCACAATTCTCTTGAAATTGAAGTCTTGTCCACCTTTTCGGTGAAGGTTTAATAATCTTTGACATGGCAAGCCTAGGAGCTTTGTTTACATGGCCACTTGTAGAGACATTCGATGCACCTTGCATAAAATCTGTTTTTGTCTGATAAACGCTTGCCAAGGATGCATTTCATAAACCCCTTCAAACATGGGCCATTGTGCATATATGAGTATCGGTTGTCACTGTGCTGTGCTGTGCTTCTACTGGTAACATTTGTAGATTGAGGGGTTCTGGAGAATATAAAAAGGTATATGAAGAAGGAATTTACAACTGTGCTGGCTATGGAACTCCTCTTTACAAATCTGCTACCAAATTCGATTCTGGTTGTGGTTGGCCTGCTTTCTCTGAGGGACTTCCTGGTGCAATTTATCGCTCTCTGAGTATTTGTTGCAGATTCTCGCATATTACTTTTTCTCATAACTTGTTCTTTGTTGGAATTCTATTTGTAATCATGGAAATATCAATATTTCGGCCTGACCCAGACGGGAGAAGGACTGAGATAACGTGTGCAGCCTGTGGTGGGCACTTGGAGAGAGAAACAGAGATTGAAGAGAGAAACAGAGAAGGGGACGGAAGAGATTGAAGAGAGATTGACGCAAAGATTAAGGAGAGAAAGAGATCGAAGAGAGAAACAGAGATTGAGGCAAAGAACGTTACGAAGAGAGAGAGAGAGTGAGGAGAGATGAAGAGAGATAGAGAGATAAGAGCATTTTTTAAAGTATGAATTGACATGATAGATGATGTGGCGAGTGATATGTGTCACGTAAACTGTCTTGTCAACGTTTTCTGTTAGTGTTATTAAAAGTGTTAAAAAATGATATTTAAAAAAAAAATATAAGACTTAACTAAAAAAAATAAAATAAAAAATATAAATAAAACTCGATATAAACGTTGAAGACATGACGAATGCTTTTCTTTTAAAAAAAAAAAAGCACCATGTGCATGCGTGGGAGACGATCGAAATACATATATGTGCAACTGTGTATGGAGGTGTTAAAGAAAAAAATTGTAATAACCATATTTGAAGGGTATTTTTGGGAATAGAATATCACGGCGGAGTCGAGCTCAGAATACCACGGGAATAGAACATCATCTTCAGTGTGTGACGTCACCATACTGAGTTCATTGAGAATGGCGTCCAATAATATATACTGGTCAAAGTATTATAGCAATACTCAATAGATACTTAGCCGATGGCTTATCCTTCGGAGTCAAATTTTTTTTTCAAAAAGATGTATACACTTTCTGAGTTTAAAAGGCAAATAATATTTCACCCACTATTTTGGTCTAATATGCTATAAACCACTTTAACTGACCCCACTTAGTGGAATAAGACTTTGTTGTTGTTGTTGTTATATGCTATAAACCACTTTTGTTATGGCCCATGTTCTTACGTAACAACACGTTCGCATTTCAGAGGCAGCCCAAACTCAATCTTGGCCCAAGTATTCTGTCACAGCTTCGCTATTATTATTATTGATTTTTCTTCTATTATTAATGGCAAAAGGAACAATCCTCCTATTTGATTAATCTCTGATCCTCCGCTGTCTAGTGTCTATACCATTCTTGAGCCCAGTCCCAGCCTTCCCTCCCAGCACCTAAAGAACCCGACACAAATCTGTCTGAGCCATGGATCACATCTTGCTTGTAAGACAACCTTCACTTTAAAAACCATCCATCCAAAATGTAATTTCCTATACAATTCTAAACTTCCTTAACATATATTTCAAGAAAAATAGGAAAGAGGAAAACAACAAGTTCAAACAGCTTCAGGAACAACGCGCTGGTACGGAACACGATCATTTGGAACTCGATCCTCAGCTCGTTTGTCCTCAAACCATTTAACAACTCTTCTGCGAGGAAGGTTCGTCACATGCACGATGCTACTGATCATTGCATTCTGCACGGTCATTCAATGCACAGACAGTCACAAATAATATTAAAGTTAATTAACACTGTTTTAAGGAAAAAGTGTAAAATTATTCTATTAAAGTCAAGGCTCATGTTTACCACTGTCATATTATTTAGCAGCACAAAGCCACAACCTGTGGTTATCCTCTGAACAATTTTATCCTTGATCTCTCTATCTTATTCATACAGTAAAAGTATTGAGAACCATTAACCTTCATTTTGTTAATTATAGTTGATATTGGACTTCCAAACCAAAAGTAAGACACGGCTTTTGTGCTGAGAACTTCTATCTTTTTTTAAAATAACTTTTTCTTAAAATGCTGCAAGAAAAAAGCAGTCTAGCATTTGGTCAAATCGTTTCTTTTCTTTTCTTTTTCTAAAAAAAAAACTTGGGTGAAGACATTTGGCCAAATCTTTCAACAAACACTTCCAACAAGTACAACATTAATTAAGCATGCATGTTTTGATGTTTCTGGCAAAAACCATATGATTCAAGAGGGAATTTCTCTTCAAAGACTGGAGTAAATTATCAAGTAAAACGTCAATGGACATTTTAATAGTTAGTTATAGATCCATTCTATCTTGCAACTTGTAATATGGATGCATGCAAAACTTTACTTACAGTGGGTCGCTTTGTTCTCTTATAAACTCTTTCCAGAGTGTCAACGTGTACCCTCTTCAATCTCTTTTGAGCAGACCATCTACGTTGCATTACATGAACAGGTACTTTAGTCTTTGATCTAGGCTCTGTGTGATCCATGCTTATTTCTTCATGAACAGTCTCCCTGGGTTTGGTTTCAGGCTCCACAACTGTTGCTGCGGGCTCATCAGGTAATGAAAGACTCATCATTAAGAGATATGGAGGAGGTTCACGAAGCAACTCAAGAACAACAGCCCTTTCAAGACAAAGCTCAGCAGCAAGACTTTTGATCTGCAGTGCAAAAGGAGATAAATTTTGAGAACAGAGTGCAGAAGGTTAACATTAGGATCTGCCTGTCAATGCTGTCACAAGCGTTACTAATTATGTATGTAAAAGAAAGGCATTCCTTCCTTTTCCTTCTTGTTTCTATGTCATTTGAAACCCAATTACCACCTTCAAATTCACGACCTTGAATAAAATATAAGTTCCAGTTCCAGTATTTGCAAATTAATCAGACATCCTCAGCAATGACTAAACATGAATGACCTCTAATCAGGACACTAGTTCAAGCCAAAAGCTAGAAACCCAACCAGGCCGCTACATCTGTACTTTCATCTACTTAAAAACCATCACTAGTCTTGCTCTTGCCATAGGGAGCTCTTGTTTATAACTTATCATCAAACAGCAGGCTTAAGAGGAAAAAATTAGGTGCATCATAGGGTTTACCAACAATATTGGGGTAAACAGCTTATATAAATGGTTGGCATTTCTTTGGACGGATTTCAATTTGTCAAAGTTCCAAATGAAAACAATGCCAGGCACTTTAAGCTGGGCAGATATCAGAATCATTCAACTATTGGTAGTGCAACAAGACATGAGAATCCCAAAATTCTCGTAGTTATTCAATCAGAATATAAATAATTAGAGGAGCAAATAAAACTGGAGCATACATTAAGACAGGGGACAACTGAGACAACAAACCTTTACCTGACTGTCCCCATGTTTCGAAAAATCACACAATTTATGCTAAAACTCATAGATGAAATGTATAGACACTTACACTTGTTTTGCGACGACCGGCTTTTAGTGCTTTTGCTAATCTCCGTAGCTGCCAATTTCTAAGGTTCACTGACCTTCCATCTCCATCATCATCATCATCACTTTCTTTTTTGTCTTCTTTATTATTGATATTACTATCAGTTTCTGTATCATTGAAGATTGAGCACATTTCTGCATCATTTTCTCCCAGCGCCTCCTCTAACTCACGTTCAAACATGGCTAGGTCTTCCTCAGTTATCTCATCATTGCTATTATCCATGGACATATCATCGTTTTTGAGATCTTCTTCTAGTTGCTTGAAGAGAAGCTCAAAAGCATCCTCCTCCTCATCCCCCACCTTAACATGATTATGAGACAAATTTTGCTGAAAAACAGAAGTAATATATCAGGAATGTAAATGACCTTATCTTATTTGTCCTATTTCTGATGCAACTATCATTGTTAACGATAAATTTAGTTATTCCTTTATGGCGTTGTAGCCTCTTGGATTGTATGCTGTCTATTGTTTTAACTGTAATCGTGTACTATTCTCTTTTATCTTAATATATTTCATCTTCTACCAAAAAAAAAAATTAGTTACATTAAATATTACTAGTGCTCAAAGAAAAACTGAAGTCTAGCATGAAAGAAATATCATAGACCAACCAATATACAGTATTCTCTTGCCATTAACTTGCTTGTAAACGGGTCACTCAATTCGAAGACTAAAATTTAATCAACTAGGTTCATCTATTCAAGCAAGTAGTATTAGCAGCCTGCAGATTTGAAGCTCAAATATTGATAAACTAGAAATTAGAAGCTTAGCAAAGAGAAGGAAAAAAAAAAAAATCTCCTACTTTTTAATTTTTGAACTCGATAGAATTAAAATAAGATAAGGTCAAGGACTGAACGGTATATAAAACTTAAAAACATTATAAGAGGAAAATCTAGAGGGAGCATCTGAACATATAAAATTTCGACCTTTCTTGCATTGTGTGCTTCGGAATTTTGAAAATTGAACAAAATATTTCACGAAGTTATAGTGCAGCAAATGGAAGACTCTTATTGTTATTATTATTACAAACAGTATTATCTCGTTCATCAAGCTAATCAGACAAAGGCACAACAAAATTCAGGAAGTTAATGTTCTCCTTCAAAATGGCAACCAATTTGGTTCAACCAAGCACAGTTGTCTAGTTCGGGAGCTCATAATACTAGAAAACCTTTTGCCTATTCTAGGTTACGAGTTTTCTAGGCAAAACAGAAGTAATTGTTAGCATTCAAACCACCCTGACATTTCCGAGACCACAAATTTAAAAAAAAAATATATATAGATGGCTCACCTTCTTTTTCTTTTTGCGAGATGAAGATGCGGAGGCAATTGCAGAACTGGAATTTCGACCGCGAGAGGATAAGAGGACGGAGAAGGACAGAGGTTTACGCGGCCAAGTTAGACTACCCAAAATGAAACGCTCATTCTGAGCAGATGATAAACATTGAACGGCCATGGATTTTGTGCATAACGAAGGGGAAACCACAAAAGCCATCGTCTCTACGGTTTATCTAACGAGGAAAGCTGCAAATCGTTTTCCAGCTGAGTGCCTGTAACCCTGGAGCCAGCGAAAAAAATAAAAAATGAATAAAGTAAACCAAAGTATCAAATACCACGTTCGTGAGGCGAATACATTATGAACATCAATTATAGAATCGGCTTTAAAGTAATTCATTATATTGGTATTTAGTAAATCCAATATCAATCAATCTTTTTACCGATACTGCACTGACTCGGTATACATTAGTTATGACTAATGTGAAGGAGTTTTGCATACATAGACACGAGTCTCGTGATAAATATATTGTCAGTAACTATTGAAATGAATAAATATTTAGTATTAATTACAACTGTGATTAAATTATGATAAAAATATAAAAGAATGTAAAATTTTATTTTTAGTATCAAATAAATCTAACTTTAATTAATGTTAGTTTTAAATGACTTTAAATATAGTATCATTTATGATTGATGTAAATTTTAATTTCAGTTATATCCGATATTATTATTAAGCATTTATTTTTTATTATTTTACGTTAGTTAGAATTGAGGTTAAACATAATGTCAGTCTCAACTAATATTAAGATTAGATTTTTATATCCCTTTTTATTTATTTTTCATTTTTTTATTATATAATTGTCTAAATTATAATACTAGTGTACACTTAGCAAATTCTCAAGGAATAAATCTCAAACAAATATATAATTGATAATGAAACTATTTTATACAATATCCAATATGAAATGTATATTAAATCTCAACAAGTGCAACATATTGTTTAATAGGTTAATACAAATAAAGTAACCAAAATATAAAATCTAATATTTACTAAGATAGGTTATAACTAACTTTATAAGATATTTTACTTGCTGTGGTGCTTTCTCTACACTTCTCTCATTTGGAGCTTGTAAACATAATAAATTTTAAATTCAATAATAGTTCTAAATAACAAAAATTGTTTAAATTAAAAAGCAAAGCTTGTAATTTACCCTTGAAGAACCTATTACACTACTAGAGAATTGTGGAAGCATTTGAATTCCAAATTATTATGCAAGATATGTAAACATATCATTCAACCAAACTTTTTCACATTCTTGCTGATATATCAAATATGAATATATTAATATATTTATTCATAATTAATTTTATATTTATTTATAATTATTTTCATCTATTTAATTACCTGAACATCTTTTTTATATATTTAGATATGAAATTTAATATATACTTCTCTAAATTAACTTGTCACATCCAAAGATGCTTATTAAAATAAATAATAACCTAGTCAAAATTTAGTAATTGATGATATTATAGACTTGATTTTAGTGTAAATCCTAATTACAACGCAATAACTATTAAATATAGTATTACATTTTATTTTTTCCACCGAATATTTCATGTTTAGGTCATCCATCTCACATTCTGCACGGTCACTTCCTTGAAAAAAGAAAATTTCTACATTTATTGTGTTGACAGATACTTTACATTTTACTCCTCAAAAAAGAAAGACCTGCATTCTTGGCACTCTGATCATAACAATCATCAACCCCTTAAGGTTAAAATGAGAAAGAAAACAGAATGAGAAAGATTTTCTTCCATAATCAAATCGAAATCCCTCCCAATGATTCAGAAGAAAAGCACCCAAAAACGCATGATCCAAATGTGTGTGTCTCTTTGTGTGTGAAAGAGAGAGAGATACGGTACCTATCCAACCATTCCATATTACTGTTTACTATAGTCTCAATTTTCGAGGTGAAGAACATGCGTCTCAAGGATTCATATTCTGATTTTCTTTTGAAATTAGTTTGAGACCTCCAACAAAATAGGCAATCTCATCTTTAACATGTCACATTACAGTTGGATTTGTTAAAGAATGCTTCAATTTTAAATTAACTTCACCGTTCAAAGACTAAATTGGTTATTTCATTTTTGTATCGAACATCTACTACTGTTTACTATAGTGTCTTATTCTTCTCAATATTACCAAGGTCATTTATGCCTCTCAAGATGCCTCAATGATAAAGTATCAACATCCCCAAGTTTCAAGACTTGTGTACTGAGCTAAGTTTGAGATAATAAGGGACATAGTAGACTTTATTCACAAACATGTAACAAAAGCAATAGGATCTAGAATATTGACTGACAAACTTGGTACTCATGCTTGAATTTAAACTCAAGTATTTTTCAGTCAATTCGTGGTTATAGTATCCAAGTTAAAGTAAGCAAGCTTGCAATCGGGAACACTGGTTTTTGATCAAAGAAGTGTCTGCATTCAAAGCCAACTACACAAGAATTCCAATTTTCATACTAAGGGAATAAAGTTCCTCTTCAAGCCGTTTACTAAAACTAGTGAAAATATATCAGAAGTTCAGGTTCGACAGATGTATATACAGTTGGCAAAATCGTCAGATAACTCTGAGAATACCCCAAAATAGAGGAAAAGGAAAAAGCTAAAAAAAGAAATTTGTGTTAGTTTCTTCCTTAGTTATGAAAGCAGTAATCTAATTTTTTTTTATTTCATCCCTTAATTACATAACAAAAATCTAACTACAGAATATAAACTAGCTCGGAGAAAATACAAGAAGATATATGATAAGGAGTTTGATAGCTTCAACCTCTTTTTCTAACTGTTTCATTCTTTTAACACACACACATATATTAAGGCATCTAGATAACATGTTAACATTCTGTCAGTTCAAAATTCTAACAGAAGGGTCCAAGTTTGAGATAACAATTGTGAACTCTTGGAATTCAACCAAGGGATCTAGAAAGGAATTGAGTATACATGCAATATCCTTGAGCACCAGAGAATTTGGTCAATAGCTCAGTGAATTGTGTAACTCCACATTGGAGCACTAATCTCCAATGCCTGCAATACATGTCATTGTAATGAAACTAAAAATTTTGATAACTAAAAAAGAAAACAAGTACAGCTAGCTAGTTCACTCAGAGATCTAGAAAGTTCAAAACAAAAAATTTTGGTTCAACTCCTATGAGCTCAGCTGCAACGTATATTACTAGTTTACACAAGGCATCTAGTAGTTTACACTAGGCATCTAGATATCTTCAGAAATAGAATCCATATAAAACTGTAAATAGATAATAAATGCAATGGGATAGGACAAGAATTCAAACAGCCTACAAAGTTTTATTATATTGAAGTATAAACTTCCATAACTAAACTAAAACAAGCAAGTTCATGAGAATTACTTCATGTAATATTACAAAATAGTAATCCTTAATAAATTGATGATAAAATTACCTAATTGAACTAGTAAATTGGTAATAAAATCATTTGATTAAAATATAAATCGATAATAAAATACACTTTACTTGATGTCAATGAATTTGTTTAAATTTCTAATGAAATGTAGCAGTAGCTTGAGTAACAACCTCTCAGAGCTTTCAATTTTAAAGATGCTAAATTACACTTTATATTACAGTTGGTACCCCTCTTATTTCAAATATTAAACTCAGCTCCCTAAAAGAAACCTCCCATTAAGTTTATTTTATAAAATCAATTAACTTTCCAATGACATTGTAATTTTATCAGTAAAGGTAGTTAAATTAATGTTAAGCTCTCATATGAAATTGTGATTTTATTTTTAATATGGCAATAAAATCTATTAAGAAATTTTATTATGGGAAAAAGCAACTTCAATGACAACAGGGAGTATATAAGTAATTGATACACATGTAGCTGTACTTATCTTCTGATCTTAGCAAGTTCGGTGTACAATCTCATCAAATTGAAACTTCAAAGACATGACTATAATATTAACACTAGAGCAAACTGATATAAAAAAGAGCAAAAATGACTAATATTTCCAATTAAGAAACTTGCTTTCTAGGAAGTCAAGTTCAATGAAAAGCTAACACAGACATGTATTGTATGCCAATGTGAGGTTACATCGTTAACTCACTTTATCCTAATATCTTCATCGTTAAATTTGAAGGGGGGGGGGGGGGGGAAGCAATAGTAAAGCATGCAACCCAAATACTAAAGGCCTTATGAACAATCATGTCCCAGAGCATCCAACTCTTCTGCTTTAAATGCTTTGGATGCAACATCAGTTAAGGCATTCAGCAAAATTAAGCCCCATAAATCCCTTGTAGGTGTCTGAGTCTTTAGGATTGCTGTCTATTTTTTTAAAAGCATATCTTTCCTTTTAGATTTTCAATTATATATTAAAAAAAGTCACTTTAGCTTTGTAAATCTTCATTTAGTCAATGCAAGAACAGAGAAAGAAATAAGCAAGAAAAACAAAAACAATACTTGAAAGCATGTGAAAAAGCTTATTGTTTTCTTACAGTGCCATTATCTTCTATATCAATAGCCTTTATTCCAGATTCCTCAATGATGCTCTTTACTTTTTTCCCAGCGGTACCAATTATAATACACTTAACACAAATTTAAAAATTTTCACATTTATTGTGCTTAAAAATCTTATATGTAAGTTTCAAACTGCTTGAGAAATTGAAATTTTCACATACCAAACATCATCTTGCAGTTTATCACTCAAATAAAAATATTCTCACGTACAGATTTCAGCTTCACTTATATCACATTCCAGTCTCATCTAGTTCTACCAATAATTTCAAACTCAATCTTTAGTAACTGAATGACTAACTTCAGCTTCACTTATATCACATTCCATTAATGATTGTAATACCCTCAGTGTTACACTATAGTTAAAAGTATGTAATTTTGAGAGGGTGAAATTTTTTTGCAAATTAAAGAGTTCATAATAAAGAAACGAAGGGTCCTGAGGTTTAATGAGGGCTAAGATATGTTTTAGACCAAGTTAGAATTATACTAGAAAGGAAAACATCAATCGTGAGTATAGGAAGAAATGCTTTAGGATTAAAGTGAAGGAAAGAAACTATGGCATATTCTTCAAAAAGAACTGAATAGAAACTCATGAGGAAGAATGAATCTTATGAGGATAAATATTGAGCTTGATGCCTTAAAAATGCTAGGCTTAAAGCTAGAGTGGACTTTTTTTAGTCACTGGGAGGGACTAAAGTGATCAAGTATGGGATTATTTGTTTTAAGTGGAAATGGAATATGATGATGTGTATTTTTATGGAGTATAGTTAGGTGCCTCAATTATGATCAGGCTTCACTAAATGCCCTACAATTCTTAATCAAACTTTGATTTAGTAGAAGGACCAAAATGAAAGGAAAAAGGGTGGACCACACACTACACTCATAATACCCATCATCCTCTTTTTCTCATCGTTTTCTACATACTCTAGTGGCTCTTTCCTCTGTTTGATGCCCAACCCTATTCTTCTACTTCATCTACGGCAAGCTGAGGGAAGAAGAAGATCATGGAATCTAAGAAGGAAGAGTGGTGAGTAAGTCTTCTTCTTTCCCTTCTTCTTCTCCTTTTTCTCCCTTTCCTACAAGAA
Organism: Biancaea sappan; assembly: GCA_037074585.1. Classification (NCBI taxonomy): domain Eukaryota; kingdom Viridiplantae; phylum Streptophyta; class Magnoliopsida; order Fabales; family Fabaceae; genus Biancaea; species Biancaea sappan. Next base: position 40,463,252 of record CM073494.1, on the reverse strand, counting down.
TGAAACCTTAGGGTAGCTTTTGGAAGAAAATTTAAGTATAATGTTTCCACAGATAAATTGATGAGGGATTGTTATTCTAAAGCATTGATAGATGAAAACTATAGTTAAATATAGTTGAATCATTGGGAGAAACTTGAGTCGTTGGAAGAATGGAAATTGGGAAGAAATTCTTGAAATCTCTCCCTTTTTTTTTGTTTCTTGAAGTTATGAGTTTTTAGTTGATTAAAATATTCTTTGATCACCCAATATCACCCAAGATGGGTCGGTGAGATGATGGAGCTAGGCCAAGGTTGGAGTCAATTTTTGGACTCCAACCATGGTTGTGCCTTGGTGCCTAGGCACCACGATTTGGGTAACCAAGGCTGAGAAACAGGAGGTTGGTGCCCTAGGTGTTAGCTTGGGCATCCAAGTGCTACCACATATGCATACCTCTATAGTTATGAAATTTGACCCCTTTCTCATGTGGTCTTAGACCCTAGGGGCTGGATGAGTTATGACAGCTTCTCGGGACATTTTGGAGCTCGCAAATCCATCTTTAAAGAAGAGGAATTGGTAGGAAAGTTCAAACAAAGGTGAAGGAATTATTATCCTATCTTGGTGGCTTCTTACATGTGTGTGTATATATATATATAAAGGCATGTATGTGAAGTTCTCATAATTAAATTAGGACATTATGAGATTATATGTAATGATGTGATATTGGAAATTATAACTTCTTTGCATAAGGCAAAATTAAAAGTAACCAAATGGGATGGATACACACAGTAAGAAAAGTGTAAAACAAATATAAATTTGATGTTGAGTTGTTATGAATGTAATTAGTGCTATGACAAGCTGTATGCTTAGTTATAGGCTCATATGTAGGAAAATTGTAAATGTTTATACGAAAATGAATATGTAAGGTTGCGAGTTAGGGGTTTAGGCCTTCCTAATGTACGTGGAATCATCATGAGTCATCTAGTAATCCTTATGCATATGTACAATAATAAAATAAAAGGGTAAAAGTTAATATTCACATGAACAAAGTTATGATTGCTTGTGAATGTGATTATTTGGTATTGAGTCGTAGTGGTGCACCTCCATTATGTGTGATTGCATGAAAATCCATAAGGCTTGGTGGCCTATGGTCCATGAAGCCTATGGGGATTGGAGGAACAAGGTTCCTACCCATGAGGCCTGGTGGCACATGGTCCATGAGGCCTATGGACTTCGTTGGCATGTATGAGTGCTAGCTTTGTGATGAGTATAAGGATAATGTTGAATATATGTAGGTTATGCCATTGTTAGTGAAAGGGCTTGGTGGGTTAAGTTTCCCTAGTAACTCGATGTTTCTCGAGTAGGCTTGGTAGGTTACTAAAGCCATTTATGGCGATGGCCCATAACAACCCAATCAACTAAGCATGTTTGAAAAAAAGTATGATATGTTTATGGGTATGAACCTTATGATTATAAATTGCTAGATAAACTCTTGTTTATGATGACAAGATATGGAGGGGTGTTAATATCTAGTTGATTACATATAATACTATGTTCAAGGCATAGTCTCTTAGCTTCTCTGCATATAAGGATCAACAAACATAATTGAAATTGCATGAATGGATGAGCATTGAGTTGTATTGATTATTATTGTAATATATCTCAAGTAGCCACATGCTTGAAAAAGTGTATACATTCAGAGGAACTTTAGATGTTGTGTCCACATTTGTATCCTTACATTATCTGTCTTTAATTTTTCCTATTGCACATGATTACATGTCAATACGGGATTTGGCCTTTGGGCCAAGCTCGGCCTGCCCTTACCTGTATTTGGGTAGGCCTGGACCTCCAAAAGTGAGCTTGTTTAAAAACGGGCCAAAAGGGCTGCCTGTAGGCTTGTTCGCTTTTTTTTTTTAATAACTTTTTTCCCCTTCAAACTTCAAAGCAATCATAAATCACCCAATCAACCCCTGCTCTAAGTCTTGAAGAGGAACATCTTCAGCCAACACCAACAGCCATAACCAAAAAATCAGTGAATCATCCAATCTGGCAATCCATGTCCCTCTCCAAGCAAGATTTCTAAACCATCATCGACTAGCCCTACTTCGACAACATAGACCATGACCCCTCCTATTTCAGCTCTGCCATCCCCCTAAAAAAGGTCCCTAATGATGATGTCTTTGTCGTCTTTCACGCCAATGATGCTAACCGCTTTCACTGCCTCCTCGAGTCTGGAGTCAACATCAATACACGGGGACCAATGGGATTAAGTGGCTTTGTAGTTTGTACTATGCTTGCCTCTCCAGTCACCTTAACTCCTTGAGCAATCGTGCGGCGTCTTCCCCTCCTCTGACTTCTCATTTTCATTTCCCTTCTCCTCCTTTTCTTTGACGTCTTCCCCTCCTCCCCTTATCCTCCGACTTCTCATCCTCTCCTCCGGCTCTTCGGTTCTCGTCTCTCTTCATCATCATCCTTCCAGGATCTTCCTTTAAAAGTTAAGATAGAAAGGTATATCTATAACTTTTCTTTACAATACATTAGTTAGTTTTTAAAATAAAATCATGGCTTGTAAGCCCGCGGGCTAGGGACATATAGGCTTGGACTTAGAAATCCTGGCTCATTTGAAAACGGGTCGGCCCATGCCCAACCCATTTTCAGCCAGTCGGCCTGGATTGACAGTGCTATATGTAAGTGCTATAGTAGGACTACTTTCAGTGAGTCAAGTGGTTGGACTTATCCCCTCACAGTTTTAGCTATAGAAGACATCATAACTGGACGATGCTCATGTCAAGTACACCTCTCCATCGATCGGGGTAAGGTAAAATTATTTTAGAAGTCATGTCAAGCTAGGTATTCTAGTTAAGCTTTGTAATTGGGTAGGCCATCCTACGATATGTACTCATGTAAAAGATAGTGGGAACTTGCACAAAGATTATGAATTTTAATTGTGATTATGTTGAGATGAGTGTAAAGATGTTATTTATTTAAATGCTACGAATGCTAGTTTATGAAAGGAAAAAAGTAGTTTAACTGATTTTAATAGTAATTCAATTTGCTTTTAATCTAAAGATGGTTAAGTAATGGTAGGGTGAATGAAAAGAGTAAGGGTTCTAAGTAAAAGTCAGGCTTGCAGCGGTGCAGGTTGGGCACCATCTGTATCAATCACGTGCCTGGATCTAGGGTGTGACACAAACTAAGTATAAATATCATCGACAAGCCACCTAAGGGGAGAAACATAATGGCCCATTCCGGCCTTTCTTCCTTGGGCCCCACTTTACCGTGATGTCACTCCTGGGGAGGATTATGTAGCTTACTTGGGCTTCCTTAACTCAGGCATGGCATTACCATCCTACTCATAAGTCTAACCAATCATACAATCCCATTTATTTCCTTATTTCTAACTAGATCCTTATTGTGATTTTACACATGCATACAATTTTAGCCCATATCACATTATTTTACACAACCATAAATCACTACAAGATTTAGTTCTCAATCAATGATGAGCATACAATTGCAAAGGTATTAATATGAATCATCCACATGCAATCTCTGCAAGATCAATCCATATACATTTAGTGTTCCATACCAAATATATCGTAAACATATTCATTCATCACATTTTTTCTTTAATTTATTGCATCTCTAGGAAACAAAGTCCTAAGAAATAAATCAAACAAAGCAAGGCTAGATCCCTCACTTGGAATTAGAGCACTTCCAGTGGGTAAAATTTTGTTTGTTTGTTTATTTTATTTTGTATGCTTATGAGTTATACGTTATCTTGTTTGTGGCTATGAAAGATTAAACTTATATGATGCACATTTATTTCTCTATGAATTGTGTGGCATGTTGATGCTTCACTTAAGAAATGATCTGGACTAAAATATTAAGGTATGGATTATTGGGATGCTAGGTCAGGGACACCTTGTTTGGTGATGTATGATGTGGGGCATATGTGTCATTAGGAGTAGGAAATAAATAAAAGGGAATTTGGTAGTCAAATTAAATAAGAAATGAAGGTGAATAAAATTATGAGGGATGCATAATTAATAAATAAAGAAATGATTATGACAAGCCAAAAAAAATATATTGAAATAAAATAAAATAAAGGTGGCGTAGAAGGGGTAGGATAATGAAATAGGAAAGAAATAATAAAAAAATTAATATGTAGAATTTAAAAAAAACATAATGAAATAGGAAAGGAATAATCAAAGAATTAATAGGTAGAATAAGAAAAAAGGAAGGTTAATGAAATAGGAAAGTTTTAGTGTAAGCATTAGGAAAGAAATAATACAAGAATCAATATGGTAAGAATTGGAAAGAAAAAATAATAATAAGGTAACAATTTAGAAGAGGAAGGAGTGAACCCTAATCAATGGGACAAATTGAAATATAACAAAAAGGAAAATAAAGGAAACAAAATTTATGGAAAGTCCCATGGTTAAAAAAATTGGACTAGAACGGTTGGTTTGATTGGTCCAAGGTCCGGTCTGGTCTGGTCATTGGACTGATAGGGAAAAAAATTGGTTAAACCGATTCCATTTTCTTATCCACTGTCACTGACGCCAGAGCATTGAAGAAGAAGAAGAAGATATCTAAATCACCGTCACCGTGAAATCTACATTGTGTGGGCCATCGTCAACTGGATCTGCTACATTGCCGAAGATATCTAAATCGTCGTCACTGTGAAATCTACATTGTGTGGGCCATCATCAACTGGATCTGCTACATTACTGTCCCCTCCAACGAGGTCACCGGAGCCCTGGGCCATACCATTTTTTCTATCGAGTGGTGAACCATTAGAAAGAAGAAAAAGTTCTACAAAGACTTCGAGCAATTGAGCACAGAGATTTGAGCGACTAAGCACACAACCTTGAAAGTTGAAAGGACGCAATGCAAATTTGCATTGGAAAGAAAAGAGAGAGATTGTAATTGTATTAATTAAAAGTACTACCAGTCTACAAGACTACATGGGGAAGTAGGAAGGTTGAAAAACTTTTTTAATATTTACAATATGTATAAAAAATTGATATTTTTATATTAAAAGAATTATTGTTTTAATTTTTAATATAATATAAAAATATATATAATAGCATTTTTTTTAAAAAAAGAAGAGTAATTTTTATTTATTAATATAAAATTATATATATATATATATAATTATTACCGGTTCAATCATAGTTGGACCAATGAACCTTGAACCGGTGCCTTTATCAGTTTAACGATCAGTCCGATTTTTAAAACATTGAAAAGTCCTAACACAACCTTAAACTAAATCCAAATAAAACCATTAAAATATTCTTCCTAGCCAAAAGTTTCCATACAACCACCATACTCTTGAAGCCTTAAGCATTACCCTCTTGACCTCTTCCACCTTGAAACCTTAGCAAACACACAAACCCTAGATACACCAAGTACCCTAGGTGTCTCCTCACTCTCTCAAAACACAAAGGCCACTTAGATGTTACACACACACACACTTTGTAATCATCTCTTCAAGGAAAATTTAGCTACACATATATGGCATCCAAGAGCTCTAAACAACACCCTTCACCCATCCTTTTACACTATCTAGCCTTACCTACCTCCCTACGTAAGCCTTGAGAAAACAAGACTCCAGGAACAACATAAACAAAAGAAAGAACTAAAAAGTCCAATTTTTCGGACTCTGTTTTTCACATAAATTAAATTGCTCATAACTCCCTCATCCTAACTCTATTTTTAACGAATTAGATATTACTAGAAAGCGCTTTATGTCTACTATTCAAAGAAATAAAATTCATTTAAACATTCCTTATCATTTTGCAGTTATGAACAAAAAAGTGACAATAGGTTGTGTGTAGTAACATGCAATTTTCTGGTTTTGTAGTTTTGACCTTTCCTTACAATATTTTGTATTGTAGTTGTGAATTGGCTATTTTACACCCCATACCTCTCTGAATAATGCTTGGGACATGATAGAAAGGTTAATGTTGGAATCCAAGTGTGTGGAAGACCCCTCTTTAACTTAGTTCTAGAATTAAACATTATGTCGAATGACATAGGACAATCTCTCAAAATCGGTGAAATATTATGATAGGTTATAGAGACCGTGAAACATAAATAAGACTAGTATATGATATTGCAATTTTAAACTAGGGAAAATTGTCATAATACACAATGTGGTAAGAAAATGCATAATCAAATGACAATTCAGTAAGGTTGGCACAATTTAATTTTCAACACTACATGGTAAGAATTCAAGATTAACTATCAAGGCTTCCATAATGTATGAAATAATGGGAATCAATTTAATTTAGAGGAATTTAGAAATCATGGCTTGCATTTGAGTATCATCTTGTGAAATCAAAATTTACTAATACTTTATGATTATTTTTATTTGAATTTTTTTGGATGGTATGTACATGTTTGGTTGGTACTAGTGGTACCCCCTTCATGGCGAGGTCAAGGTAGGGACCCAGGTTGAGCGGAAACTCCAATTGAGAGCCTTGACAGCAAATGGTAAGTGACTCTTAGGGCGAGATCAAGGTAAGGACACAGTTTGAGTAGAGACTCCCATTGGGTGCCTTGATTCGATGGGATGTTCGCATGTCATGGTAAGGTTGGGACCTAAGTTGAGTGGAGACTCCCATTGGACGCCTTGCTTTTAGCGTGTATCATTAGTTGTTTGCTATATATTGTTGCATATCTGGTATGTATTCTAACTCACTAGTTTTGGTTTGAGATTGTGACCAAATGTTTATATTTATGATGTCTGATTTATTTGAGTTTGGTTATGGTGGACCCATACCGCTCATTGAGTTTTATAATTCACACTCATTGTTACATTCTTTTTAGATCTAGTTACTATCGAGAAAACCCAACTTAAGGAGTAACGAGGTTGTGGAGGACCTTCCCATTGCCGGATGGGTTCGGTTATCCAGTTTATTTGGAGTCTTAGGATGCTTTGTAGTCACTTAGGACACGAGGAAGGATCTTGGGGAGGTTGATATTTAATTTCGCTTATTTTCAGACATTTATTATGAGTAATGTTAATTGGACCTGAATCATGATGTCTTTGATGCACATCAATGTATGAATTTAAATATGGCTTAGTAAAGTAATTATGAACCTATTAAACACGAAACTTAGTCATAATTCAAGATGAAGTTCCTAGTAAAGGAGCATATAATGTATGTGTGTGCTATGGAACAATTGAATGTGCATGATTTGTATGTAAAGCATGGAGACCAAGTATGAGTCCCCTATTGTAATACCTGCAATTTTATTTTATTTTATTTTATTGAAAGGTTCAATTGATATAGATGAAGTTCCTAGTAAAGGAGCGTATAATGTATGTGTGTGCTATGGAACAATTGAATGTGCATGATTTGTATGTAAAGCATGGAGACCAAGTACGAGTCCCCTATTGTAATACCTGTAATTTTATTTTATTTTTATTTTATTGAAAGGTTCAATTGATATAGATGAATACGATCTTGGTGGATGAATTTTTTTTAATGGTTCATGGTATGGTGCCATAATGGATTTGTGTGTTTGTGTTTAAACCTTATGCATATAGGAGTTGTGATGTTTTAAACATTGGAAAATAATCCATAGGATATGTGTGATGAGTTAGAGAAGTTTGATTTTTGTTGAGGAATCAAAGGGAGGGACCTATGTGAAAGAATCTAAAGTTTTAGGGCAAAGTTGGAATTTTTTTTCAAAATGTGATGTTGGGTGAGTGATTTGGGTGTTGGGAGTGATAATTGCTAGTTTGGGGAGTAATTGGGAAGGAGAATGATTTAATTGGTATTGGAAGGGAAAATACCTAAAATCTTACTTAAACTCACACTCAATATTTGAGAAAGGAATAAAGGAGGGGCCAAAATGAAATCTTTGAAAATTTACTCTACCCACACTTAAGCAAATTTGAACCCTCACCCCTATTCTCTCATCTCCCATGACATCTTTCTGTCTTCTGTCTTCTCCTTTTTCCATTGTGCCATAGAGCTCCAAACACCAAATCCTTCTAAATCTTGGCTTTCTCTCTGGTGAGTTGTGATTTTTCGATCGTTGGTGGACCACCATCACTATGGAAAGCATCAAATCTAAGTAAGCACCACAATTTCAAAAATCCCCTCTCATTTTCGGATCTTAGAACCCTAGGTGCTAAAAATTGGGTTTTAGAGATATTTAAGTATGATCTTGGAGTATTTTTGAAAGAATATGGTTTATCAACCTTCCTTCTCTCAAACCCTAGTTGTTTTCGGCTAATCAAATGGGTGGAAAATTTGAGGTTCATGATAGGTTTGGTAGCTATGACAGAAAAATTGGAAATGGAAAGAGTTTTGGGGAAACTTTGGTTGATTCTTGAAATTTGTTGTAAAAAAAAGTTGATAAATGTGATTTTATGGATTGAATACTCATTGGGTGGCCAAATCATTGTAGAAATATTTGATTTTGGTTTTGGGGTGAAGAAGGAAGGTTAGAGGCCGAGGAAGACCTAAAAATAGCAAAAACAGGGGTATGGTTCTACGATCCGCTGCTATAGCTGTGGGAGGCAGAACCTTTGCTGCTTTCTAACTTGATTTTCAAACTATCATAACTTTCTCATCTAAACTTCGTTTTAAGTAAATTTTATATCGTTGGAAAGGTTTTTGAGTCTAGTTTTAATGAAACAAGATTCAATTGAAAATTGCTTATTGTTTGGGCATTATAACCAAAATAGTGACCAAAGCTCAGAGTTAGTTCCAAGTATTTTCATCCCTTTTATCCTTGATGTCTTTTTGGCATGGTTTTCTCATAGGAATGGATTCTTTAATGCATCTTCCACACATTTTGGGATGGAATGGATAGCTTGGACTTAAGGTGAGGGATTTCTCTACCTTCATCCTTTGTTCTTTCTTTCAAAGGATGTAATTTTGTACTTGTAATGATATGTATGAACTTAATTGCTATGGCAAATGTAAATGTGTGTGTACACATATGAAATACCTCATGCATGAGATTTTTTTTATAAATTAATTACCATGGGTATATGTATACATGTGTGGACATATGTGGAACATCTCATGCATGAGATAGGTTGGATAAGTCCAAATTTTAATTGTGGAATTGGAGTCAGAATTGAAGGGTTATATATCAAGGGAATTTGGAGAAATTGGCTATAATGAGTAATAATATTTCTTTCCCACTTGGTCATATGTTGATTTTCCACTTTAATTCTCATTGAAAGAATGTCGAATTGTGATAAACTATTGGTATAACTAGGAGATGGAAATAGTGGTCATGAGATGGAATAACATTAGTACTGAATTAATGTAATTATATCATGGTTTATGTGGTAATTCTTATTCTTTGGATTGTGATTATGATGTTTGTAGAGTTAGTGTGACTTTATTCTTGTATGCTTAATGTATGGTTTTATGAAATTAATTATATTGTCCTAGAATAGGAGACATGAAATTATTTATATTGTCTTGAAACGGTGGACATAATATTATTTATATTGTCCTAGAACAGTAGACATGAAATTATTTATATTGTCTTGGAATGGTGGACATAATATTATTTATGTTGTCCTAGAATGGTGGACATGAAATTATTTATATTATCTTAGAGCAGTGGACATGAAATTATTTATATTGTCCTAGAACGGTGGACATAACATTTCATAAAACGCATTGATACTAAAGATGTGGGAAATATGTGGAATATTATATCCATATGGGCAAGTGGTTGGATGGTACCACTTGACTCCTTTTTGGGAATTCTTGTAAATGTTTATATTATGTGGCTGAATGTATGTGTTGGATTACTGGTGACAATTGATGAACTAGTGCTATATGTTTTCTTGGATAGACTAGCTGGGTGATTCTTTTACTATTTTTTGAAATTGTGAATAATATTGGGTTGATTTCTCCCTTTTGGGAGGTATGTATTAAGTATTTTCCCTGTGATGTGTAATGTGAGCGCTTGTGTGGCAACTAATTACTTAGTTTGTGAAATTATGGACTTCTGTTATAATTTATGCTTGTTCTTGTCTATGGTGATTCAGGTAAGTTTGGTGAATTTCTAGTTTGGTCAGAAAGTGTTGGCTATATTGAGCATAGGTTATGTGGACCAAGTGTATGGCATTGATTGGTGGCAATGGGTGGAGTCCTCCAATGATTCCACCTCAGTGCTGTGTACCCAGTTGGTTATTCCTTTCAGTGAATTATTTCCTTCACTGAGTTTTAGACTCACTCTTTCCTTTTGTACCCCTTGCAGTTCTTCAACTAGTTGGTAAGTCTCCATATGAGGAATAGCGAAGTCTCTGGGTCCTCATCCCTTTGATTTGGGATATTGGTTTCATCATAACTAATTTGGTGGGATGAGTCACTCTATAGTAAATAGGACACTTAAGGATCTTATATTGGTTTTGTAATGGATTGGAACATGATGTATATGTTTTGACTATAATTACTCTTTAATTATTCCTTAGAACTGATGCTATTGCTGTGGTAAAAATATCTCTAGATCATTATGGTTATCTAAGTAAATCATTACTTATATTGGAAATGGAACCTTTGAGCACTATATGAATGTGTTTTGATTTTGTATCTTTAAGCTTATGGTGGTGGATGAAGTCCACCTTCTTGCCAGTCATGTTCCCAATTTGGGGCATGACACCTACATTCTGGATGTATGTGTATGTATGAATTCACATGGTGATATTAGCATCTAGGCTAGTTGTATAATTATTTCATAAATGTATATAAAAATCTATGATGAATTAAATTAAAACTAAAGGGTAGTACATAAAGGGTAAGGTTTACAGTGATGGGGTTAGTCTTCACAGTGCCAGTCACAGGCCCGGGTAGTGGATCGTGACATATATGTTTCCTTGTCAAAGCCTCAAACCATCACAAGACCTACAAGACATCATAACATCATTTCAGCTCATAATTTGAAGGAAATCAAGGCTACTTTGGCTGTGGGCGCCCCAACTTCCCAAGCTTTCCCTAAAGCTTCAAGCTTAGGTGCTAGCCCTTTTTCTCATGCTAAGCTTTTGTTATGGTGGCACCCTCAGCACCTACCATTGCACACTTATGAAACACCCTTAGTTTTGGCCCAAATCCACACAAATCTCAACCATTTCTCTTGATTTCTTGTATTTTCATTATACATATTTACGGGACATTTTGGCACCAAAGTCTCAAGTTATTACCAAAGATTCAAGTTTAAGTCATCCAATTTCCACAATAAACCCTAAATTTTTCTTCCCATGCTTCCATATACTTTGATCCCATTCCATTCATGTTATTCCATCAAATCTTGGTTCTATTTTCATTACCAAACATCCAAAATGGTTTTAAAAGACTAGCTAAGCTCAAAAACTTACTAACAAGCTCACTTTCACCCCAAATCCTCAAAAATTGGAAAATAACTTAGAAAATAGGGAAGTGAGAAGTCTGGTTGATCGCCAGAGACCCACGTCAGAGATTGGTTATTGAAAGCCTTAGCAGTGAGCTTGGGTGAAAAGATTGAAAGATGATGGAGACAAGAGAAAGTTAGAGCCTTGGGAAGGAGAGGTAGCGTAAAAGAGAAAAAAGTGTTGAATGAGGGTGTATATGTAGGCCTTGGTATATATATATATATATATATATATATATATATCCTTAAGGAGAAATTACTATTTTGCCCTCAGGTCAACCTTGGTCAACTTTAGCAGTGGCACGCTTGTAATTTTTCCAAAATCGAGTATTTCCATTCTCACTAAGCACCACACCCATCCCATCACTAACTTTCCAACTTATAAAAAGCCAATTCATTTTCCTTTTATTTCAACCAAGTCCCTTTATAGGCTTAGGATTCAACTGACTCCCTCTTTCTCCTTGCCACATGTGTAATCCCTAACCTTTGGCCACCCATCGTTTTACGTACAATGCAACACTCTGACCTTGCATTTCCTTTCTGATAAAGTAAAAAAATTTCCCTTTAAACATCCAACCAAAAAATTCTAATAAATTAATACCTGAAAACTATGGGTGTTACACTAATAATTCTCCCACTTGTACTACATATGATTTCAAAAATTGTATATGTGCATATTATATATATTAAACCTTATTGTTCACAACCAGGTATCTAATCATATATATTCATAGTAATCTAGTCCATTAACCATATCAGTATATAATCAAATAGGATTTTGTAACCAGTTAATTTGAGACTAAACCAGTTGTGATCACAATACTGATATAGTCAGTGTCATAGATCTAGTTTAGATGTGTCACATGAAAATTACATGCAAATAATCTTTATTCATGCCTATTTCAAACTAGTTCCTTCTTTATGACTAAACAATTAACACTTTCTCAACTTTATGCTAAACCATTTGTTCAAATCACCAAAGAAAATAATCACTTCATTTTAGAGTACACAGCACAGACACCCAAATATATATATATATATATATATATATATATGTATGTATATACGTGTGTGTGTGTGTGTGTATCAAAATGTCAATAATATGGATATCTAAAAAAAAATTTGCAAGACACATAAAACTGTACAATTGACTCAATCATCTAAAGATTTTAGTACACCAATATTAGCCAGATGCTCATGAAAGACTCTGGGTGGTAAGACTTTAGTCAACAGATCCGTAATTATAGCGTTAGTGATAACATGGTCTACAAATACAATGACACTTTGAACCTTTTTTTTCATAACCAGAAACTTAATTTCTATATGTTTAGACTTAGATGAACTCTAGTTGTTCTTACATATAGCTCAATAGCTCTACTATTACAAAACATCCTCAAAGGTCTCTCAATGCCATCATGCCCCTATTTTCGGAAACGTGATCGGCATAAATAGTGCACCTCACTATACTGCCGCAAGCATAAGTTAAACCTTCATTCCCATCACATTCATTTCACATGTTTATTAGTCAATACATATGTGGGTAAGATTAAGTTAGTTTCATGACAAGGGATGAGTAAATAAAAATATTTTCTCCTCAAGAAATTGTGCATATGTGTATATATATATATTACATCATCAAAGTCATATACAATGAGTTCATGATTGTCATCCATTTCCAACAAGCACTCCTAAGTGCTAGGTAATCACTTTTAGTATCAGATGTACAAACTCAGTTATTAATCCAAAGAGGTGTTCTTCATTATCTATATTCATATTCATAAACTCAAGATTAGATCATTGTAATACCTGCCACTTTCGGGATCATATGATTGACGGTATTACGGCTTTTATAATAAAAATTTTCATTATTTTACTTATGCAAAAATGTGTTTAAGGGTTGTTTTATAAATCATTTTGCAAGAACGTAGACTTGTATGGGAGCCGCAGGTTTTGGTTACACGATACGATATGCTTTATTTCATTCTTTCATCCTTTTATGTGCCAATAGTGTTTGCTTTGATTATGGTAGTGATGCTGGTATTTGTATTCGTGCATTATTTTATTGCACAGTCACCTGCTCACTGAGTTTTGATAAACTCACACTCTCTATTATTATCTTTTTTAGATATAGCAACTGAGGAGGTTGGGAAATCACTGGAGATTAGCGACTTATAGAGATTTACTCCATTTTTGTTGGAGGGTTCGTAGAACCAATTTTTGGGCTATATGCCTAGTAGAATGCTCTGTAATCCCATAGGCCACCTAGGTCCTGTTGTGCAGTAGTGGTTTAATGATTTGGTTGCAATTTACTTTGCATTTTGATTGTATATATATTTTTCAATGTTAAGGGAAATAAGAGATAGTATTTAGTAAATTTATGCTTTCTTAGTTGTGGATAGTAGGGTTTTCCAAGAATGTAAAGGTTACAACTGAGGTATCCCTAGGTTTTGTATGTTAAGTCACGTGCCCAATTTTTAAGGCATTATAAAATGGTATCAGATGGAAAGTTTGTGTTTAGGTCTCATATAGATTACAAAGCTTGGTGATCTTTATAGGCCCCTTCCCACTACTGTGAACTGCGCAGCATGACCAAGGGTTTAGGTTCCATAAAGGGCATTATAGGATATTGAGTTTCTATTTTATGACTTACTCCTCAGTGGAGTGAGGTAGAAATAATTTTGTTAACATGAGAAGTATTTGTTCTTATATAGGTTATTGAATCCAAATAGAGGAGAAATCCTCAGAGCACAGAGAGCTCACAAGCTCAGCTCAGATGTAGCTTTGCTACACTACCATTTAAGTGGTTGTAAATCGTTAGATAAGGATGTGGATGTATGGGTGGAACTATATTATGGAAAAGTAAATTTTTCCATGAGAAATGTAATTATCTATGTGGTATGGTCTGTAATAGATCATTTTAGATTTAGTATGTTGTGATATTCAAATTTAAGTGTCTGATGGAATATATGTACATGTGTATTTATATAAGTATCTATATTGTTAATTGATAATGTGTAGACTTTGTGAAAAAGTGATCGAACCAGAGACTAGGTTATGTGGTATTCAGGAATGTGGTTGTATATGTGTGGAGAATCGAGTGATAAGACTTGTCTTGTTAATGCATGGTGGTTTTATGAATATATTTATATATTTTCAAGTTAGAGAAAACTTACTAGGGTTTCTCATGGTGGATGCTTGTGTATATATTTTGCACAAATTTTCATTAAAATCTTTTAATGAATGGTGAAAACGGGATTGTTAGGGAAGGTTTAGAGAAAATGGTATGGTATGGGAATAACTTAAACATTTTGCATGCATGCTTACGCATATATTTACTAAGAATTGGAAATGTATACCAATGGGAACTATGGGCATTCTTTATGGCTTGTGTGGTTAGTTAAGTATAATGTTGAGTTTTGACGTTTGTGAATCAATATCTATGTGGAATGGTGCACAATAGGTGTTGGTTGCATCCTAGAAGGGCTGTGTGTAGTCAGTGCTCTTGATGAGAGGAGGTTTATGAGAAGTTGGCTGAGGGCTAGGATATGGGTTACACTATAAGGGATAGACGCCAAATTGGTTAAGTTGATTTGAGTTAGAGTATATACTCAATCTCGTTTTCTAACTGATTGTGTATAGTAGGACTCGGTTGAGGAAATTGAGGCAGATGATATTGCTCTCCCAGAAGAGACACCATAGTGAAGTAGAACTTGGCATGAGGAAGGTTGGAGTAAACTGTTAGTTTTTTAGTGGGCAACTTATTATGTTGTACCCATCCAAATGAGGTCTGTTAAGGGTGGAATTATGTGGTGAGTGTGCTTAGGAAAAAGAGATTGATCCAAGAAGGAGGTAAGGACTTGCAAAACTAGCTCTCAATAGTCATTTGAGTGAGGATGCAGTATGTGAGAGATGTGACGATGCATGAGGCCTTTACACTAAGAGGGTCAAACGAGGTAAAAAGGTAGTTTAAACAAGTTCTTATTTTTTTTAGTGTGTAGAAATCTCATGATCTTAGAATGGCCTGAGGTGTCGTGGTAGGCTTTTGGCATGGGTGTTATTAGAGTTGAGTAGGTGTGGTGGTGATAGTGTGATGCAGGAGGTTAATAGGAGGTTTAGCCTACCTTTTTATTAAAAAAGGGTGGCCTAAGTGCATAAAGTGTACATATTTGTGAATATGTAACATGCTTAGTAGGTTACGTATGACCGAGGGTGGTTGATAATCTTTATATATTGGTAGAGTGAGCATTGAGGGTGTTCTATGTTGAGGGAAAAGAAGTAGTGCTATGGATTAGGCTTGGGACGAGTTTAGACTCATTGATGTTAGAACGAGTGCCTGGTGTAACGTCCTTATTTTACTATACTAAAATCTGAAATTTTTTTTTTTCAAATTCTAATGCTTAATACTCGTACCTTCAAAAAGAACATTCTACAATTGTTCTCAGTACAAATCATAATTGGTTATACATAATAATTGAAATTCTAAACATAAGATAATTTTACATTCGTTTGAAATAAATTACAAATCTGTCGTACATAGTAATTTGATATCTAAACTTAAAAAAAATAATCTATAATTCTAATACTTAATAAACTTGAGTGCTCTAAAAGTGTTCAGTCAATCTTTACACCTTTCCCCTTATACTCAGCCCTGAAATGGTCAGTTGGAAAAGCACAAAAAGGTGAGATAAGGGTATCTCAGTAGCTAGCATAATTTTATAAACATTTATAAATATACCATTTCAGTCATAAAAGTACTTATATCATAAAAATCAGTCCATGTAATATAAATTCTCAGTTCAGTGTAATAGGTTGATGAAAAATTAGCAAGCTGATATATGAATAAATCATGGAATCAAGAATAGTTGGTGGCACACTCAACAACATGGAAAAGATAGTCTGCAGAACTATTTTTCCAAGCTAAACATGAGAGAAAGGCTACTGTAGTCCTTTAACTCAAGCTAGAAAGATTCCAAACTAAAACATGGAAATATAATTTCCAAGCTGACATGGAAATAGAATTTCCAAGCTGACATGGAAGTAGAACTCCCAAGCTGAACATGGAAGTAAACTTCCAAGCTGATATCATGTTAATTTCATCATGAAAAACATATTTCACTTTAAATAAAACTTCATGGACATAAAATATTCAAGTAGTAAAACAAGCTTTTATGAATTGCTAAGCTACCTGTAATTTGTAGTTTGACTTTTTAGCTCAAATAGCTATTCAATCTGTCTTGAAATTCATTTCACGATTTTTGACTGTTGACTGTGGGGTAGTCTGCACTGGTTTTGGTTCTGATTTTTTGCTTCCTATTCACTGCCACTTCTCCTTTAACACTTGTGTGGGTTAGTAATAGAAAAATCTCCTCAAAGTAGCTCAAAAAAATCGAGTTTAACGTTGCTATTTGCTTCTTCCAAAAACCTCTATTTTATGGTTGAAAAAAAAGAGGAATTTTTTCTTTTGCTTCTGTCCAAGCTGCTGGATTCTCTTTTTCTCACTCTCTCTCGGCTGTGAATGGTGCAAGGAAAGGGGAGGAAGATGTTGCTATTTATAGCTAAGAATGAGAGGCAAGTGGAAAATTCTTTTTGAATATTCAAATATGTCTCTAAAGCCTAGAAATGTTTAGAAAACTCAAGATAACTCAAGATAAACCTAGACTAACCTAGAATTCTCTAGAATTATCTATACTATTCTACAATATTCTACACTTATCTAGGAAATTCAAGAATATACAAGATATCTGTAGAACATATAAGATTCCTCTAGAACAATCTAGATTCATCAAGGACATTCAAGAGATTTCTAGAGTCTCAAAATAAAATAAAAAATATATTAAATATTTATTCTATAATAATTTGGGATGTTACACCTGGGTGATATGAGTGTTAGTTTAAGGAAGAGTGCATATGGATGGGTATAGAAGTGTAATTACTTGCAAATGAACATGCATGGAAGATATATATACATGCTTAATTACGTAGAGACCCAAACATGAGTTTATTTGGGAGAGGATGACCTCCTTAGGGCTCTTAGTTCTTAAGGAAGGAATCTTATTAGAATTAATGGTTAAAATAAGTGTGCGGTGGGAAAGTGTGTCATGGGCTTTAGTAGGCTTGGTCTAGATAGAATTCGTGGAGTTAAGGCCTTGGCTTGTAGGTTATTATGTTACAACTAGAGATGTGTTCCTATTGACCTGTTGTTGGTCATGGACATGACCCAATGGACATAGAGTTGGGACATGGTTAGTGTACATGAGAGTCTGATGAGACTCATAGTGGGGGGTTTATGCTAGAAATCAGTGGAGCGATTTGTTTCATGAGCTAGTTTTCCAGGATAGTCATTTTAGTGACTTTAGCTACTTGACATTGTAGGAAGTCATGTGCTAACATCTAGGAAGGAATGGAAATCGGGACTAGGCTCTTGAGGGATTTGTATCGATTAGATGATTATTTGTTAGCATTGTGAGAGTTATTCAAGTGTACTCATTGTTGACCCTAAGGCTATATGCCATAAGTTTTGATGATGACAAATGTATTTGAATAGTAGCATTAATATATATAAAGATTAATTATCATATATATGCTACAAGTACTTAAGCATGATTATGTTATTTAATATGTATGTTGCATATATTGAATCATGCTATTAAACTAACCATTGGGTTTGCAAGTAAGATATATTTTATAGGTTGGTTCAAAAGAAGAAGAGAGAGCATTGTATTGAAGAACAAGGAAAAGCAATATCATGCTTCACTCAAGGAAAACAACATGCAAGGATGAAGCTCCAAGAAATGAAGAATTAGAAGATTTGAAGTCTTGGAAGCTTGGATGCATCAAGATAGCCTATGTGTTTACATTAGGTATATTTTATATAGGCTAGTATACTTGTGCAACTCAATGATTTAGATTTGCATACATTGGCTCAATTATTTTGAACAAAAAGATAGTGAGATATGAAATTTTACAAAAGTTAGTTTTTAACCTTTGGTCACTCTTTATATCATATCTCATAAACGAAAAATCATTTTTTCAAGTATCTTAATCTCATTTGATAGTAGACTCAAAGATATTTCCAAAGGTATATTATTTATTGAAAACGGAGTCCAAATGAGAAATATATGACTATTCAAAATATAGTTTGAAAAACTGAAAGTTGATTTTACTGTAATAAAAAATTATTCTGTTCTGACCTATAGTCAGTATTTTGATTATATCTTTTAAAAGAAAAATAATTTTTGAGTAAAACTTAGCTCATTTGAAACTAGACTCCAAGAGCTTTCCAACGGTATATTATTTGTTTAAAACGGAGTTCAAATGAGGGAGTTATGAATTTTTAAAGAAAGCTCAAAATCTGGACTGCACTATAACGGCTATATAACGGCTAGTTTTGTAAAATCTTATATATATGACCTTAGATACACGATTTTGAGCAAGAACAAAGTCCTACAATGTGATATTAACTTCTTCTATCATCTTTGAGAGAAAGGAAAGCATTCTTGAGCCAAATCTTGCATATTCTCTATCATTAGAGTTATTAGAGCTTCATTTGTTTTCATCTACTCTTTAGAGAGAGTTTCTTTGTATTGTTGATTTTGATCAACACATATATTATTCTGAGTTAAGGTTCGCAAGTACCGGTGTTGGAAGAACTTGCTTTGGGTTGAGGAGGAGCCCGGATTCATAAATTCTTCATTGTGGTTTCGCAAATACCCGGATCGAATTTGCGTGGTTGTAGTGGTTTGCAAGTACCCGGATTAAACTTGCAATTATAGTGGAAATACTCAAATGGTCTCTTGAGGACTGGATGTAGGCTTGGATTAGCCGAACCAGTATAAATCTCCGAGTTTGCTTTCTCTATCCCTTACTCTTTAATTTGTGCATATTGATATCTATTCTTTAATTCCTTGATCTTTATAATTATTTATCTTAACAGCACATTAATTTTCTGTATTGTATTTATTATCCTAAGCATTGTACTTTTACAGAAAATCATTTTAACTTCCAATTAATTCTTGTGAAAAATTTATAAAACCCAATTCACCCCCCCTCTTGGGTTCCAACCATTACTTTCAATTGGTATCAGAGCTTGGGCTCTTGTTTAAAGACTTAACCGTCTAAGAGTTAGCATGGTTGGATATAGTGATTGGTTTATTTCTAAAAATTGTTCTTTCACAGAACCTCCAATTTTTGATGCTAATCATTTTCAATATTGGAAGTATGAAATGAAAATGTTTTTAATTTCAGTAGACCATAAACTCTGGGATGTTATAGAAAATGGTTCTTGTATGCCTGTCAAGGAAGAACAAGGAAAATACATTCCAAAACTTAAGAGTGAATGGAATGATACTGAAAGAAGTTTAATGCAACTCAATGCTAAGGTAAAATTGATTATTTCTTGTGCATTGAGTCAAGATGAATTTTTCAAAATCTCCAACTGTGCAACTGCAAAAGAAATGTGGGAAATTCTTGAAGTTGCACATGAGGAAGATCTTATTGCTGAGGAATTAAGGTATAGAAGTTTCATTAATGAACTTGAAATTGCTCAAATGAACAATTGCAAAACCATTAATGAGATACAACTTGTGCTTAATCAATTGCAAGCTCTTGGTGTTGAACTTACAGGAAAATCTCAAATCACCAAGGTGGCAGACAAAGAAGAAAAAGGAGAAAAAGAGAAACCATAACCAAAAGGTGAATCATCAAAGAAAGCTTACCTATCTTCCAATTGGGGAAATAGTAATTCTGATAAGCAAAACACAAATGAAGAAGCCAACACTTGTCTTGTGGCCAGAGATAAAGATGAGGTAAATTCATTTGACTACTCTTTTGAAGAATTACAAGATGCCTTTGATGATTTACATGAAGAATCTCTTATACTTGCAAAGAAACTAAATGTTTCAAAACAGAAAAACTCTTCTCTTGAAAATGAGTTGGAAATATTGAAAAATGAATTTTCTATTTCCAAGGAAGAGAATTTTGTTTTTGAAAATCAAAACAAAACTTTGCAAGAAGAGAATTTGATTTTAAAAACAAATATCTCTACCAACAAAAATTGCTTTTGTACCAAGTGTGATTTTTTGAAAAAAGAAAATGATAATCTTAAAAACACACTTGCAAAACTCTCTCAAGGTAGAGAAATTTTAAATACCTCAGTTTTGAAACAAAGAAGAATTAACAAAGTTGGTATTGTTTCTAAAAAGAAATCAAACCAAAAGCAGTTTAAAAACTTCTTTGTTTCTGCAAAGATGTCCAATAGTCCAACTTGCACTTGTTTCTATTGTGGACTGAAAGGACACAAATCTTACTCCTGTTTTTATAAGAAAAATCTTGTTCATGGAGTAAAAATGAAATGGGTTCAAAAAGGAACTCATGACCCAGGCAAACCCAAAGAAATTTGGGTACCAAAGATAAATGAATAATTTGTAGATTTGCCTCGAAGCAAGGAGCGGAAATGACTTTTCAATGGCTACATCATTCAAACTCCACTCTCTTGCATCAAAAGGAGGCAATGGATAAGTAAACATATAAGCTGGAATGCATTGTAAGAATTTTGACTGATATGTTTACTGCTCTCTAATGCTTTTGTCTGTTATCTAATATGCCTTACATCTATCATTGATATTCATGCATGCTATATCTGAAAACAATTGTTAGGTATGCAGATTATAGATTCAAATTTTGTTTTGATCTAAAATCTTTCTTCCAAATTTTACTCAAACTATCCTTTTTACTGCATCATGAAAACTTGCTTCCATTACACGCACATTTTTCTTGTCTTCACAACAATAAGATTCCTCCTACCTATAGTATTTATCCTTGCTGTAATCTTATTTAAATATTTTCAATGAAATCAAATATTTTGCAAAATTGCATTTCATGAAAGCATAGCACTTTTATTAATATGGTATATCTTGAACATAATGTTGCTCCTAGTACTCGAGATTTATTTGAACATTACTGATTTGAACATCAAAGTGCTCCACCAAAAGTGTTTTGCAGGAGTTAGTCCTCAAATCTATCCTCTAAGCTCATTCGTAATGATCGACCAATGCTTGACAGTGATCTTATGAGAGATTGTTTTCAAGAGGATCTTGCAAATAATCAATCAATTAAGTTCATTAAAATTGCAAGAAGATAGAATCAAAAGAAGAGCAATGAGCAAAACAAGAATATCAAAATCTTGAGGAGGAACTTCAAGAAGCAATAAGAGTTTGCCAAAATTGATGAGTATCTCTATTCTTTACCACTTTAATATTTAATTGAGTGATACTCCCTGATCATAATTGGCTATGTTGGCAATTTTTTTTACTGACATACTTTCATTACAATGATATATTGTTCTCTAATATCTTACATATTTGATCATATCATTGTATATAAAGATATTGTCTTTATACCATTCATCATGGTTTGAGCATTATACATGTCATATCCTTTGTATAAGATATAGCTTATGAACGATTGTTTATGGATTCTAGTTTATATCTGATTATATCTTATTAATCCATATTACCTCAATTATTGTACTACATACTCAAGTTATAATATGTTTTATCTTGATAAGTATGTAACTTGCTTTTGCTTTGAAATGATGATATATATGTCCATGTCAGAAAATTCTTTCCATCTTTAAAATGGATATATATTTTTCAATATATATATACTGTGCTGAATTTGTGTAGCTGATTTATTTTATCTTTCTTTATTATTATTTTTTTGTACCGTCAAATAAAAGAAACCACTTGCATTAAAAAAAACTGAAGGATTACATTGCATAATTAAAAAAAAAAGGGAAAGTTTGCTCATGCATGAGCAATCTACAGGCGAGGTGGTCTCGGATTAGGAGGGTTGTATTGTATCATCACCCCTCGGCCATTTCTTGGAGCAAGAGACTGAGCAATGTCACGGAGGGTAGTGTAAATCCCATTCATACAATCAACACTTCTTTGTTGTTGATTGCAGAAGCATTGGGTAGACCAATAGAAGAACCTATCTATTCTTGAAGTCAGTGCCGCATTGTTGCGTTTAGCTAACTTCTCCTGGTCCTCTATCATCTTCTTGAGTTTCTTCAACTCCTACTCCAGACAAGCAATTTTGTCTTCTGACGTATGGCCTGTACTAATCTCCTCAGCTTCTTCGATCTTCATCTTCTTCTTTTGGTTCTCTTGAGATTCCTCCAAAGGTCTTTTGCCCTTGTCCTTGCCTAGACTCAAGTTTAAGTCGAGCTCTTCCTCCCTGGCCTCTACTGTGAGATCAATGAACTTTCTTGCTGCCATGGTTTGAAATTTTTTTTGGAGTATGAAGAGAGAGGAATGTCAGAAAGTTGTAGGCTCAGAGATGAATACTCTTTGTGGTGTGATAATTGAGAACTTTGGGACAGTCTTTATAGAGAGAAAATTGTGACTTAGAGCCAACGAAGATATCTCTTCGCCGCACCCCTACACGCTCATCCTATGGATTTTGCAAGCTGGAAGCCAGAAGTCTAGAGTACGCATGCACACCAACAACGCGTCGCATTAATGGCAAAACCACGAAAGTCAATTTTCGGTGGATTTGCGGCTGATTTAATTTGTTTTGATTAGAAATTTTAAGGATTAATAAAATGGTGATATTCAGAACCGTATCACTCTGCTTTGTTGTGTTGTTCTTGAGAGCATACATGATTACATCATGCTGTGATTATATGTATCTAAGAACATATGTTGTGTATGCTATTCATGCATCATGAGCGAAGGCTATGGCTAAGAATAATATTTCATGATTCCACATGCACTCATACAAAATGAGCTGTCAAAATTTTTACATGTACTCATCCTCAAGATACATATATAAATTCATTTGAATGGGTATATAAATTGCTTCCTTTGTGCTGAAATTTATCTTATCCTTTATGAAGCAAATTTGTTTTGAAAAAGGACTTTAAAAATGCTTCTGTTATGTTAATATGTTTTATCATATGAAGCAACATTCTTTTTGAAAAAGAAAAGATTTTAAAGATCTCTTTTGTTGTAGATAACAAAAGGGATGAAAAATATTGATGTTTCATATATGGATTATGAACTATATGCTTGAATATACCTTATTACACTAATCCATATATATTGCTTCCTTAGATGAAATGTTTCTAAATTCCTTCGAAGCAAAATGTTTTAGAAAAATATCGTGAATCTCTTGAATTGCTTCCACAATGCTGAAATTGCTTTGCCATATTAAAGTATTATCTGTTTTGAAAAGAAAAGGATTTGAGTATCCTTATTTTAAATCACTTTTGCTATATGTTGAAATAATTTTATGCATATATGCAGAAATTGTTTTTCAGAAATCTTGAAAAATATTATTATTCGATTTATGGATTATGATTAATATTCTTGTTTATATCATGCTTTGCTAATCCATATATCATACTTCTGCTGTGTGCTGTAAATATTTCTATCATATGACAGCAAATGATGTTTTTTTTTATTTCAAAGAGTTTAATTTTTCTGCTATTTACTAAAAATGCCTCTTCATAAACAAGCAGAAATCATTTTCAATGAAAATATTGCAGAAATTTCTTCAAAAATCTTACTTCAAAATTCTGCAATCAAAAACTGAATTTCCTTTATAATGATTTGGACAATCTTTTTCAAAGGAAAAATGTTATGAAATTCAGGGGGAGCTTTGTCTCACTTGAATGTATTTTTTTTGAAAAAGAATATATCTTGAAAAATTGGATATTCATTATTCATTATTCTTTTTCAAATTATGCAAGGTTTAAGGGGGAGCCTAAAACTCTTTCAAGTTTTATCTTTTGGCTCATTTCATTTGACATGAGAAAAATTTTTCTAAAATTTTCTTTTTACATGTCAATAAAATCAATGATAAGTTTTGATGTATCCTTACCCCATACTATATTGACATCTTCTGACATCCTGACTTAAAGAAGGTATGTGCTTTAACTTCTATATATTGTGTTCCTTACACCTTTTTGTTGATGTCAAATAGGGGGAGAAGAAACAATAGAAAAATATGTATACGTGCTTATAACATTGCATTCATTATCTTGTGATACATATTTTTCTGTGGTGATTTGTCATCATCAAAAAGGGGGAGATTGTTGACCCTAAGGCTATATGCCATAAGTTTTGATGATGACAAATGTATTTGAATAGTAGCATTAATATATATAAAGATTAATTATCATATATATGCTACAAGTACTTAAGCATGATTATGTTATTTAATATGTATGTTGCATATATTGAATCATGCTATTAAACTAACCATTGGGTTTGCAAGTAAGATATATTTTATAGGTTGGTTCAAAAGAAGAAGAGAGAGCATTGTATTGAAGAACAAGGAAAAGCAATATCATGCTTCACTCAAGGAAAACAACATGCAAGGATGAAGCTCCAAGAAATGAAGAATTAGAAGATTTGAAGTCTTGGAAGCTTGGATGCATCAAGATAGCCTATGTGTTTACATTAGGTATATTTTATATAGGCTAGTATACTTGTGCAACTCAATGATTTAGATTTGCATACATTGGCTCAATTATTTTGAACAAAAAGATAGTGAGATATGAAATTTTACAAAAGTTAGTTTTTAACCTTTGGTCACTCTTTATATCATATCTCATAAACGAAAAATCATTTTTTCAAGTATCTTAATCTCATTTGATAGTAGACTCAAAGATATTTCCAAAGGTATATTATTTATTGAAAACGGAGTCCAAATGAGAAATATATGACTATTCAAAATATAGTTTGAAAAACTGAAAGTTGATTTTACTGTAATAAAAAATTATTCTGTTCTGACCTATAGTCAGTATTTTGATTATATCTTTTAAAAGAAAAATAATTTTTGAGTAAAACTTGGCTCATTTGAAACTAGACTCCAAGAGCTTTCCAACGGTATATTATTTGTTTAAAACGGAGTTCAAATGAGGGAGTTATGAATTTTTAAAGAAAGCTCAAAATCTGGACTGCACTATAACGGCTATATAACGGCTAGTTTTGTAAAATCTTATATATATGACCTTAGATACACGATTTTGAGCAAGAACAAAGTCCTACAATGTGATATTAACTTCTTCTATCATCTTTGAGAGAAAGGAAAGCATTCTTGAGCCAAATCTTGCATATTCTCTATCATTAGAGTTATTAGAGCTTCATTTGTTTTCATCTACTCTTTAGAGAGAGTTTCTTTGTATTGTTGATTTTGATCAACACATATATTATTCTGAGTTAAGGTTCGCAAGTACCGGTGTTGGAAGAACTTGCTTTGGGTTGAGGAGGAGCCCGGATTCATAAATTCTTCATTGTGGTTTCGCAAATACCCGGATCGAATTTGCGTGGTTGTAGTGGTTTGCAAGTACCCGGATTAAACTTGCAATTATAGTGGAAATACTCAAATGGTCTCTTGAGGACTGGATGTAGGCTTGGATTAGCCGAACCAGTATAAATCTCCGAGTTTGCTTTCTTTATCCCTTACTCTTTAATTTGTGCATATTGATATCTATTCTTTAATTCCTTAATCTTTGTAATTATTTATCTTAACAGCACATTAATTTTCTGTATTGTATTTATTATCCTAAGCATTGTACTTTTACAGAAAATCATTTTAACTTCCAATTAATTCTTGTGAAAAATTTATAAAACCCAATTCACCCCCCCTCTTGGGTTCCAACCATTACTTTCACTCATGAGGTCAGAAACCGGTAGTTGTTGATGCAAGACACAAGGGCTGAGACCAAGAGGGATTCACCTGAAAGCTAAAAAGGTTGAGGAATAGGAATATGAAGATGTATATCTTCAGAAGGAAGTCCCTGTGGGGATATTTAGTTCGTACGAATACAGACTCATGTGATAGGACTCTTGAGTAAGGGTCCCATAAGATTGTAGATCTATAGGGAGAATTGTATGTGTGATTTGTCCGTATAGCCCCATTTATGTGATAGTATAGTTTTTGGCTCAAATAATTTATTCTTATGTTGTGATTGTGGATATAATGGTAATATGGAAGCCCGAGTTGAGTTTCACTCCCGAGGGGTGACCTGCCGATCATGGGATGATACCTATAAGCGGGGCATTGCCTGTGAGAGGCATATCATCTACAGGTGGAATGACGCCTTAGGGTGGGGTGTATATTTTTTATATTATTGTGAGATATGTATATAGATTATGCTAGTGGTATGCATAGTGTAAAGTGTGGGATTGACAAGGCTAATGAATGAGAGGTAGTATACAATGCTATCAAAACTACACTCAGAGTGAGTTGAGTGTGAGATACCATGTTATGTGTATGTTGAAAGTAATGGTTGGAACCCAAGAGGGGGGTGAATTCGGTTTTATAAATTTTTCACAAAACTTTATTAGAAGTTAAAATAATTTTCTATAGAAGTACAATGCTTAGGATAATAAATACAATACAGAAAATCAATGTGCTATCAAGATGAATAATTATAAAGAGCAAGGAAGTAAAGAATAGATAACAGTAAGCACAAATAAATGAGTGAGGGTTAAAGAAAGCAAACTCAGAGATTTATACTGGTTCGGCTAATCTCAAGCCTACATCCAGTCCTCAAGAAATCACTTTGAGTATTTTCACTATACTTGCAAGTTTGATCCGGGTACTTGCGAACCACTACAAAGAATTTCATTAGAAAAGGCTCCTCCACAACCCAACGGAGAATTTATGAATCCAGGCTCCTCTTCAACCCTTCAGAGAATTTCTACTAAATTGCCTTCTCTACAACCCAAGGGAAGTTCTCTCAACAAACACTCTTTCAAGGAATACTCTCTTTGATAATACAACTCAGGAGTTGAAAAGAAATAAGATGAACACAAGAATAACTCTCTTCAAAGAGTAGATGATACAATATCAATCTCTAATAACTCAAATGATTGATGATATGCAAGATTTGGCTCAATAATGCTTTCCTTTCTCTCAAAGATGATAGAACAAGTTAATATCACATTGTAGGACTTTGTTCTGGCTCAAAATCGTGTATCTAAGGTCATATATATAAGATTTTACAAAACTAGCCGTTATATAGCCGTTACAGCACTTATAGTGCAGTCTAGGTGTCAACTAGTCGACCACCCACTGATAGTAGCAAAATATAGCATTTTCAGGGCTCCTGGTCGACTAGTTGGAAGCTGCCTAGTCGACCACCGGCTGGCAGTAGCGAAATATAGATTTTGAGCTTTCTTTAAAAATTCATAACTCCCTCATTTGAACTCCGTTTTAAACAAATAATATATCATTGGAAAGCTCTTGGAGTCTAGTTTCAAGTGAGCTTCAAAAATTATTTTTCATTTAAAAGATATGATAAAATAGTGACTGAAGGTCAGGATAAAATAATTCTTGAGTATAGCCAAGTCAACTTTTAGTTTTTCAGAGTTTAGTTTAAATGGTCATATCTTTCTCATTTGGACTCCATTTTAAATAAATAATATACCATTGGAAAGCTCTTTGAGTCTACTATCAAATGAGATGAAGATACTTGAAAAAATAATTCTTTGTTTAGGAGATATGATATAAACAGTGACTAAAGGTCAAAAACTAACTTTTGTAAAACTTCATATCTCACTATCTTTTTGTTGAAATTATGTGACACTTGTTTAAAAAGCTTGAGCCAATGTATGCAAATCTCAATCATTGAGTTGCGCAAGTATACTAGCCTATATAAAATATACCTAATGTAAACACATAGGCTAACTTGATGTATCTAAGCTTCCAAGACTTCAAATCTTCTAGTTCTTCATTTCTTGGAGCTTTATCCTTACATGTTGCTTTCCTTGAGTGAAGCATGATGTTGCTTTTCCTTGTTCTTCAATCCAATGCTCACTCTTCTTGTTTTGAACCAACCTATAAAATATATCTTACTTGTAAACTAAATGGTTAGTTCAATTCATGATAGATAGCATGATTAATGTATAAGACATTACACATTAAATAATATAATCATGCTTAAATACTTGTAGCATATATATGATAATAACCTTTATATATATCAGTGATACATTTCAAATACATTTGTCATCATCAAAACTTATGGTATATAGCCTTAGGGCTAACATATGTTTCTGGGGCGACCAGATATTATGTGGGATAGTTCTTGAGGGCATATGTACTTAAGAAATAGAGGAACTTACGCGTGATAAGTGTTTTTCCATTGGCTGCTCATCGAGTTCGCTTGTGGTAACACTTGTTAGATTGAAATGCCTAAAACCACTAAGAATGAGAGGGAACTTTGGGATAAGTTTCTCGAAGAGAGATGGGAACAGGTTACTTTGGGAGTCTGTGGTAGGTTACCCCAATCCTTATGGTGATATGTTTTTATAGGGGTCGTTGCAATAAGGCTTGCACTGTATTACGTTAGGGAAGATATGGAGCTCCATGATATACTGGAGCTCTATAACAACTAGGAATCTTAGTTCTCACTTTGTTTTTAGAGAATGCGGGGTTTTTTGTTAATGGCAGTGTATATACTTTGGTTTTTGATGGAAGCTGGAGAATGTTGCTTCTCATCGATTAACGTGGCGCCTTTTGAGGCTTATAGTGAGTTTTTGAATTCAGGGGACCGAATTCTTTTAAGAGGGAAGAATGTAATACCCGCCAATTTTGGGATCACATGATTGGCGGTATTACAATTTTTATAATAAAAATTTTCATTATTTTAATCACATTATTTTGTAGTTTTATTTTTATGATGTTATTTTTAATGCATTATTTTAATGGAATTAAATTATCATTTTAATTTCCATATTTACTTTATTCTTTTGAAATATTATCTACGGAAATTGTAATAAATAACTGGACCAGGTATTTTATTTTGAGTGGTACTTTTGAAATTTGAGAAAAGACAAGAGGAAGAGAAAATTTAGTGGAATTAATATAAATATTGAAAAATGATTATATCGAGATCACTCAGATTTGGGGTATCTAGGTATGGGTACCCGTAGGTCACCAAGTGACCCACAAACCCTTTTAAGTTTCTCTCTCTCTTTTCTCTTTTTTTGTTCTTCATTTTGCAGAGGAGGAGGCTTAGGAATTTGGAGGAGAAAGTTAAGTTTTCTCAATCCTTCAACCTTGATCTCTTATTTCTTCCAGTAGATCTTTGATTTCGGGTTGCTTTACGGTTCTCTGCACTTGCTGGAGCTTGAGGTAGTTTTGCAGGATTCATCAGAAGTGCTTCTTGGATTTCCTCCATGGTAAATCTTTGACGGCATTAAGGTGAGTGGGTGACCTTGCCATTTAAGTTTTTATTAAAATTGGCTAAGTTCAATATAAAGCCTATTCACACTATATTTGGAAATAAACCAATGAAATTCCCTAGTTAGTGGTAATAACTAGATTAAGGAATTTCTTTGAATGGTTGTGGGATTTACTTTATGAGATTGGTAGTTTAATGTTGATTTAAATTTAAGTGGTGAGTTGATGTGGTATGTGTTATGTTGTGTTTGTGTGAATGTATTTGATGTTTGTGTAAATGCATTTCATAAACAAAGGAAAAAATGAAAAGAAAAGAAATGTGTGGGAACGTAGACCTACAAGAGCGAATCGACGAGTAACCTAAGGATGTGGTTATTTTTGGGGAAGAATGTCAGAAGTGGAAATAGAGGAATTGACCTCTAGGATAAACCTGTTGAGTAGAGTCTCAACAAGTAAGTGCAAGAAATGCATTTCATATCAAAGGTTGCATATTCATTGGGAGTAGAAGAGTAGACCTTTGAAATGAGTAGGAACAGAGGGGTAGACCTCTGACCACTTAGCAATGACAGTCTGAGGGGGAAATCTGGGCTAAGTTTCAATGTAGTAAGTGCGGGAGGATGTGGGAACACATAGCATATGTTTGTTACATAACGTATTTGGGTGTAGATGTTTACTTATGCTTTTATGTGTTTGAGAATTGTTTTATGAATTGTTTTGCGAGAACGTAGACTCGCATGGGAGCGCAAGTTGTGGCTACACGATACGGTACACTTTATTCCATTCTTTCATGCTTTTACGGGGCCGATGGTGTTTGCTTCAATTATGGCAGTGATGCTGGTATTTGTACTTGTGCATTGTTTTATTGCACAATCACCTACTCGCTGAGTTCTGATCAACTTACACTCTATATCATGATCTTTTTCAAATATAGCAGCGAGGAGGATGGGAAATCACTGGAGATTAGTGGCTTATGGAGATATACTCCATTTTTGTTGGAGGGTTCATAGAATCAATTTCTGGGCAATATGCCTAGGAAAATACTCTGTAATCCTATAGGCTACCTAGGTCTTGCTGTGCATTAGAGGTTTAATGATTTGGTTGCAATTTACTTTGTATTTTGATTGTATATATATTTCCCAATGTTATGGGAAATAACAGAAAGTATTTTGTAAATTTATTTTTGTTGTAAATTTACGCTTTCTTAGTTGTGGATATTAGGGATGTCCAGGAATGTAAGGGTTACCACTGAGGTATCCCTAAGTTTTGTATGTTAAGTCACGTGCCTAATTTTCGGGGCGTTACAATTGTAAAATAAATAATGAAGTCCATGATACAAAACATAGCATAAAGGAAATTATGATGACGATCATAATGTAAGATTCCTATCATGTGTAATTATATATGTATCTAAATTATTCCTAGTCATAGGTGATATAGAGCATTTTTATATACAATTTAGTCCCTATCTTAGTCCTTTTTGCATCTTAAATATTTTGAACTCTCTAATTTTACTCTGTTTTGGATTTATTGGGTGTAAATTAATTATAGAATTAATATGCTTCAATTTCATAATTTTATCCCAATTAATTCTTGTGCCTAATTTTTAGAATTAAATTCATTGGAGAGTAATTTGATGACCTAGATGATGACATGGACAAATTTGCTGATGTGGCACTGACTTGGAGCATTCTAGGGCTGACTAGGCATTGACTGGACTGGGGCCCACTATTTCTGCACAAACTAGAAAGCTGTAGCCAAAAACAACATAGAAAAACAACAGTAACAGCAGCATCAGAAAAAGCAGTAAAAGCCAAAAATGGAAACCATTTTTCTGCACTAGCAAAAGGGAATTTCTGCAGCATTTATTGTGTGATATACTTCTGCCCAATGTGCTAAACTTTTTGGTCAAAAGTAGATGGAAAATGATAGCTCAAGCTTGTATATTTGTCCTCCTCCTTGGCTGAAGTTTAAGAACACATTCAGACTCCATTTTTTGGGGCTGAAGAGTTTCTTCTTCCACTTTTCGTCTATATTTTTCATTTTTCTTCTTTCCCCCCTCTTTGTGTATTTTGGCCTCCATGGAAGGCTAAAGAGTGTTGTAATTAGTTAGACATGAACTAGAGTTGTGTATCTTAAATCTTTCTACATTGGCCTCTGGTTCTTATGTTTATCTCTATTCTGTTATGATTGAGTTAGGCATAGGTTCAGTTTTATGATTCTTATTTGAGGTGTAACCTTGCTTTAACTGATGGGTGGAGTAAGTAGAACGAAATGGCTTGCCTTTGGTGATTATCAAGCATAATTCGGTTAGGGCTTAAACGAATTATATTAGGTTATGATTATGATTATAATATGACTCAGTATTGGAAAGTCTTCTAGGAATTTTAGTTGGAAACTGAATGGTATGATTAAATCAGAGTAAACCAAGGATGAAATGATGATGGATGCAGACTCTAGGGATTGAATGACTAATTACATGTTTTGTAATTTTGTTTCTGTCATTGTGCTTCTTATCTATTCTGTGTTTCAGATTCTGTTATAGCTTAGGTTATGTGTTTACATTCTGTTTTAGTCCTTAAATCTACAATCACCCCCGTGGTAATTAGAAGATAATTAGGGTATATTAGTGTAGATTAGTGTAAGAACAATTAATTAGCGTAAATGAAGTGAGGCTCCTTGAGTGAATATGACCTAGAGAGCACTATACTGCAAGATTGCCACGAATTCAATTCTGGGTAATTCAATATCATAGTGGCGTGAACCAATAGGATCACCTGAGACTGGACATCAATGATCCAGATAGACTAGTACATGTTATGCTTCTTGATTTGATCAAGTAGCTGTCCTTATAAGCTATAAGTAGGAGATGTTTTGAGTGAACATGTAAATGCTTGTTAATGGTAACAAATACATTGGAAGACTTGCATGAGACATCACATGGATACCTATTCAAATGTTAGTGATAGGTCTCATAGTAGCTAACAGTGCAAGTATCCTTGGACGTGAGGAACTCAAGTTATCTTGGATATGGATTTTATGTTTTGACTCCATTTCTTGTTACCCACCATGGGTCAATCTTAGGGTAGTGATTGGGCATAGTGTGAAGTATTCAAAGATATTTAAGTAGTCAACAGAGGATTCACTGCTCTTAATAGACCCATGGCCACTTGTCAGGATAATTGCTAAGAAGTCTTTGGGCAAAGCATACTTGTCATGAATATGGTCTTCAGTGACATAGTTTATAGTGATTGATCCCACAGGATAAGGAACTGACTGCTAGGATGGACGTGATGTAATCAAGTCTGGTGGGAATTGACACATAGGCCAAGTGGGCATAATACGGTAAAAAGACACATTGCATAGACACGTTTTAGCTACAGAAAGGTTTAAAGTCAAACAACATACTTTCCGATCAATTGGCTGTCACGATGTGTTGCTAGTTACCACTTGTGATCTATTTACAAATCAAATGTTGAATGTAAATGGCCAACATAGCCGGAAACTTAATGGGTCACATGTATAGAAATCCACTAGGAATGTAAAACATGTTTGAGGATTTGATCCTAAATTGGAGAATTAATTAAAAGGAGACAAGAGAATAAAAGGAATAGGAATATATTCCTATTCCTACCTAAACAAGGAAAAGCCCAAAACAAGAACTTATTAGGCGTCACTCTCTCAATGAGATTGGACTTCTTAATATGTCACTTTAAGAAGGCCAAGGAAGGTATTAAGAAAAAGCAGGCCAAGAAGGCAGAGAATGCTGCACCCAAAGGGATTTGCTTCCATTGTAGCAAAGAGGGCCATTGGAAGAAGAACTACAAGACCTATCTGGAGTCCTTGAAGAAGAAAAAGGCATCCAATGCCAAAACTACTTTAGGTATTTTTGTTATTGAGATAAATACTTTTTTCTAGTAAAACTTGGGTATTAGATATCGGTTGTGGCTCACACATATATACTGATATGTAAGGCTTAAAGAACAGTGGACAGTTGACTAAAGAGGAGGTGGACCTATGAGTTAGAAATGGAGCAAGAGTTACAACATCAGTTGTAGGAACTTATGTATTACCTTTACCTAGTAGTTTAATTTTAGAATTAGACAATTGTTATTTCTTTTCATCCTTGTTTAAAAACATTGTTTCAATTTCTGTTAGCCCTAAGGCTTTATACCATAAGTTTTGATGATGACAAATGTGTGAGAAATGTAGCATTAATATATAAGGATTAATTATCATATATGCTACAGGTATTTAAGCATGATTATATTATTTAATGAGAATATTTTATATATGAATCATGCTCTTTACAGTATATATGTGATTACATTTACAATATATATATGGTTACATTGTCTACGAATTGTAGCCTTGATATGATAGAAAAGTATTTCACATATGTATTTCTTATGCTATAATTTAAGTATGACCA
This sequence comes from Biancaea sappan, assembly GCA_037074585.1. Taxonomy (NCBI): domain Eukaryota; kingdom Viridiplantae; phylum Streptophyta; class Magnoliopsida; order Fabales; family Fabaceae; genus Biancaea; species Biancaea sappan. The sequence goes on along the minus strand of CM073494.1, from coordinate 40,429,252 downwards.
TATTATTTAGAATGAAATAATTTATATTGAATCATGCTATTTATTATGAATTGAACTAACTGTTTGGTTTGCAACTAAGATATATTTTATAGGTTGGTTCAAAACAAGAAGAGTGAACGTTGGAATGAAGAAATAAGATAAACAACATCTTGCTTCACTAAAGAAAACAACATAGCTTCAAGAAATAAAGAACTGAAAGATTTAAAGTCATGGAAGCTTGGATGCATCAAGATAGCCTATGTGTTTACATTAGGTATATTTTAAATAGGCTAGTAAACTTGTGCAACTCAATGATTTATATTTGCATACATTGGCTCAAGTATTTTGAACAAAAAGATAGTGTGATACGAAGTTTTACAAAAGTTGATTTTTGACCTTTGGTCACTCTTTAAATCATATCTCCTAAATGAAAAATTAGTTTTTCAAGAATCTTAATCTCATTTGATAGTAGACTGAAAGAGCTTTTCAACAGTATATTATTTATTCAAATTGGAGTCCGAATGAGAAAGATATGACCATTTAAAGTATAACTTGAAAAACTGAAAGTTGATTTTACTGCACTCAAAAATTAACTTATTCTAACCTACAGTCAGTATTTTAATCATATTTGAGTGAAAATTCTTTCATTTGAAACTAGGCTCCAAGGGCTTTCCAATGATATATTATTTGTTTAAAAGGGAGTTCAAATGAGGGAGTTATGATATTTTAAAGTAAGCTCAAAAATCACGTTTTGCTACTGTCAGCTGGAGGTCAACTGGTAGCCTTTAACCAGTCGACCGTCAGCCTAAAAAATACTGTCTAATGGTCATATTTGAGCTAGAGGTTGATTGGGTGAGCTAAGGAAGTCGACCGATTGCCACCTGGACTGCACTATAAATGCTGTAATGGCTCTATAGCGGCTAGTTTTGTAAAATCTTATATATATGACCTTAGATACATGTTTTTGAGGGAGAACAAAGTACTACAATGTGATATTAATTGTTCTATCATCTTTGAGAGAAAGAAAATAATTCTTGAGACAAATCTTTCATATTATCAATCATTTGAGTTATTAAGATCTCTATTTGTATCATCTACTATTAGAAGAAAAGTCTTCTTGTCTTCATCACTATTTCTTCTCAACTTCTGAGTTGTATTCTCAAGGAGAGTGTTCCTTGAAAGAGTGTTTGAGGGAAACATTGCTATTGGATTTTCGAGGAGCCCGGATAAACAAAATTCCCAGTTGTGGTTCACAAGTGCCTGGATTAAACTTGTAGTTGGAGTGGTTTGCAAGTACCCCAATCAAACTTGCAATTATAGTGGAAATACTCAAGTGGTTTCTTGAGAACTAGATATAGGCTTGGGATTAGCCAAACTAGTATAAATCTCTGAGTTTGTTTTCTCTATCCCTCACTCTTTAATTTGTGCATTTTGTTATCTATTCTTTAATTCTTAGCACTTTACAAATATTCATCTTGATAGCACATTGATTTTCTGTATTGTATCTATTATCCTAAGCATTGCACTTTTACAGAAAATCATTTTAACTTCCAATTAAGTATTGTGAAAATTTTATAAAAACCAATTCATCGCTATTGGGATCTAACCATTACTTTCAATTTCGAGTTTGAATAAAAAGGGTTTTCATTTAACATTTAGTAACAATTGTTCTCACATAATGTTAGATGGTATTTTTTATGGTATTGGAACATTATGCAATGGGATTTATGTATTAGATATATCTAACCCGATTCTCAACATCGAAAAGGGTAATCTTAAATGCCTAAAACAAGATAACCAATTAACCTCATATTTATGGCATTGTCGTCTAGGTCATATAAGTGGGAAACACACGAGTAAGTTACACAAAGAAGGAAACTTAGGATCATTTGATTATGAATTATACGACACATGCATCTCTTGCTTAAAGGGCAAGATGACTAAATCACCTTTTAGTGGAAAGGGTGAATATGCAATTGATTTATTAGGTCTAATACATATCGATATATGTGGACCAATGTCAACACATGCCAAGAGTGGTTATGTCTACTTCATTACCTTTGTCAATTACTATTCTAGGTATAGGTATGCATATCTAATGAGATACAAATCTTAGGCCTTTGAGAAGTTTAAAGAATTCAGAAATGAAATAGAGAAATAGCTTGGTAAAAGTATTAAGATACTAAGATCTGATCGAGGTGGTGAATATATAAACTAAGAGTTTCACGATTATCTTAGGGACAATGGGATATTGTCCGAGTGGACTCCACCTTACACACCATAATATAATGGTGTGGCTAAAAGGAGAAACTAAACCTTGTTAGACATAGTTAGATTTATGATGAGTCATGCAGAGCTCTCTAGATCCTTTTGAGGCTATGCACTCGAGACCGTTCTTCACATCCTGAAAAGAGTCCCAACCAAGCAGTTGATGTTACTCCATTTGAAAAATGAAATAATAAGAAACTCATCTTATCTTACTTGAAGATATGGGGTTGCCCAGCTTACGTAAAGTGGATACTGTTAAATAAACTTGAGACAAAATTTGACAGATGTCTATTTGTGGGATACCCTAAGGAAACAAGGGAATATCAATTTTACAACACTTTGGAAAAAAAGGTATTTGTTTCAAGACATGCTGTCTTCCTAGAGAAAGAGTTTCTCTTAATGGAAAATAGTGGGAGTATGATTGAACTTGAGGAAGTTCAAGATACTCAAGCAGACATAGAATAACTGCCTGCTCAAGAGCCAATAGATATAGAACATCTATTAGCTCAAGAGCCAAATCCATTTACTCTTTCTAGAAGAGTAACAACTAAACCTTTTCTACAAGCACAAATGCTTCATAAGTCTAGTAGGGCACATAGGGCTCCTGAGAGATATGAATTTCTCATAAATGATCCCAACGATGTACTACTTATAGAAGATGTGGAACCTATAACCTACAAAGAAGTTTTGAAGAGTTCAGAATTTGATAAACGGCTCAACGCCATGAAATTAGAAATAGATTCCATGTAAGACAACCAATTATGGACTTTAGTTGATTCACTTGAGGGGATTAAGCCCATCAGGAGGAAATGGATTTTCAAGAAGAAAACTAACATGGAAGGTAATGTTCCAACCTATAAAGCAAGGTTGGTTGCAAAGGGATATTGTCAAAAACAAGGTGTTGATTATTACGAAACCTTTTCACCGGTATCCATGCTTAAATCCATAAGAATACTCCTGGCCACAACAGCTCATTATGATTATGAGATATGGCAAATGGATGTGAAGATAACTTTCCTCAACGGAAGCTTGATCGAGGATGTATATATGGTACAACCCAAAGGATTCACATCCAAAGATAGCAACGAAGTATGCAAGCTTTAGAGATCCATTCATGGGTTGAAGCAAGCATTTAGGAGTTGGAACATCCGATTTAATGAGACAATAAAAAAAGTTTAATTTTTTACAAAATCTGGATGAACCTTGTATGTACAAAAAGATTAGTGGGAGTGCAGTCGTATTCCTTGTGTTGTATGTAGATGACATACTACTTATAAGAAATGACGTTTCTGTCCTTTAGTCCATGAAGATTTGTTTTTCCAAGAATTTCTCCATGAAAGACCTTAGAGAAGCAAGCTACATATTGGGGGTAAGGATCTATAGAGATAGATCTAAGAGGTTGCTTAGTCTTTCGCAGTCTACATACATAAATAAGATGCTAAAGAGATTTAGCATAGAAGAGTCCAAGAGAGGATTTATTCCCATGACACATGGGATTACACTCTCAAAGTCTATGTGTCCGAAGACACAAGATGAAAGAACTCGCATGAGTTTGATCCCTTATGCCTCAGTTATGGGATCAATCATGTATACTATGTTATGTGCTAGACCCGATATATTATATGCTCTGAGTGTCACTAATAGATATCAGTTTAACCCTGGTGAGGGTCATTGGGTGGCTGTTAAGAATATCCTTAAGTACTTAGGAAGGACAAAGGATTTATTCTTAATATATGGAGAAGGAAATCTCAAGATAAGCGAGTATACAGATGCTAGCTTCCAAATCGATAGGGATGATTCAAGATCCCAATCAAGTTACATATTCATATTAAATAGAGATGTAGTAAATCGGAAAAATTTCAAGCAAGAAATGACTGCAGATTCTACCACCGAAGTATAGTGCATTACAGCTTCTGAGGTAGCAAAAAAAGTTCATCATTGAACTAGGAGTGTTTCCCAGTATTGTTGATGCAATACCGGTCTATTGTGACAACAATGGTGTCATTTCACAAACAAAGGAGCCACGGTCTCATCAGAAATCCAAACACGTACTCTAGCGTTACCACTTGGTTAGGGAGATCATTGGTAGAAATGATGTGAAAATAGAGAGTTCCCACTGATAAGAATCTAGCTAATCCGCTAACTAAGCCACTACCCTAGTCAAAGTTTGAGACACACAAGCCTATGGTATTAGATAGAAAGGCGATTAACTTTAGCACAAGCAGGAGATTATGAAAAAGGTGTTCTAAAGGCAATTATTTTAAGCATCAGATGTACAAACTCAGTTATTAATCCAAAGAGAATTTCTTCGTCATTTATATTCATATTCATAAACTCAAAATTAGATCATAAAATAAATAATGAACTCCATGACATAAAACATAGCATAAAGGAAATTATGATGATGATCATAATGTGAGATTCTTATCATGTGTAATTATGAATGTATCTAAACTATCCCTAGTCATAGGATCACCTGAGACTTAACATCAGTGATCCGGATAGACTGGCACATGTTATGCTTCTTGATTTGATCAAGCAGCTGTCCTCATAAGTCGTAAGCATGATATGTTTTGAGTGAACATATGAATGCTGGTTAATGGTAACAAGTACATTGGAAGACCTGCATGAGACATCACATGGATACCTATTCAAATTTAATGATAGGTCTCATAGCAGCTAACAGCGCAAGTATCCTTGGACTTGAGAAACTCAAGTTATCTTGGATATGGATCCTGTGTTTGACTTTATTCCTTATTACCCACCATGGGTCGCTCTTAGGGTGGTGATTGGGCACAGCATGAAATATTTAAAGATATTTTAGTAGTCAATAGAGGATTCACCATTCCTGATAGAAGGATGTATACCCATGGCCACTTGTTGGGATAATTGCTAAGAAGTCTTCGGCCAAAGTAGACTTGTCATAAAGATGGTATTCAGTGACATAGTTTATAGTGATTGATCCCATAGGACAACGAATTGATTACTTGGGTTGCATGTGATGTAATCAAGTCTAGTGCGAATTAACACATAGGCCATACTTTGAACCAAGTGGGCAGCAGATGGTGAAAGGACACATTGCATAGACACGCTTTAGCTACAAAAAGGTTTAAAGTCAAACAACTAACTTTCTGGTCAATTAGGTTCACGATGTATTGTTAGATACCACTCTAATCTATTTACAAATCAAATGTTGATTGTATGGCCAGCATAACTGAAAACCTAACGGGTCACATACATAGAAATTCACTAGGAATGTAAAATAGGTTTGAAGATTTGATTTTGAATTAGAGAATTAATTAAAAGGAGATAAGAGAATAAAAGGAATAGGAATATGTTCCTTTTCCTACCCAAATAAGGAAAAACCCAAAACAAGAACCTCTTAGGCATCACTCTCTCAAAGAGATTAGGCTTCTTAAGATGTTACTTTAAGAAGCCCAATAAGGGAATGACACCTACAAAGGGAATTAGGACTTAAAGGTGTGGTTTCATCTGTCACTTTAAATATGATAGTGAGAGCCACACACCACTTACCATACTCTCTCAATTATTGAATATTTGTTTTAGAAACACTCTTGTTCTCTTCTCTTTCAACCAAGAGGGTTGTCTCTATAGCTTCTTCGTGCTTGCTAGCATAAGAATGAGAAGAAACCCCCTTACCTTAAGAGGTTTTCCTTTTGTGTAATTTCGCATGGATTACCATTAGAGGTATCCTACTTTGGATACTTACTTTGGCTTGGAGAGGTTGTTGTGCTATAAGAGGTATTTCTCTTCGTCTTGTTTTTCATGGTTAATGTAGTGGTAATATTGGTTGATCCATCGGTAAATGAGTTCTAAAGAAATTTTTAAATTCCATTGTGTTTTATGATCTCTAAAATCCTACAACATACTCAATCCCAAACACAACACCTAATATCGCCTACTCGATTATTAGAGCTTTCTAGAGTGCATAACCATAAACAATTACACAAGTATCGTACCCCGAAGAATGGGGTATGATATTTGTGTAATTATTTATCACATCAATTGTCATCTCCCATTATCTCATCCATTCCATATCATTTCATCGTACATAATTCAAGTTCACAATAGAGCCCTACTGATCAACATCAAGCCACTTATGGCCTTCCTCAAATATGGCTCATGCACTCCCACCGGTATGTACCATGTCATGACCTATGCACTCCCACCAGCTTTGTAATATCTCGAGGATTTATTCAAATAAATAAAAAATTAGTTAGAAATTTATTGGAAAATTTAATTACATGGAATTGTTTTTTTAGAATTAATAAAAAAATGGAAATAGGAAATTTCAAATTTTAATTGTGGTGAAATATAAAATTGTAAGAATTTAAATAGGGACTCAAGTGAATTAATATGTCAAATTTAGTGTGGATTCAAATAATTTTAACTAAGGATTTAAACACATGGCATAGAAAGAGCATGAAAAATGGCGTAATCTTATCCATTTAAAAAAAAAAAAAGAGAAAGGGGATTCAAAGATATTAAAAAATTTTAGGGCTTAAGCTCTTATTCAGGATGCTCTCTTCCTCTCCATTCTCTTCGTCTTATTGTTTTCTCAACATTACCACTACCCATATCGGTTTCTCACTGTTTAGGCTATCAGAAGGAGGAGTCATGGCAAGGAGGAGGCCTCGGGTGGTTGCAGTGACGAATACGGTGGATGTTTGCTTTATTTTCGCATCATTTGCTTCTCTCATTCCATCACTGGTCTTTGGTGGATTTATGTCATTAGGCTCTTGAGGTGGCGGTTGTTAGTGGCAGAGCTTTACAATAGCAAAAGGGGAAAACCAAAATTTTAAAGGGGGATTAAGGAAAATGAAGTCAAGTGCAAAAAAATAGAGATAACAAGAGGTATGAGTCAAGATACCCTTACCTTCTTCCCTCAGTTTCTTTTGAACTTCAAATTTATGATGTGGCTGATTAATCTTGTTTAGGAAATTGGAATGCTGATCCAAGATTTAATTTCCATTTCTAAGATTGTAAAAATTATAGATTGAATGTTTTTGTTGTATGAATTAAAGGGGACTGAAGATGATTTAATGAAACTTAAAGGGAAAATTATGTTTAAATGTACTTAGGCCATTGGATCTGTCATACAGTGTTATGGACTGATAGAAAAATTTGAAGATTTGGGAAGTGCTTGTAAGCAACAAGATTTAACTTTTCTGCACTTTATGGTTTGGATGTGAATTATGTGGCTGTTTTCCCATTTTTCGTTGTGTTTGGAGTCCCTAAGTGCTGTCCAAACCCCTCTCACCCTTCTTGGTTAGTTCTATGGTGAAATTAAAGGCTTTAATTGGATGTTCTAATGAGAAAAACATGATGAAATTACGTTGGTACTGTTCATACATGAATTTATTGTTCATACTCGATTTTCCCTTTGAATCCCATGGTTGGAACTTGAATCTATTGAGGGTTTTATGTGTGGGTTATATGAGATTTAAAATAGTTGTTTTGTTGAAAGGAATTAGCTCTTAAAATGTGTTTCAAGATGAATGAGATCAAATTGATGAACTTAGGATAATATTTTTTTGTGGTTATGATTTTATGTAGTTTGAGTGACCAAATGAAGCTTATAAATCCTAAAATTTTCAAGAAGTATTCCTTGACATGTTTAGGCATGAGCTAGAAAGTTTCATGGCAATTGGAAGAGTTTGGGTTGGTGAAATGCTCAGGAATAGAATTATATTCTATGCAAAAACAAATCTGAATAGAATTGGATTTTAGTCCTTGTTCAATGGCTAAACCACATTTTAGCTAAGACATCATACTAAGTATCTACCAAATTTCATAGCATTTGGCTAACATTTGATAGGCTTATTGAACAGAAAAACAAAACCTATGCAGAAATTAGACAATTTTGATCTATGGTTGCTATAAGGGTCTTTAAAGGGGTCTAACGATAGAATTTTGATCTGAAATTTTTATCTTAGTATGTCAACACATAGATATGGTTGTGTCAAATTTCACAATTTTTGGAATTGTAGATCAATACAAAAATTTTTCTAAAGAATGGACTCAAGGATAAATGTTTGGTAACTTATGTTCTAATTTGATGTTATTCTTGTTTGACTTGTTCTCTAGGCCTTTGTGAGATTTTTGGTATCCATTCTTTGTAATTATAGAGTATAATTGGCTCAAATCCAAGGTGAGGGGATCTCTACTTTGCTTTATTTGTATTTTCTGTATATACTTAACCTTATTAATATGGATATAACGATTTGAAATACTTTTTGTGTGCTTATGAATATAAAGCTTAAGCATGAGCATGAGAAATTATTGTAATGATTGATATATGTATTTATATGTGAGTTGTTTTATGATGACAATCATTCTCGTGGTAATATGTTGGATTGATGGTAACATGTGCTGAGGAATATAATATTTGATATTTTTGTGAAATAGTGAATGATGTTATATTGTTTTGAATTATGTTGTGTGTATATGTGTAATGGTACTAAGATTGTGCTGATTATACTATGATTGAATTATGCTCATGATTCCTAGTTGTGATTATGTTTGATCGGAAAGAAAAGGCATGACGGTGCACCCCATGGGATGAGATAAATAGAGCGATAAGGGTGGATGCGGCAGGGGACCGTGGGCAACAATCCAGAGGTACCTTGGACGATCCGGTTGGTATAGGAATTTGTGATATTGTGTGCCTTATGATTGTTTGGAATGTATTGTTGATGTGATATTTGTGACATGGCATAAATATGTTGTTAGTGTTATGCTATGAATTATATTTAATGTTATGGTTATACTGAGATAAGTCTTGGCATGAAATCGATTGCATGTATATATATATATATATATATATATATATATATATATCTATTTAAATGAATGGGTATATTGTATGTGGTTGTGGTAGAGTAGTGGTTTCCTCATTGGGTCAGTATGACTCACACCCCAACATTTTCAGGTACGAAAGAAGAGTAACTATCGGGTTACGTATAGTGATCAATTCCTTATTTGTTTGGGTTAAGTGTACTTGTTAGTCTTTACTTTTATTTTATAAGAATTTAGTTGAGGCTCTGTAATTGGGATAGGTTGTACTAGGACATAATTTGTTGAAATGTGCTATGTAATGGAAATTGTTGATGAATCATGGATCTTGTATAATTAATTGTTAATGAAATGTAAATTGATAATTAATTGTGAGCATATTTATATATATTGAATTTTTGAATTAACGAAAATAGGGAATAAAGCTATAAGATAGGCTTACGGAGGTGAGGTGAAGATCACCATCAGTGCCAATCACATGCCTATGCTTGGGATGTGACAAGCTTCTACTAGCCTTCGACTACTAGAGTGTACAAATAGGTCCAAATCACCCACAATCATAGGTAACCATATACATCTTATGCCAAGATAATTCCACAATGGTTTCATCATATGTCCATGGCAGTAATTATATGAAATGTTCATGTTCTTAGGATTCCACAACTCAAGATTTCATATTCCACATGTATTACAACTACTTCTATAGCTCAAGCATATCATATAATCGCTATGTCATTCATACCTAGCATCCACACATGGTTAAATTATTTACATTTCATATATACTCCTAATTCCACATTGGTTTCATAATATGATTACATCATCACCATGCCAAGAAAGCAATATTAGACTAGTTTATATGTATATGCCCCTTTTTTCATTTTATTCAACATGCATGTCTGTTTCATATGTAATCATACATATCATTCAAACATCACATGCTTATACATCATATGTCTAATTTACTTTCACAACATATTTTAATAACATAACCATGGCAACAATTTAAATATAATTTCATTCATGTTCACATGGTTATGTACCAAATGATCCATATACCACACGCATTTATACATAATTATGTTCATGTCATAATCGCCTAACACATACTATCCCACATAATGCATGACAAGCAATCCCAATGTTTTCCATATTTACATCCATAAACGAATTTATTTACTCACTTTACATGCCTATTGCTATTCATATGATCATACATTTCATCATAGCAACATGTGTATATATTACTATATACTAGGAAAATAATCCTAGAAGGAAAAAAACACGGTAAGGTAAAAATCCCCTTACCTCAACTCCAAGCTAGTCAATTTGCCTCAAACCTTGATGATTTGATGTGCAATCCTTGTTTGAATCCCTTGGCAGCTAGAAAAGGTGTAAAAATTAGGTTATGGAAGTTCTGCAGTTGTTGCAGTGCTACTTCCCTCACTGCAATGCCCAAAACCTCAAAAAAAGAAGTTTGATTTTTTTTTGTTGTCACTGCAGCAACCAGAATCGTAGTTACAATGACCAAAACCATTCCTGCAGTGACCATCCATGATCCCCCACACTAAAATCCATCACTATAGTGACAATTTCCATCGCTGCAGCAGCTATGGGTGTTAGTGAGTAGCACTCTATTCTTGTGAAAATCGCTCCTTTTTCGATTTTATCTCATACCCAACTCAATCCTTAACCATATTTCATGATTTTTACTTTGGAAACTAACATTTAATCATTATAAAACATCCTTAAACGTCAAAACCAAGCTATTTTAGGATTCCACCCACAATCATCTCTTCTTTTCACTCAAACCTAACATTTCCTTCTCAAATCTAACATAGTTTTCCTACCCACAAAATCACTAATTCTCCTAAACCATTTGCTTCAAATCCATCAACATTTATAGAGGAATGTTAGAAAACAAAACCCAAGCCAAACCAATCCTATTCATGTTCATTTCAACTTATATTTCTTCCAATATCCAAAAATGTGTAGAAAAGGAAAGAACTAAGAAGCTTTCCTCAACTCCACACTATTTCAGTGAGGTTTGGTTGCCAGAGAATAGAACCCACGCTAGAGAACAATGGCCGAAAGGCTTAGGAAGATAGGCTTGACATGAAAGGAGATGAGAAACATGGGCTAGAGCATGAAGGAGTAGAGAGAACAAGAGAGAAATAGAGAAAATGAGTCTGATGGAGTGTGTAAGTATGGGTTATATATATATATATATATATATAGACAAGGAGGATAATTACCAAAATACCCCTGGGTCAACTTAAAGTCAAATTTAGACAAAGGTAAGATGGTAATTTCCCTAATCAAATATTTTCCACATAATTAAAGCAATACACACTTGCTTCACTTATTTCCCATCTCTAACACACATAATTTCGCCAATTTCACAATTATCCCTTTTTTCACTAGAGGGTATCATATGAAAATTTTATTTCAATTTAGTCCCTCTACGGACTCAATGATCATATAACTCCTCTTGTGCCACATGTACTCCCTCACCCCTTGTCACTTATTGATTAACACACCAAACCTTATCCAACATGCATTTTCCTTCCATTAAAATAGAAAACTTTCCCCCAAATCAACATACATATATCGCTACTCTAACAAAAATAATACCTAAGATCCTCAGGTATTACAAATGCCCTATATAATTTGTAATGTTGTGATAAAATTTCATAACCATAACGCCTGATTGGATGCTTCATAATAGGCTATAAATTCATCTTCCATGGTGGAAGAAGCTACAAGTGTCTATTTGACACTTTTCTTGGATATAGCTCCTTCAATCAACATAAACACATAGCTCAATGTAGATGTACTAGAGTTAACACATCTTGTAAAGTCTGCATCAGAGTATTTAGTGACTTCAAGTTAATCTGATCTTTAATATATGAGCATGTGTTCCTTTATTCTATGAAGATACCTCATAATCTGTTTAGTTTCTTTCTAGTGAGTCACGTCTGGGTTACTTTGGTATCTACCCAAGATCCTTACTGTGTATGCTAAATTCGAACGCATACATACTTATGCATACATAAGGCTCCTTACTGCCTATTTATATGGATTTTCTCTATTCCCCCTTCTCTATGTTTAATTTTTGACATTAGAGTAAACTAAATTTGTCGCCTTTGGTTACAAGTGTATCACTTGGCGTACAATTCTAGATGCCAAAATGACTTAACACTTTGTCAATATAAGCCTTTTGTGATAATCACAACAAGTGTCAAGTACGATCCTTATGGATTTGAATCCTCAGAACAAAGGATGTCTCACTAAGATCTTTCATTTCAAATTTACTAGATAAAAATGACTTCGTTTCATGCAAAAATGTCATATCATTACTTACTAGTAGAATATCATCTACATGCTGAACTAATATCATAAATTTGCTGCTCTCACTCAACTTGAAGTATATGCATTGATCGACTGGATTCTCTTAAAAACAAAAAGTGTGATCACTTCATCAAACTTTGGTACCATTGTCAGGATCTCTGCTTTATACCATAAATGAATTTCTTTAATTTACATACAAGGTGCTTTGAATCTTTAGACTCAAAGTTCTCTAGTTGCACCATGTGTATTGTTTCTTCAATGTCTCCATTGAGAAACACTATTTTGACATCCATTTAATGTAACTCTAAATCATTATGAGCTACAAGTGCCATTATGACTTTAAAGGAATCATTCAACAAAATTGGTGAGAAAGTTTCCTTAAAGTCTATGCTTTCCTTCTGAGTATAACCATTGGCCACAAGGCATGCCTTATATCTTCAATATTATCATTCGAGTACAACTTGGTTTTAAAAACCCATTTACAACTAATCGGTCTCTCCCCTTGTGGTAATTCTAGTAGATCCCATCTAAAATCCTAACCAAAAATACCTTAAAATGAAAGCTAAGTAAGTGACTAGGGAATTAGATTGATAGAAAGTCCTAAAGAATGAAGGTAATATGGGAAAGCAACTTAGGAAATAAAAAAAGACAAGAAATAATAAGAAAAATTAAGAAAAGAAGTGATCAGCCAACTGCCTAGGTAGAATAGTGTAATGTCCGAGCCCAACAAGGGCTAGGAGTAATCACTAGTGTAGAGAAGAAACATGGATAAAAAGTGTCACAACCTGCTACATGGGCCCATGACTGGCACAGTAACGACTCTTCCTTTTAATGTAAGTCTTTCCCTTTATAAATCTAGCTTTTAATTTCATTCTAGCTATTTTAATCACATGCAAGATAAATTAAAAGAAATAAATAACTTACAAGGTCCAAAACAACATATAGGTACACACAAGATTAGAGTAGAGAAGAAAACCATACCTGGAATCCTCGCTGCTTATTTATTATATATAACTTAAAGTATACATCACACAGGTACATAGTTTTTTACACTAGGGAAAGTTCATTCCTGGTCCTATGCCATCGTGAACATATACAGAGTGCGTAGGGAAAAGACATACCTGGTTTCCATGCCATTCGTATAGCATACATCTCATACAAGCATATACATCAAGCCATACAAGACTATTCCTTTTATGGTAGTTGATCATACCATTTTTACCTTTTGAAATGAAGTTGTATTTAAATATCTTAACATTACCTTTTTTTAAGCCTTAACATTACATACGAACCTGTAAGTTTGATTTCCATAATATCCTAAATTTTAATCCTCTAACTTTGAGTAATATTGAAACCAAGTTATTCATCTCTGTAAATGTTTAGAGGTAAATAATATGATAAAGAATACCAATGATCATGATAGTTAATCAAAAATAAAAAGAAGAGTTGAATTCTAAGTGAACCAATCGACTTCTTGTAACTAGCAGTCGATTGATTACAGAAGAGATCAAAATATATTTCTAATATCTACAAGCAACCAACTGGTGTCAAGGAAGTAGTCGACCAAATACACATTATGAAATTAAAATCCTTAATTAGATAGCTAACAGTTGATTGTCGAAGGGATATCAACGGACCAGTAGATCAAAATCATGCAGGAAAAACACATGACAGAGGTAAGGATCGAGCAATCAATTGGTAGCATTATGAGATATGATTTAAGGCGGTGGAAGACTAAGAGATTAGCATGGAAATGGACTAACCCCTAATATGTCATAGAGAGCTCATAAATAAAAAAAGAAGGGTAATAAAGACTTTTTACACTAAAATTTGTAAGATATTTTTCATAATCAAGCTAAAAGAAAGAGAAATCATATGTTTTGCAGAGCTAAAGTTAGAGAGAGAAAGAAGAACGTGAAAAAGAAGGAAGAAGGGAAAGAAGGGATTTTCTAGCTAAAATTTAGCAAGAAGCTACCAAAGACTAAGAAGAGAGAAAGAGGAAGTAGTCTGAAACTTGAAGAACAAGAAGAAACTAGAAGAGAACTCATAAACTTCAGCTCTAAAAAGAAGTAAAGGTAGCTAATTTTTCATAAAAGCAATTATTTACGATGATATATGATTTATGATGATTTATGAATGATGTTATGATGAGTTTTTATGAGATACATACATGAATGTATGAGTGAATGATATTTTCCATGCTTTGCTAAGTGAGCAGAAGACTATTTTCCATGCTCCGCTTGTTAGAAAGATGCTCTAAAGGTAATCGCCTTTAGCATCAAATGTATAAACTTAGTTATTGATTCAAAGAGGTTTTTTTCATTATTTATGTTCATATTTATAAACTCAAGATTAAATCATAATATAAGTAATAAAGTCTATGACACAAAATATAGCATGAAGGAAATTATGAGAGCGATCATAATATAAGATTCCTATCTTGTGTAATTATGTATGTATCTAAATTATCCCAAGTCATAGGATTGCCTGAGACTGGACATCAGTGATTCGGATAGACTAGCATATGTTATGCTTCTTGATTTGATCAAGTAACTGCCTTCATCAGCTATGACCATGAGATGATTTGAGTAAACATGCAAATTCTTGTTAAAGGTAACAAGTAAATTAGATGACCTGCATGAGACATCACATGAATATCTATTCCAATGTGAGTGATAGGTCTCATAGCAGTTAATAGTGCAAATATCCTTGGACTTGAGGAACTCAAGTTATCTTATATATGGATCTTGTGTTTTGACTCCATTCTTTATTACCCACCATGGGTCGCTCTTATGGTGGTGATTGATATCTAGCATTTTTATATACATATTAACCACTATCTTGGTCTCCTTACATTTTCATCTTTAGAATTTCTCCAATTTTATTACACTTTATGTTTCATTAGATCTAAGTTAATTTTTGATGGAAAATGAACTATTTTCATCTTTTAGGACTTAAATTATTGAAGACTCAATTTAATCCTTCTTGTGTAATTTTCAAAATTAATTTTGGAGATTTCTTGATGATGTGGTGCTGACATGGCATTCTTAATGAGCTGGATGCTGATGTGGCATATTCTGGGATGACTTGGCAACCTATTCTACTTGTCTAATGACATGGTGTGGGACCCAGGGCTGTAGCACTTCAGACCAACTTTCTGCATCCCATTCCTCTGACCTTGATGAAAAAAGCAACCACTCTTTGCAGCAGCATACCTTCCATATCAAAAATCAAAAGAAAAAAAGGCAGAAAGCCAGTTTCTCCATCAGCTTTTTGGGGCATTAGTTTAGTTAGTTTTTCAGACTTTAGTTTGGAGTCCTAGTTTTTTGTAACTTAGAGCAATTTCGTATACCACTTATCCTTTCTCCCTTCAGTTTTTTTAGTTTTTGCTCTCATGGAAGGCTGAAATACCTTGTAATCAGCCTTGGTCCAGATTAGAGTTGTAATCTGAGTTCCTATGCTTTATAAGATAAGTTTTATTCACTTTATTCCAGTATTCATCTTATTCTTTAAGCCTCTGTTCTGTTATGTTCATGAATGTTTCTCATTAGAGTTTTATAAACTTGACAACTAGTTTTTATTGCTTCATATGAAGATTTATCTATCATGACTGATTGGAATGGTAGAAAGAGATGAAAATAGCATGTAACGAAGATCTTCTTACATGATTTGATTATCTTTACTGTGGTTATAACAATATGTAGTCAGAGAAGGTTTTCTTTGAGTGTATTTTAGTATAATCCAGATTAGAAGATTTTCTAGGCTTTTTAGTTAAAAATCAAATGATAAACGAATGAAACTTAGTATCTGAATAGAACTAGAAAGATTACATCTCCAAGATAGATCAAGGCTGGTTGCATTCTTCTGTTGTTGTTCAAATCTGCTATTTGCTGCCTTGTTTATTGTTGCTGTTATTGTTCTTAATTGTAACTTTTTTTGATTTTGTCACAACCAAACCCCCCGTGTGTTAATTAGCTTTTAGTTAGTGTTTATGTGTTTAGAACAATTGGTTAGTGGTTAGAAATGAGGCTCCAAGAGTGAAAACGACCTGGAGACCATTATGCTACAAAATTGCCATGATTTCAATTCTGGGCGATTCGGCATCGTAGTGGCATGAACTAGAATTTTGGTGCTATTACCGGGGAGCCAATTCACTTCTAAGTTGTCTGATTAGTTGTTTATGTATGTCTTTGTTTGATTTTCAGTCATTTCAGTATTGTTAAAGTGGTTTACAAGTTTGAGTTGTTTTATCAGAAACTAGTCAAAAACTAGTCATTTTCTTGCTAGCGAAAAACCTAACTGTCTCCGATTGACCTGAAACTTGGTAGACCACTAGTTTTCAATGTTTCAAGAAGTCGCAACCCTTACTGCGCTTTGCCTAGTATGGGGTGGCCATTTTTCCAAATCCCATCGTTTAGACTATCTTTTCTATTTTTTAGTTTTCTATTTTTTAATTAATTGTGATTTTTAGTGTGATTTTTGTGGGTCGAATTTCTAAGTTCTGTTTTTTGCACTAGTCCATCCAACTTGAGAAGGATTTTTCCAAGAAAACTTAGATTTTTCTAAGATACTTCATTTTTTTACGGTTCTCATCGGTTGGATCCTAGTGTGCCGATTTTTCTAATTTCAGTGTTTTTGTTGTTTTTGTTGTTTTCTTGGAAATTTTGCCCTTCATAGTGTATGAGAAGGTCTCTTAACGTGGACTTACCACCTTTTGATCCTGAAATTGATAGGACCTTCCATAGGCTAGTAAGAAGCAATAGTATTAGGACTAGTATAGTTTATGAACTTCTTGCTGAAATTGTTGATCTTACTGTTAATAGTATAGAAGTAGAAGTAGAGTCAGAGTCTAAATCTGATATTGTGTTAGAATCAGCTGACTTTGAGTCAGCTGGGATAAATGAGATGGATAATCAAAATGCACAAGTGCCTCAAAATAGGCGAGAACAATCTATTAAAGAGTTGATTACACGTGATGTGCATTATCAACCATTGTGCATAAATTATCTTGAGTTGGATGCTAATTTTGAACGAAATCTAGTCTAATCCACTTGCTGCCCAAGTTTCATGGTCTTCCAGGAAAAGATCCACACAAACACTTGAAGGAATTTTATGTTGTCTGCTCTACTATGTGACTACATGGAGTTGGAGAAGAACAGATCAAATTGATAGCCTTTCTTTTTTCTTTGGATGGGGTAGCCAAAGATTGGCTTTACTACCTGCCAACTGCCTTGATAACAAGATGGGATGAACTAAAGAAAGTGTTCCTAGAGAAATTCTTCCCAGCCTCCAGAACAGCAACAATTAGGAAAGATATCAGTGGGATTAGACAAACAGGTAGTGAATCTTTGCATGAGTATTGGGAGAGATTCAAGAAGTTGTGTTCAAGTTGTCCAAACCGTCAAATTTCATAGTAGTTTCTCATCCAGTATTTCTATAAGGGATTATTGCCTATGGACAGATACATAGTTGATGCAACTACTGGTGGGGCATTAGTGGACAAGACGTCTGCTGCAGTAAACGAATTGTTGGCCAAGATGGCCCAAAATGCACAACAGTTTGGCACTAGACTAAATAATCCAGTAGCAGTTACTGTCAATGAAGTGAGGACACCTTCTATGAAGCAACAAAGGATAGAAAATAAATTGGAAGAGTTAGCTTCAATGGTGAGGCAATTGGCATTAAAACAAAGAACACAACAACCAACCCTTCCTCCTCCTTCAGTTTGTGGTATTTATGCCCTGAATACCCACTATACTGATTAGTGCCCTCAGCTGCTAGAGACCTTAATTGAGTCATATGCTGGCATATTCCCTAGTAGACCTATGCAGCCACAACAATAGAGATATGACCCATATTTCTCTACCTACAATCTTGGGTGGCGTGACCATCTAACCTTCAAGTATGGGAATACCTCAAATCCAAATCCCTTTCCTTACCAGCTACCCCATGTAAGATACAATCAACCTGGACCTAGCCATGTACCTCCTCCAACACCCAATAAGCCTGAGACTAGTCTGGAAGATTTAATGAAAGAGCTAACTACCAACACCCTTCAGTTTTAGCAGAGAATAGAAATAAATATGCAGAATTTGAAGACTAAGATTAGTCAGTTAGCCACAATAATCAATGAGATGAAAAGTCAAGGTTCAGGGAATTTTCCATCTCAACTAGTGATCAATCTAAGAGGTAATGTTAGTGCCATCATTTTGATGAGTGGCAAGCAAGTAGATGGTCTACCTCCTGAATCTGCACCAGCAAAGTCAGATGTGTAGCAAAGTGTTCCTTTATCCTCACCTAATGAGCAAAATAAAAAGGATGAAGAAGTGGTTTAGAGAATACCTCTTCCTTTCCCCAATAGACAAACTCAATCAAGGAAAGCTTCTGAATCTAACATGGATAAAGAGATCATGGAAACCTTCAAAAAAAAGGTCAACATTATACTTTTGGAAGCAATTAAGCAAATTCCCAAGTATGCCAAGTTCCTTAAAGAGTTGTGCACTCATAAGAGGTTTTTAAGGGGCAATGAGAGAGTGAATTTGGGGAGGAATGTTTCTGCACTCATCCAGCCACCTATCCCACCCAAGTGTAAAGATATTGGAACTTTCACAATACCATGCACAATAGGCAATATGGAGTTCTCCAATACTATGTTGGATTTAGAAGCCTCAATCAACATCATGCCCAAATCAGTATACTCAAGCCTCAAGATTGGTATCCTTTCACCAACTGCAGTGATTGTCCAACTTGCTAACAAAACCATAGCACACCCAGCAGGAGTTCTTGAAGATGTCTTGGTAAGAGTTAAAGATTTAATCTTTCCTACTGATTTTTATGTGCTAGATATGGAAAATGATAACACTCCTAGTCATGCACCATTGATACTTGATAGGCCTTTTCTGAAAATTGCAAAGACCATTATCGATATGCATAAAGGGACTTTGTCCATGGAGTTTACTAGCAACAAGATTGACTTTAATATTTTAGATTCCATGAAACATTCTACGAAAAATCATTCCAATATGCATGTGGTTAATTTTTTGGATTATTTAGTTGATGAGGCATGTGATGAATTCCAAGCTAATTTAATTTTTGATTTTCTTGAGTTTTCTAATTTAGTTCATGCCTTTGTGTGCAATTATGCTATTGGTTCTGAGTTTTGTCATGCTTGTGCTGAAATCGAGAATTTTCTAAGTCTTGAAAATTTTGAGTTGCAATCTGATTCACCTTCTGATTTTGATTCTGAATTGTATTCTGATTATGTCATTTCCTCTAGCTTAGACTTTGATTCTGTTTCTGTTTCTGTTTTAGGTGGTTGTAGGTGTAGTGATTTAAACTGTAATGGTGTACATTCTTCATCTCTTTCTTCTTGTGTTGTTGACCCTTCCTCCTCTTTAGCCAAGGATTCTGTCTTTGAGCAATCTGAATTTGTAGGTGCCTCCTTGGATGTGATTCCACAAAAACTGATTCAATCCTCCATCTAACCACCTGCATTGAAGTTGAAGGCTCTACCAAAAAACATCAAGCATACTTTCTTGGAAGTAGGAGACCAACTTCCAGTGATTGTAGTCAACAATCTAGAGCCTGATCAAGAAGAAAAATTGATAAGTTTGCTGAAAAAGAATAAGAAAGCAATTGGGTGGACTCTAGTAGACATTCCTAGAATTAGTCCTTCGATGTGCATGCATCACATTTTCTTGAAGAAGAGACGAAACCAGTGAGGCAACCCCAAATGAGACTCAACCCCATTATTTATCCTATCTCTGATAGTAAGTGGGTGAGTTTGGTGCGAGTAGTGCCAAAGAAAACTGGGGTAACTATTTTAGCAAATGAAAGCAATGAGTTAGTACCCACTAGAGTTTAAAACAGTTGGCGTGTTTGCATTGATTATAGGAAGTTGAACCAAGCTACTAGAAAAGATCATTTTCCTCTTTCTTTTATTGATCAAATGCTTGAGAGACTTGCTAAAAAGTCTCATTACTGGTTTCTTGATGGTTTTTCTAGATATTTTCAAATTCACATTACACTTGAAGATCAGGAGAAGACCACCTTCACCTATCCCTTTAGCACTTTTGAATACAGACGCATGCCTTTTGGTCTCTGCAATGTACCTGGCACTTTTCAAAGATGCATGATAAGTATATTTTCTGAATTGTTAGAAGATTGCATGGAAGTTTTCATGGATGATTTTTCTGTTTATGGAGACTCATTTAATGTATGCTTAAAAAATTTGGAGAGAGTACTTAAGAGATACATAGAAAAGAATTTGGTTTTGAATTATGAAAAATGCCATTTCATGGTATAGCAAGGGATAGTTCTAGGCCGCATAGTATGATCACATGGCATAGAAGTAGATAAAAATAAAGTTGATGTTATCTCCTCTTTGCCTTACCCCGCTTCTGTGTGGGAAGTTTATTCTTTTCTTGGCCATGTAAGATTCTATAGGAGATTCATCAAGGATTTCAGTAAGATCACTCTACCTCTATCCAAACTCCTCTAGAAAGAGACTGATTTTATTTTTGATGATGCTTGCAGGTTAGCATTTGATGAGTTGAAGAAGCAACTCACTTCCCCTCCTATCATCCAACCTCCACGGTGGGAGCTCCCATTTGAGCTCATGTGTGATGCCTCGAATTATCCTGTAGGAGCAGTACTTTCACAAAGAGTAGAGAGGAAGTTGCATGTCATAGCTTATGTTTCTCACACCCTTGATTCAGCTCAATCAAATTACACAACCACAGAAAAGAAGTTTTTAGCAATTGTCTTTACTTTGGATAAATTTAGATCATATTTGCTTGGCTCTAAAGTGATTGTGTTGTAGCATTAAGATATTTGCTAAAGAAGCCAAATGCAAAGCTAAGATTGATTAGATGGATGCTACTTCTCCAAGAATTTGATGTGGAGATCAAAGACAAGAGTGGAAAGGAGAATGTAGTAGCGGATCATTTAAGTAGGCTTTCAGAGCTTCCTTTGGAGCATCTACCTATTAGAGACAACTTCCCAGATGAGTGTTTTTCCCTTTTGCATGGTACTAATGAGCTTTGGTATGCTGATTTAGTAAATTATCTTGTTGCATATGGATTACTTGCATATCAAAACAAACATCAATTGAATAAATTAAAAAGTGAAGCTAGGTTCTATATGTAGGATGACCTTTATGTATGGAAGATTTGTAGTGATCAAATTATTAGGAAATGTGTTCCTAATCATGAATTTGCATCTGTGCTGAATTTCTGTCATACTCTTGCATGTGGTGGACACTTTGGTCCCCAAAGAACAGCTAGGAAAGTGTTAGATTCTGGTTTATATTGGCTTACTTTGTTTAGGGATGCCTACAATTTTTGTGAAAATTGTTCTAGGTGTCAAAGGACTGGAAATGTGTATAAAAGAAATGAAATGCCTTAACAACCTCTTCTCTTTTGTGATATTTTTGATGTTTGGGGTATAGACTTTATGGATCCTTTTCCAGTTTCATTTGGCTTCATGTATATTCTAGATGTTGTGGATTATGAGTCAAAATGGGTGGAAGCTAAGGCCACCCGAACTGATGATTCTTATGTAGTTGTAGATTTTCTTCGTTCACATATCTTTTGCAGATTTGGCGTCCCCAAGGCCATAATCATTAATCAAGGATCACCTTTTGCAACAGGAAGATGCAAGGGTTGTTGAAGAAATATGGGGTGGTGCACAAAACTTCTACACCTTACCATCCCCAAACCAATGGGCAAGCAGAAATCTCCACCGAGAGATAAAACACATATTAAAGAAAACCATGTAGCCCATTAGAAAAGATTGGAGTAAGAGGCTTGATGATGTACTTTGGGCCTATAGAACCACTTTCAAGACTCCCATCGACATGTCTCCATACCGCTTGGTATTTGGTAAAGAATATCACTTGCTGTTGGAGATTGCACACAAGGCATATTGAGCAGTTAAACAATGCAATATGGACATGACCCTAGCCAGTAAGGAAAGGAAGTTGCAACTTCAAGAATTAGAAGAACTAAGGCTAGCGGCTTATGAGAATGCCCACATGTACAACGAGAGGACCAAAGCTCTACATGATAAGAAAATTGAATAGAAAGAATTCCAAGTAGGAGACAAAGTCCTTCTCTACAATTCTCACCTCAAGCTCATACCTGGTAAGCTTCGCTCTAGATGGATTGGCCCTTTTGTTGTTACTAATGTCTTTCCTTTTGGTGCAGTAGAAATTCAAAATGAAGCCACTAATAAACAATTCATGGTAAATGGGCAAAGGTTGAAGAAGTTCTATGAGGGCTTCCAAGAAAAAACTGTAAAGGAAATCCAACTCTACAGTGTACCGACTCCATGATAAGGCCATTTTCTTTCCCTCCTTTTAATTTATGTCCTCTGTATTTTATGTGATGTTTAGTGCTGATTTGCATTGAGGACAATGCAATATTTAAGTATGGGGGAGAGACTTTAATTGGAGAAAACATTGGTTGCTGATTTAAAATTTTTTCTACTATTTTCTCTGTTTTTCCCTGTTTTGTCCAAAATTTTTTGAGCTGTCTTACACTAATTTTCTATATTGTTTGACTACAAATTTTCCCACTTTCTTTACATATTTTTAAAGCTTTATATGTCTTCTAGCTATATAATTTTATTTGGTGTCTTTTGGATCTATTTTGGTGTACTTTTGTGTTGGTAAAGCCGACTCGCCAAAAATTCTGTAGTTCAGAATTTTGCTACTCTATTTTGTCCAAAGTTAATGCTCTCTTTTTGAATAATTTGATGGATTTTTTGTGTGAGAGCATGCATGATGAAATAGCTTAAGTGTGTGAATTGATTTAGCACAAAAAGAAATTGATCTTATTTTTCTAAGGAACTCAAGTAAAATGGCAATGACATTGTTTCTAATGAATTTTTAGTAGTAGTCTTTAAACCGTGAGAATTTGAGCCTTTATTGCAAAAGAATATTCTTTCTTGTTGTGAGTATTCCCTATCATGATTTTCACTCTAGAATTTGTCTTGAATCTTTGTTGAGGCTACATTATATGTGCATGCTTGGAAATGAATTAGGCATTTGTTTCTTGTTACCCACTTTCAACCAAATAGCCATCCATTATCATTGTTTCCATTGTGTACCACTTTGTGCCTTACTTCCACCTTTCTTTCTTGTGTTTCCAACCCCTTTTCCACCTTGAAACAAATTCTTTCTTTTCCCTAAAAACTTAGGATTTGAAGAGCTTTAGAAAATTCTTTTGAAAAAGAGATTGAGCATGTGCAAAAAGAAGAATTTGTGGGTTGTTTTGAAATTTAGTTTTTCTATTCAAAAGAAAAGAAAATTTTGACAATTCTTCATGAAAAATATACTGTATGAAGATAAAAACAAGAGCTTTGAAAAGTAAAAACAAAATAAGCATGAAAAAGAGTAGGAAAGAAAGAAGAAGGAAAAAGTAGTAGTTTTGTGCCCAAGTTTCGTGGATCAATTTCTTATGACTTGATTGATGCTCCTCAATTCTTTTTGTTAAACCTTGTTTCTTGCATTTCCCCCATCTTTCAATCATTCTTTTTCCCACCTTACATCCATGGTAAAGTCCTAATAATTCAAGCATGTATGTGATTTAAGTAGTGGAGATTTTGATTCTTGACAAGCTTATGGTAGTGAATTTGTGAAAGGTTGAAATGTGAGTGCACTACCTTAAACACTTGAGAGAATATAGTATATACACCTTCCCTTGTGAGTGGATTATTACTTGGATTCATTCTTGTCAACAAAATTGCCCTGATACTTGAACTTTTTAGAAATTTGAGATTAGTTTTCTCTGAGCGTTAAACCTTTTCAAGCTTAAACTATTTCATAATTGCATACTTTCTTGGCTTCTTGTTGTGTTCCTTTGGTGCCTTTGTTGCTTTTAATCGATTTTTCCCAGGAGTGCAAAACACTAAGTGTGAGAGATTTGATATTTATCATTTTTATATACATTAACCACTATCTTGGTCTCCTTACATTTTCATCTTTGGAATTTCTCCAATTTTATCAACTTTGTATTTCATTGGGTCTAAGTTAATTTTAGATGAAAAATGAACTATTTTCATCTTTTAGGACTTAAATTATTGAAGACTTAATTCAATCCTTCTTATGTAATTTTCAGAATTAATTTTGGAGATTTCTTGATGATGTGGCACTGACATGGCATTCCTAATGAGCTAGATGCTGATGTGGCATATTCTGGGATGGCTTGCAGCCTATTCTACTTGTCTGGTGACATGGACGTTTGGGACCCAAGGCTGTAGCACTTTAAACCAACTTTCTGCATCCTATTCCTCTGACCTTGATGAAAAAAGCAATAACTCTTCTGTAGCAGCATGCCTTCCATATCAGAAATCAAAAGAAAAAAGGCAGAAAGTCAGCTTCTCCATCAGCTTTTTAGGGCATTAGTTTAGTTAGTTTTTCAAACTTTAGTTTGGAGTCCTAGGTTTTTGTAACTTAGAGCAATTTCATAGACCACTTCTCCTTCTCCTTTCTCCCTTATGTTTTTCTTGTTTTTGCTCTCATGGAAGGTTGAAATCCCTTGTAATCAGCCTTGGTCCAGATTGGAGTTGTAATATGAGTTCCTATGCTTTATAAGATAAGTTTTATTCACTTTATTCCAGTATTCATCTTATTCTTAAAGCCTCTATTCTATTATGTTTATAAATGTTTCTGATTAGAGTTTCATGAACTTGACAACTAGTTTTTATTGCTTCATATAAGGATTTATCTATCATAATTGATTAGAAAGGTAGAAAGAGATGAAAATGGCATGTAACGAAGATCTTCTTACATGATTTGATTATCTTTACTGTGGTTACAACAATATGTAGTCAGAGAAGGTTTTCTTTGATTATGTTTTAGAGTGAAAATGACCTGGGGACCATTATGCTGCAAAATTGCCATGATTTCAATTCTGGGTGATTTGGCATCGTAGTGGCGTGAACAAGTGTTAGGCATAACGTGAAGTATTCAAAGATATTTGAGTAGTCAATAGAGGATTCACCACTCTTGATAGAAGGAAGTATACCTATGGCCACTTGTTGGGATAATTGCTAAGAAGAGTTTGGCCAAAGCAGACTTTTCATGAAGATGGTGTTCAGTGGCATAGTTTAAAGTGATTGATCCCATAGGACAAGGAACTGACTACTTGACTTAGAATTGTTGTAATCAAGTATGGTGGGAGTTGACACATAGGCCATACTCTAAACCAAGTAGGTATAAGATAGTTAAAGGACACATTGCATAGACACGCTTTAGTTGTAGAAAGGTTTCAAGTCAAACAACTGACTTTCTGGTTAATTAAGGGTCATGATGTATTGCTAGATACTGCTCGTAATCTATTTACAATCAAGTGTTGATTATGAATGGCCAATATAGCCGGAAAGCTAATGGGTCACATGTATAGAAATTCACTAGGAAAGTGAAACAAGCTTGAGGATTTGATCCTAAATTAGAGAATTAATTAAAAGAAGAAAAGAGAATAAAAGGAATAGGAATGTTCCTATTCGTACCCAAACAAGTGAAAGCCAAAATGAGAACCTCTTGGCTGCCCCTTCTCTCAAAGAGATTGGGCTTCTTACGGTGCCACCTTAAGAAGCCCAATAAGGGAATAGCACCCACTAAGGGAATTAGGGCTTTAAGGCTTGAGGTAACACCTATCATTTTAAGAGTGATAATGAAAGTCACACGATATACTCTCTCTCTCTCAATTGTTGAGAATCTTGTTTAGGAAACACTCTTGTTTTCCTCTCCTTCATCCAAGAGGGTTTTCTCCATAGCTTCTTTATGCTTACTAGTACAAGAACGAGAAGGAATCTCGTTACCTGAGGAGATTTTTTTCTTAGCATATTGGGATACTTGCTTTGGCTTGGAGAGGTTGCTGCGCTACAAGAGGTATTTCTCTTCGTCTTGATTACTATGCTAATGTATTGGTAATATAGGTTGATCTTTTGGTGAATGGATTTTAGAGAAAAAGTTTTAAACTCTGTTGTGTTCTATGATCTCTAAAATCCTACAGTGGTATTATAGCCCGATTATAGTTACCATTACTTTAAAATGAAGAATGTATGAGTATAATAGAAATCGGCATATTTAGTTTGTGTTTTTTAAACATGAACATGGCATGATGCTTGTTTTGTTTTTTTCTAAAATTTTGTATGAAAGAGCATGAAATGTTCTTATGAATTTTGTTGAGAAATATGTTTTGAATTTTGCTTTGTTGAAGAACATATTTTGACGGCAAACATGAACAATTTTAAAAGAATTTTTTTTTCATAAAAAAGGGTTTTTAAAAGAAAAATTGTTTTGATCCATAAACCCTATTTTTTCTCTCTTAGTAGATGTTTGTTTTGGTGTGAAAATAAAAATAAAAATAAATTTCAAATTCAATACTGAATTAGGTTAAATTAATTTGATTGATTTAGATCTTGATTAGTTTCCTAATATGATTTACGGAACAAAATAATTAGATTAATTGATTCAAAATCTGATTATTTTCCTAATTTGATTAGAAAATAAGTTAATTAAATTGATTGATTGATTTAAGAGAAATAAATGGAATAATGAATCTTAATCAATATAAGATCAATTAATTTGATAGTCAAATAAATTGATTAGGTTGCATCAAGATTAGTTTCCTGATATGATTTAGGAAATAATTTAATTAATTGATTAGATTGTATCTTGATTAATTTTCTAATATGATTTAGGAAATTAATTAATTAATTAATTAATTTAAATCTCGATTATTTTATTATCTTAAATTAGGAAACAAACTTTTTAGAATTAAATAGAATATTTATTACTTTCCCAATTTAAATAAGGAAACAAATCAATTTGAAATTGAATTGAGATTTATTTATTTTGCCTAATTAGATTAGGAAATTAGAATTAAAGTGTTTTAAATTATAAACAAGGAAACAAGTAATTTTTAATTGAGATTAAATGAAAGTAAAAATAATTCATGTGACGAAATTATTTTAACGTCACGTAGACCTTAAATATCAACTTCTGTTATACATTTATTTTGATAGACAATGCATGATAGGATGTATGTATGGCATAATGGCTAGTTATCGACTTTTACCAAATATGAATTGTTCATCCATTTTTTTAAATTATGGTTTTGGTAAATAAGGTCTATGTACCCTACCCATCTCTGTTTCTCTATTGTGCTTCTTTTATCACCTAACTCCCCTCAAATGTAACTTGATGTTTCTAATTAAACAATGTAATTAGATTACATAAGGTTAGTATAGGAATGAGACACAAGAAAGAAACTGTGGAGAAGGAACTGAGGATCTGAGGCATATGAAGAGTAGAAATAGAACTTCTATGTTTTCATTGTAAAATCATGTATATACCTAGGTTTGACCTAGTAATCTCTTTTGGCTCAAAGAGTTGACTATAGATAAGTCCATAACTATGCCATATAGTTTACAATCTATATGTGCATAATGAGATCACACATATGATGCATGTCTAATTTAAAATCTAATAAGACTAATTAAGAAAACCCTCAAATAATATTAAAGCTAAAGTCTTCCATTAATATGGGGCGAACCAGATATCTTCTTAAAGCTTAGGTTGTTGCACTCTCTCCAAACTTGGCTTTAAGTTGAACAAGTTCAAACCATTGAGATATGATCTTATGATTAATAGGCTGGCTTTAACTAAAAGCACTGATTTGTTGGACTATCTCCAAGGTCAATGTGGATAGAGACTAAGTTGAGCTATGTACATATGATGTGTATGTGTTAATAGTTGACAAGCCCAATTATTAGTGCATACATCAACAGTTGATAGCACTTCTCGATGGTTGCATACATAATGCAATTGGTATGAGATACCTACAATTTGATCTATGATGGCTTGTTGGGTTCTCTCTAAGGTCATTCAAGGTGAGTTTTGGACATCGAGCCCACTAGGAGAACTTTCAAAAGGTTCTCCTAGATCCAAAATAGGGTTTTTGTTTTTATTTTGGGTTCATAATAAAATAATGGGAGTGATAATGCGATATATTTAAAATATTATATCATGCATTCATGTACATACTTTAACATGCTCATGATTTAACATCTATGTTGATAGAATCATGACATCCACCATGAATTTAAGATCAATTCTCGAGTCAAATAAGTTCATTGGGGCAAATTTCTTGGACTGGCTAAGAAACTTAAGAATCGTTCTCAAGGATGAACACATAGCCTATGTTCTTGATGAGGCACTCCTTGAACCCCCTGCTGATGACGTTGATAAGGACCAAGTGTTGGCCTATAAAAAGCGCATGGGTGATGATGAGCTAGCAACATATATCATGTTGGCCTCTATTACACTCAAGCTTTAGAAGCAGCATAAGGCTACGGATGCATGCACCATGATCGTCCATTTGAAGGAACTGTTTAATGAGTAAGCGAGAATTGAAAGGTTTGATCTCTCATGTTCGCTTTTTAGTTCTAAGATGCAAGAAGAGGCATCTATAATGCAACATGTAGTTAAGATGAATGGATACATTAAGAGGTTAACAGCGCTAGGTTTCATGATGGATCATGAATTAAGTGTTGACTTAATTCTCCAGAGTTTACCTGATAATTACGGAGCATTCATAATGAACTATCAGATGAATTAGATCTCATCAACTATACCAGAGCTAATCAACCTACTCAAGGCAATTGAGCCTTCTATCAAGAAAGAGAATAAGGTTGTGATGCTAGTGGATTCTTCTAAGATTAAAGGGAAAACTTCCAAGAAGAAGAAATTCATTAAGGCTAAGAGAGGTATCAAGAAAAAGTAGGCCAAGAAGGTAGAGAAAGCCGCAACCAAAGGGACTTGCTTCCATTGTGGCAAAGACGGCCATTAGAAGAGGAACTGCAAGACCTATCTGGTGTCCCTGAAGAAGAAAAAGGCATCTGATGCCAAAACTACTTTAGGTATTTTTGTTATTGAGATAAATATTGTTTCTGGTAAAACTTAGGTATTAGATATCGATTGTGGCTCACACATATGTACCGATATGCAGGGCTTAAAGAATAGTAGATAGTTAACCAGAGCAGAGACAAACCTACAAGTCGAAAATGGAGCAAGAGTTGCTATATTAGCTGTAGAAACTTATGTATTACCTTTACCTTGTGGTTTAATTTTAGAATAAGACAACTGTTATTTCATTCTATCCTTGATTAAAAACATTGTTCCAATTTCGAATTGTTTCAATTTCGACTTTGAATAAAAAAAGTTTTCATTTAACATTTAGTAACAACTGTTGTCACATAAGTTAGATGGTATTCTTTATGGCATTGGAACGTTATGCAATAAGATTTATGTATTAGATACATCTAACCTGGTTCTAAAATATTTATGAGAGGGTGAACTTTCATTAAATTAAGATGAGGAAGATAATAAAGCATGCCCAAATCTCCATATGAATAATCTTATATTATATGTGTCATAAACCCAAAGAAATGGGCGAACAATATTACCTACATAATCACAATACAAGTACACATCCAACATGGCTCAAGCTCATATTCTTCATTTCATTCCAATAAAATATATATACATGATGTCATAGCATATCATATTAACATTCTTTGTGTATATAAGGAAAACATGTACCTCATCAAGTGACACATAGCATCAAATTCCATCACTCCACATTTATAGCACCCACGGTGCTCCACAAGCAATGTCATATAGACAACACAAAGGTTGGCCTATAATAGTCTCCTTCACTAGGATATGTACGCATATATATATATATATATATGTATGGATGGACTCATCTAATTGAATTTTCTAAAACATGCCAAGAGGATTTCATTATTATTAGAATTAATAAGGCTATATAAGTAGCATAAAAGGGGTTTTTATCTCTCACCTGACATCACAATCCTACATAGACTTAGGGTGCCAACACAAATTCAACTATCACAATTCGATAAAACCCTCACAGCTGCACATAATTCCACCAAATGAATATAACACATGCACGTACTATAAGTAGAAAACCATCACACAAATATTTATAAGGTAATTTATAATCTACACAATAAGTATTCGTCGAATTTCATCGATTTTCTCATTTTCTTCTACAAGGGTGTCATACTAAGCAACATAGGCTATCACATACCCTACACAAGGGTTCATATTAGACCATACAGGTTTCCTTATAACCTTACACAAAGGTTTATCTTGGGCCACACAGACCTCCTCATAACACTAAATGGAGCCACATAGGCTGTCTCATGTGGTCCTCATTGTTCTCTACTAGGAGGGCTACACAAGCTTTCTATAGTATCATCATTGATCACCTTTGGGAGAACCATACAGGTTTCCTATATTATCATCATTAGTCACCACTGGGAGAACCACATAGGTTTCCCATAATATCATCATTAGTCACCTCTAGGACATAGGTTACCCATAATATCATCATCAATTATCTCAAGGAAAACCACATAGGTTTCCATAATATCTTTAGTAATAGTTCGAGTGGGCCACATGGCTCCTCATACAACCACTAGTTCATCTTTATCAAGGGAGTCATACAATCTTCTTATATTATGTACAACATTCATTTCACAGATACATGCACACCAATCTTACTTCATCAAGAAATTACAAAGTTATGAGGTAGTTACGTCCAAATGTATGTGTACAACTATACAAATGGTACTTCATCATGGGATACTTACCATAAGTTCCCATGACTCCTTAATGTGTCTATCTTACCTTCATGGTGTTAAATATATGTTTCCAATTATGTATTCATACAGTTACAATTAAGTACCAAATATGTATCCACATTTACACATCTGTAACTCTTAGGCAAACAATGTACAAGCTACTCTACAACTCTAACATACAATTGTACCCCCATGGCAATATTATACTTCATATACAACAATTACATGTAACCCTCTTTAGTCCACCTCTAGACATATAGAGATTCATATGTATATATACCATCATCCCATTAAATAACTATATGCATCACAATGAAATCATGCAAGAAAGGTAGTTTCTTTGAAAATGAAAATCATTTAGGCAAGGCTAGATCCCTCGCCTTAACTCCAAGCTAGCTAATCCACCTCAAATGATATGGAAGGTGCCTCAAAGAATCCATCTCTATAAGGTAACCATGTAAAAATATGTTAAGGTCACAAAATAGGGAACTCTTTATCACTAATTTTAACCTTTGATTACTCTTTTGATCATAACTCCTAAAAGTTAAGGAATTTTCAATTGCTTCTAGAATGATATAAAATTTACTAAAAACAAAGTTCGAACGGGAGAGTTATGACTATTTGAAAATTGGCCAAAAACTACTGAAGCTATAATACCTCGAAAAATTCGTGATTTTTGGGTATTACGTAAACTAATTTTGTGGAATATTTTAGGTGAAGGAAGTATTTTTTGTGGTGTGGGAAGGAAAATGTAAGGTTTAGAAGTGGCAAGGTTGTGGAATAATTGAGTGGTGAAGAGTCAAGAAGTGTATTGGTGAAACCGAAGGCATCGGGGGAGTTAAGAGACAGGTTAGATACAAAGAGGGACTAAAGTGAAACACCCGAGGTAGGATATTATGGATTTGCTTTTACCAATCTTGATTGAGGGTCAATTGGAGGGCAACGTAGTAATTTCACCCTTGGCGAGTATATATAGGTTGCCCCACCCCTTTTTCCTCATTTCTTCTTTTTCTCTCTATCTCTCTTAACCTTCTCTCTCCTCTCTTTCTCTCTTCCTTCTCTCTACTCTCTCTCTCCACTCAAATCCTTCAACCGAGCTTTGAGGGATGGATCTCAGGTGATGAGGCAAGTCTTTAGGAGCCAAGCAACGTAGGGAAAGCAAGGAATCGAGGTAGGAATTTATATTTATCAAGTTTTTCCCTATTTTCTAGTTTTAAGGGTACTTACGGTTCCAGCTTCATTTCTCGATGAAAATTGGGGCTTTTGGTGTCTAAATGCTCCTTAGACATCAAGGAAGAGATCCCATGGAAGGAATTATGGAAAACGGTGGAGAATCGGCGGAATCTGACCCAAAACCGAGGCCAGTCGAAGTTGTGGCACCTAGGCACCACCTTTAAGTGGAAATAAGTGGTCTTGGTGCCCCAAGTGCCATGTGTGGCACCTCAAGTGCCAAGCACTAAATTTTGGATAGAAACTTGGGCATCTAGCACCTCAGCCGCCAGGTGTGGCGCCTTAGGTGCTGGCTATCTAAGAATTCTGGGGCTGATTTCAAACAGTCATAACTCTCTCATGCGGACTCTGTTTTAGGCAAACTTTATATTGTTGGAAATCTCTTTGAGTCTAGTTTCCAATGGTATAAGTTTTATTTGGAGAATCATTTCCAGTTAAGATTTATAATTGAAGAAGTGGGTAAGGGTCGAGATTAGTGGTAGAGGAATTTCTCTATTTTATAACCTTGATTAATTTTTGCCTGATTACAATAGGGATGGTCGAGGCGTAAGGCAGGAGAATCAAGAGTGTGGAATCCAGGTGAGGGATCTATCTAGCTGTCCTATATGCAGATATGCATATATGTATGTATATGTATATTTATATTGTTTTATATATACATTTATTTATTAAATGAATTATTGTGTGGGATGCGCGGATTGGTGGTTGTGTGGTGATGATGTGGGTGCATTCCATATTCATTTGCGTATTTATTTTATGAAATAAAAGGGAAATGGAAGTGGGAAGCTACCCATTATGTAATACCTGAGTGGTGTCAATGGATATGCATACGCATTGAAGGCTGGTCCCCAATGTGGTGTGGAAAAGAGCAGAATTTAAATTGCATATCATTCATTTGCATTATTTATATTTTGAGTATGGTTGTGATGTGGTGTGTGGGATATATGTGTGTGTGTGTGTGTGTGTGTGTGTGTGTGTGTGTGTGTGTGTGTGTGTGTGTGTATGTGTATATGTGTACTGGCTAAGGGCATAATCCAAGAAACTATACATATGTTATGGTATAGAAATGACTCGATAGACCTAGTACATAGTGAGATTTCTTGAGTGATAATCCGTGAGAACATAAACCTACATTGATTACACTCTTGTGATATGGTGTAGGAACATGGACCCTTGTGTAAGGTTTTATGCATTTATTTTATAATGTATGTGTGTTTTTATTTAAGGGAAAGTATGATGGAATATGATACTGTATGTGTGCCTATGGGTAGCTTGGTATCATACAGGATATATTCTCAAATGGGTTTGTACATATATATATATATATATATATATATATATATATATATATATATTCTGTATATCTGCGTAGTGTATGGCTAAAACTGGTGAGTCCGTGGTTTAGACTCACCCCTAAATAGTTACAGGTATGTAGGAATAGTCAGGACGAGGGCTCGTGGATCGAGGATACCTCCCAATTGTTCGAGGTAAGGTAATATATTGTTATTATATTTCTCTAGTGTTCTCTGTAATTAAATAGGCCACCACTTATGATCTTGCGATAGAAATCTAGGCTTTAGATAGTGTCGGTAACACACTATTTGCACTGATCATGAACTGGGTTTGAGGGTCATGATAGAAGCCTTTTGCCACTTGTTCACCGTAACATGCAAGTTTCCTACTTAAGTGGGTAGAAGGCCACCTCCTCTACCTCGTTCATGCTTAAGTGTGTGTATGTATACTTAAGCAGGAAAAGGACAATACACCCTGTTTTCAAGATTTTTGACTTCTCTATGGTTTTTCCTTCATCCTAGACAAATCTTTCACCAAAATTAACTATTCTTCCCATAGTTTTGCTCTAGGAATGATTAGTAAACATATACACACTCAAATCCCAAATAAAATCCAAAAATCAAGGCTCAAATATATTAAAATTCCCTCAAGAACCCTAGTTTTCAAATTTTTTTTCATACCTTTCCAACCCATGATTTTCTTGTTTTGAATCATAGTTTCTACAAATTTCTTATTTCAGTTTGTCTAATAAACATCCAAGAAGGGTTCTAGTTCATCAATCTAACTTAAAATTCTCAAGAACACCCATTCTTCCCTTAAAATCCTTCATATTCGAAAATTGATAGAAAAAGAGAATGGTAGGGATTCATACCTTATTTTCTCATTGTTCCAACGATGGTTGGTCACTGGGGACTCAGACCTTCATCGAAGTTTGGTGGCTTGAGGATTGGATGGTGGTTTTTAGGTGAAGGAGGTAGAGAGAGATGGAGAGAGGCGAAGTTAGGGTTTGGGAGAGGAAATGGAGTGAAGAAGAGAAAGAGAAATAGCTAAAAATATATATGCGTCTGCTTCATATACTCATCCTAAGAAAATTACCATTTTGCCCTTTGGTTCAACCTCAATCAAATAAGTGATGGCAAAATCATAATTCCTCGGACTCGGGTATTCTTCAACACACACAAGGCACAATACATTCCCATGCCCAATTTCTCAACTCTTTAACACACCATTATCCTTATTTCCTCATTCATAACAAAGTGTTTTCTTAAGTATTTTATTTCACCCTATATCCCTTACACGCACCCCCACATACCTCAGCCATTTACCACCTCACACACAGCCTATTAGAAAGGTGCTCTAAAGGCAATCACCTTTAGCATCAGTCATATAAACTCAATTATTATTTCAAGGAGGTTTTTTTCATTATTTATATTCATATTCATAAACTCAAGATTAGATCATAAAACAAGTAATGAAGTCCATGACACAAAAAATAGCATGAAGGAAATTATGATGGTGATTATAATGTGAGATTCCTATCATGGGTAATTATGTATGTATCTAAACTATCCCAAGTTGTAGGATCACCTGAGACTCGATATCAGTGATCCGAATAGATTAGCACATGTTATGCTTCTTCATTTGATCAAGTAGCTGTCCTCATAAGTTGTAAACATGAGATGTTTTGAGTAAACATGTGAATTCTTGTTAAAGGTAACAAGTATATTGGATGACATGTATGAGACATCACATGGATACCTATTCAAATGTCAGTGATAGGTCTCATAGCAACTAATAGTGTAAGTATCCATGGACATGAGGAACTTAAGTTGTCTTGGATATAGATCCTGTGTTTTGACTTCATTCCTTGTTACCCACAATGGGTCGCTTTTAGGGTGGTGATTGGGCACAGCATTAAGTATTCAAGATATTTGAGTAGTCAACAGAGGATTCACTACTTCTAATAGAAGGAAGTATACCTATGGCCACTTGTCGAGATAATCGCTACGAAGTTGATATCTAGCATTTTTATATACATTTTAATCCCTATCTTGGTCTATTTAAATTTTCATCTATGGAAATTCTCCAATTTTATTACATTTTATGATTTATTAGATCTAAATCAATTTTCGATGGAGAATGAATTATTTTCATATTTTAGGACTTAAATTATCGAAGACTCAAATTAATCCATTTGAGTACTTTACATAAATTAATTTTAGAGATTTCTTGATGATGTGGTGCTGACATAGCACATTTTACTGACATGGACACTGATGTGGCACTTTTGGGATGAGTAGGATGCTAACTTAGCACTCCTTTCTACTAACCTAATGACATGGACGTGTAGGGCCCTCATTTCAGATTTATCCAACCATTTTTGCCATGCATGTAGCCTCCTCTTCCCTAAACTTTGCTGAAAATGGAAGCTTCCCTTCTTACACTTTTTCTACACCAAGAAAGCATGTTCTGCTACCCTTAATTCATGAATCTGAATTTTAGATCTCTTTTGGTAGCAGCAGAAGAGCCACACTTTAGCTATTTTGAAAGTCAACTTGAGGGCATCTAGGGTAGAATATTCCAAAGGCATATGGGGCTTCAGTTTTGTAATTCAGAACATTATTCTTCACTACTGTAACTTAGAAATTCGTAGGTCACTTTTCCTCTATTTTCTCACTACTGTTTTGCTGGTTTTGCTTTCATTGAAGGCTAAAATCTCCTTGTAATTAGCCTTGGTTGGATCTAAAGTTGTAATCTGAGTTCATGTGCTTAATGAAATAAGTATTTATCTATTTATTCCATTTCCATTTTGTTTTGCCTCTTGTTTATGATTTGTGTTGTTTGGTTAGAGAGCATTTTCATTTACTAGTTTTTACACTTTGCATCTGAGGAGTGTTTACTATATCTGGTTGAAATAGTAAATAAAATGGAAATGGTATGTAATGTTGGTCACCTTGCATAAATCTAATTACTTTTGCTGGAGTTACATTTAGGTTATGCTAGAGGAGTTTTTCTTGATCATAACTTAGTGTGATTTAGTCTAGAAGTTTCTTCTTGCACATTTCATTATTTATATAATCAGATGATAAATAGAACAAGGACTTAGCATTTCAAGAGAACTAGGAAGATTACATCTTTAGAAAACACCAAGGCTAGTTGCATTTTTCTGTTTGCTGTCAATTTTCTCTGTTACTAATTTGCTACTATTTACTATATTTTTATCCTACTGTCACAACCAAACCCCTCCCCCAGTTTTATGTGTTATGTTATTAGTGTTTGAGTGTTAAGAACAATTAGTTAGTAGTTAGAAGTGAGGCTCCTTGAGTGACTATGAACTGGGGATCACTATATTGCAAGATTGCCACAAATTTAATTATGGGCGATTCGGCATCGTAGTGTCATAAACCAGAATTTTAGTGTCGTTGCCATGGAGCCAATTCACTTCTGAGTTATCTAATTAGTTGTTCATTTGTGTCTTTATTTGGTTCTAAATTGATTGGCTGAAAGTGGCTACAAGTTTTGAGTTTTTTCTCGGTTACTTTTCATTTTCCAAATAGGTAAAAACTGACTATCTCCGATTGATCTCAAACTTGGCACACCACTAGTTTTCAACATTTTAAGCAAGTTTGTATTCAGGGCAGCCATTTTTCTAAATTTCATCATTTAGGCCCTCTTTTCTATTTTTTAACTTTTTTTATGATTTTCTAATTTATTGTGATTTTTGGTGTGTTTTTTGTAGATCAAATTTTTAAGTTATATTTTTTCCATTTGTTCCTCTAACTTATGAAGAATCTTTCCAAGAAAAATTAGATTTTTCTGAGATACTTCATTTTTTGGTGTTTTTCATCGACTGGAGCATAGTAGTGTTTTTGCTGTTTTTGGTGTTTAGTGTTTGTTTTGTTTTCTTGTGAATTTTACCCTTCCTAGTGTATGAGAAGGTCTCTTCATGTGGACTTATCCACCTTTGATCCTGAAATTGATAGGACCTTCCATAGGCTAGTAAGAAGCAATAGCATTAGGAGTAGCATAGTATCTGAACTTTTGTTTGAATTTATTGATCTTACTATTAGTAATGTAAAGTTGGAATTAGATTCTAAATCTGATATTGTAATAGAGTCAACTAATTTTGAGTCAGCTGGGACAACTGGGATGGATAATCAGAATGCACAAGTGCCTCGAAATAGGCATGAGCAAACCATTAAAGAGTTGAATGAACCTAATGTGCATTATCAACCACTGTCCATAAATTTTCCTGAGTTGGATGCTAACTCTGAATTAAAGTCTGGTCTAATCTATCTATTGCCAAAGTTTCATGGTCTTGTAGGTAAGGATCTGCATAAAAACCTGAAGGAATTTTATGTTGTCTGCCCTACCATGAGAACACAAGAGGTAAGAGAAGAACAGATCAAGCTAATAGCCTTCCCTTTCTCTTTGGATGGGGTAGCCAAGGATTGGCTGTACTACCTGCCAACTACTGCAATAACAAGATGGGATGACCTGAAAAAGATGTTCTTAGAAAAGTTCTTTCTAGCCTTTAGAACAATAGTGATTAGGAAAAACATAAGTGGGATAAGACAATTAAGTGGTGAAACACTACATGAGTATTGAGAGAGATTTAGGAAGCTTTGTTCAAGCTGTCCAAACCATCAATTTTATATCAGCTTCTCATCCAGTATTTTTATGAGGGATTAAAGCCTATGGATAAATATATAGTTAATGCAGCTTCTGGTGGGGCATTGGTAGATAAAACCCCAGCTGCAGCAAATGAATTGTTGGCCAAGATAGCTCAGAATGCGCAGCAATTTGGTACCAAATTGAGTGGTCCAGTAAGTATCGTGAATGAAGTAAGAACACCTACCATGGAGCAATAAAGGATAGAAAATAAATTGGAAGAGTTAGCTTCTATGGTAAGGCAATTAACATTAAATCAGAGAACACAACTAAATCAGAGATCACAGTTGCCTCTGTAACACCTCAAAATTTTCATAAAACTATCTCCAGGATAAAAGATTTTTAAGATAAGGTTCCTTAGTGAATAATTATGGCAATTCTCAAACCTTAAATTTCAAAGATCTCAAGTCCATAATTAAAGACAACTAGGAGCCATTAACATCATCTCATGCCTTACATCACCATCATTTCGACATATATACATATCACTGGAGATTAAGTCTTAATTATTTTACAAAAAAAAACTATAAAATCTAGGTTGCAGCTACTGACTCCCTGCTGCAACCCCGCTATTCCCATTTTGATTTGCACCTGGAAATGGTTAATATAGTACAAAAGCATGAGACATAGAAATCTCAGTAGCCAGTAGTTAATCTTGAAAACAAGAACCATTCCCAGTCATAAAAGCAAGTTCATAACACCATTCATAATTCAGTTCAACTCATCTATGCCACTGTCATGCAGAGATTATCCCTAGGTCTTAGTACCACAAGAGTCTGTTTCACCTCAAGTGGTGCCAAGGGTCATCACTATTCTCAGTGCCTACCACCAGGGTCTAATTATACCCTGTGGCCCAAAGGTCAGCAAGACTGACACAAGCATCGTCATGCATAGCTGCTTCCACCCTAACCATGGCAAGTCTTATACTGGCGCGTACCGTTGTACCCCAGATGCTTGGTGTACACTGCCTTAGCACATGAGTATCATAATAATACATATACATACATAACAATGCGTAGAGTTGAATATCACATAATTCATCAATAAATCATTTTCATCACATAATTCATAATTAAGTCATTTTCAGTATAAAACAATTTCAAAATATATGAACAGCACTTTTATGAAATGTAACTGGCTACCTGAATTTACCGTCTCGTACCGATTCCACTCGAAATTATTCCAAGGTGCTGATAAAATAAATTAGCTATTAAAATCCTAATATGGAATATTTAAAAATACTATTCCATTTTTTAAATGCAATTTCTATGTACTAAATACTAATTACATATTATTCACAATCTTATTTCTAATCCCAAATTTAAATAAATATAATTAGCTAAAAAAAATATCCTAATAGGGATGAGATTAAAATTACTATTTCATAATTAATTAAATCTTGTACCTCAAAAATTAATTACGTAATGTTTATAATCTCATTTATAGTCTCAAATTCAAATAATTATAATCAGCTAAAATTTCTTCTAATTTATTTCTCAAATTCCACCCTATTTCCATTTTCTTCAGAAACTTTGAATTAATTCACTTTGGTCCTTAATGTGAACTTTAACCATATAAATAACATTCAAAATTTGGTAAATTCCATCAAATTTTAATTAAAATCACATATATACTAAATCTGGACATTTTTAGAATTTTTACTCTTTCCTTCCAACTTTTCATTTCATTCACTTAGGTCCTCAATAATTATTTTTCCCTTATCTTTTTCATGATCTAATACCACACATAGTTTCATCTAAGTCCATAGGTCATAAATATATCTTGTTTCGAAATTATAGCTACTCCTACAAACTTTTTATTTTATTCATTTTAGTCCCTGTCATGCATGCATACCTCTAAACTCCATGTTTTTCCATTCTTCTTGTTGCATGGCTCTCCCAAACTCATCTAGGGACTCTCTAAGACATGTTTAATCATTTATTAAACACATGCGAGCCTAAAAAAAAAGAATTGAAGCTTACCCAAGATTTCCAAGCTTACTTTTCTCCTTTGTTTTTCTGCACTTTTATGCCACTCTTTTTGCTGCTGTGAATGTATATTTAGGACCTCAAATCCACTGTTAAGATGGTCCTTTGGTCAGCACCAAAGTTGCCCAAGGGTGGCTCTTTAAAAGCTTAAGGAAATTTACTGGTTTTTAGAGCTTTCTCTCTATCTCTCTCAGTTTATGCAGAAAATGAGGAAGTTTTGCAGCAACATCATCTCTCTCTCGTGTTCACTTGTTAGGATAGCATAAAATGAAGTTACAAACCCTCCTTTAACCCCTAAGGGTCCCTTACGTGGCAACCAATGCAAGGAAAACAGATTCTCTCTCTCAGTTCCAGCTCATGAAGACAATGCCATGAACTTTCTCTCATCCTCGGCAGCATCACGTGGGCACTGCAGAACAGCTCACGTGTAGTGCTTTATCTTCCCTATTCTCGAGTTCACTCTTGCTTTGCCTAAGGGAAGAGATATCTCTATTCATATGCAAGAAATGGGTGCTGGCCAAGATGGTTCTACTGCCTTAAATCTGAAAAGGAAGGAAAGAAAAGAAAATAAAATGGAAGTGCAGTGGGTATTCTCTTGAAGGAGTCCGTGGCTGCCTAGCTTGAAGACAACTCGCCTTGCTTTCCACAGGTTCACTTTGCAGCATCCTCACGTGGCTACCATGGCATGCACTGGATGAGATTCTACTGCATAAAGCTTTGTGTTGCTGCCCAAGAAGATGTAGCCAAGCTTTCCATGCCTTAAGTGTTCTCTTCATTCCCAATCCCCTTTTTCTTATATTCCTATCCTTTCTTTTTCAATTGCACCGCCTTCTGCCCTCACATGATGGTATATTCCTCCTGTAATAAGGAGAAAAGCTGGCCAAACTCTTAAGCACGTGAAGGCAAGCACTCAAGGAGAAAGAGAAAGAGAAAAGAAGAAAAGAAGAAAAGAAGAAGAAGAAAAAATGAAGTGGCCCCTCTTCTTGTTGGTTCAATGCTATGATTCGGATGAGAAAGAAAATATGTAAACCTTGCATGGTCTCCAACGTGTCTATTTCCATCAAATTTTGTAAAGCTAAAATTCTAGATAAGCCATTCACAATTTTTTGTATTTACAAATAGGTCCTTGGTGTAAATGGAAAAATTTTTATTTATTGCCAAAATTTATTTTTGATATTTCCTCTAGCTTTTCTTAGAAAAAAAATTTTTTCTTTCTTTCCATTTATAATTTTCCTCTCAAACTAATATCATTATTTTTATTATTATTATTTTCGTTATAGTCCTTCAGACACTATATTGCCTAAGAATTGGGATGTTACAGTTATTACCTCCCTCAAAAGAATTTTGTCCCCAAAATTCAATTTTTCCACGTAATTCTCTTGTAAAAGAAATATCATAAATATGCATAGCTCTTAATAGAACTTACCAGAGTCAAATAATTCGGGGAAGAGCTTCTTCATACGGTCCTTCGTTTCCCAAGTAGCCTCCTCTTGAGATTGCCCTTTCCAGACCACTTTCACCAAGGGGATTTGTTTGTGTCGCAATTTCTTCATTCGAGTATCAATGATTTTATATGGTCTCAAATCATAAGTTAGATTATCCCGTAAATGCATATGTTCATATTCAATTACGTGCGATGGGTCTGGAATATATTTCCTTAATTGAGAAACATGAAACACATTATGAATGTTTGCCAAGTTTGGTGGTAGGGCAATTTTGTAAGCTGTAGTCCCGTACTTATCCAAAATTTGAAAAGGGCCAAGATACCTAGGACTAAGCTTTTTAGATTTAATAGACATTCCTACTGTTGTCAAAGGAGTTACTTTGAGAAAGACATGTTCACCAGTTTGACATTCCAAGGGCCTTCGCGCTTGTCAGCATAACTCTTTTGTCTACTCTGTGCAGTGAGCAAGCGATCTCGAATGAGCTCTACTAGTTTGGACGTTTGTTCTACTATCTCAGGTCCTATAAGTCTCCTTTCTCCAGCCTCTACCCAACAGATGGGGGATTGACATTTCTGACCGTACAGAACTTATATGGTGCCATACATATGCTGGAATGGTAACTGTTGTTATAGGCAAACTCTGCATATGGCAGATACTCATCCCAATTTCCCTTAAATTCTAAGACACACACCCTTAGCATATCCTCTAGAGTCTGTATCGTCCTTTCTGATTACCCGTCAGTCTGTGGGTGGTATGCGGTACTAAAATTCAGCCGAGTACTCAATGCATATTGTAAAGATCGCCAAAATCCAGAGGTGAATCTGGGATCTCTATCTGAAACAATATCACAAGGGACTCCATGCAACTTCACTATTTCCTTGATATAAATTTTTGCTAATTTATTCAGTGAGTCTGTTGACTTGATGGGAAGAAAGTGTGCAGACTTGGTGAGTCTATCCACAATAACCCATATCTTATCATTACCTGCAAAAGTTTTTAGAAGTCCAACTATGAAGTCCATAGTGATGCTATCCCATTTCCATTCTGGGATCTTCAATTGCTCTAGCATTCCTCCTGGTTTTCGATGTTCTATCTTAATTCTTTGACAAGTCAAACATCTAGCCACAAATTGTGCCACATCTCGTTTCATACTTGGCCACCAAAAATTTTTCTTTAAGTCGTGGTACATTTTGGTTGTCCCAGGGTGAATGGTGTACTTACTTTGGTGTACCTCTGAAAGAATCTTATTCCTAAGATCCTCATTAGCAAGTATGTACAGTCTGTTCTGAAATTTTAAAATCCCATTTTCTGAGAGGCTTAACTTGGTTTCTTTTCCTCTTCGTATCAATTCTTTAGGCTCTTTGAAATAAGGATCGTTGGACAACGCTTCTTTTACCTGTGCTTCCAAATTACTTTGAATTACAAGCGCACAAACTCTTAAACTTTGAGGATTAACCGCTACATCTAAATTTAGGTTTCTAAATGCTTCCAACAGTTGACCTTCTTTAATCATCATAAAAGCCACATGCACGGTTTTTCGGCTCAGAGCATCTGTAACTACATTGGTGTAAATGGAAAAATTTTTATTTATTGCCAAAATTTTTGATATTTCCTCTAGCTTTTCTTAGAAAAAAAAATTTGCTTTCTTTCAGACACTATATTGCCTAAGAATTGGGATGTTACAGCCTCCTTCTACTTTAGTCTGTGGTATATGCTCCTTGGACACACATAATATAGATCAATGTCCCCAACTGTAAGAGACCCTAACTAAGTCATGTGTTGGCATATTTCCTAATAGACCCATGCAGTCACCACAACAATAGAGGTTTGACCCATACTCCACCACTTATAATCCTGGGTGGCACCACCATCCTAACCTTAGATATGGAAATACCTCTAATCCTCCTTATTAACCATCCCATGCAAGATATACTCCACCTGGACCTAGCCATACACCTCTTTCAACAACCAAGAAACTAAGCCTAGTCTTGAGGATTTAATAAAGCAATTAGCCACCAACACTATCCAATTTCAGCAAAGAACATAAACAAATATGCAAAACTTGGAGACTCAGATTGGTCAGTTGGCTACAATAGTAAATGAGCTGAAAAGTCAAGGTTCTGAGAGTTTGCCATCTCAATCAGTAATAAATCCAAGAGGCAATGTTAGTGCCATCATTTTGAGGAGTAGTAAGCAAGTGGATGGTCCACCTTCTAAATCTGAACCAGAAATATTAAATGTGCTGAAAAGTGTTCCTTCATCCTCAACCAGTGAGCAAAAGAAAAAAGATGAAGAAGTGGTTTAGAAAATACCTCTTCCTTTCCCCCATAGGTAAACTCAACCAAGGAAAGCTTTTGAATCTAAGATGGATAAGGAGACTATGGAGACCTTTAGAAAAATAGAGGTCAATATTTCACTTTTGGAAATGATTAAGCAAATCTCCAAATATGCCAAGTTCCTTAAGGAGTTGTGCATTCATAAGAGGCGTTTAAGGGGCAATGAGAGAGTCAATTTGGGGAGGAATGTGTCTATACTTATTCAGCCACCCATGTCACCAATGTGTAAAGATCTTGGAACATTCACCATACCATACACAAAAGGCAATATGGAATTTTTCAATGATATGCTAGATTTGGGAGCCTCAATCAATGTTATGCCCAAATTAGTATACTCTAGCCTCAAGATTGGTGTCCTTTCACCAATCAGAGTGATTGTCTAACTTGCCAACCAGAGCACAGCACACCCAGTAGGAGTCCTTGAAGATGTTGTCATAAGAGTTAAAGATTTGATTTTTCCTGCTGATTTTTATGTTCTAGATATGGAAAATGATAACACTCCTAGTCATGCACCATTGATACTTGGTAGACCTTTTTTGAAAACTACAATAACCATTATCAATGTGCATGAAGGAACTTTATCCATGGAGTTTGCTCGCAACAAAATTGATTTCAATATTTTAGATGCCATGAAACATCCTATGGAAAATTATTCCAATGTGCATGTGGTAAACTTTTTGGATTTTTTGGTTAATGAGGCATGTGAGGATTTCCAAACTAAGTTGATTTCTAACTTTCCTAATTTTTCTAATATGGTGGATGCTTTTGAGTACAATTACGGTGGTTCTAAATTTTGTCAAGCTTGTACTAAAATTGAAAATTCTTTAAGTATTGACAATTCTGATTTGCATTCTGATTCTGA
Organism: Biancaea sappan; assembly: GCA_037074585.1. Lineage (NCBI taxonomy): Eukaryota > Viridiplantae > Streptophyta > Magnoliopsida > Fabales > Fabaceae > Biancaea > Biancaea sappan. Next base: position 40,384,332 of record CM073494.1, on the reverse strand, counting down.
TTCTCTCACTTTCTCTAGTTTAGATTTTGATTCTGTTTCTGCTTCTATTTTAGGTAGTTGTAAATATAGTGATTTAAATTTTAATGTTGTACATTTTTCAACTCTTTCTTCTTGTGCTGTTGAACCTTCCTCCTCTTTAGCCAAGGATTATGTCTTTGAGCAATCTGAATACGTAGGTGCCTCCTTGGATATGACTCCATAAAAACTGATTCCATCCACCATCCAACCACCTACATTGGAGTTGAAGGCATTACTAGAAAACCTCAAGTATGCTTTCTTGGAAGTAGGAGACCAACTTCCAGTCATTGTAGCCAACAACTTGAAGCCCAATCAAGAAGAAAAATTGTAAGTTTACTGAATAAGACTAAGAAAGCGATTGGGTGGACTTTAGCAGACATTCCTGGGATTAGTCCTTCCATGTGCATGCACCGAATTCTTCTTGAAGAAGAGGCTAAACTAGTGTGGCAACCTCAAAGACGACTCAACCTTATGATTCTTGACGTGGTCAAGAAAGAGGTAAGTAAGCTCCTCCAAGCTAGAATTATTTATCCTATCTCTAATAGTAAACGGGTGAGTCCGGTATAAGTGGTACCAGAGAAAATTGGGATAACTATTATAACAAATGAAAATAATGAGTTAGTGCCCACTAGAGTCCAAAACAGTTGGCGTTTTTGAATTGATTATAGGAAGTTGAACCAAGCAACTAGAAAAGATCACTTTCCCCTTCCTTTTATTGATCAAATGCTTGAAAGACTTGTTGGAAATTCTCATTATTGCTTTCTTGATGGTTTTTCTAGATATTTTCAAATTCACATTGCACTTGAAGATCAGGAGAAGACAACATTCACCTGTCCCCTTCGGCACTTTTACATATAGACACATGCCTTTTGGTCTTTGTAATGCACCTAGCACTTTTCAAAGATGCATGATAAGTATATTTTTTGATTTGTTAGAAGATTGCATGGAAGTGTTCATGGATGATTTTTCTATTTATGGAGACTTATTTGGTGCATGCTTGAAAAATTTGGAAAGATTTCTTGAGAGATGCATAGAAAAGAATTTGGTTTTGAATTAAGAGAAATGTCATTTCATGGTAGAGCAAGGGATAGTTCTAGGCCACATAGTGTCATCCCATGGCATAGAAGTAGATAAAGCAAAAGTTGATGTTATCTCCTCTTTACCTTACCCCGCTTCTATGCGGGAAGTTCACTCTTTTCTTGGACATGCAGGATTTTTTAGGAGATTCATCAAGGACTTCAGTAAGATTGCTCTAACCCTCTCTAAACTCCTCCAGAAAGAAACTGATTTTGTTTTTGATGATGCTTACAAGTTAGCCTTTGATGAGTTGAAGAAGCAACTTACCTCTCATTCTATCATCCAACCTACACAGTGGGAGCTCCCCTTTGAGCTCATGTATGATGCTTGAAATTATATTGTAGGAGTGGTACTTTCACAAAGAGTAGAGGGAAAGTTGTACGTCATAGCTTATGCTTCATGTACCCTTGATTCAGCTCAGTCAAATTACACAACCACAGAGAAAGAGTTTTTAGCAATTGTCTTTGCCTTAGATAAATTTAGATCATATTTACTTGACTTTAAAGTGATTGTGTTTTCTGATCATGCTGCTTTGAAATATTTGCTGAAGAAGTTAGATACGAAGTTGAGATTGATTAGATGGATGCTACTTCTCCAAGAATTTGATGTGGAGATCAAAGATAAAAGTGGAGTGGAGAATGTAGTACAGATCATTTGAGTAGGCTTTCTGAGCTTTCATTGGAACATCTCCCTATCAAAGACAACTTTCCAGATGAGTACTTTTTTCTTTTACATGGAACTGGTGAGCCTTGGTTTGCTAATTTAGTGAATTTTCTTTTTGCATCTAAATTACCTGTATACCAAAATAAACATCAATTGAATAAATTAAGAAGTGAAGCTAAGTACTATGTGTGGAATGATCCTTATTTATGGAAGATTTGTAGTGATCAAATTGTTAGGAGATGTGTTCTTGATCATGAGTTTACATCTGTACTTACTTTTTGTCATACTCTTACATGTGGCGGACACTTTGGTCCACAAAGAACTACTAGGAAAGTGTTAGATTCTTGTTTGTAATGGCCTACTTTGTTTTAGGATGCCTATGAGTTTTTGTAAGAATTGTTCTAGGTGTCAAAGAACTAGAAATGTGCTAAGAGAATTGAAATGCCTCAACAACCTCTTTTTTTTTCTGTGATATTTTTTATGTGTGGAGTATAGACTTTATGGGTCCTTTTCCTATTTCTTTTGGCTTTATGTATATTTTAGTTGTAATAGGTTATATGTCGAAGTGGGTGGAAGCTAAAGCCACCTAAACTGATGATTCTATTATTATTGTAGACTTTCTTCATTTACATATTTTTTTGTAGATTCAGTGTCCCCAAGGCCATAATTAGTGATCAAGGATCACACTTTTGCAACAGAAACATGCAAGGATTATTGAAGAAGTATAGTGTGGTGCATAAAACTTCTACACCTTACCACCCCCAAACCAATGGGCAAGCGGAGGTCTCTAATCGAGAGATAAAGCAAATACTAGAGAAGACCGTGCATCCCAACAGAAACGATTAGAGCAAGAGGCTTGATGATGCGCTTTGGGCCTATAGAATCACCTTCAAGACTCCCATCAGCATATTGGCATTTGGTAAAGCATGTCACTTGCCGGTGGGGATTGCACACAAGGCATATTGGGTGGTTAAGCAATGTAATATGGACATCACCCTAGCTGGTAAGGAAAGGAAGTTGTAACTTCAAGAATTGGAAGAACTAAGGGTAGCGGCTTATGAGAATGTGTGCATCTACAAGGACAGGACAAAAACCCTCTATGATAAGAAAATTGAGAAGAAGTATTTCCAAGTAGGAGACAAAGTCCTTCTCTACAACTCTCGCCTCAAGCTCATGCCCAGTAAGCTTTGCTTTGGATGGGTTGGCCCTTTTATTGTTACTAATGTCTTTCCTTTTGGTGCAATAGAAATCCAAAATGAGGCCACCAACAAATAATTCTTGGTGAATGGGCAAAGGTTGAAGAAATTCTATTAGGGCTTCCAAGAAGAAACTATAGAGAAAATTCGACTCTACAATGTACCGGCTCCATGATAAGGCCGTACTCTTTCCTTCCTTTTTAATTTATGTCCTCTTTATCTTATTTGGTGTTTGGTGCTGAATTGCATTGAGGACAATGCAATATTTAAGTGTGGGGGGGAGAGAATTTAATTGGAGAAACATTGATTTTTCATTTAGAAATTTTTCGCATGTTTTCTCTGTTCTGTCCAGAATTTTTGAGCTGTCTTACATGAATTTTCTGTACTGGTTGGCTATGATTTTTGGTACTTTCTTTACATTTTTTTAAATCTTTTTATGTCTTCTAGCTGTAGGATTTTATTTGGAGTTATTTGCATCTGTTTTGGAGTCGTTTTGTGTCGGTAAAGCCGAGTCGCCTACTCTGTTTTGTCCGAATTTGATGCCCTCTTTTTGAAAATTTAATGGAGTTTTTGTGTGAAAGCATACATGATGAAATAGCTTAAGTGTGGATTGATTTAGCATGAAAAGAATTTAGTCTTCTTTTTCTAAGGAATTCAAGTAAAATGGCAATGACGTTGTTTTTAATGAATTTTCAGTAATAGTCTTTAAACCGTGAGAATTTGAGCCTTTATTACAAAATGATATTCTTTCTCGTTGTGTGTATTCCCTATCATGATTTTCCCTCTAGAATTTGTCTTCAATCTTTGTTGAGGCTACATTACATGTACATGCTTGAAAATGATTTAGGCATTTGTTTCTTGTAACCATTCTATCCAAATAGCCATCTTATGTGTTGTTTCTATTGTGTACCACTTTGTGCCTTGCTTCCACCTTTCTTTCTTGTGTTTCAAGCCCTTTTCCACCTTAAAACAAATTTTTTTCTTTTCCCCAAACTTAGGATTTGAAGAGCTTTAGAAATTTCTTTTGAAATTGAGCATGTGTGAAAAGGTGGGCTGTTTCGAAACCTGGTTTTGCTACTCAAAAGAAAAGAAATATTTGACAACTCTTCATGAAAAATATATGTATGGAGATAAAAAAAAGAATTTAAAAAAAAAGGGAAAAATAGCAAGAAAGAAGAAGAAAAGAATAGCATTTTTGCGCCCAAGTTTCATGGTCCAATCTCTTATGACTTGATTGATGCTCTTCATTTCTTTAAGTTTTTGTTAAACTTTGTTGCTTGTATTTCTCTCCATCTTCCAATCTTTCCTTTTCCAACATTGCACCCTTGTAAAGTCCTAATAATTTAAGCATGCATATGATTCAAGTAGTGCATATTTAGATTCTTGACAAGCTTATGATGGTGAATTTGTGATAGGTTGAAATGTTAGTGTATTACCTTAAACACTTGAGAGAATAGAGCGTATACACCTTCCCCTTGTGAGTAGATTATTACTTGGATTCATTCTTGTCAATGAAATTACCATAATTCTTGAACTTTTTAGAAATTTAAGATTTGTTTTCTTCTAGCATCAAATCTTTTCAAGCTTGAACTATTTCATTATTACATACTTTCTACACCTCTTGTTGTGTCCTTTGGTGTCTTTGTTGCTTTTAATTGATTTTTTCGAGGAGTGCAAAAGACTAAGTGTGGGGGATTTGATATCTAGCATTTTTATATACATTTTAATCTTTATCTTGGTCTATTTGCATTTTCATCTATGGAAATTCTCCAATTTTATTACACTTTGTGTTTTATTCGGTCTAAATCAATTTTGAATGGAAAATAAATTATGTTCATATTTTAAGACTTAAATTATTAAAGACTCAAATTAATCCATTTGAGTATTTTACATAAATCAATTTCAGAGATTTCTTGATGATGTAGCACTGACATGGCATTTTTTGCTCACATGGACACTGATATGGCACTTTTGGGATGAGTAGGACGCTGACTTGGCACTCTTTTCTGCTGACCTGATGACATGGATGTGTGTGGCCCTCATTTTAGATTTATCCAACCCTTTTTGCCATGTATGCAGCCTCCTCTTCCCCAAACTTTGCTAAAAATGAAAGCTTCCCTTCTTACACTTTTTCTGCACCAAGAAAGCATGTTATGCTACCCTTAATTCATGAATCTGCATCAATATTTCAGATCTCTTTTAGCAGCAACAAAACAGCCACACTTCAACTCTTTTGAAAGTCAACTTGAAGGCATCTAGGGTAGAATATTCCAAAGGCATATTAGGCTTTAGTTTTGTAATTCAAAACATTATTCTTCACTACTGTAACTTAGAAATTCGTAGGTCACTTTTCCTCTGTTTTTCTCACTACTATTTTGTTGGTTTTTCTCTCATGGAGGGCTAAAGTCTCCTTGTAATCAGCCTTGGTTGGAACTATAGTTGTAATCTGAGTTCATGTACTTAATGAGATAAGTATTTGTCTATTTATTCTATTTCCATTTTGTTTTTGCCTTTGGTTTGTAATTTATGTTGTTCTGGTTAGAGAGCACTTTCATTTACTGGTTTTTACACTTTGCATCTGAGGAATGTTTGCTATATCTGGTTGAAATAGTAAATGAAATGGAAATGGTATGTAATGTTGGTCACCTTGCATAAATCTGATTACTTTTGCTAGAGTTACGTTTAGGTTATGTTATAGGAGTTTTTCTTGATCACAACTTGGTGTGATTTAGTCTAGAAGTTTCTTCTTGCACATTTCATTACTTATATAATTAGATGATAAATAGAACAAGGACTTAGCATTTCAAGAGAACTAGGAAGATTACATCTTTAGAAGAGACAAAAGCTGGTTGCATTTTTCTTTTTGCTATCAATTTTCTCCATTACTGATTTACTACTGGTTTGCAGTTGTTCACTATATTTTTATCCTACTGTCACAACCAAGCCCCCTTCCCTGGGTTTATGTGTTATGTTATTAGTGTTTGAGTGTTAAGAACAATTAGTTAGTGGTTAAAAGTGAGGCTCTTTGAGTGATTGTGACTTGAGGATCACTATATTGCAAGATCATCATAAATTTAATTATGGGCGATTCGACATCGTAGTAGCATGAACCAAAAGTCTCTGTCCAAAGCAGACTTGTCATGGAGATGGTCTTTAGTAACAAAGTTTAAAGTGAATGATCTTACAAGACAAGGAACTGACTACTTGGGCTAGAAGTGACATAATCAAGCCTAGTAGGAGTTGACAAATAGGTCATACTCTGAACCAAGTAGGTATAAGATTGTGAAAAGACACATTGCATAGACACACTTTAGCTGCATAAAGGTTTAAAGTCAAACAACTAACTTTTCGGTCAATTGGGGGTCACGATGTGTTGCTAGATGCTACTCGTAATCTATTTACAATCAAGTGTTGATTGTGAATGGCTAACATCCAGAAACCTAATGGGTCACACATATAGAAATTCACTAGGAATGTGAGACGGGCCTAAATTGAAGAATTAATTAAAAGGAGATAAGAGAATGAAAGAAATAGGAATATGTTCCTATTCTTACCCAAACAAGGAAAAGCCCAAATGAGAACCTCTTAGTTGCCCCCTCTATGAAAGAAATTGTGCTTCTTAAGGTGCCAACTTAAGAAGCCCAATAAGGGAATGGTGCCCCACTAAGGGAATTAGGGCTTTAGGGTTTGAAGTGGCACCTATCACTTTAAGAGAGATAGTGAAAGTCATACGCCATAGTCTCTCTCTCAATTGTTGAAAATCTTGTTTAGGAAACACTCTTGTTTTCTTGTCCTTCATCTAAGAAGGTTTTCTCCATAGCTTCGTCGTGCTTGCTAGCACAAGGACGAGAAGAAACCCCTTTACCTAAAAAGGTTTTTCCTTAGTGTAAGTTCAGGTAGATTACCATTAAAGGTATCTCATTTTGGATACTTGCTTTGGCTTGGACAGTTTACTGTGCTACAAAAGGTGTTTTTCTTTGTGTTGATTACTTGGTTAACATAATGGTAACATAGGTTGATCCTTTCATGAATGGGTTTTAGAGAAAAAGGTTTAAAACATTCACTTTACATTTAACTACTTAACCGAAAAACTAATTTCATTAATACCTGAGGACCTTGGGAATTACATAAAGGATATTATAATAATGAAGTTAAACTTATGACATGGTAAAAGATTATGTATCTTATAGTATAAAGAGATATGAGTACTCTTGCTTTGAAATGTAAAGTGTAATGTGACCTTATGGTTCAGAAGAGGAAAAGTGTAAAATATGAATGTTTTATCTCAGGAAGTGGCTTGAAAATTATGGCATAAACAAAGTTTAAGAGTTACCAGTCGACCAAGTCATTATAAGCAATCGACTAGAATTGTTAGAAAAGTTTAATGCAGGACTCACTAGTTGACCAGTGCCCTGCATCAGTCGACTGGCAATTCCTAGAATCTCGAAAATCCTATACAGCAGCCAAATAGTCGACTAGTAGTCAATTGCTTGTCCTCTATCCAAGATCATATTTTTAACGTTTTTTATGCTCTATAATTCCTCTAAATTTTCATGTGTTGGCTCAATGCAAATATTTTGGGAATATATTTTGAAAAATCATCAATTTTTACATGTAAACTCAGTGCCCTTTTTCCTTTAAAGTTACAATAAGGAAGATCATTACATTTTGGTATCAGAGTAAGATTTAGGGCATATATGGATAGAAATAAGTTGATTATGCTGAAATATATATATGTATATATATATAGGCTCACATAGTGGTCATTATATTGCGAGTGTGTATTGCAAATGTCTCTACCTAGAAGTTCTCAGGATGAAATGTTAGAGAACGTAGCCAGTACATAAAATGCCACGGTTGAACTTCTCAAACTTATGAGAAAGGAAATAAGGAAAATTTGAGAAGAGTCCATGAAAGATAATGATGAAGGTACTAGTTTTTAGAAAGTTGCAACCTCCTTCCTTTAAGGGTACTCATGACCTAGTAGTGGCTCAAGAGTGGATGAGTCAGATGGAGAAAATTTTTACAATTATGGAGTATAGCACAGAACAAAAAGTCATATTAGCATTTTTTGAATGAGAAAGTGAAGCTGAAAATTGGTGGAAAAGGACAAAATAGTAACTCGAAGCAAATGAAAAGAGTGTCACATATGAGGAATTTCAAAAGGCTTTCTATGAGAAATATTTCCCTGAAAGTGGTAAGAATAAGAAGGAAGCTGAGTTTACGAGGATTAAACAAGGGGATATGTCTATAATTGAGTATAAAGCTAAATTTAAGGAGTTAGCCAAATTCTCCACTTATTTGAAGTACCATTATGATGAAGCCTAGAAAACTTGCCATTTTGAGAATGGACTTAATGCCGATATTAGGGAGAAAGTAAGAACTTTGGAAATTAGAAACTTTTCCGAATATGTGAATAAGTGTAGACTGGCCGAAAGATATATTAGAGAGGTTAGTTGTGAAAGAGAAATTAAAGAAAAGAAGAAAAGATAGGCTAGTGGGAGTGAGAATAAGGAGGTAGCTCATGGAGAAAGAGATCAAAGAACAATTACGGTCAGACAAAGGGAAATCAACAAACAAATAACTTTAAATCTCAGTGTCCCAATGTAAAAAAAAAATGGAAACAATCCTTGTTTAGCAGGGAAAAATGTATGCTTCAAATACTAAGCCAGGACACATAGTTAGATGATGTAATGCCAAGCAGCCTACCCAAGGAAGAGTATTTGCTTTAACATAGATAGAAGCTTAACAAACTCCTAACTTGATTCGAGGTAAGATTTCTATTTGTAATACTCTTGTAAATGCATTATTTGATTCAGAAGCAACATATTCTTTTATTTCATATATATATGCTAGAACTTTGGGATTGAGAATGAATACATTGCCTCATGTTTTATCTATTTCCACCTCCACTGGAAACCAAGTTCAAGCATCCTAATAGTGTCTCAACTATGTTGTTCAGTTTGAAAATAGAATGATCACACTAGATCTTGTTAGCATTCCTATGCATGATATTGATATCATTATTGGAATGGATTGGTTATCCCAAAATGATGCTTTACTTGATTATTCAAGGAAAACTATATCCTTACCCCTCAATATACCAAATCAATGGTCTAGGTCTGAGAATACATATTTGTCTACCAATCAAGCTGTGAAATGTTTAAAAGAAAATTGCCTATGGTACTGTATTATATTATGCATAGTAACACAAATGGAAGAAAATTTAGAACAAATTTCTATAGTAAGAGAGTTCCCTGATGTCTTTCCAAATGATGTATCTAGTTCTAACCCTATCTTTATGCCTCCTTATAGAATATCACCATTTGAGTTAGCAGAGTTAAAGAAGCATATTGAGGAATTGTTAGAAAAGGGTTTTATTAGACTTACTATCTCACCTTGGGGAGCTCCTATATTTTTTGTTAAAAAGAAAGATGGAACTCTAAGGTTATGCATTTGGTTTACGCTATTACGATGCCGAATCACCCAAAATTGAATTCGTGGCAATCTTACAATATAGTGATCCCCAAGTCGTATTCACTCACGGAGCCTCACTCCTAACCATTAATCTGTTGTTCGTAACACTCAAACACTAATTAAACTAATTAACACGGGGGGTTTTGGTTAGTTAAGACAAAAACACAAAATAGAAACAAAACAAAATAGAAGAAAACAGCAATAGCAACCCAGCAACAAATCAATAGCAAGACAAAAACAGAAAGAATTGACAGTAAAGAAGAATATGCAACTAGCCACTATGATTTATGGGAGTGCATCTATCATTATTTAACTCATTGATTCAATTTTATTACCATCTCACTATTTGATTCAGAAATTACAATGCTTCTAACTATAGTCAAGAAGAACTTCATTAATCTATAGATAGATGAAACTTCAAAAGTTCTAAATCAAATCAAGTTAAATATCATTTAACTAGCTATTTCATTTTGCCTACTTTCCCAATCAGTTTAGTAAGGTTATAACTCAAATACAAATCAGTTCATGCCTCTACAAGTTCATATCAAAATTTATAATTAGCATAAACACCAGAACAGAACAAAAAATGAAAATGAGATGAAATGGAGAATAAAACACTTATCTTGCACTGAAAGTTCAAGCTACAACATCCCAAGGTCCTAGTGATTGATTACAATGGAAGTTTAGCCCTCCATAAGAGCAAAACCAGTAAAACAATGGAGAGAAAAGCAGAGAGAAAATGAGCTACGAATTTTTAAGTTACACCAAAAGAGAATATAAGTCTGAAAGCCAAAATGAAACTAATGCCCTTCAAAGTTTGATGGAATATTCCCTCATTGATCCCTTGAGTGTTGACTTTTGCTGACTTCTTTTTACTGTTGCATTTCTGAAATTCTGATGGAGTAAATGGGGTTAGGAGACATGGCAATTGTAGAAAGTGCTTTATATCTGTAGAAGTGGCATAGGAAAAAAGTTGCTTCTTTTATCAAAGTGTGGGGAAGAGAATGATGGAATGCATGCACAAAAGGTGATCTTAACTGCTATATCCTTGGGTCCACTTGTCCATGTCATCATGTCAGTAGAAAAGAGTGCCAAGTTAGCATCCTTGTCATCCCAAAAGTGCCACGTCAGCGTCACATCATCAAGAAATGTCTAAAACTAATTTTTGAAAAATGACCAAATAGATTAAATTGAGTCTTTAATAATTTTAAGTCCTAAAATATGAAAATAATTCATTTTCCATCCAAAATTGGTTTAGACCCAATAAATCACAAAGTATAATAAAATTGGAGAATTTCCATAAATGAAAATGCAAATAGGCTATGATAGGGATTAAATGTATATAAAAAATGCCAGATATCAGCATTGATTATAGACAATTAAATAAGATCACAATTAAAAATAAATATCCTCTTCCTAGAATAGATGATTTGTTAGATCAGTTAGCAGGAGCTTCAACGTTTTCAAAGATAGATTTAAGATCAAGTTATCGTCAACTAAAAATAAAAATTGAAGATGTACCCAAAACTAATTTTAGAACCAAATATGGACATATGAATTTTTGGTAATGCCTTTTGGGTTGATAAATGCACTAGCTATGTTTATGGATTATATGAATAGAATTTTCAAGCCTTACCTAGATCAATTTATTATGGTTTTTATTGAAGATATTTTGATTTACCTAAAAGCTCCAAAAGAACATGAAGAACATTTGAAAATTGTGCTTCAAACTCTAAGGGAAAAGAAATTATTTCCTTAAAAGAAATAAATTTTTTAGGCCATGTAGTATCTGGAGAAGGAGTGTCTATTGATCCTAGCAAAATAGAATTAGTACTGGAATGGGAAAGACCAAAAAAAAGTATCTAAAGTTAAGAGTTTTCTAGGATTACCTGGATATTACAGAAGATTTATTAAAGGTTTTTCACATATAGCACTACCTTTAACCAAATTAACTAGAAAGAACCAATCTTTTGCTTGGGATAGTACATATGAAGAAAGTTTCCAAGAATTAAAAGTTAGGATAACTTCAACACCTATTTTGGTAATACCAAACCCTCAGGAACCTTTTATGGTTTATATAGATGCTTCTTTAAAAGGCTTTGGTTGTGTGCTGATGCAACATGGGAAGGTTGTAGCTTATGCTTCAAGACAATTAACGCCTCATGAGCATAATTACTCAATTGATAATCTAGAATTGGTAGGTGTAGTATTTGCTCTTAAGATTTGGACACATTATCTTTATGGAGCAGAATTTGAAACTTTTACAGATCATAAAAGCCTGAAATACTTATTTGATCAAAGAGAACTAAATATGAGACAACGAAGATAGATAGAATTTCTAAAAGATTATGAATTTTCTCATAAGTATCATCCTGGAAAAGAAAATGTAGTAGCCAATGCATTAAGTAGAAAATCTATACATATGACTACTATGATGTTGAGAGACGAACAACTTCTAAACGAATTTAGAGATTCAAAACTTAAGGTATCCATTGAACCAAGGAGTATCAAAGTAAGTTCTTTAACAATTGAAAATGAATTAGAAAAGAAAATTCTTGAAGTGGTGCCTAATGATCCTTATCTTAATGAGATGAAACAACTCATGAGTAAAGGAAAAGTTGTAGACCTTAAATTTACAGAAAATGGGTTGTTAAAGTTTAGGGATTGATTGTATATTCCAAATATAGGTGATCATAGAGAAAATATCTTAAGTGAAGCTCAACAAAGTAAATATGCAATACATCCAGGATCAATAAAGATGTATCAAGACTTAAAGAAAAACTTTTGGTGGCCAAGAATGAAAAGAAGTATAGTAGAATTTATAAGTAAATGTCTGGTATGCCAAAAGTCAAGATAGAACATCAGAAACCACCAGGAACTCTGCAACCCTTAGATATACCAATGTAGAAGTAGGACAGTTTCTCCATTGATTTCATAGTAGGATTACTTAGAACCTCTACAAGTAATGATGCTATATGGGTAATTGTAGATCGATTAACTAAATCTGCACATTTCTTACCAATCAAATCTATATATACCCTAGATAAATTAGCACACTTGTATATTAAAGAAATAGTAAGATTACATAGAGTGTCAAATAACATTATATCTTATAGAGATCCTAGGTTCACCTCTAGATTCTAGAGATCTCTGCAAAAAGCCATGGGAACTAGATTGAGTTTTAGCACAGCCTATCACCCTTGAACTGATTGACAAACTGAAAGAGTGGACCAAATTTTAGAAGATATGTTGAGGGCTTGTGTGTTGGAACTCAAAGGTAACTGGGATACTTATATACCACTAGCAGAATTTGCTTATAGTAACAGTTACCAATCTAGCATTTGAATGGATCCTTATGAAGCTCTGTATGGGAGAAAATATAGATCACCCATTTGTTAGGTTGAGTTGGAAGAAAGGGCTATTTTAAGACCAGAAATTATAGATTAGACATCCAAGAAAATTAAGGTGATAAGGGAACATCTCATTACTGCTCAAAGCAAACAAAGGAAGAAGACCTTTGGAATTTAATGTTGGTGAATTTTTTCTCAAAATCATACTAGTCACAACTACTGGTAGAGTAATAAAAGCAAAGAAAATTAGTCCTAGATACATGGGACCATTCCAAATACTTGAGAAGTTTGGTACTACAGCTTACGAGTTAGCTTTACCACCAAACTTAACCAATATCCATGATGTCTTCCATGTGTCACAATTGAGGAAGTACTTCCCAGAATCTACACATATTATTAACCATGAAATGTGCATTTACAAGATAATATGACATATGAAATGAAACCAAATAGAATAGTTGATACTCGTATCAAGTCACTACGAAACAAGTAAATTCCTTTGGTAAAAGTTGTTTAGAAAGATCTAGTGCAAGAAGAACTACTTGGGAAATGGAAGACTGCATGAAGCAACAAACCCTGAATTATTCAACTAAGGTATGAATATATATATTATATCTAAATTTTGAAGACAAAATTCTTTTTAAGGGAGGTAGCAATGTAATATCCCAAATTTTAATCATCTAACTTTGAGTAATATTGAAATTAAGTTATTCATGTTTTAGAGGTAAATAATATGATGAAGAATACCAATGATCATGAATGTTAATAAAAAGAAAAATGAATTCTGAGTGAATCAGTCAACTTCCTGTAACTAGCAGCTGATTGATTGTAGAAGAGATCAAAATATGTTTTTGATATCTGTAAGCAATCGACTAGTGTCAAGAAAGTAGTCGATCAATCACAATCTATGAAATTAAAATCCTTAATTAGATAGCTAGCAATCGACTGTTGAAGGGATAGTAGTCAACCGGTAAACCAAAACCATACAAAAAAACACATGACAGAAGCTAGCAGTCAACCAGTAAGCATCAAGCAGTCGACTAGTAACATTTTGAGATATGATTTAAGGTGGTGGAAGACTGAGGGATTAGCATGGAAATGGACTAAAAATACCTTTAATATGTCCAAGAGAGCTCAAAAATAAATAATGAAGGGTAATAGAGACTCTTTACACTAAAGCTTATAAGATACTCTTCATAATCAAGCTAAAAGAAAGAGAAATCATATCTTCTGTAGAAATAAAGTTAAAGAGAGAGAGAAAAAGAAGAACATGAGAGAGAAGGAAGAAGGGAAAGAAGGGATTTTCTAGCTAAAATTTAGCAAGAGGCTACAAAAGACTAAGAAAAGAGGGAGAAAGAGGAAGTGGTCTGAAACTTGAAGAACAAGAGGAAACTAGAAGAGAACTCACAAACTTTAGCTCTAAAAAGAAGTAAAGGTAGCTAGTTTTTCATAAAAGCAATTATTTATGACGATACATGATTTATGAATAATGTTATGATGAGTTTTTTTTAGATACTTCCATGAATGTATGAGTGAATGATATTTTCCATGCTCCATTGAGTAAGCAGAAGACTATTTGCCACGCTCTGCTAAGTAAGCAAAAGATTATTTGCCATGCTCTGCTGAGTGAGCAATCCTCATGAGTGACACAGAATTCTATAGTGCACTATAGTAAAGAAATAAATGATGTGTTATGAGATTATGTTATATGATAGCCTTTATGTTCATGGAAGTAGAAATTAATGATGAAATTGCTTTTATGACTGAAATAGTTCCTATGATGTTTTTAAATGATTATACTAGCTACTGAGATTTTATATCTTACCTTTATGTTTAATGATTAACCATTTTAGGAGCTGAGAAGGAAAAAAATAAAGGAAAAAGAAAATGCTTGAGCTAGTTGCTTGCCTTTAGAGCATTTGTGGAAATAGAACCATGTATGATATGCTCAGTTATGTCCTTTTGTATATAGTTCTAGCAAACTCATATGTAAAGGTTATGTATAATAATGAAGTTAAACTTATTGACATGGTATAAGATTATGTATCTTGAAGTACAAATTGAGATTAATACTCTTGCTCTAAAATGTAAGGTGTAATGTGACCTTATGGTTTATAAGAGGAAAAGTATCAAATATGGATGTTTTATCTTAGGAAATGGCTTGAAAATTATGGCATAAACAAAGTTTAAGAGTTACCAGTTGATCGAGTCATTATAGGCAGTCAACTAGCATTATAGAAAAGTTTAATGTAGGACTCACTAATCGACTGGTGCCCTGCATCAGTCGACCTGCAATTCCTAGAATCTCAAGAAATTCTAGACAGCAACTAAACTGTCGACCGCTTGTCCTCTGTTTAGGTTAATATTTTAACATTTTTAATGCTCCATAATTCTTCTAAATTTTCATGTGTTGGCTTAATGTAAAGATTTTAGGAATATACTTTGCAAAATCATCGATTTTTACACATAAACTCAGTGCCCTTTTTCCTTTAAAGTTACAATAAGGAAGATCATTACAGTTTCCTTCTCAAAAGATTAATAAAAATTAAAAGTTCCTTTCAGTCTCATACATTTATTATGATGAGGTTCAAACATCCTCGAGGTACATCTTGATTAAGTAACTACCTACATCCTCAAAGCAATAACGAGTAGTCACATAGCTTTAGAATCAAGCAATCATCATTTAGAGGTACAAGTATAGTTCCAAATAACATCCCTAGCAAACCAAAGTATAACTCATCATGTTATCGTGATCTACATAAAACATCATCTGTTGCATAGCCATCATCCACATATAGAAATAAAGTCGAACATAACATTAATGTTTGAAATATAATCTAACACATCATCAAAGTCTGGAATGTCCAAATAAAAATATAATAACAATCCACAGTGGCCGTAACGCCAAATCCATCAAACCATCTCACGAAAGTGCATGAATGAAATAAATAAAGCAAAATAAATATAATGTATTATCCTAGAATTCCTCTTAAGTGTCATAACAACTACAAAGCAACCTAAGACTCAAAATTGAAGATACCGTAGGCCTACCTGACAATAAGAAGGTCATAGAACAAGCACCTCTATTCCTCACGTGGGTGCTCCTCAACAACCGAATTTGTAAAAAGGAAAAATAATAGAGAGTGAGAGTCATAAAACTCAGTGAATAGAATGACTTCATTGCAACAAGGTTCAAACATGTCAAACATCAAAAAAAGTGCCCGTCAGGCCAAATCTTAATACAAAACTATAATAAGAAAACATATCATCTTAATGCATCCAAAAGCATCCAACTAGTGGTACTCGTTAGTGGTAAAGCGCCATTGGGAAATGTTAGACGAATTGGCAAGCGCACCAATCGTACAAGTAATATAGTGATTTGAGAGTAAAAGTATCGTTCCCACGAGGACTAAGCGACTAAGTACCCAAGAAATTTAATTGAATTAGTTGGACGAAACAATTGGATTGAAGATAGCTTTAGCCAATGAATGATAAAATAAAATCAATAACAGTAAATATTTATGTTTTCTTTTAATAACAGTAAACAATGCAAAAACTGATGAAATAGTCTAATTAAAGCCTAGGGTCACTAATCCCTCTCCTCCATCCTAGAAATTACAAAACCCCTCTCACGCACTCGCAACTTATTCAACCCTATAAGTTAATCCTAGGTTATTCTAATAACTTAAAAGAATCCTCCCGAATCTCAATTAAGTTACTCAACTCCTACGTAATTCCTTGTGTGGGCTAAGCCTAATACAACCAACCTAGCTTTGATTAAACGAGATTAACTAACATTCCCATTAGCTAACAAGTGAAAACACTTAGTAAGGTTCACGCACTCGTCCTTCCTATTCAGTGTTCTACTCTCACCTCCCTCTCCCGAGTTCGAAGACAGCAACAAGCATACATATAGATTGATCAAGTCCATATAACGCAACAATAAAATGGATAGAAAGACTCATATTAATTGAAATAAGGTTGCAAATACATGAGAGAATGTAAAATCTATTCAGGAGTCAAGTTCATAGTAACCCTAGATAGAAAATCTAGCTACTCATAGAAAATAAATAGTAGAAAGCAGAAAAATGGATAAAGATGGCCATGAATCTGATGTGGGATGATGGATTGAGCTCCCAGGCCTTGAAAATCAGGTTCCCCTTACTCTTCTCAGCCAAAACAGTGCTTCCCCGTCTCCCTCATATCAGAATCCCCTTTGAAAATAACCTAGGAAGCTATTTAAAGCCTTTCTGAAAAGTTGACTTTTTTGTTCCGCCGCTGCAGCGGTATGAATTCACCGCTGCAGTGGGATAATGCAGATTCAATTGTGATGATTTTGGGCTCCACCGCTACAGCAGGAATATTTCACCGCTGCAGCGGTGGAAGG
This sequence comes from Biancaea sappan, assembly GCA_037074585.1. NCBI lineage: Eukaryota > Viridiplantae > Streptophyta > Magnoliopsida > Fabales > Fabaceae > Biancaea > Biancaea sappan. The sequence goes on along the minus strand of CM073494.1, from coordinate 40,367,164 downwards.
CAAAAAAACATAAACTACGAAAATCTTCAGCACATCACTGAGGGAAGCAGCGGATGAATTACCGCTGCAGCGGTGAGTGGCAGAAACATGACATTAGCAAGGATTTCCATTCTTTGCTTCTTTGGCTTCTTTACTCAGCAACTCTAAGGCTTCCTTTCCTCAATTGACTCCCAACTTTTGACCTTGCATAGGATTCACAAAAATACACAAATAAATAGTAAAAATTGGGATTTAAGATAAGAAATATGCAACAAGCCTTTAAAGTTCAAGAGGTGATTAAGAGGACAAAAATTATTTTAGAGTAAACATGTTTAGGTAAATTGAAGGTAAAATCATTAAATAAAAAGTACCAAATTAGTGTTAACTTGAGAACTTAACAGGAAACTCGCTCGGCCACCCTCCTTACTTACCCTAATGCACAGACACCCCACGGTCAAGGCGTCATCAAAGTCATACTCACTCGACCACCCTCCTTGACCTCACAATGAGTGTCGTCTCTACTGCTCATCAATCAAGGAGCCATCGGGAGCCATGCTCACCCAGCCACCCTCCTTAACCTCGCCATAAGAAGGAGGTAGCACTAATATCAACCATGCAGTGTAATAAGATACATACATGCTAATCCAAAATCAATATACCAAATTATGTCAATAGAGAACAATTTACAGTCTCAATGTGTTCGGGCATAATCCATACTTAAATGAAACACAATTCATCACCCCCAACACATCCAGACATAAATAAACTTTAAATTAAATTATTTCACTATCCCTGACATGTTTGATCATAAATAAACTTTAAATTAAATTATAATTCGTCATTCCTGACATGTCCAGGCATAATTAAACTTTAAATTGAATTATAATTCATCATTATCAACATGTCTAGGCATAATTAAACTTCAAATCAATAATAATTCATCAATCCCGACATGTCTGGGCATAAATAAATTCTAAATTAAAAACAATTTACAATTCCCTACGTGTCCAGGCATAATTTAGCCTTAAGTTAGCAATGAATTACTATTCCTAACATGCTCGAGCAAAATTTATCTTAAATAAAATATCAATACGTTGATTAAGCACTAATGTTCCTAATAGCGACTTAACTGAATTCAAATAAAAATTTCCACGTGATAATTTAACTAGTTTATACTTTATATGCCATAGACCACACCTATTTCATTGTTATTCATCCCCCTAGAGACTTAACGGTTTACCTTACAATATTAGGGAGTCCCCCTATGTCACCCATTATAATGTTCAACACTAAAACTGAGTTAAAACATAGTCGAACCACACACCTGGAGTTCACTGCTATGTTTACTGGGTTTTGCATGTTGTTCAGAGAGAGGAAAGGTATATGTAAGGTTTTGAGATGCATTTCTAATAATTTCAACAAAAGGGGTTGCAAAAAGAAATCAAAATCTTGAAATCAGAAAGCCTCTCATTTTTGCTTCTAATCTTTAGTCACTGGTCACGTCCCCGAACCTGGCATGTGACCAGCACGGTAGTAAGGCTACCCTTATACCGTAAGCCTATCAACATAACCCCAAGCAAGCTAGTGTAACCACAAAATATTTTTAAAGTATATAAAGAAAATGATCTTTTCTTATACAACTCAAGAGATTAAAAGATCTAACACTTTATTCATAACCACGTTAGTTTATACAAAAGAATAGATGGCATCCCATCTCTTATTTCTAAATACACATCCATATCTCCATATCATATCCCAAAATACATACAAAAGTCCTAGGCAAACCAAAATAGTCACAGAGTGACACCTAGAGCAAATAAGTTACAAAAATCCAAATTCAAGAACCAATCCAAAGATGCAAGGGGGTTGGTGGACACTACTAGAAAGATGCTCTAAAGGCAATCACCTTTAGCATTAGATGTATAAACTCAATTATTAATTCAAAGAGGTTTTCTTCATTATTTCTATTTATATTCATAAACTCAAGAATACATCATAAAATAAATAATAAAGTCCATGACACAAAACATAGCATGAAGGAAATTGGCAATCATAATGTGAGATTCCTATCCTCTGTAATTATGTATGTATCTAAACCATCCCTAGTTGTAGGATCATCTGAGACTAAACATTAGTGATCTGGATAGACTAGTACATACTATGCTTCTTGATTTGATCAAGCAGTTATCCTCATAAGCTGTAAGTATGAGATGTTTTGAGTAAACATGTGAATATTTGTTAAGGGTAATAAGTACATTGGATGACCTGCATGTGACAATACATGGTTACCTATTCAAATGTTAGTGATAAGTCTCATAGTAGCTAACAGTGTAAGTATCCTTAGATATGAAGAACTCAAGTTATCTTGGATATGGATATTATGTTTTGACTCCATTCATTGTTACCCACTATGGGTCACTCTTAGGGTGGTGCTTGGGCACAGTGTGAAGTATTTGAAGATATTTGAGTAGTCAACAAAGGATTCACAACTCCTGATAGACAGAAGTATACCGATGGCCACTTGTCGAGATAATCGCTAAGAAGTCTTTCGCCAAAGTTGACTTGTCATGAAGATAGTCTTCATGACATAGTTTAAAGTGATTAATCCCACAAGACAAGGAACTGACTACTTGGGCTAGATGTGACGTAATCAAGTCTAGCAAGAGTTGACACCTAGGCCATACTTTGAACCAAATGGGTATAAGGCAGTGAAATGACACATTGCATAGACACACTTTAGCTATATAAAGGTTTAAAGTCAAACAACTAACTTCTAGTCAATTGGGGGTCACAATTTATTGCTAGGTACCTCTTGTGATCTATTTACAATCAAATGTTGATTGTAACCAACATAGCTGATGGGTCACACGTATAGAAATTCACTAGAAATATGAAACGGGCTTGAGGATTTGATCCTCAATTGGAGAATTAATTAAAAGGAGATAAGAGAATAAAAGAAATAGGAATATGTTCCTATTCCTACCTAAATAAGGAAAAGCCCAAATGAGAACACCTCTTAACCTTCCTTCTCTCAAAGAGATTGGGCTTCTTAAGGTGCCACCTTAAAAAAATCCAATAAGGGAACGATACCCACCTCTGGGTCGCCCAGAATTGAATTCATGGCAACTTGCAGTATAATGGTTGTCTCAGGTCATTTCACTCTTGGAGCCTTGCTTCTAAATTGCCTAATTAATTGTTCTTACACTAATCTACACTAATCTACCTTAATTATCCACTAATTGCCACAGGGGTAATTGCAGATTTAAGGACTAAAACAAAATGTAAACACACAACCTAAGCTATAACAGAATTTGAAACACATAACATATCAGAAGCACAATGACAGAAATGAAATTACAAAACACTTAATCAGTCATTCAATCCTTAGAGTCTACATCCATCATTATCTCATCCTTGGTTTACTCTGATTTAATCATACCATTCAGTTTCCAACTAAAATTCCTAGAAGACTTTCCAAGACTAAATCATATTATAATCATAATCACAATCTAATATAATTCGTTTAAGCCTTAACTAAATCGTGCTTGATAATCACCAAAGGCAAGCCATTTCATTCTACTTACTCCACCAATTAGTTAAAGCAAGGTTACACCTTAAATAAGAATCATAAAACTAAACATATGCCTAACTCAGTCATAACAGAACAAAGATAAACATAAGAACCAGAGGCCAATGTAGAACAGAAATGAAATAGGATTAAAACCAGAAAACTTATTTGTTATTGAGCCAAAGATTCAAGATACACAGCTCCAGTTCATGTCTGACTAATTACAACACTCTTTAGCCTTCCATGGAGGCCAAAATACAAAAAAAAAAAAGGAGGGAGAAGAAAAATGAAAATACAGAAGAAAGGTGGAAGAAGAAACTCTTCAACATCAAAAAATGGAGTCTGAATGTGTTCTTAAACTTCAACCAAGGTGGGAGGACGAATTTGCATGCTTGAGCTGTCATTTTCCATCTACTTTTGACTAGAAAGTTCAGCACCTTGGGTAGAAGCATATCACACAATAGATGCTGCAGAAATTCCCTTTTGCTAGTCTAGAAAAGTGGTTTCCATTTTTGGCTTCTGCTGCTTTTTCTAATGTTGTTGTTGTTATTGTTTTTTATGTTGTTTTCTGCTGCAGCTTTCTAGTTTGTGTAGAAATAGTGGGCCCCCCAGTCTAGTCAACACCCATTCAGCCCTAGAATGCTCCAAGTCAGTGCCACATCAACTAATTCGTCCATGTTAGCATCTAGGTCAGCAAATTACTCTCCAATGAATTTAATTCTGAAAATTAAGCACAAGAATTAATCGAGATAAAATTATGAAATTGAAGCATATTAATTCTATAATTAATTTACACCTAATAAATCCAAAACATAGTAAAATTAGAGAGTTCACAATATTTAGATGCAAAAAAGACTAAGATAGAGATTAAATTGTATATAAAAATTCTTGATATCAGGCTTTAGGGTTTGTTGTAGCACCAATCACTTTAAGAGTGATAGTGAAAGCCGCATGCTATGCACACTCTCTCAATTGTTAAAAATCTTGTTTAGGGAACACTATTGTTTTCTTCTCCTTTATCCAAAACGGTTTTCTCCATAGCTTCTTCATGCTTGCTGGCACAAAACAACCTGAGGAAGCCTTTCCTTAGAATATTTTTACATGGATTACCATTAGAGGTATCCCACTTTGGATACTTGCTTTGGCTTGGAGAGGTTGCTGTGCTACAAGAGGTAATTCTTTTCGTCTTGATTACTTGATTAATGTAATAATAATATAGGTTGATCCTTTGTTAAATGGATTTTGGAGAAAAAGTTTTAAATTTCACTGTGTTTTATGATCTGTAAAATCCAACAGTGGCATCAGAGCCTACCTATAGTTACCATTACTTTAAAACGAAGAATGTATAATTATAATAGAAATTGACGTGTTTAGGATTTTTGTTTTTGAAACATGAACATGGCGTGATACTTGTTTCTCAACCTCTTTGATTTTCACTTTATTAAACAAGTTTTGACGCCAAACATGAACATTTTAAAAAAAAAATTTGAATTCAAGTCTGAATTGGGTTTTGAATTTTGGTCAAGATCAAATCAATTAGTTGGATTGTCTAATTAATTGATTGATTTGTGTGCACCTTAAATTAATAAATTAATTTGATTTATTTAGATCCTGATTAGTTTCCTAATATGATTTGGGAAACAAAGTAATTAGATTAATTGATTCAAGATATGATTATTTTCCTTATTTGATTAGGAAATAAATTAATTAAATTGATTGATTGATTTATGAGAAATCAATGGAATAATGAATCTTAATCAATATAAGATCAATTAATTTGATAGTCAAATAAATTGATTAAGTTGGATCAATATTAGTTTCCTAGTATGATTTAGGAAATAATTTAATTAATTGACTAGATTTTATCTTGATTGATTTCCTAATATGATTTAGGAAATTAATTAATTAATTAATTATTTTAAATCTCGATTATTTTCTTATCTTAAATTAGGAATGTAATTGAGATTTTCCTAATTAGATTAGGAAACTAGAATTAAAGGGAATTTACTTCTAAATATGGAAACAAGTAAATTTTTAACTGAGATTAAAATGAAAGTAGAAATAATTCAAGATGAAATTATTCTAACGCCACATAGACCTTAAATGCCGACTTTCGTGATACATTTGTTTTGATAGATAATGCATGATACGATGTATGTATGGCATGGTGGTTGGATATGAACTTTTACCAAGTATGAATTGTTCATACATGTTTTTCAAATCATGGTTTTGTTAAATAGGGTCTGTGTACCCTACCTCTCTCTATTTCTCTATTGTACTTCTCTTCTCTCCTAACTCCCCTTAAATGTAATCATTAAACAATGTAATTAGATTACATAGGGTTAGTATAGGAGCGAGATGTAAGAAAGAAACTGTGGAGACGGAGCTGAGGCCATATAAAGAGTAGAAATAGAATTTCTATATTTTCAATATAAAATCATGCATATACCTAGGTTTGACTTAGCTATCTCTTTTGGCTCAAAGAGTTGACTATATAGAAAAGTCCATAACCATGCCATATAGTTTACAACCTATATATGTGTAATGAGATCACACATATGATCTATGTCTAATTTAAAATCTAATGAGACTAATTAAGAAAACCCTCAAATAATATTAAAGCTAAAGTCTTCCATTAATATGGGGTGAACCAGAGATCTTCTTAAAGATTAGGTTGTTGGACTCTCTCTAAGCATGGCTTAAAGTTGAACATGTTCAAACCATTGAAATATGATCTCATGATTAATGGGCTGGCTATAACTAGAAGCATTGATTTGTTGGACTATCTCCAAGGTCAACGTGGACAAAGACTAAGTTGGGTTATATAGATGATGTGTATGAGTCAAGAGTTGACAAGCCCAATGATTAGTGCATACATCAACAATTGATAGCACTACTCGATGGTTGCATACACAGTGCAATTGGTATGAGATACCTACCATTTGATCCAAGATGGCTTGTTGGACTCTCTCCAAGGTCATTCAAGGTGAGTTTTGGACATTGAGCCTACTAGGAGAACTTCCAACAAGTTCTCATATATCCATAATGGGGGTTTTTTGGGTTCGTAATAAAATAGTGGGAGTAATAACACGTTATATTAAAAAATCATATATCATGTATTCATGTACATACTTTAACATGCTCATGTTTTTACATCTAGGTTGATAGAATCATGACATCCACCGTGAGTTTGAGATCAATTCTCGAGCCAATTAAGTTGACTGAGGCAAATTTCTTGGACTAGCTAAGAAACTTGAGAATCGTTCTCAAGGATGAACGTATAGCCTATGTTCTTGATGAGGCACTCCCTGGACCTTCTACTGACAATGTTGATGAGGACCAACTATTGGCCTATAAAAAGCGCATGGGTGATGATGATTTAGCAACATGTATCATGTTGGCCTCTATGACACCTGAGCTTAAGAAGTAGCACAAGGCCATGGACACATGCACCATAATCTTCCATATAAGGGAATTGTTTGATGAACAAGCGAAAATCAAAAGGTTTGATGTCTCACGTTTACTTTTTCATTCCAAGACGCAAGAAGAGGCATCTGTAGTGCAACACGCACTTAAGATGAATAGCTACATTGAGAGGTTAGCAGTGCTAGGTTTCATGATGGATCATGAATTAAGTGTTGACATAATTCTCCAGAGTTTTCTTAATAATTACGCACCATTTGTAATGAACTATGACATGAATTAGATCTCATCAACTATACCAGAGCTGATCAACCTACTCCAGGCAACTGAGCCTTCTATCTAAAAAGAGAAGAAGGTTGTGATGCTGGTGGATTCTTCTAAGATTAAAGGTAAAAGTTCTAAGAAGAAGAAACCCACTAAGGCTAATGGAGGTATCAAGAAAAAGCAGGTCAAGAAGACAAAGAAAATTGCACCCAAGGGGCCTTGCTTCCATTGTGGCAAAGACGGCCATTAGAAAAGGAACTACAATACCTAATGAAGTCCCTCAAGGAGACAAAGGCATCTGATACCAAAACTACTTCAGGTATTTTCGTTATTGAGATAAATATTGTTTCTAGTAAAACTTAGGTATTAGATACCATTGTGGCTCACACATATGTACTGATATGCAGGGCATAATAATAGTAGATAGTTGACCACAGGAGAAGCAGACCTACGAGTTGGAAATGGAGCAAGAGTTGCTGCATTAGGAACTTATGTATTGCCTTTACCTAATGGTTTGATTTTAGAATTAGACAACTGTTATTTCATTTCATCCTTGATTAAAAACATTGTTTCAATTTCAAGTTTGAATAAAAAGGGTTTTCATTTAACATTTAGTAATAACTATTGTCACATAATGTTAGATGGTATTCTCTATGGCAATGGAATGTTATGCAATGGGATTTATGTATTAGATACATCTAACCTAATTCTCAATATCGAAAATAGCAACCTTAAACACCTAAAACAAGATAATCAACTAACCTCGTATTTGTGGCATTATAAGTGAGAAATGCATGAGTAAGTTACACAAAGGAGGTGACTTAAGGTCATTTGATTATGCATCATATGACACATGCATCTCTTGCTTAAAGAGTAAGATGACTAAATTACCTTTGAGTGGAAATGTGAGTCTAACACATACCGATGTATATGGACAAATGTCAATACATGCCAAAAGTGGTTATGCCTACTTCAATAACCTTATCAATAACTATTCTAGATATGGGTATGTATATCTAATGAGATATAAATCTTAGGCCTTAGAGAAGTTTAAAGAATTCACAAATGAAGTAGAGAATAACTTGATAAAAGTATCAAGGCACTAAGATCTGATTGAGGTAGTGAATACTTAAACCAAGAGTTTAGGATTATCTTAGGAACAATAAGATATCATCCCAATGGACTCCACCTTACACGCCATAACATAATGGTGCTGCTAAAAAGAGAAACTGAGCCTTGTTAGATATGATTAGATCCATGATGAGTCAAGCAGAGCTCCCTAAGTCCTTTTGGGGCTATGCACTCAAGACCACTGTTCACACCTTGAACAAAGTCCCAACCAAGGCAGTTGATGTTACTCCATTCGAGAAATGGTATAACCGAAAACCCAACTTATCTTACTTGAAGACATAGGGTTGTCCAGCTTACGTGAAGTGGATAATGTCAGATAAACTTGAGGCAAAATCTGACAGATGTCTGTTTGTAGGATACCCTAAGGAAACAAGAGGATATTAATTTTACCATACTTTGGAACAAAAGGTGTTTGTTTCAAGGCATGCTATCTTCCTAGAGAAAGAGTTTCTCTTAATGGAAAACAATAGGAGTATGATTGAACTTGAGGAAGTTCAAGATACTTAAGCAGACATAGAATAACTACTTGCTCAAGAGCCGATAGATACAGAATATCTACCAGCTTAAGAGCCAAAGCCATTAACTTATTCAAGAAGAGTAACGGTCAAATCTTCCATACAAACACAAATGCTTTGTAGATCTAGTAAAGTACATAGAGCTCCTAAGAGATATGAATTTCTCATAAGTAAACCTAATGATGTACTACTTATAGAAGATGAGGAACCTATAACCTATGAAGAAGTTCTGAAGAGTTCAGAATTTCATAAATGGCTTAATGCCATGAAATCAAAAATGGATTCCATGTACGACAAACAAGTATGGACTTTGGTTGATCCGCCTAAGGGGATTAAGCCCATCGAGTGAAAATAGGTTTTCAAGAAGAAAACCAACATGGAAGGTAACGTTGCAACATATAAAGCAATGTTGGATGCAAAGGGATATCGTAAAAAACAAGGTGTTGATTATGATGAAACTTTTTCACCGATAGCTATGCTTAAATCCATTAGGATACTCCTAGCCATAGCAGCTCATTATGATTATGAGATATGGCAAATGGATGTGAAGATGGCTTTCCTTAACGGAAACCTTACCAAGGATGTATATATGATACAACCCAAAGGATTCACATCCAAAGAAAGCAACAAAGTGTGCAAGCTTTAGAGATCCATCTATAGATTGAAGCAAGCATCTAGGAGTTAGAACATCCGATTTGATGAGACAATCAAAAAGTTTAGTTTTTCATAAAATCCAGATAAACCTTGTGTGTACAAGAAGGTTAGTACGAGTATAGTCGTATTCCTTGTGTTGTATGTAGATGACATACTACTCATAGGAAACGACATTTCTATCCTTCAATTCATGAAGATTTGGCTTTTCAAGAATTTTTCCATGAAAGACCTTGGTGAAGCAACCTATATATTAGGGATAAGGACCTATAAAGATAGATCTAAAAGGTTGCTTGGTCTTTCACTATCTACATACATAGACAAGATGCTAAAGAGATTTAGCATGGAAGACTCCAAGAAAGGATTCGTTCCCATGACACATAGGATTACACTCTCAAAAGTCTATGTGCCTAAAGACACAAGATGAAAAAACTCGCATAAGTTTGATCCCCTATGCCTCAGCCATGGGATCAATCATGTATACTATGTTATGTAGTAAACCCGACATATCATATACTCTAAGTGTCACGAGCAGATATGAGTCTGACCTTGGTAAGGGTTATTAGGTGGATGTTAAGAATATCCTTTGTTGACCCTAAGGCTATATGCCATAAGTTTTGATGATGACAAATGTATTTGAATAGTAGCATTGATATATATAAAGATTAATTATCATATATATGCTACAAGTACTTAAGCATGATTATGTTATTTAATATGTATGTTGCATATATTGAATCATGCTATTAAACTAACCATTGGGTTTGCAAGTAAGATATATTTTATAGGTTGGTTCAAAACAAGAAGAGTGAGCATTGTATTGAAGAACAAGGAAAAGCAATATCATGCTTCACTCAAGGAAAACAACATGCAAGGATGAAGCTCCAAGAAATGAAGAATTAGAAGATTTGAAGTCTTGGAAGCTTGGATACATCAAGATAGCCTATGTGTTTACATTAGGTATATTTTATATAGGCTAGTATACTTGTGCAACTCAATGATTTAGATTTGCATACATTGGCTCAATTATTTTGAACAAAAAGATAGTGAGATATGAAATTTTACAAAAGTTAGTTTTTGACCTTTGGTCACTCTTTATATCATATCTCATAAACGAAAAATCATTTTTTCAAGTATCTTAATCTCATTTGATAGTAGACTCAAAGATATTTCCAAAGGTATATTATTTATTGAAAACGGAGTCCAAATGAGAAATATATGACTATTTAAAATATAGTTTGAAAAACTGAAAGTTGATTATTCTGTTCTGACCTATAGTCAGTATTTTGATTATATCTTTTAAAAGAAAAATAATTTTTGAGTAAAAATTGGCTCATTTGAAACTATACTCCAAGAGCTTTCCAACGGTATATTATTTGTTTAAAACGGAGTTCAAATGAGGGAGTTATGAATTTTTAAAGAAAGCTCAAAATCTGGACTGCACTATAAGTGCTGTAACGGCTATATAACGGCTATATAACGGCTAGTTTTGTAAAATCTTATATATATGACCTTAGATACACGATTTTGAGCAAGAACAAAGTCCTACAATGTGATATTAACTTCTTCTATCATCTTTGAGAGAAAGGAAAGCATTCTTGAGCCAAATCTTGCATATTCTCTATCATTAGAGTTATTAGAGCTTCATTTGTTTTCATCTACTCTTTAGAGAGAGTTTCTTTGTATTGTTGATTTTGATCAACACATATATTATTCTGATTTGAGGTTTGCAAGTATCGGCGTTGGAAGAACTTGCTTTGGGTTGAGGAGGAGCCCGGATTCATAAATTCTCCATTGTGGTTTCGCAAATACCCGGATCGAATTTGCATGGTTGTAGTGGTTTGCAAGTACCCGGATTAAACTTGAAATTATAGTGGAAATACTCAAGTGGTCTCTTGAGGACTGGATGTAGGCTTGGATTAGCCGAACCAGTATAAATCTCCGAGTTTGCTTTCTCTATCCCTTACTCTTTAATTTGTGCATATTGATATCTATTCTTTAATTCCTTGATCTTTATAATTATTTATCTTGACAGCACATTGATTTTCTGTATTGTATTTATTATCCTAAGCATTGTACTTTTACAGAAAATCATTTTAACTTCCAATTAATTCTTGTGAAAAATTTATAAAACCCAATTCACCCCCCCTCTTGGGTTCCAACCATTACTTTCATCCTTAAGTACTTAAGAAGAATAAACGATTTATTCTTAATATATGGAAAAAGAGATCTCAAGATAAGTGGGTATATAGATGCCAGCTTCTAAACCAACAGGGATGATTCAAGATCCCATTTAGGTTATATATTTATATTAAACAAAGGTACAGTCAATTGGAAAAGTTAGACAAGAAATGACTGCAGATTCTACCACCGAAGCAAAGTACATTGGGACTTCTGAGCCAACAAAAGAAGCAGTTTGGATTAAGAAGTTCATCACTGAAATAGGAGTGGTTTGTAGCATTGTTGATGTAGTACCGGTCTATTACGACAACAATGGACCCATTTCATAAGCAAAGAAGCCATGGGCTCATTAGAAATCGAAACACATACTCCAGCATTACCACTTGATTAGGGAGATTATTGGTAGAAACGATGCGAAAATAGAGAAAGTTCCCACTAATAGGAATCTAACTGATCCGCCAACTAAGCCACTACCCCCTATGGTATCAGATACAAAGGCGATTAGCTTTAGCGCAAGTGGGAGATTGTTAGAAAGGTGCTTTAAAGGTAACCACCTTTAGCATCATACGTATAGACTCAATTATTAATTCAAAGTAGTTTTCTTCATTATTTATGTTCATATTCATAAACTCAAATTAGACCGTAAAATAAGTAAAGAAATCCATGACACAAACCATAGCATAAAGAAAATTACGATGGCAATCATAATGTGAGATTCCTATCATATGTAATTTTGTATGTATCTAAACTATCCCTAGTCATAGGATCACCTGAGATGGACATCAGTGATCAGAATAGACTAGCACATGTTATGCTTCTTGATTTGATCAAGCAGCTGTCCTTATAAGCTATGCGCATGAGATGTTTTGAGTAAACATATGAATGCTTGTTAAGGGTAACAAGTACATTGGATGACCTGCATGAGACATCACATGAATACCTATTCAAATGTCGGTAATAGTCTCATAGCAACTAAAAGTACAAGTATCCTTGGACATGAGGAACTCAAGTTATCTTGGATACGGATCCTGTTTTTTGACTCCATTCCTTGTTACCCACCATGGGTTGCTCTTAGGGTAGTGATTAGGCACAACATGAAGTATTTGAAGAAATTTGAGTAGTCAACAAAGGATTTACCATTCCTAATAGAAGGAAGTATACCCATGCCTACTTGTCAGGATAATCGCTAAGAAGTCTTTGGCCAAAGCAAACTTGTCATGGAGATGGTCTTCAGTGATATAGTTTAAAGTGATTGATCCCGTAAGACAAGAAACTTACTACTTGGGCTAGACATGACATAATCAAGTCTAGTGGGAGTTAACACATAAGCCATACTCTGAACCAAGTAGGTATAAGACGGTAAAGGACACATTGCACAGTCACGCTTTAGCTACAAAAAGGTTTAAAGTTAAATAACTAACTTTCTGGTCAATTGGGGATCATGATGTGTTTCTAGATACCTGATGCGATCTTTCTCGACAAGTATATCGGGTCACACAAGTAGTAAAGTGAGAGAGAGTTATCGTCCCCAGGGATTAACTTCAACAATTACCAATTTCACTAGATCGAGTTATATTTGGACAGAGGAAAAGATAGGGAATTCACTAAAAGTAAACTAACTAATGAGAAGGAATTAACTAAATCATAAACAAAGAAATACACAATAACATAGCGGGTACAGGGGATTGACTTCTTAACTCATAATCTGATTAATTCATAGAGAAACTAATCTTTGAATCGTTAAAGAATACTTAGATACATTTGCAAATTCCTTTTAAAGTTGGTCAAGTTCACGAAATTATTTGAACCCAATGTCTTGGTGAAACAAACCTTCCTCACCAAAATAATTAGCTAATGTCTTAGTCTAATTATTTGGTTTGGAGTTTAAGCTTGAGAACCCATAAAACCATGCAAACAAGATTATTTATGTCTGGTATAAACTGGTTCATGGTAGAATTTACAAGGGCTAAAATCATATCTAACTATTTCTAGCTTAGACAAGATAAATCCCAAATACATTTAAGTTGCATGATTGCAATCACATAAAAGGAAATAAAATGGTAAATCTACTCCAATAATTAGAACTGCAATTATATGGAACTATTCAAAAACAAAACTTCAAAGGAAATATACATCAATCCCCTAAACCCTAGAGTTTAGTTACAACATGAACAAAGGGAAGAAAAACATAACAAATACACAACAAAACATGATCAAGAGGAAAGAAAAAAAGGAAGAAAAGCTTCAAACTCAGTAGAGAAGAGGTCTCACATCTCCTTCATTTTTGCCCTAGCAGAGCTTCCTTTACCTCTAACCAAAAGATCCTAAAACCTTCTGCAAAAATGCTATATATAGCATAAATCACGTAGGTACAGAAGCGGAGCACCTAGGCACCCTGCATGGCACCTAGGAGCCAAGCATAAAAAGGCAAATAGAGAGTTCATAGGTTGGCGCCTGGGGCACCCTGTTTGGCACCTGGGCACCACGTACTGAAGCTTAGACAGAGAGTTAAGGTGCCGGTGCCTCCACTAGATTTGTAGCATATCAGCACAAAACTTTAGAATTTCATTGGCTCCCCAACTTGCATCAGCCTAGAATTAAAAGCCTACAAGAATATACAGTAGAAAACATTAAAAGGAAAGGGAAAAGAGATTAAAACAAGATAAAATAAAGAAACTACTATGTACAAAGAGGTAAGCTAAAATAAAGGACAAAGCATACAAAAAGATAGCAAAATGGGATCAAGGAGAGGAAAAAGCCCAAAAGAAACAACCTAAATTAACCGAAATAAAGGACTTATCAATACCGCTTGTGATCTATTTACAATCAAATGTTGATTGTGAATGGCCAACATAGCTTGAAACTTAATAGGTGACACGTATATAAATTCACTAGGAATATGAAACAGGCTTGAGAATTTGATCCTCAATTGGGGAATTAACTAAAAGGAGATAAGTGAATAAAAAGAATAGGAATATGTTCCTATTCTTACCTAAACAAGGCAAAGCCTAAATGAGAACACCTCTTGACCACCCATCTCTCAAAAAGATTGGGCTTCTTAAGATGCCACTTTAAGAAGCCTAATAAGGGAACAGAGCCAACTCAAGGAATTAGGGCTTTAGGGTTTGTTGTGGCACCTATCACTTTAAGAATGATAGTGAAAGCCACACTCTATGTACACTCTCTCAATTGTTAAGAATCTTGATTAGGAAACACTCTTGTTTTCTTCTCCTTCATCCAAGAAGGTTTTCTCTATAGCTTCTTCGTTCTTGTATAATCAGGCATAAGAAAAGGAAGGATTAATCACATTTCCAAACATTTCCAAAAGCCGTCGATAGACTAGTGGCTACCTATCAATCGACCAACCCAAAATTACCTAATTCTTGGTAGGGTAATAGAGAGCAATTAGTTGACTGATGGTCACCTATCTATCGACCGTTGCGTCTAGCTATAATTTCACTCCAACCAAAAGGCACCTGGTCGACTAGTTGTTAGTTATTAGTTGACCGACACGATATTGCCTAATTCGGGCAAAGCTCCAGGACAGCCAGTCGACTGGTCCCTTCATGACAGTCGACTGGTGTAACATCCTTGTCAATGGGGGGTGTTGTTAGTTTGGTGTGTGAAAATTTGATTTATTTATTCATTTATTTATTTTGCTTTATTATTGATGGTTGGAATGATGGTGTGAAATATTTTGAGTGTTGCTTTAAGTTAGAATTAAGATTGAATTTTATATCTGGTGTTGTCATATTTTAAAATGGGATTTAATTGATTTTAGTTGGAGAATTTTATTTTATTTTATTTCTAATGCTATTTTATTTTTGGTGTGTGTTTCTATATTTTCATGGTGGAATATATTTACTCAAATTTTAAAATTTAATTATGTGAATGATTTTATAGACCATATATTGTACAAGGGTATTTTTTTGTGTAATAAGATTAAATCTTAATTACAATAAAGAGAATTGAGTTAGGAAGAGTCAAAGGACACATAAGGAATTTTCTTTTTTCTTTAGCCCTAAGAGTCAGCCACTTTACTAATGCTTCAAACACACATATCATTCAAGACACCACTCCCCTTAATTTTCGGCTTTTACTTCCCCTTTCACGCTGAAATCCTTCTCTTTGCAACTGGTTGGAGTCTTGCACGTCGGTCCCTCTATTTTTTAGTGGAGATTCAAGTAAGTAGCCTATGGTTTCCCCTTATGCTTCGTTTTCCTCTTCTTCTATTTCCTTCTTCATAGCCGTGAACCCTAGTTAGCTAGGGAAGGGAAATTCTGATTTAAATTGGATTTTGGTGGTTTCTATGTTATCAATTCTTGATTAGTGGACATTTAGGAGCATTTCAAGTTAAGATGATGGAAAAGAAAGGGGGATGGCATTGGTGGGTCTTGAAAATGAAAGAGAGAATGAAAGGAATGGTTTTATTTTGATTTTTGTTTCTGAGTTGTTCAAAGATAATGGTGATGATAATCTGGACTTAGAATGCTCAATTAAGGAAGGGAAATGGATTAGATATGTATAGGAGCTCATGGACAGTAAAGAGATGAAAAACAGAGCATAACTATGAAAAAAAATTTCTATAAAATTTTGCAGAATGCACTGCTGCCCCTGTTTTGCTGTTAGGCATGAATTCTACAAAATTTTGTAGATTGGTCCCTGTCCTTTTGATAGCTACTAGTTGAGTTTAAATTCTGCAAAAATTTTTGATAGATTGGTCCCTGGTGTTATACTGGCTGTTGCAACAATGTATTTTCAAGAAAAATTTTAGTTTAGCTTGTAAGCAAATTCATTTTTTTATTTACTCTTTATTCTCTATGTTAATTGTATTTTAGGGAATTCTTGGGATTCATCTCCTAGAACTTCTATATTAATAGCTTGCAAAAATAAAGGTAGTTAGTGCCACATTAAAGGTGAGTGGGTTAACACTTCCTATGACTAGCATCTTTCTTTAGTGACTCTTTGCATCATAATGCAAACATATAGTATGTCTAATTGAAGAAATGACAATTTAAATACATAATGGTATGTTAAATTTATTGTTGTTATTGTGCTTAAATGAAATGGTGAGATATGAACAATTATGAAACATGTATGATAATGTATATACAATTATGCTTCTCATTTTCTTGTGAATAGAGGCTTGAAGGGTATAATTCTAAATGTGTGTATATGTGTATATATTTATATATTAAATTGATTCACCAAAGAACTTAGAAAGTGTGTATGTACATATACAGTCTATTAACTTTTGGAAATGTGAAAGTGGAAATAAATATGATTATATATATATACATGAAAACACTTGAAGATTAACATTTAAGATTTAAGAAGGTACATGTATACATAAATATGTGTATATATATATGTGTGTGTGTGTGTGTGTGTGTGTATTTAAACAAATATGTGTAATTGTTTAGTTAAGAAATGTATGTACACACACACACATATATATATACATACTTACTTGGGAAGTTACTAGTTAGAAATTCTTGGTTTGGAAAGATATATATACACATATACACACACACATATGCATCCTAATTTTGGTGATTGAAGTAAGAAAGTGTGGCTTTCAAAGTGTTAGGTTTGCTACAACATAATGATAACTGTGGATTTTCATGAACTCATATTTGTCTGTGTGATGCACTAAGTGATGAGATTGTTTCATGAGTTGTAAATTATGTGAATGAGTTGAGAGGTGGCATACTAAGATTTATCTTGATTATTGATTTTTTCATCTATGGATAGTTGATGTAATTTGTGGAATAATATTTATGTTATGAGTTGAGATCTTGAATTGTGATTGTGCTTGTGTTTGAGAAAGAAATGAAAATCATGGCGATGCACCCCACCGGAGATTCTACAAGGAGCCATAAGGGTGGAGAATTATATATGGAGCGATAAGGGTGGATGCGGCGGGGGTTGCGGGCAACGATCCAGTAGTACCCTGGACGACTCGGTTGGTACGAAAAATTGTGTTATTGTTTGATTTGGAATTACGTAATTGATTGAATGAAATTTGTATGTGTGATTGATCTTCTTGTTATTTTGACTAATTCTAAATTGCATATATTGTGAAATGCGTTTGTTAATGAATAATTGGCTCATGTTGACCTTATGATGCATGACAATTGTTTTTCATCCTAGTGTAGTTTTGTCCTCTCACTGAGCATGTGGTTCACTCATACCCTTTTATTAATATTTTTAGAGTTGACGGTTGAAAGTGACCAGTCATGCAAGGAGTAGTGGATTCTCAGTTCAAGACCCTATTTGAATCCGGGGTTAATTAAATTCTCTTATTGGTATATTTTGTTTTGTTGCTCTAGAGTTGCTCCGTGATCGTATAGGTAATCTAGGATTGGATTTTGGTTTTTGTAAGTTGAGGAATAATCCATATGAATAACTTAATTATATTAAAGACTTGACTATAAATAATTTATTGAATTTAATTGTTATGATGGAATGTGTAAAATATATTCATGGTAAGATGGTTATTTATATTTAGTTACTCATGGATAATTAAGGGAAAGTTTTCCTTAGAGGAAATATGTTGTTATTGCCTATTTTGAAGCCTTTATGCATGTTGAATTGTCACTATGAGCTAGGTTCCGAGTTGAGGTTAGGCTCACTCTCATGCTGGTCACATGTCCTAGGCGGGACGTGACAACTAGTCTCTATCAGTTTTTGAAAATCAACTTACTCAACTCCCCAACTTCCTCCCAAAAACCATCCTATCTCAAAACCCAACTCAACCATGATGCATACACGTTCCCATATACACAACAACAACGACAACAAAAAATGCTTGTTTAATCTCAAAAGAAACATTGTACATGCATTAACAGCCAAATCCCCAAATTTCTTTACATTTCTATTTTTGTAGGAACATAGCTTCCAACACACGATCTCCCTATCATAAATCTCTTGAAAGACATTCTCCTAGGTTCATATATCAGTAAAGAAAAGGTTCTAAACCATGCCCAAACTCCTATTTCCAAATTTTGTCAAACCCACCTAGGGTTTCTATGCTGCGAAAATGGAAGAAAAAAAAGAAGAAGAGGATAAGCACTCACGAATCTTGAAGTTTCACTCAAGAGAAGAGCAAATGTCACCACCAAAGAGCTTCCAAGGGAGGAGAAAAATAGCCCTTGGGAGGGAGAGAGAAAACTGACTGGAGAGTGGAGAAGAGAATGAGGAAAATAAAGGCAAAAATTCATCAAGAGAGAATATATGCTTATTAGAACAATCCTCCATGTCCCCTTGACCTTTGTCCCAAAAGTCAACAATTTAGCACCTAACCACATCAGATTAAAATACCATACATCACAATATTTCCAATATTTAAGTACACACCATAATTAAATAATCATAACTCATAAATAAATTAATGATAATTAAATAAGAAAAGAAGAGACGAGTCTAAGAGAAGAAAAATTTGTACACAACTGAAGAGAGAATTATTATATAATACAGGAAAATGAATATTTTGAATTCCACTAAAAAAATTTGTGAAAGTACGCCAAAATTTTTCACAAATTCGCACCTAAAACTTTTCACAAATTCCCACCTCAAATTTACAATATTTTGGCGCCTTATCCAGATCTTTCACAAGCAAAAGCTATTCTATTTAATTTTTATATATTAATCAACAAATGAATATGGTCTTATCATATTGAAAATAATAATATTGTGTAGCTGGACAGTTCCCCCGTTGAGCCACACAATAATTAGCTCAACTGGAGAATTGTCAAGCACTTTAGTTGTGGTTCAACAATTTTTCAGTCGAACCATGCAATTCACAGGACACCAGCATTATTATTTCAAAATATTTATTAATAAAAATATTGTAACTATATATTTTTATTATTTTGAAAGAAGCTTTTGTATATCTGTATAAATCACTTTTGATATTTGATATTATTGAAACAAGTTTTTATAAATTTTATATTATACTTAAATATATTAATAAGCATAATTGTATTAAATATTTAAATATATTTATAAATAAGTATAACTAAAAATAAATTGTATTAAATAATAAGTTCATTAGCAAGAAATTTAGTACAAAAAATACAAATTAATTTCAATAATTCAAACCCAAATTCGTGAAAAATTTAGCCTTATCCGAATTTTTCACCTATTCTATTTAATTGTTTATATATAAATAAAATTGTCATTAGTTAAATAGATAGTTACAATATTTTTTTATTATTAATCAAAAAATGAATATGATTTTATTATTGATCAATAGTTGTGTGATACAAGAAAGAAGACAAGAAGAGAGAAAAGGAAGATGTTAAGAAAGGTAACAATATGAATAAGAGAAGAAGAAAGAATGGTTAAATAATGGCTCAATTGCAAGGGCAATGAATATTTTGAATTCTCGAGGAAAACCTAAAATTTGATGTCATCCCGTGAAAAAGAAGTCTGAAATGTACCAAATATTAAACAAGATTTGGCACAAAAAATTTTGGACTAATAGTGGGACCTGTACACATAATTATTATTCATTTCTTTTTTTAATGAAATACATAAGGGAAAAAAAGATTCACAAAAACACTAACAGCTCCTATTTAAAATTGATCCACACACACACACATATTATACACACTATTGTGTAATATATATATACACACACATATATATTATACACACTATTGTGTAATATATATATATATATATATATATATATATAATATTATATTATATAATATAATATTATATATATATATATATATATATATATATATATACATATTTTTTAGATACATGCTTTCCTTTAATATAATATTTTATACAATATAATTTTTTAGATATTACACACAGATTCTTTGCGAAGCCTAAACATAGTATCTTCGGATCATGTTTGAGATGCTATTCATAATAACTTATATGCAGAATGATTGACAATTATTCGTCGATCTTGTTTTGCTTAACTCCAAGAGTAAACTTTAAATAATTATTAAAAAATAATTAAATCAAATTTGGAGATAAAATAAATAAATTTATTTCATTACAACATTCATAAATGAATATTTTATTAGAATATTAGTACCAATAGTTAAAAAAAAGTATTGTTAAAACATTAATATAATTTTTTATTAGATTTTCATATGATAGAAATTAAATTTGGAAAAATGAAATAAAAATTATAATATTCATACCCTTTCCAGTAATTACACATTCAAAAGGGTTTTGACTAACCAATATCCAAACGAAATATATTTCTCAAAATCATTCTTCTAATAACAGTTTCCAAACATAAATTACGTTTACACAAAATCAATTCTACTCAAACTTAGATTTACCCAACAAGTTTTCAAACACCCTCTAAACCTGTGTTGATTGAAAAAGTAAAACAGATAACATTTTTTATTATTTGCATGTTTATCATCAATACTTTTATGAAATAGTTAGGGCGTCAGTGCACTAATTAAAATAAATTAAGAAAAACACACTTTCTTACTTGAAATCTTTCACATTAAAAGCATTAAAATTAAATTAGTTATATTTTATATTACATAAAAATAATTTTGAACCATATATATATATATATATATATATATATATATATATATATATATTATGTATATGTATGTTATTATTAACTCATATATATATATATAAGAAAAATTGTATTTATTTGTTTATATATATAGATATATATTGACTATATTTAAATATAGCTAATTATATTTAAAAATAGTTTTAAATTATTTAAATTAATTTAAAATATAGTTAATTATTTTTGCTTTTTCATAATGTTACTATTTTTTGAAGTGAAAAGATTTCACATAATAAGGTATTTTTTTAATAATATTTCCTTTGAATTTTGTATAAATAAAATATATATCTATCTCAATTATTGTTTACAAAATAGTTATAAAAATACTTTAAATTAATATATTTGTGGAAGTATTGATGATAAATAAATTTGAAATGATAACTGAGATCCTTTTTCTTAAGTTCATTTTATAATTTAAAATAATTGCCTTTGCCTTAATTTTTTAATTTACTATCTTATATATTAACTAATCTTACATATTAATAAATTATTATATAACAAATGTAATTATTATTTAAAATAAAAAATTTTAATTATTTAATTTTAAATTTTTTAAAGATAATTAGTTAAATTTAATTATATTATAATATTATAAACTCACTTAGAGAGTTTAGTATAATTTAAAATAATTGCCTTAATTTTTTAATTATATATAACACATGTACATGTGTTATATATATATATATATATATATATCTGTGTGTGTGTGTGTGTGTGTGTGTGTGTGTGTGTGTGTGTGTGTGTGTGTGTGTGTGTGTGTGTGTGTGTGTGTGTGTGTGTGTGTGTGTGTGTGTGTGTGTGTGTGTGTGTGTGTGTGTGTGTGTGTGTGTGTGTGTGTGTGTGTGTGTGTGTGTGTGTGTGTGTGTGTGTGTGTGTGTGTGTGTGTGTGTGTGTGTGTGTGTGTGTGTGTGTGTGTGTGAGAGAGAGAGAGAGAGAGAGAGATAGATACATATATTTATATTTTTTCTTTTTTTCAGTATTCATATTCATCTAATTTAATAATAAATAATAATCATACCAGTTTAAAAATATTAGACAAATCCTCTCTAACTTAAAAATATGCAAGATTAATTTATATATAAACTATTAAATTAAAAAGTTAATACAAATATTTTAGATTATAAAGTGAACTAAAGAAAAAAATATCTCAATAGTAATTTAAATACTAGTTAATTCAAAGTTACTCATTATCGATATATTCATGAAATAGTTAAGGCAGTAATGCACTAATTGAAAGATAATCAAAATAAATTAAGAAAGAAACTTGTTATTTGAAATATTTCACATTAAAAGTATTAAAATTAAAATTATTAAAATTAAAACTAGTTATATTTTAAATTACATAAAAATAATTTTGAACCATATATATATATATATATATATATTCTAACACAACAAAACTAGAATAACAGAGCGAGTAAGCTAGTTTTCTAATTCCTAAACAAATTTTAGGAATTATATCTATTAGGTATTAACATGCTTATTCTCCTTAAAAATGTAATCATTGAAAACAACCACTCATTCAGTATATACACAAATAAGAAAGCCTATAGAACTAGACATTGAGAGTCATCAATGATCGATTAATATTTCAATCATTGTACATGTAAAGTTAAATTTACTTAAAATAGAATTTAAATGATACTTATAAATATTTAAAGTAAACTTAAAATTTGCAAGTTGACTGGTAATACCTAGAAGTATACTACTTCTAATCTTTAGTAATTATTTTGGTCATATCTCCTAAACAGTAAAGTATTTTTTAATGAAATTTATCTCAATTGAACTAGACTCAAAGAGCTTGACAACAATATATCATTTGCTTAAAATGGAGTTGAAATGAAAAAGTTATTATTGTTTAAAGTAAAACCGAAAACTGCAAAAAGTTGATTGTTTCTAACATTTGGTCACTCTTTTGATTATATCTCCTAAACCACAAAGATTTTTTTAACAAAACTTATTTCATTTGAAATTAGACTCAGATATCTTTCCAACGGTTTGTCATTTGCTTAAAAAGGAGTCTAAGTGTAAAAGTTATGAGTGTTTAATTGGAAGTACTGTTCAAATTCAGTTGATTCGGTCCAACTCGACGATTTTGACCGAGTTTGACCCAAGTTTTACCAATTTTCGAGTTTAGAATTGAGTTGACTCGATTTTGAGATATGGGATCATAAACTCGTACGAGTTTAGGAGATAACTCGCAAATCGTGATTTTAACTACCTTGTATATATTATTTATTTATTAAGAAAAATTGTACTTATTTGTTTATACATATATATAGTATATTTAAATATAACTAATTATATTTAAAAATAGTTTAAAATTATTTAAAGTAACTTAAAATATAGTTAGTTTTATTTTTTAATAATGTTAATATTTTTAAAGTGAAAGATTTCACATAATAAGGTTTTTTTTATTTGTTTTAGAATATGAGTATTTGTATGAGTTTAAAGTTTTAGGATCTTATGGTTTTAAGATTAATAGTTCTCAATTTAGGATCTTATAGTCATAAGGGTTTTATGTATATATTTAATAAGTTGAAAATAAAAATTAGAATTTTTGAATTTAAATAGTCATTACAATCATTATATAAAAATTTATTGATATACAAGATTAATTTATGTATAAACTATTAAATTAAAAAGTTAATACAAGTATTTTAGATTATAAAGTGAACTTAAGAAAAAAAGATCTCAATAGTAATCTAAATATAAGTTATTTCAAAATTACAAATCATCAATACTTCCATGAAATATATATTTATTATATTTAAATATATTTAATTATCTTTAAAAATAGTTTTAAATTATTTAAATTAATTTAAAATATAATTAAATTTACTTTTTAATAATTTTAATATTGTTAAAGTGAAAGATCTCACACAATAATAAGGCATTTTTTTTATTATCCTATGATAATTTCAAGAAAAAATGGTGATGACTGATGAGTAATTTTGAATTACTAAAGTTAAAAGTTAAAGAATATGAGTATTGGTATGAGTTTAAAGTCTTAAGATTTTAGACCCCATTTGGTAGTACTTGCATCATCGAATTCCACTATTGTTCTCCCATATTGTTTTTCCATTCCCTTGTTCGGTATCGCAAACTACAATGACGGGCCTCTCCTAGATTGCTTTCCACTCTCCCATTTTTCGTGTATCTCTCTTCCATCCGTGAAGCAGTGGAAAGCAATGAAGGAAGTGGGAAAAAAAAAGGTTCGAAATACCAACTTTCCCTCCCTGATGTCTCTCTTTATGCTACCCTAGCCTATCCACTCGCCATCCTCCAGTCTCTGTTTGTCTCATCTCTTTGCTTCCTATGCTACGATGAACACAAAGATGAGACGGAGATGAAAGCAATGAATAGAGATGGAGTAATAAAGAAGCAGAGGCAAACGCTGGAGAAGACAAAGTCATCGATGAGATGGAAGGCTAGCAAAGGAAGGAGAGAGAGGAAGACAGGGTCTGAAGCAACACAGATGATAAATTACTAAATTCGATATAAAAAGAGAGAGGGAGGAGGAAGAAGGAGAGAGAGCTCATACGATTTTGGTCTTGTTATAGAAAATCTATCCAATTTAACGCCAAATTTGAGGCCATAAGTGTTTATATGAGTTCAAGCCATGTATACCAGAGGGAGGAGAGAGAGGCCGAGAGAGAAGCTAGAAGACAGAAGTATGTTTTTTCTTTTTCTTTTTCAATAATTTTAAATTAGGGGTAATTTAGTAAAATTATCTCACACATTCCTCTTTTCCATTATTTCTTTCGAGTTTCATACCAAACATTTTTTCCCTTTTCCCTTTTCCCTTTTCCTTTCTATTTTTCTTTGCATTTTTATCTTCCTTTCCTTTCCTTTCTTCTACCATGTACCAAACGGGTTGTTATGATTATAAGATTAATGGTTCTTAATTTAAGATCATGGTTATAAGGGTTTTAAGGTTAGGATTTTTATTTATTTATTTTTTT
This sequence comes from Biancaea sappan, assembly GCA_037074585.1. Lineage (NCBI taxonomy): Eukaryota > Viridiplantae > Streptophyta > Magnoliopsida > Fabales > Fabaceae > Biancaea > Biancaea sappan. The sequence goes on along the minus strand of CM073494.1, from coordinate 40,341,916 downwards.
TAGTTTAAACCCAAGGTATCCCCAGGCCACTTTGGAAGTAAAATTATTTTATTCTCTTAAAATGTTCTTAAGAATTAAAATTACTTAATTTGATCTTCATACTGGTGATCTGACCACTTAGTTTTCCCATAATTTTCCTGTATCTTTTCAAATAATTTTAATTTTAATACTGTTAATGTGAAAGATTTCAAATTATAAGGTTCGTCTTTCTTTGCTAATTTTAAGTATCTTTCAAATGGTGTACTACTGAACTAATAATGTCATAGAAGTATTGATTATAAATAACTTTGAAATAACAAGTGAAATCGTTTTTCTTAAGTTCACTTTATAATTTAAAATATTTGTGTAAATTTTTTATTTAATAGCTTATACATTAATTAATCTTGTATATCAATATATTATTTATATAGCGAATGTAATTACTATTTAAATCAATATATATATATATATATATATATATATATATCTGTCAGTAGAGCCCACATATAATAATTAAATAAACAATTGTTTAATATATATTATATTATGTATGGCGTGACATGACTTCTGTTGAGCCACACATATCACCATGTCGAACTCATTTTTTTTTGTATGCAATGTTTATTATTATATTTTCTCTGTTTTATAAGTTATCATTCAATACAGTGTTCATTTATTTTGTATAATTTTAAAAAATGATTATTTTTATTTTAAATTATTTGCTTAAAAAGCTTTTAATTCTTTAAAATTATTTTTGTTATTCAAAATTTATAAATTAAGACAAGTGTAATTTTCATCTAAAATTTACACAAACAAAATTTTTTAAAAATAAAATTAATTGATATAAAATTTTTATTATAAATTTCATAATAAAACATAAAATAAGATATATTATATAGTTGTGCCACAATAGGGTCACAAATATATATATATGTGGGGGGGGGCTCGACAAAACCCCTCTTGAGCCACACTTCTGATATATGTGTGACTCGACAAGGGTCTTATCGAGCCACACATATTATATGTGTATATATTCTGGCTCAGTTAAAAGTTTTGGGTTTACAAAATATTTAATTTATTAAAATAATAAAATTTATTTAAATATACATACATATATATATATATATATATATATGTGTGTGTGTGTGTGTGTGTGTGTGTGTGTGTGTGTGTGTGTGTGTGTGTGTGTGTGTGTGTGTATTTCTGGGGAACCCGTGGTAACTCAACATAGGGTTTTGGTCTTTGACATGGTTATTAAGGGTCGGAAACAAAAGCATCGTCAGGCGATGAACCCTAGGATCAAGTGGTGGCAGCTAAAAGGGGAGAATCAACAGACTTTCAAGAGAAGATTGTTGGAGGAAGGATCTTGGGAGTTACGAGAAAATGCTAACATCATGTGGGAGGAGATGGCCAAGAGGGTTAGAAAGGTAGCTAAAGCACTATTAGGAGAATCAAAAGGTTTTGGACAAAGAGATAAGAAATCTTGGTGGTAGAATGAGACTATTCAAGAGAAGATCAAATTTAAAAAAGAATACTTTAAAGCTATCCATTTGTACAATAACTCGAAAAATTGGGAAAGGTATCGGAAGGCTAATAAGGAGACAAAAAAAGCAGTAAGTGAAGCACGATTTAAAGCGTTTGAAGAGTTTTACAAGGACTTAGGAACGAAAAAAGGGGAACAAAAGATTTACAAGATTGCGAAGATTAGAGAGAGGAAATCTAGAGATTTGGATCAAGTAAGATGTGTTAAGGATGAAGAAGGAAAAGTTTTGGTTAAAGATAGAGATATTAAAAGCAGATGGCATGGTTATTTTCACAAGCTCTTTAATGACGGAACAGAGTCGACTTGTGATATGGAAGATTTAACAACCTGGGAGAGAGAACAAAATTTGGCATATTTTCACAAGATTAAGGTTGATGAGGTTAAGGAAGCTCTTAGAAAAATGGATAATGGTAAAGCTGTTGGTCCCGATAGTATTCCTATTGAAGTTTGGAAGTGTTTAGGAGAGGAGGGTGCTATCTAGCTAACTAAGCTCTTTAATGAGATTTTAAGGTCTAAGAAAATGTCTGAAGAATGGAGAAGAAGCACTTTAGTGCCTATTTACAAAAACAAAGGAGACATCCAAAATTGCGCAAACTACCGCAGGATTAAGCTTATGAGTCACACTTTAAAATTATGGAAAAGAGTGATTGAACGTAGGTTAAGAATGGAGACGAGTATTTTTGAAAATCAATTTTGATTCGTGTCAGGACGGTCTACTATAGAAGCTATTTATCTTCTAAGGGGTGGATGGAAAGGTATCGGAGTAAACAAAAAGACCTACATATAGCATTTATTGACTTGGAAAAAGCCTATGATCGAGTACCAAGAGAGGTGATGTAGAAAGCCTTGGAACAGAAAGATGTACGGGTTGCGTATATTAGAGCTATAAAAGTTATATACAATGGGGCTACGACTAGTGTGAAAACGTCTGGAGGGGAGACTAGAGACTTTCCTATTAAGATTGGCCTACATCAGGGATCATCCTTAAGCCCTTATTTGTTTGACCTGGTTTTAGACATTCTGACGAAACACATCCAAGAAGAAATCCCTAAGTGCATGCTTTTTGCAGATGACCTTGTTCTTATAGCAGAGACAAGGGAAGAAATTAATTTTAAACTTGAGTTATGCAGAGCTACTTTGGAATCGAAGGGTTTTCGTCTGAGCAGGAGTAAGACCGAATATATGTATTGTAAGTTTAACAAGCAACAAGCTAGCAACGAGATAGAGGTTAAACTTGGTGATCAGGTCGTATCACAAGTGTCAAAGTTTAGGTATCTGGGATCAGTTATACAAGATGACGGCGAAATTATTAGAGATGTGGAACATAGGATACAAGCTGGGTGGTTGAAGTGAAGAATGGCATCAGGGGTTGTTTGTGATCGGAAAGTACCTGATAAGCTCAAAGGAAAGTTTTATCGTACTGCTATAAGACCAGCAATTTTATATGGGAGTGAATGTTGGGCAATGAAAGGACAACAAGAACATAAAATTGGAATAGCGCAGATGAGGATGTTACATTGGATGTGTGGTCATACAAGAAGAGATAGGATCCGTAATGATCATATACGAGGTAGAGTTGGAGTAGCACCTATTGAGAAAAAAATGGTTGAAAACCGTTTAAGGTGGTTTGGGCATGTGCAAAGAAGACCGTTGGAAGCGCCAGTTAGGAGAGTTGAGCAGATAGTTTAGAGCCATATGAAAAAAAGGTCGAGGAAGACCAAAAAGAACACTTAGAGAAATTATTGAACGGAACCTTCTAATAAATGAGATATCTAAAGAGTTGGTCATTGATAGAGCTCAATGGCGTCGTGCGATCCATGTAGCCAACCCCACTTAGTGGGATAAGGCTATGTTGTTGTTGTTGTTGTTGTTGTATATATATATATATATATAATTATTTTGGTTTTATATTTGTGTAACATAGCCTTGTAACTCAATAATTATTTTATGTAAAAAAATTAATATATTTAAATTTTTTATATTTGAAAAAAATTAATACATTCAAATGAAAAAAATTATTTAAATATTTATAAATATATATCTACTTTTTTCATTTACAAAGTATATATAAAATTAATTGATATAAAACATAAAATAAATGTTATAAAATATAAAATTTATTGATATAAAAATTTTAGAAAAATAGTGCTCATCTGCCGGGCCACACAATTTTGTGGCGAGGCCCTTCCCATGTATAAAAACATTTAATTTAATATAAGCAAACATTATAAAATTTAATTAAAGATATGTATGTATATATAACAACTTTTTTTTCTAAATATTTATGTCCAAAATAATTTTTTAAAAAAATAAACATCATTTTTTTCTATCATATAATTTTGGGAAAGAGAGACCTATGGAACCCCATATAATACATTTTTATTAAAATATATATATGTCCAAAACAAATTATATCTTTAATTAACAAATTATATATGTAACACCACAGGTGTTTCTATGCAATTAAAAAGGGGCATAATTATAAGGATGACAATTTTTTGCGAATTAAGAAGTTTTAACTAGGAAAACAAAGAGTCCTAAGGTTTAAAAAGGGACTAAGATGCGTCATGGGTTAAGTAAAGTTGCAATAGAAAAGAGAAACATGGGTAATAGGTATAAGAAGTACGTTAAAAGACTAAGTGAAAAGAAAAGAAAATAGGAAATACTCATGAGTATTTATCAAATAAGAAATCATGAGAGAGAATAGACTTTATGAGAATGAAATTCCAAGCTTGGTATTTTAAAGTTGTGGTTTAAGGCTAAAGTGAAACTTGAGACACCGTGAGGGATCAAAGTGAGATAGTGAGGAATTTTGATATTTATTTAAAGGAAATTGGGTGATGAGTATTCTCACATTCCAAATTTGGGCATATGAGTAATTCTATAAACTTGAGAGTGTACTTCTATGGTATCCTATAAAATTTCTGATTAGTACTAATGCATAATATAAATTTCCAAGAAAGAGATTCTGTATATATACATATAAAAAATTTAACATAGTGAAACAGTAAACACAAGCCAAATATCATACAGTATGATACAATTTTTCAAGCCTAGGTGACCTATAGAGATTACAGAGCATTTCCTTCGTTCTCATCCACTGTATCTAAAAAAATATTCATAGAGAGTGTGAGTTCATCAAAACTCAATGACTAAATGACTGTGCAATAATAAATATGTCACAAGTACAAATACCATAATCATTATCACAATAGGAACAATTATATTCATATCTAGGGTTTTTATACCTCTATATTTGGTTTATGTTTAGGGATTTAATTCTCGTTGTATTCATGTTCACAACCATTACAGCATTGGTATCTTGGGGGATTAAACCCTCAACCATTCCATGTGTATAATTACACGCATTGGTATTTTGAGTCAAGTACTCAACCATTCTATGTGTATAATTACATAATCAATATAATCTTAAATCAAACAATAAATTCCATTTTCTAGCTATCATCATTAAATAGGGAATCTAATTGCGATATGAAGTGAGATTTATATTATACTTGGAATAAAAATAAATAAAATTAGTTAGCAATATCATCCACTCACATAGATTTTGTATCCAAGTCACTTTTTTGAGTTGCTACAAAGAAGAGCACATAGTAAGTATGTATGCCATCCTAATGCATGAATTCATCTAGAAATTTTATGCTTATAATGAGGGTGTGAAGAATAATCTTTATAGGCATAAGGCCATGATGCATGGTTCCAAATAACTGTGAACTTGTCATGTCATATAATGCTCACGAATATAGAAAGTTAAGAGTCTGTTTGGTTTATGAAAATATTTCCTGTTTTCATTTTCAGTCTTCATTTCTTAAAATGTATTTCCTGAAACACTGAAAACATCATTTTGGTGTTTTCAGATTTAGGCATATTTTAATAAATGTTTTCAAGAAAACATTTTCATTTAACTCAACCAAACGCATTTTCAAGTCTATTTTCTATTTTTAGTGAAAATAAAAACAGGAAATGTCCAAACCAAACAGGCCCTAAGTAATCACACACATATATGTTTATATGTTGATAACGTATATCATGTATTTATATGTATGTTTGATGTTGTGTATGAAAGTGTTGCCTAAGCTTTCATGATGTGGTCGATTCATTTCCCGCAACTCCATGGCCATGGTGAGGTAAACGGTTAGGTTGATAAGGGCCCATAGCGACCCCAATAGCGAAAAGGCCGGGTGAGCCACTGGTTCATAGCGACCCCAATAGCGAAAAGACTGGGTGAGCCACTGGTTCATAGCGACCCCAATAGCAAAATGGCTTGGTAGGACGACTTCCCTAGTGACCCGTGAGTTTCTCGAGAGGGCTTATTGGGTTATCGGAGTCGGTTACGGTGATGGCCTATATCGACCCGATCGACTAAGCATGTTTGACTATTGGTGAATATGTTATGGTTAAGACTAAAATATGGTGGCTTGCAATTAAATTCTTGTATTTGATATGTTCACAAATATGATCTCCACGTTAATAAATTGTAAGCTTAACTCTCATTATGGTGAAATAATATGAATAAATGTTGGTAGCTAGTTGACTGCTTGCAACATTATGTTATTAATATAGTCTCTAATATTTCGGCAAGCATGAGTCAACTAAGAAATATAGAAGTTTTATAAATGAAGGTGCATTAAGCTTTACCATACTATTGTAATGTATACCAAGACTACCCTATGTTTGTCAAGGTGTATGTAATTGATGAGCCTTTCATGTTTGTATATGCATTCGTATCCATGTAATTGTTATCTGTACTTTGCCTATTGCATGCTTAGCCATACACATATTTATTTATGCGCTGTGGTAGAGTAGTTTCAGTGAATCAAGTGGTTGGACTCACGCTCCCTCATAGTTGTAAGTGTTAGAGTTTCATAGCCTGATGTGTACGTATCAAGAACACTTTCCCATTGATCGGGGTAAGGTACAGTGCTTTGGAGTCATGTCAAGTTAAGTATTTTAGTAATAGTCTGTAATCGGGTAAGCCACATTACAAAGTGTACTCTTGTAAGAGATAGTAGGAACTAGCACAAAAATTATAAAATGTAACAGAATGCATGTTAAGCTAAGTGTAATGATATTACTTAATTGAATGTTTTGAATGCTAGTTCATGATGTAAAGGAAATTATCTTATTTTCAGTTTTCTTTGAATCTAAAGGTAGTAGTCAATGAAAAGTACAAGGGTTCTATATAAAGTTTAGGCTTGCAGCGGTGCGGGCTAGTCACCATCCGCGCCGGTCATGTACCCGATTTTAGGTCATGACAACATATTTAATTAACAAATTTAAATTATACATAATATATATATATATATATATATATAATTTAATATGTGGAGTCCCATATGAGGCTCGACAAGGCGAGCCCTATATGGGCACATG